>JAESUZ010004656.1:0-600000 GCA_017311185.1 Proteles cristata cristata | reverse complement strand
GGCTAGTGAGATGGAATGAATGTATTCTGCATGAGAAAAGGACATGAATTTTGGGCAGGGCGCCAGGAGCAGAATACTATTGACTGAATTGCAGCCCCTCCCCCAAATTCATATGCTGAAACTCTAACCTCCAATGTGATTGTATGTGGAGACAGGGATTTTAGGAGGTAAAGTTAAATGAGGTTGTATAGGTGGACTCCTTATCTGATAGGATTGGTGGTCTTATAAGGAAGGAAGGAGGGAGGGAGAGAGAGAGAGAGAGAGAGAGATTGAGATCATTCCCTTTCTTGAGTGCACACTCTGAGGAAATGCCATGTGAAGACAGAGTGACAACATAGCTGTCTGTGAGCCAGGAGGCGAGTTCTCATCTGGGACCCAATTGGCAAGGCCCCTTGACCTTGGGCTTCCAACCTCCAGAACCATGAGAAACAAATTTCTGTATTTAAGCCACACAGTCTGTGGTGTTTTGTTATGGAAGAGTGAGATGGCTAATAATGGGGGGAAATGGGACACAAATGACTGGGGGCCATAATTACAGATAATGTGAAAGATAAAATAAATTATAGATAATCTGAGAAATAAAAATATAAATAAACTTCAATCACATGGACTAACCCAGGAAAAATTAAGGATTTAAATTCTTTGTGGTTAGTATGGCCAATTGTTGATAATTTGATTGGTATACTTTTTAAAGTATTATTTTAAAAAGAGAGAGAGCACAAGCAAGGGAGAGGGAGAGAGAGAGAGAGAGAGAATCCCATGCAGACTACATGCTCAGAGCTGAGTCTGACATGGGGCTCCATCTCATGACCCTGGGATCATGACCTGAGCAGACATCAAGAGTTGGAAGCTCAAAGAACTGAGCCACCTAGGTGCCTCCACTATAGTTTAAAACAAACAAATAAACTAAAAGGTAAAATTCGCATACCATACAATTCACCCTTTTCAGGTGTGCAATTCAATGGGATTTAATAACAATTTTTTACTTTTTCTTTTTGTGTATATTTTTTAAATCTGTATTACCTTCCAGGCAGTACTGCACAGAGGAATCTTCCTTCCTGCAGCTGAGAAGGCACATTAAAGCCAGCCAGTGGTGCCACTAAACCCTTCCGGGCACCCAAGCCGCAGAACTGTCCCCGCTGCTGGGAGCAGCCTTACCTA
Organism: Proteles cristata cristata; assembly: GCA_017311185.1. Classification (NCBI taxonomy): domain Eukaryota; kingdom Metazoa; phylum Chordata; class Mammalia; order Carnivora; family Hyaenidae; genus Proteles; species Proteles cristata. The sequence continues at coordinate 598,839 of JAESUZ010004656.1, read as the reverse complement.
GCGTGGCGAGGAGCAGGCCCACAGCGCACGGGTTGGCGGCCAGCGCCGGGCCGATGCCAGGGTGGATGGCTAGGTTGGCCAGCACCCGGGTCAGCTTGATGAGCACGTCCTCCGCCTGGGCCCGCGGCCTCTGCGCCTTGGGCTGCTGGGCTCCTCTCGCCTGCTCCTCGGTGCACAGGTCCAGTCTGTAGAACGTATGGAATAATGACAGCAAGGTCGGGATGCTCCCTCTCTCTTTGGAAAACTGTTCACGAGCCTGGTTGTTTTTCGCTGTCAGGTTGCCAAGAATAAAGACAATACGGACGACTAAATCCTGCAATCAGTGGAAGACAATTACAAGTGCATAGGGGCTGGGACAAGTTGTTGGAAAGAGTACAGTATTTAATTTATTCACGACTTAATTAGTAGCAAAATGGAACACATCTGGCTTCTACTAACTTGTCTAGTATTTGAGTCCCAAGATTGGTGCAAATTGACAGAGGAGATTAAAAGCATTTGGCAACAATGAAAGAACACTAACTGATTGATGCTATTAGCAAGGGCTATTAACTTCAGATCCTTCATCTGAAATTCTGGCTGGTCTTTTTTTTTTTTTTTTTAATCCCCCAGAGAACAATTAGTTGAGTAGGATAGGATTACTGATAATGTGTTATGTAAATCTAAGTATTGACACTAACAGGTTTCTTGAGCGGGCAAATCTTTTCCTAAAGGTTCACCTCCTGCAGAAGCATTGTGTTTCTAAAAATCGGTGTTCTGCACAACGGCTAATCAGATTGTGTTACAGCAGGCTTTCCTGACCTGGGCTCCACTGACATCTGGGGCAGGATAATCTTTGCTGTTGGGGGGCTGTGTTTAGCAGCAGTATTCCTGGCCTCTACTGCTAGGTGCCAATAGTACCTCCCCAGATGCCACAACCAAAATGGCTTAAATGTCCCCTGGGGGCAAAATCAGCCCCAGTTGAGAATCACTATGTTATATAAATCAGCCACGTGAAAGCAGTCCTTGTGATGAGGGAGCATAAGGCAAACTGGTGGCCAAGCACAATCTAGCATTGCCCCCCCTTCCCCCCGCCCCCCCAGGGGGATGTGTATGGCGTTCCTCAGGCATTCCCTGATGCCCAAGTACAAAGGAAAGGACAGAAAACAAATGGTTAAATAAATGGTTCAACTCCATCAGTTCACAACTATCTTAGTAAATTATAAGACAAAGGCAATCTTATCAACAGCCTAATCTCCAGAAACCTATAGACTCAGTTTCCTGGAGCCCCAACATCACCATCCCCTCCATAGTGTTGTGGGGAACAAAGGCAAGAAGGAAATGACAGATAAAATTAAATTTCCTTATAACCTGCAGCCCTTTGACACACACTTAAGGCAGGCAGAGTAAAATCTTTCTCCAGGAACTCCCTACTGTCTTAAATGTTAATGCCTTAGCTTGACAACAGCTAGGCCTCCAGTGATCTGTGAGTCTTTAGAATATGAAAATCTCTTTGGAAAGTTCTCTTTTGACTTTACCTCCCCCAGCCCCATAGTATATAAGGCGTCACTCTTCACAACCCCAATACACCTCTTTCTGCCCGCAGGTCCCGTCCCCATGCTTTAATAAAATCACCCTTTTGCACCAAAAACATGGCCAGGAATTCTCTTTTGACCACTGACCCCACCATCACCCCAAAACCTCATCACTTGTCTTTCTTGATCAGGGTAGTGGTTACATGGGAGACGCCTTCATCACTATTTGCTAAATTGTACATATGTGTTTCATGTACTTCTCTGTGTATAAATGATATTTCACAATAAATAAATAAAAAAACCCAAGCTGAGAACAATTTACAGCTAAACAGAATGCAAACATAGTTATGTTCTTAATTCCACAACAAAAGACAAATGAGTGCCCTTGGCCTCACCCACAACCCCCCCCCCCCTTGTGCCATGCACGGTGCGGTTTGACGGGCAAGAAACGGGGGTTTGTGCAAGCTGCCTGGTCACACAGCTAGTGAGGGCTGAGTCAGGATTGGAACCCAGGATTCCCCCGACCCAGAGTCCTTTCTGCAGCCCAGCCTGGCCTTCCACATGGCCTCTCATTTAAGTATCTCCTTTGCCTTACCATACGCAGAGCAGTCAAGGAGTTTTCTCTTTTCAAAATCCAGGGGCTCCCGGGTGGCTCCATTTGTTAAGAGTCTGACTTCAGCTCAGGTCATGATTTCAGACTTTGTGAGTTCGAGCCCTGCGTTGGGCTCTGTGCTGACAGCATCGAGTCTGGAGCCTGCTTCAGATTCTGTGTCCCCCTCTTTCTCTGCCCCTCCCCTGCTCACACTCCGTCTCTCTCTCAAAAATAAACATTAAAAAAGGTTATAAAAAAATAAATAAAATCCAAATATGTCACCAGGAAAGATTCCCTACAAACCTGACTTTGTTGATCAGATCTGTAGTAGCAAACTTAAGGACTGGGGACAAAGGGCAGAGGCCTGGACCTGTTTTAATCAAGGAGCCAGGTCGGGGCGGGGGGTGGGGGGTGGGGTGGGGGGCTGAGGGGGGATGGACAGGACAGGGACTATGCGTGGCAGAGAGTGGAGGGTCACAGGCAAAGGACAAAACAGGACTTGCCTGGGGCTCCCCTGCCAATACCAACTTGTTCCTGCTTGTTCTTGAAAGAAAAGTTTTCCCTGGCACTGGCTGAGAAGAAGCGAGGCCACTGCTTGTACAGCTGGGAACCATTTGTCAACATTAAGAAAGTCGGAGGCTAACGCGCCAGCAAGAACTGGAGCAAGTCCAGGAGAGAGTTCACACTGGGAAAAACTTCAGCTCAGCATGCAGCCACTGGCAGCCAGTCTTCCCAGTCAGGAGAGCCTGCTCCTGGGCCACCAGAAGCCTGAAGCCCTTAGGGAACTCTAGATGCTGGGGGCCTGGGAGAATACACTCGCAGGACGGAGTGAGACACGATGCTTTGGGGCTTTGAAGAGCTTCTAATTGATTGAGACGGCCAGGCTAACAAGTGTGGGCAAAGAGCAAAGACTAAAAGGGCCAAGCAGGAAGCTAGACACGGAAAGGGACTGTAATCTCCAGCTTGAGAGCCCCGCAGTCTCATTCATACATGTGACTTTGCTTAGCCTCTCTGTGCCTCCATTCACTCATGTGTAGAATGGAGGAAATACTGTATTGCATTGCATTGCATTGCATTGCGTTGCATTGTATTGTATTGAGACCAAACAGGTAAAGCACAAATCGTGAGGAATGATTTGGGCGCTGCTCTGAACCGCTTTCATGTACTATTAATAACATGTTAGTGGCATTAAACTGTGTAGGATGGACCTGATGGTCTCTGAGGGGTTTGGATGAGGGGATGCCCAGGGAACAGTGGTGGCAACTGGCAAAATTACCACCAATGAATTTGAGTCTATCTTGAAAAATGTGTGAAATGCAGATATATGGAGGGGAGGACGGGGTAGGTTGGCCAGGCAAAAAGGAACGGGTCTTGACAAAGTGCCTGGGACAGTCCCCTTTCTGGGCAGGGGAGTTGCCTTGTCTGTCTCTGATCACCAGGCGGTTCCCTAAAATAACTGAACTCTATGGCTCTCAAATCTTAAATCAGCACACACAATTTCATTATGACGCTCGTCATTTCATGAAAACGCGGTGGTTACTTCACATAATTCCCGATGACAGAGGCTCCTCCCTGGGCTCTGGACGGAAAGCACTCCTCCACCCTGGACACACCCAACAGAGAAGCAGAACACTTTCCAACCAGGACAGAGGGCATTTCTGAGAATTAGGCTCCTCGAAGGATATTCCATTTTATATATTTTCTATGCTGAGGAATGTGAGCTTTTTGCATAAACTCTAATGTATAATTTCTGATTACAGACACCCCACATGACTTCTATCTCTGAAAAAGCCTAACAGTCAAACCATAATAGTAGTAGCAGCAGCAGCCATGAACACACAGTGTTGATGGTATGCCAGGCCCTGGTCCAAGCATTTAGATGCACAAATTAATTCATTAAAAGTGATAATTTGTAGCCCTTTAATCTGAACAAAGCGGGTCCCAATCTCCACACTCCAGGGAGTCCCCTCTCTCACACATTTAACAGTACTCCTGTTGACGCTGATCGCCCTCACGCTGTTCCCCGGATTGAGCTCCTCTGAGCTCCGCGCCCATTTCCTCAGAAGCGTGTGAAGCAAGACAGGAAAGACGTTGTATGTGATTGTGAATGAGTTCTTTAAAAACTTAAAAAGTGGTTGCATTCTCTTTGCTCATTCATATCAGGACTAATCAACTTACCCTGTAAAATGTCACAGCTGCCTTCTGAAGGATGCTAAACTGTTCTCTCTTCTCCCTCTTCCTAGGCCTCTTCACCTCTGCCTTCCTATGTTTGTTTTTCTGCTTAATAGAACTCAGCAGGTGGCTCCGGCCCCATCCCATCTCTACCCATCACTGCTGACCAGCCAGGAGTATTCAGACCACATCCCAGGCTGGAGGTGAAGGCAGCTTCCCTTAGAGATCATCATTCTTCCAAACGCCAAGTGACCTCCCTCCACGGTCACGTGCAGTCTAATCTGGGAAGGCCAAGTGCTGCTTTTCTTAGAAAAATTCCCTCGGCCACTTCGACTTCTACAGTTCTTTTATTCTAATGCCTGCATGGATCCTACCATGGCATACGCCTCACACGGGAAGAAGAAACCGTAGGCTTTAGGGCAGGAAGAGTTAACACGGCCACAGTACCTCTCTCCCTGCCTTCAGATGGAAAAAGGAGGGGGTGGTTCCTGGCAGCAGCAGGGCCAACTGAGGGATGGCACGCGGGATCAACAAACGGGGGTGGCAGATTGCACCGCTCGCAGCACCAAGCTTCCAGCAACTGCTACGCTCACGGTTTCTGTCCTCTTTCTCAGGGTTGGCTCGGGCGTCTTTTCTTTCCCCACCCCCCACCTTTCTCCAATCTATTCCCTGCAAATCTAGGGAACGTGGAATAGGCCAAAATAGAAGCAGTCTCCCGGGAGGCTGGCAGAGCCAGCCAGTCTTCCCATACCAGTGCCTGTCTTAGCTCATCTGGAGGCCCGAGGACACCGGCTGAGCAAGAGGGCTTTGCGAGGCCCCGTGGCTCACCGTGGGCGGCCCGCACCATGCCGAGGACCGCCTTGGACTGTGTCATAGAGAGGTTATTCACTGTTCCACAGAGAGAGGTGAAGGATTGTTGCCAATCCTTTGCAAGTCCCCAAAACGCCACTCAACTACGCATTCTATAAAAGTTTGAAAAAATTAGACAAAGGCCAACAGTATCAATTTGTAGAGACCCCTGACTGAATCCATAGCAGAAAATTATTTCATTGGTATACAATTCTCCTGTGAGGTAGATTCTTTCTATTATTCTCAGACCATATCTGACAGCCACCTATAAATCCACCCTGAACTTTCAGAGCGTTTTTATCAAATGTAATACAATGTTGCATATATATGCCACAGCTTTGTAGTTTTGAATCAGGAAAGATACTTTTTTCATTTTAAAGAAGGCAGTCTAGTATAACTAGTTCATATCAACTTTCCAATTTTGCATAACAACGGAGTCGGCCTAGCAACAGTTCTGGCCAGCCAGAGCTCACACAAACAGGTACACCTACTGCAAGAAGCCTGACCTCACCTGTGCCTTCCAGTTATAGCCCGTGGGATATTCTCTTTAGTTTTGAATATATTGTGCCCTAGGAGCCAGCACATTACTCGCGGTCTCAGTGGGCTCCGCACTGCTGTAAATGAAATTGCTTTAACTGGAACAAAGCCAGGAGCCCGCCACAGCTGAGCAGCCAGCAAGCTCCCGCAGCAGCAGTTGTTGATGTAACCATCCACGTGAGGGAGACTGGCCTCAAGTCAGCGAAGGAGGCTCTCCTTCTACCCAGGGATATGGAGACTCAGGCCTTATGGGGCTTGCTGACCCCGAAGTCCAACCCTGGTGAGGAGAAGAGGCAGGATCTTGGACCATCTGGGCTTATAGGCAGATCCCCAAACTCCTCACTCACCAAATCCTCACCTGCCTGATCCCCCAGACTTGGCCCTGCTGGCTTCTTTGATTCCCCACTCCCCTCGCCAACCAGTCACTGAGCTCCCTTTGCTCTGCCATCTCACAACCTCCCCCCACTCCTTCTTTCCCATGCCTGTTCTGGTTCATCTGTCTGTAGCCTCTGGTTTACAGACCCTTGGTGGGCTCCTCCCTGTTTTCATTGTTAATACCACTTCTTTTTTTTTTATTTATTTAAAAAAATTTTTAAAGTTTATGTTTGAGAGAGAGAGAGAGAGAGAGAGAGAGAATGAGCAGGGGAGGGGTAGAGAGAGAATCCCAAGCAGTGGGATGTACTGCCAGCACAGAGCCCCATGCAGGGCTCAAACTCACAAACATTGAGATCATGACCTGAGCCGAAATCAAGAATCAAACACTTAACTGACTGAGCCACCCAGTTGCCCCTGTCAATCTACTTCTTGAAGCACAGCTCTTACATCACCCCCTTGCTCAAAAACATCCACTGCCTGTTAAATGTCAAAGCCAGCGTCCGGTGCATCATCCAGCCCCGTGTGACCAGTTCTGCATTACCTGACGTTATTACTCCCCACCCACAGCCAGCCAAAGTGAACACATTCCTCCTGGTTCCCCGCACCCTTCCTACCGGGCCTGAAAATAACCGGTGTGCATAATGTTGACTATAAGGGAGGAACTCTATCAAACTATCGCAGAAAGAATAAACTATGTTCAGCAGACTCCACTTACTTAGAAGAGAAGTACTTCTGCTAAATAAAAGAAAACATTTCAGAAAGATTTTCAAGATGCCCCATTTAAAATTGGGTTAGAAACTTCTCATGCAATCTGGATCCGAGAGCTGAATCACGATCTGCGATTTTGCAACATTTACCCAGCTTCCCACCTTCGAACAAAACCTCAACATGAATTGAACATACAGGTGAGCTGAAGAACAGATACATTTTACCAATCTGGAAGACAGGCTGCACCACAGCAAAAATTGCTAACTAACCCTACGGTGCTGAAAGTGGGTCAGCAGTGTGCGTCAGTGCCGCACCATACAAAATGGGAGGATCTGAGACGCTGGCGACTCAAAACCCAGAGTCTGAGTAGAAGAGCACTTAAAAACCTGCAGGGATTATACCTGATGCCTCCATGCATCTATCCATTCCATCAGTCACCATTTATGCTCCTGGATGTGGCCATCACTCAAAAGCACCAGGTGAGGCTAGAATTTCACTGTGCTCTGTTCTGTTTTTTAAGTCCGCAGACATAAGTCGGGCATTTGGGTTTCGTGCTGAGCAAGGGAAGAGCCAGTCCCACGAGGGCAAAGCAGCAGGAGCTGGGAAGAATGAACAAGCGAAGAGCTTATTGTGCTGCCCGCCTGGTCAGGGGTATAGACCAAGGCCAAGGCTGAAAAAAGTAGTAAGCTCAGCCAAACGCTAACACAACCCACTGGGAATGTGGCTGCAGAGGGGCTGGGAAGAGAGCCATAGGGCACGCTCCTGCCAGGCAAGAGGCAGAGGGTGAGCCTGGAGCCAAGCTGCCATATAAAGGCTCCAGGCGAAGGGGTGGAGGCGCCTCCCTGACCAATCCTCACCGGGCCCCAAAGGAGATGGAGCGGAGAGAGAGGTCACGTTATCTCTGGGCTGTTGCACGGCGACTGTGGTTGCATTACAGAAGGACGGTGAGGAAAATGGCAGATGCCTGTGCTCTCAGCCCATACCCTTCAGACATTCCAGGTCTCACTGTCAACACCACGATGCCTAAACATTCCAAATCAGACAGTGCTCACTGTGCGTACGTGCCTGAACATGATCGCTTACCCTAAAAGTTGTCTAAATGGAATGAGAGAGGCGTGACTTTAAAAGAAGCACAAGCAAGGACATGTCGGGCGATTCCCAGACAGTGTTTTTGAAGGCTCTGATGAGGGTCCTGCCTCTGGATGTTCCGCTTAAAAATAAAACAAAAACAAAAACAAACAAAAAACAACAAGAAACTGGCCATATCTCAAATGGAGAGGGTCAGATAGGCAGTTGCTCAATGGGCATGAGTGAGTGATGGGAACGTAGATAAAGGTTATTCTTTTTGGACGATGGCCTCGGTAAAATATTGTCCATCTTAAAAATCTCATTTGAGGCATTTTACCGGATCTCCTGCCCATTAGATAAACATTTACAGAAGAAATGGGGAAAATCCCTTCATGTTCTTCCGAAAAACAAACTGGCGCATATTTTGTGGAGATGCTAAATGTAGCAACGGTGACGTCAGAGGCACCTCCTAGGGCAGGCCCTGGTTTGCAAGGCTGATGTTGACCCCGCTCATCCCTGCGTTACTAGGCCCATCTGTTTGTACATTTGGTTCATACCAAATGTAGTTTACACCATAGAGCCTACAATATGTGCTTATTTCTTAAATGAGATTTGTCATTTAATTGAATTTTGGTTACCATTTTTAATAGATGCTTTACCTAATGCTGACATTTAGCTTTCAAACTGCATCAAGCTGACTGAAATGTGCTCCAGTCTCTGTTTGTGTGTGTGTGTGTGTGTGTGTGTGTGTGTGTGTGTGTGTGTGTGTGTGTGTGTGTGTATGGGAACTGGAGTGATTAGTTGTACCAGGGATCTTGGACCAATTAACCTCCTAGACAGGAGCCAAAGAAGTTTCCCTTGTTCTCCCTGAGGAAGTCCTTTGTAAGAGCCAGGAGGGGTGGATTCCTTTTCTCTGAGACTGCTGATAAACCAGAAACCCTGGCTGGTACCACAGCCTCAGACACAGACAGGCCCACATCACAGAAGGGCTGCGTGCAGAGAAGGGTGGAAAAAACCGGGCCATCCATGACTGTATATGCACTAATCTTCAAATGTATCTGTTGCGAACTTATAGTTAAAGACGAAAGATTTATGCGATCTGAAGAGAAAGCAGAGTATTTGTTGTGAACTTATAAAATCTCGATGTGGTATATACTGAACTTGCTCAGAGCAGGACATTGGTAGGAATATTTGGTGATTATTTTAACAAGAAAATTTGGGGATTATTTCACCAGCTACAAATCCATGGCTCATGGTTTGTCTAGCTAACCGAGGTTAATGAGCCCTCCCTTTTGCAACCCTGAACTCACCAGAATGAATCTAAGTGGTTCGCTCTGACCAGTGCCTGAAGCCTGTGTTATCAAAGCATTATCAATGTTATCACTGGGTTACGACCTAGGACTAGTCTTTTTCTTTGTTGTTTTTTTTTTTTTCCAGGACTTCTTGTTTTGACACATGTCTGGCAGAAAAAATTCATAGAAGAATCTAATAAACCATCTCATTTTCCCTAGCTAAGAAACCTTCTAGCTATTGGTGCAGAAAGCAAAAGACATGAGGCGCCTGGGTGGCTGGGTCAGTTGAGCCTTCGACTTCGGCTCAGGTCATGATCTCAAGGTTCATGAGTTAGAGCCCTGCACCAGGTTTGCTGCTGTCAGCTCAGAGCCTGCTTTGGATCCTCTGCCCCCTCTCTCTCTCTCTGACCCTCCCTCAGTCATGCTCATTCTCTCTCTCAAAAATAACTGAAAACATTTAAGAACAAAAAGCAAAAGACTTGGCTGTCAGCACTTACTGGGGAAACCTACCCAACATCTGGCCTGTCTTGCTAATTTGGCTCCTGGCTTTGTAAGAGAAAGTCACTTTCAGCCCTAGGCCTGCAGAGAAAGAATGACCCTGTGTGGCTGATTTGATTAATCACTTTAAAATCTCTTGAGGTTTTGTAGAAACTCTCTGCCATCAATATTGGAGAACATTGTTTTAAGGAACCACCTTCATAATTTGTACCATAGGTTCCCAAACCTGCTATTCATTTCAATCATTTGAGGAGCCTCTAAAAGTAGGTCCTGGGGCTCCATTTCAGATCTGAATCCAAATCTCCCAAGGTGGGGCCTGTGAACCTGTATTTTTAAGTTCCCCCAGCTGATTCTGATGATAAGCCAAGTCCAGGAGTTACTGACTTAAATCAGGAAGGAATTAGAAATCTCCCCACCTTAATCCCTACTCTCTGATTTGTTTTTAAATATTACTTTAAGAAATAAAAATCCATTTTCCTTGTAAAAAAATTCTTACAACACAGATGTATAAAAAACAAAAGTGAAAATGCCCCCCAGTAACCCTTCGTTATCACTGACCTGATAGACATAAATACATTTTTAAAAAGACCCATTTTTTAAAAAATTTTGAGCAGGCTCTGCACTGTCAGCACAGAGCTGATGTGGGGCTTGAATCCATGAACTGTGAGAGCATGACCTGAGCTGAAACCAAGAGCAAGATGCTTAACCACCCAGGTGCCCCTAAAAAATACCCATTCTTATATGCGGAGCCAGACTTGACCTTGACAAGAGATGAATATGAATGTAGATATGAATGTTAAAAAACAGTGTTGGGGGTATTGGGGTTTTGTTTTTGTTTGTTTGTTTGTTTACTTTTGGCACTTTCTCATACAATTTTTCTTTGTTTTCCTTCATTGGGAAAAACAACAGATAAGGGAGGAAACATTCTCCCAGTAGCAACCAGCACTGGTGCTACCTGGGACAAAACAAAATTTCCCCACTTGGTGGACCTTGGGAGTGGCAGGCACCATTTGCTATGGAGCTCCTCAGCAGCTTGAGAAGATCACTTAAAGAGGTGTGTGTGGAGGGTGCCTGGGTGGCTCAGTTGGTTGAGCAGCTGACTCTTGATTTGCACTAAGGTCCCGATCTCATGGTTTGTGGGTTTGTAGCCCTGAGATGGGCTCTGCACTGACAGCACAGAGACTGCTTGGGATTCTCTCTCTCTTTCTTTCTGCCCCTCCCCCACTCACACTCTGTCTCTCTCAAAATAAACTTTTTTTTTAAAACAAGGTGTGTGTAGGGGGTTTTCTTTTTTTGTCCTTTTTTTGAGATTTTTGTTTTCTATGTTCTTTGAAGATATGCTTTGCCATGAATATGATTTGATTTAAAAATGAATCTCAGGGGCGCCTGGGTGGCTTAGTCGGTTAAGCGTCCGACTTTCGCTTAGGTCATGATCTCGCGGTTCGTGGGTTCGAGCCCCGCGTCGGGCTCTGTGCTGACTGCCAGCTCAGAGCCTGGAGCCTGTTTCAGTCTGTGACTCCCTCTCTCTCTGACCCTCCCCTGCTCACGCTGTCTCTCTCTCTGTCTCCTGGAAATAAATAAAAAACATTAAAAAAAAAAATGAATCTCAGGAAAATAAAATCTCTGCTGATTCCCAGCGTAGTCCTCAGACTTTTAAGACAAAGCTAACACTGACCTCTCAGAATAAAGATAAGGTATATAGTCTTTCTGCTTGTTTAATCGTTTGGTGATAGTATTAAGAGACTACAAGTCTCCCAAAGTATATGTCTACAGCTCAACTTAGTCTCAGATTTTTATAAATAAAAATAATTATGGAAAGAAATAATTCTATTTTAAAAGTTCCAGGGGGACTGGTGAATTTTCCAAAGATTCGTTCAAAGCCTCAACATCCAAATAAATCTCAGCAAAGTTTTTAGCCACTGCAGATGAACGCACTCACATCAGAACATGCATGGTGTGGGATTTCTGGATTTACTTTTATTTCTAAAAAAAGGGGAAATACAAATCGTATTCACCTGGCCACTTGGGAACATGAACCTAAGACGCTATGCTGGTCTGAAGGAATTTCAAATCCATCATTTCTGTGTTACTCTTGTGTACAACCACACACCAATATGAAAAATGTCGGAAAACAATGATTATTATTTCCTCCTCCAAACTAGGAAGAAGAAAGTAAATATTTAAGGAAGGGATACTAGAAAATAATTTTATAACGCCTTATGGATTCCAAAGTACGTATTTCAAATACTCAAAATTCATTCTTTCAGCACTTTATCATGAGTCTAGGACACCAAGCTTCATCTCAGGTTTATCGAAACAGGGCCTATGTCCTTCAGGACTCCAGGCAGTGGGTGAGACAGCTGTACAAAACAAAAGAAAACAAAACAAAAAACCATTTGGAGAATCACAAATAAAATATTTACAAAGACTTATGAAGCTTTTGGTTAATGATTTTAGGAAGTAGTTGGGACACATAACTACTTCCTTGTATCCTGAATGATATCCTTGCTCTTCTAAAATATTTTAGTCTTGAGGAAAATATAAATTATGTATCTATTTTTCTTGCTAGAAAAAAATTAGAGGTGGTTCAAAACCGCAACTTATCATTCTTTAGGATAAATAAAGTACAGGATAGAGTCAAAGTATAATTTTTGAGAAGTTAACAACATGACTCTCATATAGATATAAAGTTAACACATTAAAAAAATTGCTTCTCTCATTAATGAGAGAGCCAATGCAATTGTTAGGTTGGCTCCAAGAACAGTCAAAGAACTGGGTGCTTACAAGCATTAAAAATAATGTTAGACTACTAGGTTAGATACACACTTGACTATAGCCTACAAGGTCATAAAACCCTAACTTTAGAGATTATCTTGTCTACCAGACAGAAATCTACAAATTAATGTGTAACTTTATAGCTCCTGAGTTCTAATCAAATAGTAAATAGTAAGTTTAAACAGAGATACATTCTCCTCAAGAATTAAGCCTATTAAACAATTCACAGCATGACTTTGTCAGGACATGTAGCCTCCCAGTCCAAAATCCTATTTCTAAGTTGTGAATATTTTTTTCTTTTATTTTTTAACTGATTAATTTATTTTGTGTGTGTGGGGAGGGGGGGGTGGACAGGGAAAGAATCTAAGTGGGGAAGGAGCAGAGGGAGAGGGAGAGAGAGAATCTCAAGCAGGTTCTTAACTGTCAGCACAGAGCCCAACTTAGGGTTTGATCCCACAAATTGTGAGATCATGACCTGAGCTGAGATCAAAAGTTGGATGCTTAACTGACTGAGCTACCCAGGTGCCCCTGGATAATTTTTCTTAATCATAGTGAAGTGGTGAAGATTAGGGACACTCTGCCTGGGTCTTTGGTTCTGGGTGTACTAGCTACATTAAAATCTTTAAAATGATACACTGATAAGGGAGGAATTGAGTATCTTGAAGAGGAGGAGACATGAGAGCTACATCTTTTATATTAACTAGACCTTGAAGATGAGAAGTGACAAGAGATATTTTATCCAAGAGTCTCCTCAGGCCTGCTCACTAAGAGCCTATTCATATTCAATTTTATTTAAGACTTTTTTAGGTGATACTTTTAACAAGTTTTATTACAAGGTTCACGTAATTGCAAGCAAATAATTGCAAAAGGAAAGTAAAGATTACCAATAGCAGAGTCCCCAATCAATAGAAAAGGAAGAGAGAGAAATCTAAAAAAAGAAGACACAGACATTTAAAGAATCTCATCAGGGACACCTGGGTGGCTCAGTCAGTTGAGTGTCCGACTTGGGCTCAGGTCATGATCTCTCAGTTCCTGAGTTTGAGCCCCAAGTCGGGCTCTGTGCTGACAGCTCAGATCCTGGAGCCTGCTTCAGATTCTGGGTCTCCCTCTCTCTTTCTGCCCTTCTCCCCCCCCTTAAAAATAAATAAATATTTTAAAAAATAATAATCTTATCAACAGACTCATGTCCCGGTATGGGACAAAGAGCCTCTAGAGCAATAATTAATGCTTGTAATATTGACCTTTGGCATCAAGAAGAGGTTAAATTATTTTCAGTGTCTTCTAAGAAAGTAAGGGAATATGTAGTATATTTGAATATGATCTTCACTGCAATAACTAAAATAATTTCATAAATATGCATTTCCTTGATGGTTCTGGACACAACAGGAACTGTACATAGTTTGCAAGGTGCTCTTCATTCTTCTTTGAACCAAAATAATTTTAATAGGAACATAAAATTATCATATAGACCAAGAGAGAAAAATATGGCTTTGAAATATCAGTTTTGCTTTATGAGAACTATTGATCCAAAGTGGAAAGTAGTTCACTAAGAGACATAGTAAAAATTTTATGCAGATTAAACTTGAAGATATGTAGTCCCTTGCACCAGCAAAAGCATACCCTTAGCTATGTTGACATCTCAAGTGCCTCATATTGGCAAGATACCAGGAGTTTTGTCTGTTTATTAAACATGGCCATCATCCAAGCTATAATCAGAAAAACAAATGGTTATTTACTAGTAATGCTACAAAACAATAGGACTATTTGTCAGTACTGAACTGATACGTATTCTTCCTTTTTAAAAAATTACAGGTTATGACATAACTTAAAATCAAAATGTTAAACTGAAATGCTTTCTTTAACCCACACTTGAAAATTCTAGTGCAAGCAAGGATGTCTTCTCTGGTTATAGTTCTCTAAATCATCCAAAATCAAAACACCAAAGCAAAAAAGCACAATGATGATAAAATAAAATTACAATGAAAATCCATAAAATATCATTTTCAAATAAAATCCATAATTAAACTTTTTAAGTATAAGATCTAAAAGAATTCTTTTAATGTAAACTAACTTTTCTGCCATTATTTTTTTTATTATTTTTATTTATTTATTTTTTATTTATTTCTAGGAGAGAGAGAGAGAGACAGCATGAGCAGGGGAGGGTCAGAGAGAGAGGGAGTCACAGACTGAAACAGGCTCCAGGCTCTGAGCTGGCAGTCAGCACAGAGCCCTATGCGGGGCTCGAACCCACGAACCGCGAGATCATGACCTAAGCGAAAGTCGGACGCTTAACCGACTAAGCCACCCAGGCGCCCCATGCCATTTTAATACTTAAAAAGAAAGCCAGGAATAGGAATGCCTAAGATTTTTGTTGGATTAACTCACTTGTCCTAATATTACATTTCTGATAATATATTGTGCCAAGATCTACGTTAATAAATGCTTAATGGACACTTAAATTAACAGCAGATTGAGAATACTTTCGGGTAGATTAATCAAATCCATTCTTCATCTGCCAAAGCAAATTCTTATACCTGGAAATCTTTCAAAGTATGTAATTTAGAGAAAATACAAAATATGTAGATGAAAGAAAGCATTTGTAACCCAGATACTCAGAATCAGAAACTCAAGTACGTATTTGTAAAGTAGTGTTTAAAAGACAAATAGAAACTTAACACTTTAAGCAAGGTTTTATCATCTTTAAAATGTAGTAATGTATAATATGAGCATAGAAACTTCTCTGTCATCTGTATAACCAAAAAGATACAAGTAACATTTTAATAAATTAGCTAATAATAGCATAAAATCTGACAAACTTAGTCATTCTCAGCAGAAATATTTGGCTGAGTAAAAATAAATTCAGTGCTATTTGTGGCATACAGGGGTTATATTTTGAGGTGGTTTTGAGGTGGCCAGTGTAAACAAACAGAAAGCTTTATATTAAAATGTCAGTACACACATAAATTACTTGGTTTTAAACTGATGAAACCTAGTGTGTGATTCTGAAATTTTATCATACTTGAAATCAATATGTATTGTGTTCATGTATAAAATGTCTCATGAAGCACTTGATGTCACTGTAATCACTTCTAAAGCTGAATAAAAATAAACTGCATTTAATGAATATTCAGACTCATAATAAAATTTAATGTCTGTACTATCATGATTATATGAAGGTGGAGTCATTTGTGGCTTCCTCCTTTTTCTTAAACAGCTCTATATACTTTTACCCAATTCATTAAAACCAAAGTATTTTCTTTCTGAAACTTTTTTTAGTGCTTATTTATTTATTTTGAGAGACAGAGTGAGAGAGAGTGAGCGGGGGAGGGGCAGAGAGAGAGGAAAGAGAAAATTAAGCTCAGAGCCTGATGCAGGGCTCAATCTCATGAACTGTGAGATCATGACCTGTGCTGAAATCAAGAGTTGGATGCTAAACCAACTAAGCCACTCAGGTGCCCCTGTTTTCTTTCTAATATTTACCTTATTTTAGAAGAATTCATCTTCTAAGTGCCAAAGTATCAAAGAATTAGAGAATTTTCAGGCTAGAAGAATCTTTAGAGGATACCCGCGCAGGGGTATCCAAACTGGGCTTTGCAATAGAAGTCCCCATGGTTCTCAGTCAAATGCAGATGGCCAGGCCCCTTCCCACCCACCTGGCTCAGCAAGCCTGGGACAGGGCCTGGAAATAACCCCCATCCCACCCCAGGACGACTCTCGTGTAAGTGTCTGTGCATCACTGGCAGGAACAACACTGTGCACCCATCGTCTTCCCTAAACCAGGGATCCAACCACATCAATGTCCTATTGCAGCCATTTCTCCCTCAAACTACTCCCTCCTCAACTCCTACAGGTAACTCTCACCCCTGGGGCTGCCCGTTACACATCAGATCGAAGCTTCTGATAGAAACCTGTACATTCAAAACACAAGGTCATTTGTTTTATTTTATTTTTATAGTTTTTATTTATTTTTGAGACAGAGAGAGACAGAGCATGAATGGGGGAGGGGCAGAGAGAAAGGGAGACACAGAATCTGAAACAGGCTCCAGGCTCTCAGCTGCCAGCACAGAACCGGATGCGGGGCTTGAACCCATGAGCCGTGAGATCATGACCTGAGCCAAAGTCAGACACTTAACCGACTGAGCCACCCAGGCGCCCCCAAAACACAAGGTCATTTAACATGGGCATACACAAATACACCAATGCAAAGACAAATCGAAGAATTAAATGCATGGAGAACTGACCTGTTTCTTCTGGTATTTGTTTATCACTTTCAAAAACAAGGAGTAACATCTGGAATAGTTGGCCAGGGCTACACAGCAGTCATGGTAAGAAGTAAGTTTGCTGCAGAAATGCCAAATGGGAAAATAAAAATAAACTCTGTGTTTTTTTCAGAAAGCTCAAATACACATAGGGTTACTTTAAATGCAGACTTTCAAAGCATTGCCCAGTACATGGAAAGGAGTCTAGAAATACTCCACACACCAGTCCAGAGAAGCCACAAGGAGGCTTGCTGTCTGTCTGCTCTAGACTCTGGGGGCATGGAGTTAGGGGTGGAGGGTCCAGGAGAAAAGGTCCTTTGAAAAAATGACCACGTGTATACGGTGTGAATTTACACTATCCATGTGGTTCAGAACACACAACCCAAGAAATTTACACAAAATCTGTTTAGATAACAACCAGTGACTCCCCTGGGACCTTGTCAGAAACAAATGTTACAGTACTTGAACTACGAGGCTTGTAGTGGCGTACTAATAGCAGGCAAAATAGGCCTTAAAGCTAAATGGCTTTGAAATTTTGAAAGCACGCAAACAAGTGAGTACCCACAGGCAGTACTGACAAACCACTATGGAATTGGGACGTGTTCATAAGTCTCTTGTTAAGTGAGAGATTAATAGGTAAAACATCATCAATTTCTGAAAAACTTGACCATGAACAGGTCTCAGTGAATTTTCAGAGAACTGGTGTCTTCCAGATCACGTTCTCTGGTCAAAGAACAATTAAGTTAGGAAAGCAAAGTAAAAATACATATTTTAGAAAACATGCTTTTGAAAACTTAAAAACATGGGTCAAGGAAACATAAAAATTAAAAAAAAAACCACTTAGGCCTGAATAACTAAAAATACTACAAATCAAAATGTGTGGGATACAGGTAAAACAGTATTTAAAGCAAAATTTATGAAAGTCTTAAGAAAGACTTTAAAAAAGAAACTGAATTTCCAACTAAAACAGAAGAAAATTATAATACATCCAAAGATAGTAGAAGAAAAGGATTAAAACAGCTAAGAACAGTAGGAATATGGGGCGCCTGGGTGGCTTAGTCGGTTAAGCCTCCGACTTTCGCTTAGGTCATGATCTCGCGGTTCGTGGGTTCGAGCCCCGCGTCGGGCTCTGTGCTGACTGCCAGCTCGGAGCCTGGAGCCTGTTTCAGTCTGTGACTCCCTCTCTCTCTGACCCTCCCCTGCTCACGCTGTCTCTCTCTCTCTCCCTCCTAGAAATAAATTAAAAAAAAAAAAAAACAAGAACAGTAGGAATATATCAGAAAACAAACATACAATAGACTGGATCAATAAATCTGTTAGTTGTTTGCAAAAACTAATAAAATTGGCAAATCTTTGGTAAGACAGATAAAGAAAAAAGGAGAAACATCATAAACCATCAAAATAAGGAATGAAAGTGAGTATCAACAACACAGATGTAGTGTAACATAGTGGTTAAATGTATGAATTCAAAATTTGCCTGGTTTGAACTGCAACTGTTCGACACCAAGAAAACTACTGAACCTCTCTGTGACTTCAGTTTCCTTAAATGTAAAAGGAAGACAATGATAGCACCTACCTTTTAAAGTTATTATAAGGATAAATGAATTAATATTTGGATAGTGCTTAGAACATTGCCAGGCATGTAGTAGTCACTATGTAAATATTTGTTAAATTAGTAAAATAACAAAAGGGGACATGATTAGAGATGCAATAGAGATGAAAAGAATAACAAGAGAATATTTGGAATGGCTTTATATTATTTGAAAACTTAGATTAAATGGGCAGTTTCCCATAAAAATATAACTTTTTGAAACTAACACAAGAGGAAATATGGCTGGATATATAGCCACTAAGGAAAGTGAATCTGTGGTCAATGATACTCACACACTAATGGGTGCATACACGCTCTCACACACACCAGGATAAAGTAACTTTTCAAGCAAGTTCTACAAACTTTTCAAGAAACAGATAAGTTTGATTTTCAGAAATTCTTCTATAAAAGAGAAAGAGTGGGGACACTTCCCAACTCATTTTATGAGGCTGGTATAAACTTGACACTAAAACGAGATAAGGACAACGCGAAAGGAAAAGTACAGGCTTCCTCTAACTCATAGATGAAAAATCCTACAAGAGATATTAGTCAATTTAACCTAGCAATGTACAGCAGTTTAACATGAGGCAATCTATTAATCTGTAACTACTACATTAATGCATTTAGAAAAGAAAATCTACATAATCAAAATAGATATAAGCATTCAAGACAATTAGTGCAAGAAAATTCTTCCTGGGCCTTCTGAAGGGTATCTACAAAAACCTGCAATAAATATTATTTTTAACTGGTAAAACCACAAAAATATTTTCTTTAAAGTCATGAGAAAGGCAGCAAGTCCACACTCTTACAACTTTGCTTGGGACATCCTGGGCGATACAGTTAGAAAGAGGTGGGGACGGCAGGGAGGACTTGTAATGATGGGGGATAAAACCCAAAACTATCCTTATTTGCATAGACAAATTGCATAGAAAATCCAAAAGAATCTATAAACTAACACTTAGATATAAATTTCACCAAGATTCTTGGATTGAAATTAATAAGCAAATATTAAATTCTATTTATGTACGTCAGCAACAGCCTATTAGGAAATACTTTATACACATATTTTATAGTCAGCATGTGCTATTACATTAGTTTGAGGTCTCCAACATAGTGATTCGACAATTCTATACATTATAACGTATTCATCACAATAAGTGTATTCACCATCTGTCACCCTACAAAGTTATTACAATATTACTGACTATATTCCATATGCTGTACTTTTCTTCCCCATGACTTATTTATTTTATAAGTAGAAGTTTGTACCTCTTAATCCCCTTAAAATATGTTTAGAGATTGCATGCATAATTGCAGCAAAAGCCATGAAGGAATAAATCTAACAAAAGATGGGCAAAGTCTTTTTGGAGAAAATTGTAAAATTTTATGGAAAGAGATAAAAGAAGACATCATAAATGTTTATCGATGAAAGGCTCGGTATCATAATTGTGTCAATTCTCCCCCCTTGCATCCCAATTGCTCTACATACTCAGTGCTCTTCTATGAAAAATCCTAAAGTTCCTACCCCAGACCTTAGATGATTCTCCAATTCATGAGAAAGAGGGAAGAAGTGAGATTTTAAAGGAGAAAAGAGGTAAAGAATTGATCTTGTCTTATAGCAAGACTTAAATCTATAACAGTACGAGCAATGCAGTACTGGTCTGAGGATCGACCAGAGGGCCTAGAAACAGACCTACAAGTATAAGGAACCTTGTGTTTAACTAACCAGACATTTAGAGTCAGTGAAAAAACAAAATGGCATATTCAATAAAAGGTCCTGGGACAACCAACTATCCACGTGGAAAAAATTAAATTGGATCCCTACATACCACCATATATAAAAACAAAATTTATGATTTTACAGTGCTTCAAAATGAGAATGATAAGCACCCAGAATTAAGTACCCAGTCAGGAAAGTGCAGTGCTGAAAATCGGGTCTGGACTCATCCTCATACTGTGGTCAACTACCAACTCAGCCTTGTTGAAAGTTTCTATTTTGCTAAACAATTACAATAAAGTTCAAGAAAGACCCAGGTCTCCTGAGAAGGATAATTATGTTAAACCATTGGCTCGAAGAGCAGTGAGGGAGGAAATATAATAATTTAAAGACAGAAATTAAACATCTTGCTTTGAAGTGACCTGGAGTGAAGTGTGAACACGACTTGTGAGTATGTGAACCAAAGTTCGGTCAAACAACTGAAAGAAAATAACCTTCTGTTACAAATCAGGTCAGATGAGATTTCTAAACAATGGTCCCCTTTCTGAGTTAAAACACTTTGTTTCCAGTGTACTGGAAAGTTTACCATGTTTTGTGATATAGTTCTTTCTCCTATAAGCTAAGAGGAATTTATGTTTGTGTAAAAACCCTAATAGAACTCCTAACTCACCAAAGAACTAAGTGACTTCCAATGGATGAATTTAGAATCACATTAGGGATACATATGAAATGGAGTCATTAGTTTAAATCCTTTATTTTGAGCTTGGGCCATTAGATTTATTTTTTCTTCTCAGTGAAGTAAGAAGCAAAAATAGGATTCCTTGCCAGCCACTTGCACACAAATATTAAAGACTCCCCCAGACTTAAACCTTAGCATTTGTGTAAGGCTCTTTGTTTTCCTAGTCCACCTACCTGAATATTCTGGCAATATTGGTGCAGACATCCTTGTCAAGCATGTGCTGTCCCATCACCATGCAGAGCTGGGGGAGGGCACTGATGCTTAGCAACTTACTTCTTGCTGGTGGTGAATCAGCCAAGTTTCTCAGTGTAGCAGTCATCTGAGATAAAAACACATTTACGCCATTTTGTTTTTAATTAGAAAATACAGCTATACTAATCGGTACAACACAATTTCTCCTACAAGCTTCCTTAAATCAGTGGTAAAACCAAGATGCTCTGTTAGGCATCTCCTACCAGCGAACATGGGCCTAAGGACAAGTAGAATGAAACAAACAAACAATAGAAATGGATACAAAGAAAGCCTATTTGGTTCAAAGGTAAAGAATGAGAAATTCATGTTAATAAGCAACTCATTTACCAAAACCCTAGGGTTAAATAGATCATCATAGGGGTTTGTTAGCTGTCCATCATAAGACGCTCACTTCACACTAAAACATGTGACCTCAGTTCCACAGATTAGAAACCTCTCATTCCAGGGGAATCTGGGTGGCTCAGCTGGTTAAACGTCCAATTTCCACTCAGGTCATGATCCCATGGTGTGATTTTGAGCCGGGTATTGGGCTCCCCATTGCTGGTAGGGATCCTGCTTGGGATCCTCTCTCTCTCTCTGCCCCTCCCCCACTCATGTGCACATGCACGCACACGCGCGCACACACACACACTCACACTCACACTCTCTCTCAAAATAAACTTTTTTAAAAATTAAAAAAAAGAAACCTCTCAATCCATAGTCTTAAGAGTAGCATCAAATAATGCTGTGACCAACGGACATTTAAGACTGTTTCATTCTCTTCCAAGAGATAAGTATTGATTTCTTGCATTTTCATCTTATTTTGTAAAAAATGTTTAGGAGAGCTATCTTTGTCTAAAAGTGAAGAAGAGAACAATTTAGTAAATCCAGTTTAGTAAAGTTTAATAAAATTAATGCTGCTGTTATCTAATACTTTCATTTTTTTAATTAAGTCTCTCTCTTTTTTAATTTAAATTTTAGTTAGTTAATATACAGTCCAATATTGGTTTCAGAAGTAGAATTCAGTGATTCATCACTTACATACAACACCCAGTGCTCATCATAGCAAGTGCCCTCCTTAATACCCTCACCTATCTAGCCCATCTCCCACCCACCTCCCTCCATCAAGCCTCAGTTTGTTCTCTATCATTAAGAGTCTCTTGTGGTTTCCCTTTCTTCTCTCCCCCCACCCCAATTCCCATATGTTTACCTGTTTTGTCTCTTAAATTCCACATGAGTGAAATCATATGGCATTTATCTTTTTCTGATTGAAGTATTTTCCTTAGCATAATACATTTAGCTCCATCCACGTCATTGCAAATGGCAAGATTTTATTCTTTTTGATGGCTGAGTAATATATATATATATATATCTGTTCATCAGTTGATGAACATTTCAGCTCTCTCTACAGTTTGGCATAGTTGAAAATGCTACTATGAACACTGGGGTACATGTACCCTCTTGAATCTATATTTTTGTATCCTTTGGGTAAATACCTAATAGTACAATTGTTAGATCATAGAGTAGTTCTATTTTTAGGTTTTTGAGGAGACTCCATATTGTTGTCCAGAACAGCTACATCAGTTTGCATTCCCACCAACAGTGCAAGAGGGTTCCCCTTTCTCCACATCCTTGCCAACACCTGTTCTTTCTTGTGTTGTTATTTTTAGCCATTCTGACAGGTGTGAGGTGGTATCTCATTATGGTTTGGATCTGTATTTCCCGATGATGAGTGATCTTGACCATCTTTTCATATGTCTGTTAGCCACCTGGATGTTTTCTTTGGAAAAGTGTCTATTCAGGTCTTTTGCCCATTTCTTAACTGAGTTGTTTATTTTTTGGGTGTTGAGTTTGATACGTTTTTTATAGATTTTGGATACTAACCCATTATCAGATATGTTGTTTGCAAACATCTACTCCCATTCTGTAGGCTGCCTTGTTGATTGTTTCCTTCACTGTGCAGAAGCTTTTTATCTTAATGAGGTTCCCAATAGTTCATGTTCGCTTTCATTTTCCCTTGACTTCAGTGATAAGTCTAGTAAGAAGTTGCTGTGACCGAGGTCAAAGAGGTTGCTGCCTGTGTTCTCCTCTAGGAGTTTGATGCAGTGTGACCTTTCCTCATGGAACAGTACAGACAGGCTCTTGGTTAAGAAGAGTCAGCTCAGGATTTGGATGCCTGGTCAAATCCCAGCCCAACCACTCACTAGCTTTGGTTAGTTTGTGAACCTTCTGGGGAACATTTTTGTCATCAATAAAGTTGGGACGGTGATAACTGTCCTCAAGTTGTGAGGATTCAATAAGACAAGAGGTGTGAAGGGCATTGCCAATGCCTATCACCTAAGAGGAACGCAAACATTGTGGGTCCCAACCCCACAGTTCTTGAGGAACTTCACACCCAAAATACAGACGAGAGATCACTGGCCTTAGAGTCAAATGGCAGAGACTCAAGTTCCAAATCTCTTTCTAGTTATGTGACTAGGTACCCACTCATTGCACAACTTCTCCATCCTTTCAGCTGTGAAAAGGGGTTCCAATCCCGCTCACCTTTTGGGGTGGTTGTGTGTATAAAATGGAAACATGGAACAATGTTTTTGTGCATTGTAGGGCACTATGTAAATATAAGGCTTCATTATAGTCATGGCTAATAAACTTGAAAAACAATTATTAAGATATGTATCTTTGATGAGTTTTCCTTGATAACAACAGCAACACAAAGATTTTGTTGAAATATAACTGACTACCTTGAAAGCAGAGAAAATAAAAATAATGCTTCAAGTAAATGTGTTCAAGCCATTTGAAGTCAATTCAATTACACAGCAATTCAGTAAATTATTTCCTGAAAGCTCCGGCATCCAAAGCATTGGAGGGGAAAACAAACTACTTGAGCCTTCCACTTCACCGTAGATCCACAACACAGTCTCCCAAGCTAAGGAATGGTTTTGTGTGAAAGCTAATAAATCATTCTAGGCTTTCCAGGCCATCACCACCATAAAATGGAAAATTCTCATCATCAGGCCCTGGCTCTATCTGTTCTCCTTCTCCAGAGACAGCCCAGGCACTCAAGCACTGCTGGTTTACATCAACCCAAGGGATGACTCACAAGCTTTCCCGCTCGAAGTCCAAAGAGCTCAGATGCCCATGTGAATCCTGAACTGAAGCTAAACTGTCAGAGGCTGGGGAACATGCATTCTAACCATTGTGCACAGAAACATGTCCTCTTCCCTGGTCCCTAAGGCTTCATGGATTGGGCACCTTGATCTACCGCCATCCTCTCACTCTCCACATCCAATCGCTGGTAAGGGACGCTGTCAGCAAAAGGAATAGTAGTTTTCTTAGGAGCTTCTATTTTCTTGTTTCAACCTCAGTTTTTTTCCTCTCTCCACCATTTTTCTTACCTCATTAGGAAAAGTTATAGCAGCTCAAGGTTCCTCTATTCCCAAAATGCAGCTTTGATTAAATGGCCCAAATCAAGAGAAGAGGGGCACATTTACTCTCCGTGTGCTGTCCTCTCCATATACTGCCCATGTCACATTGTGGGGAGTATGTGGAGTTGAGTGAGATGTCAGACATCAAATATTTCCAGGTGTGTCACTTGTGATGTTGGTAGAATAACTTACATGAGACACGTGCTGCACACTTGAAAAATACATAGTAACACCTCAATCTATGCTACTACTGTCAACCTGGTTGTTCAAGTCCAAACCTCAGTGACATCCCAGAACCTGTCTTTCTGCTTTCTGTCACCATATGCTCTACTAGCTTTTTGTCCATTTCTCCTGGGATAATATTCCATTTTCAGACCATGGTCTACAAGGCCCAGAATGATCTGACCCTCACCAACCCCTCAAACTTCATCTCCTACCATATACCCTCCACAAACTGTTTACTGTTAAGTTATTTAGAATTATGTTTTATTGTCTGTCCAGTCCTCGATGCTCAAAGCTTTAGTAAAGGCCTAGGCATGGTCTTTTCATCATTGTGCCCCTAGGACAAATCCAGTGCCTGGCACACAGTAGGTCCTCAATAAGCATTTGTGGGTGGAATGAATGAATGGGTGAATACCTATAAATGGAAAGATTGGGATAACTTGAAAGGTTAGGATATCAGAAAGTCATGAATTAATCACACAATATCTTGGAAGTAGATGGATTTTAAGGTGATTTTAAAGGAGCAGAGGAATAAAAAATAATGGATGAAAGAAAAATAGACGTCCTGGAGGGGGACCAGTTCCCTGTATGTTCTCTATTCCATCTCATTTATTACAGCAGCTCCTTTCTAGGTTCTAAACTCCTCCCCATTCACACCTTCCCCATTCACATCTAGGGGTCACCTGTTCTTCTTTCCATCACCGGGGTTGCTAGTTCCATTTAAGCCTGTGTCACCTCCTTCTCAAACTCTACCAACCTCTGAACAGTCTCTTCCAGTCTCTCCCCTGTTCATCTCTCCACATGGTTCCCTGTGGCCACAGGAAGCATCTCAAAATCTAACCTTCCCTGTGCAAAGGCCTCCTCTGACTTCTGCTGGCCTGTCAGGTAAAATGCATCAAAAAGCATATCTTAAAGGTGCTCACTCTCCGCGGTGTAGTTCATGCCTCCAAGTTCACATCTTGCTTCCCTTCCTCTTTTCAAATGCTGCCCCACACGCACATCCTTTGACCACTCCAGAATGGCCTCCTCAACCCCCCTCCTACCTCATCTCCAGGCTGCCCATCCCCTGCTCATTTCTCTGGACTGGCTCAGGCTTACTTTTCGGTGCAGACTTCCGAGCACCTGGCCACGCCCTCTTCTAGGCTAACAGACCATCCTGTTCAAGCCTGAACCATGCCCAGCACAGAAGCAAAGCCACTGTTTCACACACCCTCTCTCCCCTGTGAGCTCCTCTGTGTACAAACGGATTCTTACTCCTCTTTCTACTATGAAGACAATAAATAAAAAGCCCATAAAACCTGGCAGAGTGAAGCAGAGAAGAAGGGGCAGGGGGAGGGAAGGAGATGAGGAGGAGAAAGAAGAAAAGGAGGAGGAGGGCAAGGAGTTAAGGGACAAGGGAGCGGAAAAGGAGGACTTTCCCCTTTAAGAAGCCTCTGGCAAGAAAGTGCAGGGGATTAACAGAGGCCTGGTGGTAAACCAGGGCTCAAAGCTCTGAGGCCTGCAGATCAGGAGAAGGTCACCAGGCAGAGGAAGCAGTGCAGGCCCCCATTTTGAGAGGCTGGCTGGGAGCCACCAATCTCCCTGCAGGGTGGGGGTGGGGCTGACCACCAAGCATGGACAAGGGGCTGTTTCTGGGAAATATGTATAAAGATTGGTGGGAGGAGAGTCTAGTTAAATACTGTGGTGACAGTAAAGGCGAATTTCTAGTCAATCCACTCAACTCTCAGCCTTGCTCCAACTTTTAACAGAGATATATTTGCGGAAATCACTAATGAGTTTTCTGTTCCCCCAGGAAAGCCCACCCACTGGGCCTGCCTCTAAAATAGGAGTTCACCAAAGTCCAAGCTTTATGCTTCCGGAAGTGTATCCATCTCTTAACTTTCCATTCTAATTTGTATTGTTCCTAACCCTTGTTATGTACTTTTCTGTTTTATTTTATATAATTTTTAAAGCCATCTCAAATGCTTCGGGACACAAAAAGAAGTGCAAATGACATGATTACATAGATGCCTGTTGAGCTTCTAAAGGAGCAATTCCCAAGTGTCATTTCACAAAGAAATAGCAAACCAAAGAATATGAATTTCTGTTCTTTTTTTCCTGTCTCCTAACAGTACAACTGCATGGGACAGCTAGGCAAGTAGTGGGAAGAAGAAAAAGGAAAAGAATACGGTACTGATCACCTACCAAGATGATTAATAAGAATTTAAGTGTCCTTGCTTATTAGCAGTGGTTAGATGATGTTTGAGGCATCGCCTCCATTTTTGGTGTTTATCAAGAAAGAAACATTCTGGTGTGATTCTCGTTACAAATTTACTCCTGAAAAATGACAGAGCTACACTCTACAACTCTATGGTGCTCATTTTTCCTGAGCCAGCCTCTTCTCTCCAGTTTCCCCAAATTCCTTGATCATAAGAGGTACTGGGCCCCACCCTCCAGCAGAATCTCCAAGAAAATGTCTTATGACTTTGGCAAAGTCGTCCTATCTAGCACTGAACGTTCTCACTGTTTACTCAACACTGGGAGACACATTTTAAAGGGAAAGATTACATGGGGAAGTGATGAGATGATTCATAAAGCCTTGTATAATTTATAAAATTATATGAAAGCATTTTAGCACAGTAAAATTAGAATTCAAAAGTACCTATTTTTAAAAATTGATTATAGGCACTTAATTATCAATTTCAAATTATATTCTCAACTATTAATTGGAAAACTTCAGCAAACACAAGAAATCATTGTCTTAAAATAGGAGGCCCTCCTGATTTACATCACAGGATTTAAGAATGAGAGCACAGGGTCCCTAGGTGGTTCAGTGGGTTAAGCGTCTGACTTCAGCTTGGGTCATGATCTTAGAGTTAGTGAGTTCAAGACCCGTGTCCGGGTTCTGTGCTGATAGCTCAGAGCCTAGAGCCTCTCTCTCTGCCCCTTCCCTACTCACGTTCTGTCTCTCTGTCTCTCAGAAATGAATAAACATTTTAAAAATAATTAAAAGAATGACACCATGGGCCCAGCAGCTGGGGCCTCATTTCTCCAACCTCTACTGCAGGGGTGGGGGCACAAGGCAGGGTGGGTGCAAAGTGCAGAGGGCTGTTTGGTTGACTTGAGCCTACGCATACTATGCATTTCCAAAGAGGATGGCCCTTTGCACCTTCCATCCTTTGGAATCCTCAGCCCTCAGGGAACTCATCAGCCTCTGCCCCAGAAGATATTCTGCCGTGGGAGCTGCTCCAGAGCGAAGGGCATGTAGCTCACTTCCCACCACAGAACTCCTGTTTTGGTGCAATAAATGCTGAACAGGCTTTTTAGCTGGCCACAGAACTTCACCATCAACCATGATATTGTTCCTTGGAGAAATACTTTTCCCTATTTCAAAAAACCAGGTTTCAAAGAAACCTTTGGAATACAATGTAATTAAAGACTGTGCCATTAGTAGTTTGAAAATTATTATGTTTCCTCTACCAAAATCAGCATCAAGATTCAGTTTTATTTATTTTTCTATATCAAATGCTATCATGGAAAGAATTTGGGCAGCTTACTTTATAGTTTTTAAAGCTATCCTGTGAATGTGATCTCATTGGCTCCCTATACCAGCCCCCTAAGGCAGCCGGGAAAGGTATAAGAAGCCCCACTTTTCAGATGAGGAAACTTAGGCTCAGAAAGCCCACTGGCTACCAGATAGGTGGGCATCCTAAGCTCCGACTCCTCGTTTGTTGTCTCTCCCACTCCATTTGGCAGTCTCTAAAAGCATTCATTTTATTTCTCAATCATCTGGAATATCCATAACCAAAATCCCTTGAGCTTTATCTCGACTTAACTGCCAACTGCAGAATGGTTCACTTCCCACTGATGATGTGAAAGAATAAGCACGGCCGCCAGAGACCACAAACAGTGTCAAATGATTTAAGAGCCAAAGCCACACCATTTTCCAACCTCAGCAAAACCATCTCCCTCTATTAATAAAAGCACATTCATGTTTTGGACTTGTGCCCAATTGCGACCACAATATATACCAAAACCAGAGCCTCTGTGGTAACCCAAGAAGTTTCATATTGTCTCATATATGATTAATACGAGACGAGAGAAATCAGTGACAAGATGCCACCACACACATGAAGCCATGAGCACCCCAAATTCCTAAGCATTTTATTGGAGTTAAGATATGTGCATATGAAAGTGATAACAACTCATAATCCTTAATAATGCTTGGTGCCTGGCTATGGAGCCCATTTGGCACTTTCCTACCGTAGGTGTCCTACTTCAGCAGGAAATGGTTCTGTCCTCCTCAAACGCCCAATGCCCTACTCTGAGACTATTTAACACTTGCCTATGTTTGTTATTGTTTCTCCCTTTCCTGCCTGTATGTCAGTTACCTTGGTAAAATGAGTAGGTAGCTGACTCTTCTAGTTGTAGCTATTACATATATCAGCATACTTGAAATTTTGAATGGAGTATAAACTATATAGTATGTCAATGTGGTAAAATGAGGAAAATGAATCTGAAAAAGATAATGTAATACCAAGAACTACCAAGTAATAACATTAATTTTCCGGATTACATGTTAAAGTTAGGGACATTTCTTTATTGCCAAAACTAATATGTCTACAATGAAGAGATGAGGCTGAGCAGATATGACAGTATTTAAGAAGCAAATGTCAGGCTCCTGGGTGACTCAGTCAGTTAAGCACTGGACTTCAGCTCAGGTCATGATTTCGTGGTCCGTGGGTTCGAGACCCATGTCAAGCTCTGTGCTGACAGCTCAGAGCCTGGAGCCAGCTTTGGATTCTGTGTCTTCCTATCTGTCCCTCCCCTACTCAAGCACTCTCTCTCTCTCTGTCTCTCTCAAAAATAAACAAACATTAAAAAAATTTTAAAAAGGGGGGCGCCTGGGTGGCTTAGTCGGTTAAGCATCCAACTTTCGCTTAGGTCATGATCTCGCGGTTCGTGGGTTCGAGCCCCGCGTCGGGCTCTGTGCTGACTGCCAGCTCAGAGCCTGGAGCCTGTTTCGATCTGTGACTCCCTCTCTCTATGATCCTCCCCTGCTCACGCTGTCTCTCTCTCTCTCCTAGAAATAAATAAAACATTAAAAAAATTTTTTTAATTTTTAAAAAGGGGCGCCTGGGTGGTTCAGTCAGTTAAGCGTCCAACTTTGGCTCAGGTCATGATCTTGCAGTTTGTGGGTTCAAGCCCTGCGTTGGGCTCTGTGCTGACATCTAGCTCAGAGCCTGGAGCCTGTTTCAGATTCTATGTCTCTCTCTCTGACCCTCCCCTGCTCATGCTGTCTCTCAGAAATAAATAAAACATTAAAAAAAAAAAAAAAAAGCAAATGTCTCTCCCCAGAAATGGTAGGCATAGGAATACTTATTTCCCACTCGTGATGTTCCTTCCTTGTGAAGACATATTCTTCAGCATAATACTCTTGACCCCTCTCCATCCCTTGCTTCCTTCCTGACTAGGGAGCAAAGGATACTGTCCTCTGCTCCTTCTGGGGCAGATACAGCTTGTGATAGTTCTAATTCAGGGATTCAAGTTCAGAATGCATGCCTGCCTCACTCATAAATTACAAGTTCCAACCATGATGATAACTTTCTCCCCATCCCCATCTGCCTTAGTTTTACTCTTATTTCCAAGTTCAAACCCAAGACACTACATTACATGTCTGGGGTCTCTGAGTCTCTCCAAATCTTTTTATTTTTTTAATGTTTATTTATTTTTGAAAGACAGAGAGACAGAGCACAAGTGAGGAAGGGGCAGAGAGAGAGAGGGGCAGAATCCGAAGCAGGCTCCAGGCTCTGAGCTGTCAGCACAGAGCGCAACCTGGGGCTTGAACTCACAAGCCATGAGATCATGACCTGAGCCAAAGTCGGATGCTTAACTGGCTGAGCCACCCAGGCGCTCCTCCCCAAATCTTTAGACGTGCCATCCCTGGAGAATCTGAGGTGAGCAAGAGTTACCTATTCGTAGGTCCTTTCCAGGAAAGGAAGGAGAGGTGAAGAGGAAGGGCCAGGGCTCTGACTGCAACTCCCTCATATCAGTTGGCTGAGTAGGTTGTTAGTTACACTAATGGGTATTCTTCATAGTAAAGAAGCCGCCTAAATAGCAAATGCTGGTCATCTTCCCACTAACAAATACGTCATTACAAAATTAGCAAAGATTGTGACAAAAAAAGTTTCATCTCATCTCAAAAACAATATACTGATAAGCAAAATGAGCTGGAAATAGTACTCTAGTTAACTGTACTATACAATTCAATTTCCTGGTTTTCATAATGTATGATAGTTATGTAAGATGTCACCACTGGGGGAAGCTGGGTGAGAGGGACACAGGACCTCTCTTCTATTTTTGCAACATCTTGTGAACCTATCTTTGGTTCAAAATAAAAGTTAAAGGAAAAAAGCCAGACACAAAAAAGGACACACCTTATATACCATTTATGTTAAGTTCTAGAACAGGCAGAGCTTATGTATGGTGAAAGACCTCAGAAAAATGGTTCCATTTGTGGGGTAGGAGAGTGGGAATTAGCTGGGAAGAGGTGGGAGGAAATTTCTGAGGTGACAGAAATCTTCTGCCTCTTGACAGGGGTGTGGATTAGATGGCTGTTTGCTTTTGTCAAAACTCGTCCAACATGTAAGATCTGAGCATTTCACTGTATTGTAAATGATATGCCTCAATTAAAACAATAAGAAAATAAATGACCTCATTTGCCTCTTCCTACTCAAACAAAACCTCTAAAAAATATGCTTTAAAAATATTTTCTGCTTAATCATCAAATCTCCAACAAAATTATAAGAATTTAAGAAATATAATCATGGGAATATTTGCTCTTATTTTATGGGTATGCAGTTTATTTCCTCCAATAACCAGAATAAGCTTCCATCAGGTGGCAGTTACTGCCTTGGTTCTGATTTTATGGTCTGAAAGGTAGGTTTCCCATAGGCAAGTTAGGCCAGAGAAAGGGAGTTAACATACTTTCCTACTTAAGTGTGCATATTCATAATAATGAACTACCTAAATATATCTTAAAATGACTAAGTATAACTAACACAAGACTTAAAGGACACCAAGCAAGATTTACAGGTAGAGTCATTAATTACTAACAAAATGTAATTCACTGTTTCACTGAATCTCCAGCCTTCAGTCAAAGGCATCACTTACATTCCCCAAATTCTTGAAGCAGAGAATAGTTGGCTCTGAGAATTTGGGGTCCGTGAAGTACCCAGACTTCTATGTTGCCAGTCAAACACCCCCTTCCAAATTTTAGTTTCTATTCAGCATGGTTCTCCAGAGCTTGTCGCAGATGGAAAAACATAAAAAGATCCAAGATTTGAAATCTACCTATATCATCTTACTTTCTCGTGATTATTTTTTTTTCCCATCAGAAGAAATTGCTCTCCAATTGCAGCTTCAGGTTCTGGTGACTCTGATTTTATTTAATAAATTTCTGCTGAGTGCATGTGCCATGTCCTATTCTAGTGCTTTGATGAGCTCATTTAATTTTCCCAACTACGCGTTAAGCTGGTCCTTTAAAGACGAGGAAAGAAAGCAGGGCTCAGAGACTGAAAAGCACAGCCGGGGTCAGAGACAAGTGGCCAGCTCAGGCCTGTGCTCTCGTCCGTCACTAGAGAGCCCTGTCCCAGCACCGGGTACAAAGCAAAATGGACCTTCAGGCTCTTGAAGATGTGGTGGAGGAAGGGCTGTACACAGAACACAGCAGTGAACTCCAATTGCTCAAAGCAGGGAGTTTGCTCTAGGGCTTAGATATTTTTTAAAAAAATCAATTACATCAAATCACCTTTTCATTAAAAAAAAAAAAAAAACAAGGATAAAGAACTCTTACAAGCTTCTAAGAGAGCACGGATGGCTAGCAGCAGGACTCCATCACACCCACCTACTCCAACTTCTCCATACAAGGAAGCACATGCACTCTTCCCCTACTTTCATGTACATGGGCCTTTCTTAGTTTTCGGGCCACTGCATTTTTCTCTTTTTTTCCCCATTCCATAAATCTGGCTGTTTTATAGAATCTCTTCTCTGCCCCCCTCTACTAACTTTCTATACTCTCCCCTTGAGAAATGTCGTGGTCTTCCTGGACTTCAACTATCCCCTCCATGCACCCGGCCCTAAATCTGTTTTCTCTGCTGAGCACAGGTTCATAACTGCAGTCGCTTACTGGATCACCCCACTTGGCTATTCTCCTGGCACTTTAAAGTTTTCAAGTTAAGACTAATTATGTAATTTCCTTTTCTCACCAGATGAGTTCCTTGTATCACTCTCTAATTTCTAATGATGATAGTATCATTTTCTGAACCATCCGGGCTCAAAATGTCTCAGTCATCTCTCTTGGTTTGAATTAAACTTTCCTTTTCCCCAAACTCAAGCCCAGCTGAAGGAATGGCGTAGGGAATGATGAGGGCCAAGAGGGCCGACATTACTAAGAAATTTTCTCCTTGAAAAAGGAAGATGACACAGGAGATGCACTGAACAAAGGAGGGGGAAGATGGGGGTTTGAAAGACCCTCTGGGGTGACACTTGCAGGCTTCAAGGCCAGAGAAGCAAACCGGGCACGAGAGGAGGGGAGGGAAGCAAACTGTGTTATCTGGATGTCACAGAACAGTCAAAAATGTTGTATCTGAAAGCAGGGAAAGAATGTAATTTCTCTATGGATTAAACTCAAAATCAGATGAGTCAGGTTGTGAAGCAGAAAGGTTGGAAACACAAAGGAATAAGAAAAAATACTCTTCCCTATCCTTTTTTTTTGCATTTTAATAATGAAATATAATAATTGTATAACCAAAGTAATTATTTTCTTGGAGGAAAACTTTTGAATAACTCAGTAACACTGGCAGCAGGAAAATAATGTTTCTAAGCCTTCCTTGACGAAAGATGGTGCATCCCATATAATTCTGAATCATTTGTGACTAAAAGGGGTTTTCACAATCCTTTTTCAAAATGGAGACGGACCACAAAGCCCAAAATTAATGATCATCATAAACACTTTAAGCATCTTTAAGGCAGGGCTTAGATCTAATTTTTAACATACTTTCCCCAAAGCTTCAAGCACTCTGAGTGCCCAATCAATCCTCATTAATTGGCAGGCACACTTCAAATTTCATGAAGTATTACATCAAAGATGCTATTATCTGATATACAAACGCTATTAAAAAGTAAAATCTCATCTAAAAATGAACATGAGAGCTTAAGCAGCTCCGATGAAAATAATTTAACTGTGAAATGTAATCTGCCACAAAAGAAGTAATAGAGCTAACACGTAACAAAGTTTTTTCTTCTTGCCGCTGGTCATGTTAAACAGATCTAGTTTTGCTAACCTTCATTCCTATAGTCTCAGGCCTGCGGGTCATCCCCACACCTCAGTATCATTAACTTCTGCTTTTTATTGCAGATATGAGATCCATGACATTAGCTACATGTCCTCAGGAACAATATTCAGTCTTTGAAACTCTAAAAATTAAAACTCTGCATGTTTAAATTCTGATAGCACACAACTGTTTTGCAGAGACAAGCTACTTTTTATTCTCCCAGGCCTAGTGTCTCTTCAGGGTATTGGAAACGGATTTCAAAGCCTTACAGGAAGCGATCCGGTGAAAAGCCATGGCGTGGCCTTTCCAGAGGAAATGGGCACACAGGGGGGCAGAGGTGGAACAGTGGCTGCTGCTCTTGAAACCCGAGGCCAGGCACCCCCAACTGCCTGTAGGTAACAGCCCACTTGTTACCTGTTACCCCTGGCAGGTCACGGGTATTAGGTAACATAAAAACAAATATTAGACATAGAACATTTTCAAGTAAAATACTTACTTGGACTAACAAGTGGCCTGAGTTAGGCAGACAAGTACCACATTTCTTGGTGTTCTCATTGATTTGCTTGATCAAATTCATCAATATCTCCACAGCACCTTTGCTGATCATTTCATCGAGAAATCTTGGGTTTCCAGAAATGAATTTGATAGCCCCCATACAGTATAGAAAAGCTTCAGTGTTAGTGTGCAGGTCTTCATTTCTCAGGACCTCCAATAATGATTCTGTCAAGGAGATGAATTATTACAAATGTATAACAGCTGGAGAGAGACATTTTAAAGCACTTGTATGTGAACATCAAATACAATTTGCAAAATGTTAGTGAGAACCTACATTCAAATGCTTGTTAGGGGTTAGTCATGTGGTATGAAGAGGAAAGTTTACTTTTAGCAAAGACAACTCTCTGAAATAATAGTGACAGCAAAAGGATGGGATAATTAATATATAAATAAGAACATGTTCTTTTAATTAAACACCATTCCTTGCCTCGTACTAATATTTACCTTTATTTTTAGTTATACAAAATTTGAGTCATTATAGAATAATTAATATTTAAGACAATTTAAGAGTTAAATTCTCAACAAACTTTTGAGAATATACTGGTTGCTGTATGAATGGGAAATTAATCAACACAGGATTTTTTAAGAAATCTCAATACCATAAAAAGGGATACTTCAAATATAACATCCCAAGACAACTTAACAACTTCCATCTGAAAAACATACAACTACTAGATTCTAGGGGTTAATCATGCCTATTTCACATTTATTTTTATTAATGTCAGTGGGATCATTTGTCAGACTCTTTCTTTGTCCCTGTCTGCTGAGGTCAAAAAAAAAGAGATCATTTATCCTATGTTGCAAAAAAAGAACTCCGATATTTTCCATGTTGCTGCCTCCCCTTAGATCAGCAATACTAATTCCTAAAAGATTTCTATTTAAATAACTACTGAAGCATCTTAATTATTTACTGTTTAAGATTTAAACATTATTAGCTAGGAAGCTACAGTGCAATAAAATTTCTCTACCTACATATTTGAAACACATTTGAGACACTTTGATGTCAAATACCTGCAACACCTGTCTTCCAGTTCGTCTTCCAAGTTTTTGTCATTTCTACTACATCAAAAGACCAAAATTTTCAATTGTGTCAAATACCATTATGTGTATTTTGTCTGATAGTCAATCCAAGACCAGGAAATGAATTTTTAAATAGGGAACGCTTGATAGTCGCATAATGTTAATATAGACATTTCAAACTAATAGCTAACTGGGATACATTAAAAAGAATGTGGAAAACACAGAGACAGACAGAGCAAAAATAGGCATCACATCACTTCTGGATATTGGTAGAAAATAAAGATTATTCTAGCCACCATTAATGAGAACTTTGCTCCCCAAACTTCTCATTCACACTCAAGTGCAACATTGGTTCAGTGGTGGTGCTGAGTGATACTCACCCAGAATGCTGTCATTTTCAATCAGAGAGTCATTCTTCTCACTTCTGCTAATTTTAAATATAAGTTTGCAGACATTAAGAAGATTCTTTCTACTCACTTTAAGCTGCAGAGAAAGAAAACACTTACGTTTTTATTGCAGAGGGAAATAAAGATGCACCATAATTTTTTAGCACAAACATCTATTTTATTTTATTTTAATGTTTTTTAAATTTATTTCTGAGAGAGAGAGAGACAACGTGAGCAGGGGAGGGTCAGAGAGAGAGGGAGTCACAGACTGAAACAGGCTCCAGGCTCTGAGCTGGCAGTCAGCACAGAGCCCGACGCGGGGCTCGAACCCACGAACCCGCGAGATCATGACCTAAGCGAAAGTCGGACGCTTAACCGACTAAGCCACCCAGGCGCCCCAGGAGTACTTTTAAAATGTAAAGAAGAATTCTAAGTTTAGGCTACACACTTGCCAGCTATAGTATTTAATTAACTCATTTATAGTAAATATAGTATAAATGATCTCTAGCATAGCCTTTATTTCTCATTTCATAAAGTCTCCTCCTTAAGTGTGTGGTTATTAGTTATTTTTTAAAGAGTATATGAGGGGGGCGCCTGGGTGGCTTAGTCGGTTGAGCGTCCGACTTTCGCTTAGGTCATGATCTCGCGGTTCGTGGGTTCGAGCCCCGCGTCGGGCTCTGTGCTGACTGCCAGCTCAGTGCCTGGAGCCTGTTTCAGAGTCTGTGACTCCTTCTCTCTCTGACCCTCCCCTGCTCACGCTGTCTCTCTCTCTTCTCTCCTAGAAATAAATAAAACATTAAAAAAAAAAATTTAAAGAGTATATGAGGATAAAAGGTGGAGGACTGTGCGAACCTTAACTAAATGGAGCGATTGCTTTAACATACAGGAGTAAAGGAACACAGATACCAAAATTTAGATTAAATTAACTTAGAAAAGAATATCTAGATGGGGGAAAGTGTGACTCTTATCATGTATATAAAAGAAAACAAAAAAAGTAATACTCTGATTAAATAATACCTATATATTTATTTTTAAGGCTATTCCTATAATGCTTTGATAATAGTGTGTAATGTTCAGAGCTTAAAATTACCTTCTAAATCATAGAAAAATATTCACGTAAATTAAACATAGGGGAAAATAAGGAAGTACACTCCAAAAAAACCCCACAAAGAAACAGTACAGTAGAGGGAGACTAACTACATCAAATGGTCTGTTAGCTGTATATCTATCTAAAGTAGTAAAAATTAAAAATAAAAAACATCCTAAGTGATAGTAGGAAATATTTATAATTTTTTATAAATTAGGAATATTTTTATTTATAAAATTTTTATAAATACATTTATAAATTTTTTATTTATAAATATTTATATATTAGGAAAATTAGGATAATTAGGAAATAATTAATAAACTGCAGAACATCAATACTACTGATATTAAGCAGTCATAAAAAGTGTAACTGGGGGTGTCCGGTGGCTCGGTTGGTTAGGCATCCGACTTCAGCTCTGGTCATGATCTCACGTTCATGAGTTCAAGCCCCGCATCAGGCTCTGAGCTGTCAGCACAGAGCCTGGAGCCTGCTTCAGATTCTGTGTCCCCTCTGTCTGTCCCTCCACTGCTCATGCTGTCTCTTTCTCTGTCCAAAATAAATAAATGTAAAATAAAATAAAAAGTGTAACTGTGAACACAATCTTAAAAAAAGGACATTTATAAACTACTGTTAGATGGAAACATATTTCCTGCCCTCAGTACAATAATGTAAAAGATGTTTGTAGGAATGAGGTCATCTACACAAATAAATATCTGCATGAAAAGGATATGGCATATGGGTTATTATTTTATCATTAAAAAGTATCTTTAAAATTATCTTCGGGGCGCCTGGGTGGCTTAGTCGGTTAAGCGTCCAACTTTCGCTTAGGTCATGATCGCGCGGTTCGTGGGTTCGAGCCCCAGGCTGGGCTCTGTGCTGACTGCCAGCTCAGAGCCTGGAGCCTGTTTCAGTCTGTGACTCCCTCTCTCTCTGACCCTCCCTGCTCACGTCTCTCTCTCTCTCTCTCCTAGAAATAAATAAAAACATTTAAAAAAATTATCTTCAATATCAGTTTGTTAAAAAAAAAAAGAGAGAATGTATTTGTCAGACATGTTTTTAAACATTCATTCTGTGCTTGATCCGCAAATACTAATGAGCTCCTACTGTGTATCAGACACAGTGCTCTTCCGTGTTGGAGCAAGGATGAACCTGGCCAGCACTGTGCCGGAGGGGCAGAGGGAGGGAAGCATTTATCCCAAGAGAGCAGCTTCCATCTGCCTCCCTGCCCTGGGCCCTCCACAAGTTACCTCAGAGCCACCTTGCAAATTAGGTGTTGTCATTTCCATTAGGCACCTGGGGAATCTGGGTATAAGAAATGCAGACTCTTGGGCCCCACCAGGCTCTGCTGCATCAGAATCTGCATTTTAACAAAGTTGCCCAGGGATCCAATGCACATGAAAGTCTAAGAAGCTCCCTTGTGGAAGCCTCAAAAACTGTAACACATGGCAGGATGGGGATTCTTCTGTTCTCAGGAGGAAAAAGGAAACGGAAATTAAACAAAATCATTTAATGCGTAGGTGTTTAAAAAAATTACTTAAAAACCCAGAGAATAAGCTGATTAAAGAAAATAGAAAGAAATTCTAAATCAATGGAAATATATATTGCCCTTGATAATTGGGAATTATCAAAAAAATATTTGATTTTATTTTACTTTTAATTTCAAGTTTTAAATTAAATTCTAGTTAGTTAACAAATATGATAAAATAGGTTTCAGGTGTAGAATTTACTGATTCATCATTTACATATAGTACTCAGTGCTCATCACAACAAGGGGAATATATTTTAATCAGTTAACAGTCCCCTATGACATTGTGAGCCTCTGTGTGTGACATACGACATGTGCTGCATACTTAATAAAGCTTGTTGTATAGGGGTGCCTTGTGGCTCAGTTAAGGGTCTGACTCTTGATTTCCACTCAGTTCATGATCTCACAGTTGGTGAGTTCAAACCTCTCACGGGGCTCCACGCTAACAGTGTGGAGACTGCTTGGGATTCTCTCTCTCCCTGCCCTTCCCCACCTCTCAAAATAAATAAATCTTAAAAGCAAATAAATAAAATAAAATGAAATAAAATAAAACTTGTTGAATGAATGGATGGATGAATACATACAACTAACCTCAACCCCCACCCAAGTTTTGTATCTTTAGTGAAAGGTGGCAGAGGAAAAAATACAATTCGTGTCAGGGTTTTCATTAAAAGATCAATCTATCAAACAAACAACTTATAATTCCCAAGTCTGCTCTGAGGTCAGGTTACCTTCAAAGCACATTCCTGTACCTTCTCTTTTGATCACT
Organism: Proteles cristata cristata; assembly: GCA_017311185.1. Lineage (NCBI taxonomy): Eukaryota > Metazoa > Chordata > Mammalia > Carnivora > Hyaenidae > Proteles > Proteles cristata. Next base: position 559,622 of record JAESUZ010004656.1, on the reverse strand, counting down.
GCAAAATTATGACTCTATGTCATGAAAAAGTAATAAAACCTTAAATTGCATGCAAGGAGCATAGTCTCCCTCACGTGAGACAGATCTTTCCCCCACACTGTCCATCCCCTTTCCTGTGCTGTACACTCTGCCCACAGTACTCTTCCTCTTCCTCCCCCTCCGGCGTTTTCTGTGTTTAGCATCTCTCCTGCCACAGTGCTAGCCAGGAAGGAGGGGGGCTATTTCATTCACTTGTATCCCCAGGGTCAAGGGTCCCTGGCACAAAGTAAGATCTTACAGTGGGTAGTTTAATTCTTACATTCAAGGTAGCACTCTTTCCTCTGTAAAGCAAATTTGGAAAAGTAAACAGAAGTTTAAAAACACTTTATAATTCTACTACCACATATAATCACTGTTGACATACTGGTGGGTTTTTTTGTTGTTGTTTTCTGTTTTTTTTCCCTCCTGTATAGGGTACTAGATTTTTTCCCCCTCCTGAATATAGCTGTATTCATTGTGTATACATATGTACTAAAAAAAAATTCTTTTTTTTTAAAGTTTATTTATTTATTGGGGGGTTGGAGGGGCAGAGAGCAAGGGGGGAGAGAGAGAGAGAGGTTGAGAGAGGGATTGAGAGAGAGAGAGAGAGAGAGAGAGAGAGAGAATCCCAAGCAGGCTCCACACCATCAGTGAGGAACCAAATGCGGGGCTTGAATCCACGAACCATGAGATCATGACCTGAGCCACAGTCAGACACTTAACCAACTGAGCCACCCAGGCGCCCCTTAAAAAAAAAATCTCTTAATATAGACTGATACATTTTTGAAAGATCTTTTGACACAAAGGTTAAAATTAAAATGGCTGGCAAACCCCCAACTTACTTAACCCCCCCCAAAAAAATGCAAAAAATCAGAAAAACTGACATTATGTTCACCAAGTCTTTTTTTTTTAACTATAAATAATTTTAAATGTCTGAATTATAATACTAAGGTGGTACATAAAATATTGGCAGACACTAGAGAAGATATTAAAAACATGTTGGTTCCATGTTTCTTTTTATTGTTTTTTTGTTTTTGCTTTTTTGACAGCTTTTCATGACATGGCCTTTTCAAAGCTTACATAGAATTCCATCACCAAGGCCTGGGCAACACAGTGTCTTGTTGGAATGTAGGGGAGATTCAGGTAGCAGATGGGAAGTTGGGATTGATGGCCTTGGAGGTCCCGCCTGACCTGGTTCTGTAGTTAATCAGGAGGAACAGCCTGCCCATCTCTGCACTCTGGAGTGTAGCCTAGCCAGTCTTGACCCTGATTCAGCAAGGCAGTCAATGTCACAGAGAGCTTTATCTAATCAAATTTAGTTCAGAACGAGATCAGTGCCTGGCAAGTCACTTAGCCCTTCACCCTAAAATAGTTAAGTTGTTTTGTCACATGTATAATTAATTTGAATGGCACCTTTTATAACCAAAACAATATTTTCTCTGCAAAGCATTGATGAATTCATGGCATTTTCCTCCTCCTCTCTCTATTTTTTTGGCTCGGTATGGAGCAAAATGTCTAGGATCCAGATGAAACACTGAAGGTCATGAGTCCCACGGCAGCTGGCAGCTTGGAGCAGCTACACTGGTAGAGGCTTCCAGCCTCACGGGCGGCTCTCCTGGGCCAAGGGGGCACCCCAAATCCAGGGTCAGAGAGGAAATAGGGTAACCAGGCAGGTATCGCATAGCCTCTTCCTACAACCTTTTCTTTTCTTTTTCAAGTTTATATTTAAAATCCAGTTATTTACCATATATAGTCTACCTACCGTTTTTGACTTGAATTATCTCTGTGGCTTGTGCTCTTTCTGTTTCATTAAAGCTGATTGACCAGTTATCCTCAATGAGGGGATTAAAATACTACCGAAATCACTCTTTCAAAGATATACTACTTTCTGAGTCACATATTACAGGTTGTTGTTGTTGTTGTTGTTTTTTACAAGAGGGTGAATAATTTTGATGACAGCTGAATAAGAAGGTAGCTTCTTAAAAAAATTACATAGAGCCCGTAGTCAGTATATTCTGCTTTGTGAAATACATGAAAGGAGCAGCGGGCACTCTTACTAAACTCTGAATAAGTATGCCAATGCTTACCTTCACTGTGTACTCTCAGATTTTAAATTATATGAGTTATGGGCGTCAACATAATAGCTATTAGTTTCATGAGACCAGGTCAACAAAGCTTCATTCATTTGTTTTAGCGGCTCTTTGAGAACGTTCTATAATAACTGTGTCTTATCTTTTGTTTTCAACTGTTTATGGCTGTGACAACAAAGTGTTCCCCTCAAACAATGATATCATTTTGTTCGAGACAGAGTTTCTACAGACTTTTATTTGGTGTCTGGCCTTTTCTTCTAACAACTCGCGGGAGCCTTCTGTTACCACCTTCCCATGACCACATGCAGCTGTTTCTCTGTTTCACACTGCTTCATAAAGCACCTGGCCAATGTGCCCATGGCCCACATTATCCTAAGTTATTTATTAAATCATGTAGCAGAATCAGGCACCAAGCAGAAACCATGGGGCAGACACCTCAGCCTGCATTCTCTGATACTGATCTCCAGTCAAGTTACTTGAGAAGCTGTTTTGCACGTATTTGCCTATTGTCACCTTTTTTCAAAGGCTAGCCACAGTCCAAATGTAAGAGTTTACTTGAACATTTTCCACGTACTCAGCCTTAGTTCCTTAGATAGTACTTCCCCGTCAAATTCTGAGATGTCAATTTATTACCTTAATTTTTCTTCAAGCTTCTAGGTGAACACACTGCTTCTAATCTTTGTAATATTTACAAATAAAGCGTTACATAAAACTTTTATGTGCTATAGTCTACTAGACCAGAGGAAAGAAAAACTTACTGCTAGAATAAGTTTTGCAAGTTTAAGGCTGAGCAAGTCTGAACCAATATCAACTAGTTTATATAGGGTCTTCAGGAGAATACTTCTTCTCTGAAATTTATTTCCAAGCATGTTTCCTTCCTCTAAAGCGTGATGAAGTTGTGTGCAAGCAGCACAAATCGTTTCAATGTTTTCTTCTGTCAGAGCAAAGAGAGTAAAGTGGCACTTACTAATTAAGGTCAAGTTTTCAAGTGTGTCAAACACAGACAGCGTAAGCAACACCCCATCATTATTTCCTGGAACATCTTCAAATTCCTGAATATGTTTTTTTCTCCTCTTATAATTTCTATCTATCGGCTTTGTTTTGTTTTTTTTGTTGTTGTTGTTGTTGTTGTTGATCTACCTCCTATAATGTTGACTTACTTACTCATCAGTCAGCTTATCTAGAAAACATAGCTTATCTAGAACACTCTTCTTTCAAAGAGTGCATTAAAGAATGGCATCACACTTATTCCAGCTGGGTCTGCTTTATTCCAAATGCCTTCCACCTCACAGTGCTTGGTTCAGTCTCAGGGAAGCACACCACCACGTCTCTGCCTCCAATGCTTTGCAGCATAGTTCCACTGGCCTAGAATGTTCTCCCCATCTTCATTCCTACTGAGTTTGGCCCTTTAAGGCTCTGTTTACACTCTAGCTCCTCCAGAAAAGATACACCCTTCCACATTCAACAAACATTACTTTGTAGCTTGGTACTTTTCACATACTTACAAGTGTTGTGTTATATGTCCAGTGTCCTCAAACCGATGTCATGCTAAGTGACTAGGAATTGTGTCTTTGTATCTTTGTATCAAACAGAGCATGGTACAATGAGAATACTGTACATATCTTTGCATCAGCAGAGCATGGTACAATGAGAATACTGTACTGACAATCTATAACATAGTTTCATATATAATGGTTTTCTAATATATCTGTTGATGAAAACAATGATCAACGTTTTTCTATGAGAACAATGCTCATTATCTGAGGAGAGGGCTCAAATGGAACAAAATCTCAAAATGTCACCTCACCCACTATTATTTACAGGTGGTTATTATAAAAGAGAAGAATAAAAAGAGGACATTAGTTGGGAAATAGGAGAAACCTAGAACGTTTCATTTTATAGTTAGAATTCTGAGGGGAGGAATTTTTGAGAGTGGTATCCATACTCGTAAGCATAAAGGAAGAAAATTACCACACAAAATGGAATATGAGGGGAAATATAAGAATCCAAGGTCTAAGATATTCAGTTGAAAAATATTATCTGATAGATTCCATCACAGAATTTAAAATTAGGAAACCAATCTTAAATAAATACCATAATGTGCTCTTAAAAGCCCACATAGAGGAAGTGTGCGCCTGAAGAAGGAAATGACTCAGGCCATTTTTAGCTCTTTTCAACAATAACATCTAAGAAAAAATTTTAAACCTCAATAGCTCAGTAACCTTCAATGCCTTTCAGTTATGCACTTAAATAAATGAATTTTTGGGAAATGACTTAGACTAACTTTAAATAAAGGGGGAAACCTGAGCTCTATTGTAAGACGACTTTTGTTTTGTTGTTTTATTCTTCTGTTACTGGCAGTTTCTTCACAAACCCCAAGTCCAGCCTGTGGACCACTCTCTGGAAGTGGGTAAACCTCAGGGCATTTTTCTGATACTTCCCTTTGCACATTCTTCAGCCTGGTGCATTCAACTAGGAGAGGCTATTTTAGCTTAAAATAAGTTAAAAAGGAAAGGTTCATGGGTCAGAATTTAAACTGTTGATCAAATTAACTTTATACCAATTGGTTTGTTATAAACGCCATATAGCCTCAAAAGATAACTTGAACTTCAGAGCTTTCAAGATTCTCAAAGGGCTGAAGCCAGTGGGTAAAAGTTTGATAAGTAACAGAAAGCAATGTAGTCTCAAAGTCACTTCCTCCCCATAAGATACTTATTAATTGCAAAGGGGAAAACAGTAACTTCACAGTGGAAAAACCTGGACACCACCTTCCCCAAGTGATCAAAGTTCATATCCCCAGTAATGGACCAGATCAGCATCATGTGCCTCCTGCAAGGATGCACTGGGAAGGACACAGCACCACTGATGCCATACACCTGCCCCAGATGCAGAATCTGGGTCTAACTGTGAGAAAATACCAGACAAAACTAACTTGTGGGGGCAGTCTATAAAATAATTGCCAACTATGTTAAGATCATGAAAGGGATATGACAAATAACTTGAACTTATGATCCAGGATTTTCTTTTTCTATAAAGGAAATTAGTAGGATAACTGGCAAAATATGAATATGGTTGTATAGCATTGTATGATAATTTCCAGGTATGTAACAGAATGTCCTTATTTCTTAAAATATGTATCAGAGTACCAGGGATATGGGGCATCAAGTTGGCAACTTGTTCTCAGATCATTCAAAAAAGGAAAAAACAATGTCTATGTGTGTGTGGCTGGGGGAGAGTTACAGAGAAAAAGAGAGCCAGAGGGGGAAGAGAGAAAGAAAATAATGAAGTAAATGTGGTAAAATATTTTTATTTGGGGCATCTGAGGAAAGGGCATACAGGATTTCTTCATACTATTCTTGAGACTTTTTATATAACTCTGAAATTATGTAAAAATAAAAAGGAAAATAAGAATGGAAGGAAGGGAAGGTACGGAAAGGAAGGGAAAGGGAGAGAGGGGAGGAGAGGGGAGGGAGGGAGGGGGGGAGAGAGAGAGAGAGAGAGAGAGAGAAAGAGAAAGAAAGAAAGAAAAAGGAAGAAAGAAAAAGAAAAAGAAAGAAAGAAAGAAAGAAAGAAAGAAAGAAAGAAAGAAAGAAAGAAAGAGGGAAGGGAAGGGAAGGAAAGGAAGGAAGGGAAGGAAGGAAGGAAGGAAGGAAGGAAGGAAGGAAGGAAGGAAGGGAAAGGAAGAAAGAAAGACACCCCACACCTCAAGTAACCCAGTCCTGCCCCCATGTACTGTTCTTAAAGTTGCATATGGGAGAGGTGCCATACTTCAGGGCCAACAATCCTCCAAGAAGGGAGATTCATCCACATTTAAAATCCCAAACTCTGGTTCAATTCTCTCTGTTGGTGTTCTCAGAACTCTCTTAAAATCCTTCAGACTGAAGACTTCCTCTAAGACAGGCCCTTGTGCTGCTGGCCACTCTTGCTACTCAGCTCTTCCTAGCATGTTCTCCTTTTAAACCTTGGCCCAGACTGATCGTTCTTCTCGTTTTTGCACACATCTCCTAAAATAAAGGGCCCAAAGGTAAGCTGACTCACTAATCAATAGGTGAAAATTAGTAGCTCCAGAGGGAGGAAAGTCATCACTCTAGGTTTTGAGCTGCAGTGGACAGTGATGATGGTCCAGTCTAAGCCACCATCACCTGGCATGAGAACACTGCCATGCACCGAGGTCAGGTGGTTCCCCCAGGGCCATAGGCTTAGTTAGTAGCAACGCCGGAGCCAGAAACCTTGCCCACGGCTCCCTCATGAACCACAAGCACGGCCAAGTACCAACAGGGAGCTGCGGAGCAGTGAGGCTCTTTGAACCTTTCGGGAAGTGGGTCTTTTACATGACTTCCTTGCTTGCTGGGGAGGACTGATTTACTCTGCTTCTCCGAGGGCCTCTTCCTGAGGCTATCATTCTGGTTTCCTAGTCCACGGAACACTCATTCCGCAATGCCCACTGAGGGCCTACTGTGTATGTGTGTGCGCCAGTTGCTGAGCTTAGCCTGGGGCCGTGACCGCAGCTCCAGAGGGAGCCCGGTGCAACCACAGGAGTGGAATCCCTATGGAGCGGCAAAGGAAAGAAGGCAAGGGCCATCCTCCTGACAAGCTTTCCATAGGTCCTCTTTCGCAGAGACCCGCTGATCACAGGCCTTTACCACTGAGGCACTTCAGAGTGTGAAGGCTGGGCACACCCCAGGCCGCTTCCAGCTCTGAGTGACACTCCCATCAGGTGTGGGAGCCCTGGAAGAGTAGGAGATACACACTGGGATCTAGAAAACCACACCTGCCACACATGCCAGTCTATGAGACTTAGTCAAAGTTTCAGGGGCCTGAAATCTGTTTCAATCTTTCACTTTTGTGTATTAGCTGTCACCTTGGAGAGTTCAAACCAGCATTTCCTTGGGTGGATAGACGGTGATAATTAATTTATATTCCATGGGGTTTTTTTAGAAGTAGGCTCTCTTCGGGCATTTAAAGTATAATCTTTAGTTATTAAGATTAACACTAAAACTTAGGTTTACATGTACTTCATATATATGTTACTGAGTGAATAAAGAGATAACTCCATTTGTTTTTGAACGTGTTTACAGACACGGTGGCAAAGCATACTAAAAATAGCAGCGCAATGGGGAACATATAAATAACTACAGGTATTCTCAATTTAAAACAAACTTTTTTTTTACCTTTTTCTAATTCATAAAAAATTGGTACGATCCTCGTATTCCAAAAGACTTCATCTACTTCTATTTCTGTATCCTTTTCTTGCAAGTTGGCTTTTGAGACTGCAAGAGAAACCCAGATCAGGAGAAAGCTGTGAAAAGGTAGTTGTCCCTACAGCCCCATCCCAGGTCTGCTATTCATCACTAAATTAATCATCTCTGGAATTAAATTATACCTCAGCCCCTAAGCCCAACTAATTCTAATTAGAACTCTGTGTCTCTTAATCAAATCACCCCAAATCAAACTCAGGTAAGATCATGTAAAGAAATCAGAACTTTAAAGTCTGGCTGGGACACTGCATAATGTCTTAAGCTTTGTCAATGTTGGAATTATTGTCAGTAAGGCAAATAGTTTTTTTATTTTTGTTTTTTGTTTGTTTGTTTGTTTTTTGTTTTTTAAGTAAGCTCTATGTCCAATGTGGGGCATGAACCTGACTAAGCCTGCCAGGTACCCAAGGAGGCAAATAGTTTTGAGTTATTTTTTATTTAAATGTACCACTCTGTACACTCTGTAGTGTGGAATAAATAGAAAACTATAGCTATGTGAAGAATAAGGATTTTGAAAATGTTTGATGGAAGATTTTCTAAGGGGAAGAAGGCCTACAGAAACGTTCTTTCCTATAGAAACTAACATGGCCACATCATTGTGGGCCACTGAGATTTTGTGCAGTGTGGTGGGAGAAGCCTGTGCTTTGGGCACTGACAGATGTCAGTTCAGATCACAGCTTCATTATTGGTGCTCTGGGTGACCGGGGTATGGTTTTTCACCCTTTCTGAGCCTTATCAGTGAAACAGAGATGAAATTCTTTGCCTTCGGGCCTATGAGAATTAAAAGACATGATATAGGTAAAGCTCAGGGCCCAGTCAGTGCTGTGAATTCGATTTTCCTGATTAAAAAACAACAGACTACTGCTGTCTGAAGGTTATCCAGCTGCATGATACCACCAAATTATCAAAACTAGATGGTGCCCATAAATGAAGGCTGTAGAAGAGTAAGAGCTACCATTGATTGGGTACTGAAAGATGCATTGTACCTCTATTTAATTTTCATAACATTATAAGGAGGTCCCCAAATTGTCTCCATTTTCCAAATGAAGAAAGTGGGGCTCAGAGGTATTAAGTTACCTGTCCAGGGTCATATAGCTTGCACTTACACAGCCCTTGCACTTGACCTCTCTTTATAGTATTCCACCCCACAGCAAAAACAGTAAACTGAAAGGTGACTTTGGAGGGAAATGTGAATCATATTAGAAACTGCAAATCATGATTACATTTCACATAGGCTATATCTCACTATCTAAAGCACAGTGCAGTTGGAGGGGACACTGCTGTGTGGACTCTCAGGAGCAATGCTAAAGATGGATTCCTTAGCTTCCCTTCTTGGAAGTCCTCCCTGTAAGGCCCTCACGTGGCACCCAGTCTATATTGGGTTATGTCTGTGCCTGCTCAGAGTGGACCTGGTACTGATCAGTCAAATGTCCACAGTGGGTGCCTAGATCCTAAATATGTCACACAAAGACTTAGAAATGATAGGGATGGGGTGCTTGAGTGGCTCAGTTGGTTAAGCATCCAATTTCAGCTCAGGTCATGATCTCTCAGTTCATGACTTCAAGCCCTGCATTGGGCTCTGTGCTGACAGATCAGAGCCTGGAGCCTGCCTCACATTCTGTCTCCCTCTCTCTCTGCTTCTTGCCTGCTTGTGTTCTGTCTCTCTGAAAAATAAACAAACATTAAAAAAAAAAAAAAAGAAATGATACATACAATGAGGGTTTCACAGAAAGAAAGAAAGAAAGAAAGAAAGAAAGAAAGAAAGAAAGAAAGAAAGAGAAGGAGAAAGCAGTGAAAAGATGTATGGCCTATATATTTTTAAGTTGTTTTAACTGGGGAAAAACAAAACAAAACAAAACAACCAGCTGACCAGGGAGGCTGTTAAGAGCACAGGTTCTAGATTCACTGTCTGGGTTTGAATCCTAGCTTTCCCACCTACTAGCTAGTTGACTGTGGGCAAGTCACATCACTTTTCTCTGTAAAGTGAGGAAACAATGGTCATTTCCAAGTTAGGATTATGGGTTATTAATTTCTTTTGTGCTCCTGTATTTGTATTACTCTTGAGAAGAAAAAAATATACAACACAGTTTAAACTTCCCAAGTACACGGTGATGATGTCACCCAGGAGAAGCAGGGAAGCTATGCAATTTATCCTTCTCTCCCACTGCACAGGGCCCCTTCTAATGCTCTCCACCCTGGAAATAGCCACTCCAGTTGCAGTGAGTCCAGGCTTGCCTTTTATCAAAGCTTCCTGATACAAAGAGGGGATGATGTACACTGGGCGTGAAGAGCATATGAGCAGAAAAAGTAGACAGAAAGGGGTTGTCAACAAAGCTATAATTAAATAGTGTAGGTGTGCTGTCACATAATCTGTCTAACCCATAAGGAAAAATTCACTGTAATACACAAAGGTGCATTGTCTTTAGGACAAAATTGTCCCACATCAGTACAGGTTCTCAATCCCTTATCCGAAGCCTTTGGACCAGATGTGGTTTGGGATGCAAAAAGTCTTGAATGTTACTAAGGCAATATGGTACATGCCTTGCATATTACACACACACCCCTGTAGGCTCCTCTGGGCAGCACCCGGCAGCGAGATGTGTGCATATTCACAGCACTAAAACAAAGACTATTCTTGGCCTCCAATCAGGTCAGGTCAGGCATGGCCACTAAATGAATTTGAAAAATACTTCAGCTTTCAGAGCATTCCCAAGCTTCAGCTTTGGGATTTCAGAACTGCAGATAATGGATGGTAGACCACCATCTCAATCTTTTGGGCCATTACTTTTAGGAGTCTACCCTAACTTTGATAAATTACAGGTATGGAGTCTAACAGTAAACCTGAATATTTAAGCAGTATACATGGTTGTTCATAGTCCCAAGTATCTGACACAAAGTCCAAAGAATGTGAATAAAGTCAACATATATCAAGACAACTGAAAAGCCAGAAGATAATAACTCTGACAAACAGTTTAATCGCCAAATATTTATGGCATACTTAAGTTTACTAGAAATACAGACTCCAAGTCCAGTAAGTCCAAATCAGCATTTTTACTTCCTATGCAATATGCTCTTAAATAGAACAGCTCTGTGAGAAACCATGATTATCAATCTGCTTCTCGGGACAAACAAAACCAATAACATGCTCACCCCGGGAGGAACTGAATTACAGGGGAGAGTCAGAAATCACAGAACAGTTTGTTTAACCTTGGGAAAGGAAAGTCCCTGCAGGCCCTTCTGACTGGTTTCCACCTGGAGCAGAAGTTAGCCAGACACTGTGGTGTAAGGGTTCGTTTTTAACCCTCTCTCGAGAATCGCCGTGTGAGCAGTGGTGCCCAGCCATGGCTCTTCCACATTTTCACCCACTCATGCCCCTCCCCAAACTCTGCTCTCTGCAGAAATCCCATTTTATACACTTAGCCACTCTCCATTCTAGCAACTGAAGCATGGAATCCTGTGATTACTCTTTAAGATTAACAAAAACTAAATAAAGTTTGCTTCAGTCTTGGGCAACAACTTAATATTTTAGAAAGCACTTTCCTCTAGGTTCACAGTTTGCTAAATATAAAAATTATGATTCAACAGGAAATTGGGTAAGTCAAGCAGAAATTTCAGCATGTTTTTGACGATTTTGCTGTCTCAGTGGTTATAGGTTTTAACCACAGCTTTGAGTTCTGGACACAAAAACTTGACGCAGTGTTTATTGGCTGATGTTTTTAGCAAGTAAGTGTAAAATCCTTAGCAACAATTCTGATTCGGAAATCAGTCTAAGATCTTCCTGAGTGGTACAGAAATTCCCATTGGCCACAAAAGTCATTTTATTGATAAGAAATTAGTTGTGAAAGTAACAAAATATTTTTTGAGTCCAACAATAGTTTGGTTTCACAAAATGGCATGTGTGCAAAAAAAAAAGTGCGAAGAATACGACAAACACCTGTGTACCCACAAATAGTTTGGTCAAATATCAATCGTATTTTTAGCCTCTCCCTTATTTCAAGGAAATAAACATTACAGATATAGTTGCCTCCCCCTACTTATTCCCCCTCCTTCCTCTCTCCCCGAGGGTCACCACCGTTCCAAAAAAAAATTTTTTTTTAGTGTTTATTTTTGAGACAGAAAGAGAAAGAACATGAGCAAGGGAGGGGCAGAAAGAGAGGGAGACATAAAACATGAAGCAGGCTCCAGGTTCTGACCTGTCAGCACACAACCTGATGGAGGGCTTGAACTCATGAACCATGAGACCACAACCTGAGCTGAAGTCAGATGCTTAATCCACTGAGCCACCCAGCCACCCTGGGTCATTGCCATTCTAAACCAGGTAGTTATTTTTATCATGTTCGACTTTACATGTCACCACATGGATCCTCTGCATCCATAAACAGCATAATGTCATTATTTCTGTAACTTAATGTTTTCATGTAATATTATGTGTACTCATTTCAGTCAATATTATAAATGTAGTCTAATTCATTTTTTCTACCTGCTAGATTTCATTGCATGAATACATTTTGCATCATTTCTAGCCTGTGATGTATATTGTTATGTATTTTTTTCTCAAACAGATTAAAGCCCCAAAAGGCTGTCTTCACACAGTTAATACAGTTTCTTTTAAGTGAGCAATGGTTTTGAACTCAGGTTTTGAACTCAATAACTATGTCGATGTTAAGTCTTGCAATTTCCCAGGTGCTTTTACAAAATAATATCTTGTACGATCACTAATACTGTAATCTACAGATGCTTGAGGCACTAGAACTGGGTAATGGTAAGAATTCTAAGACTGTTGTAAAAAATAATAACAATGTATATAAAAATAAATGTTGATGTGTGACCCAGTTGGACGAAGTGACTAGAGTTTTCAGAGAGCCAAAAGCAGACACTGTTCGGTGCAAATGGCTTTTCCTACAAGTGGAGACACTGACAATGAAAAAGCACTGGAGACCTCTACGAACACAAGCATCTCACCTGCTCTGTGTTCCAGTCTGCTCACGTCTGAGCTGTTGGAATGTGATGAGGCTCCTGAACGCCTCTTTCCCTGCTCCCTAGGAGAAAGAGGGATACACAAACCATTCAACATGGAAACGAAGCATTTCTCTTTCTAGAAGTGTAGAGTTGGCTATATGCAGCTTGTGAAGAAAAGCACAGAGAATTGTTTATTAGATGGGGTTTGATACTCTACGTCCCCTTAATCTTAACGTCTGATTTCCGACTAAGATTTATCGATCAAAAAACAAGTCAGATTTGCTTCAAATATTAAATATAGTTACTAGAAACACCAAAGAAATAAAATAAAATAAAATAAAATAAAATAAAATAAAATAAAATAAAATAAAATAAATCCTAAGTTTACTTTGTGAATCAAAAAACTGATAAGGATATATACCACAAGAGGTCACTGTTACAATAAGAAAGAACGGTGCTCAGGACTCACAAAAGCCCAACATTCGGGAGGTACAAGAGACCCTTTCTCTCTCTCTCCTGTGCACACAAGAAAATTATTCCCAAATTGGTGAGATGTGCCCAAGGTCACAAAGTAGGGGCAGGTGTGGAGCCCAGGTCTCATAATTCCCAAGACACAGCTCTTTCTGTTTCATCACAGAGTGTCCTGTTTCCATTTTACAAATTCATTAATGATCTTCAAAATGCTTTCTTTTGGGGCGCCTGGGTGGCTCTGTCGTTTAAGCATCCGACTTCAGCTCAGGTCATGATCTCATGGGTTGTGGGTTCGAGCCCTGAGTCGAGCTCTGTGCTGACAGCCAGCTCAGAGCCTGGAGCCTGTTTCAGATTCTGTCTCCCTCTCTCTCTCTGACCCTCCCCTACTTACGTTGCCTCTCTCCCTCAGAAATAAATAAAACGTTAAAAAAATTTAAAAAAAAAAACCCAAATGCATTATTTTTAGAAATAGTCTAAATGTGAAAAAATTGAAGGTAAATTAAGGAAGCCCCCAGATGACCATACTTTGTGTTCCAAATAAAAGACTAGTGGCTGGCCAACAGCAAGAATATATTGCCACCCCCTCCTCCTCCTTTTATAAAGGTTATAGTTAATGTGGAGACTGTCTGGGAAGGGTACAACATTTTTTTACCTATAGCTGATACTTAAAAGTCCTTATTTTAAATATCTGTACAAGATTCCAAAATAAGAAACACTGAGTGCAAGTTTTACAGGTTTTTTTTTTTTTTGGTCATCAAATAAAACATCTGCTTCCAAAAAAATCACAAAGAATGTATATACTTGTGGCAAGCGTCACTCACAAGCATCCAAATGTGCGCCTGTGCAGTAAGATTCCCAGGAAATTTTCAGTGCTATGTCCTGGCCCCTGGCTTTTACTGCTGCCCCAAAGATTAGCTACTCCAAATATCCTTTTTTCCATAAACATGTTCTTTTTCTTAAACACTTGACACTTCCTTTTATCATTTAGTAGACTAAAGACCAAGCTAATCTTTCTCAAAATGTCTAATTATTTCATATTCTGAGACAATGGCTTTATTGTTTTGCAGCATAAAAACATAGATCTGGTAGCAAGATGTCCCTGGTGAATCAAGGAAAGAGTGTAGGGTTGAGATGGGTCTTCTTTGTCAACACTCTTAAGAGCTGAGATTCAAATGCAACATCATCTCAAAGAAGACAGAAATAAAGTAAACCTACCCTGTGAGAAGGTAAAATACCAAGAGTTTGACAGGGTGTGAGACCAAGGAAGTTCTCATACTTATCACTCCTAGAAATAATAAAGTCTGAGAACAACAGAGGCATGTCCTTCTTTTCATTATTGTCCTAAAGAGCTACTGAAATTAAGCAGGATAGTTTTCAACTAATGGCCTTCCAAAGTCACTGGTCCACTCCCTCTGAGTCATGGCCAGTGATGAGGGTTGCCTCCCTATATACCGCATTTATGTATCTCCATTTCTGGGTGGGGATAAAAGAGAAGGGTCCTTCTTATGATACACCAAAGCTTGACAGTGCTGGGTCCCACTAGTTCTCAAAAAGAGCAGGGATAGGAATTTACTGATACCCTCTATAATCATCATTATACAGTGGTTGAGTTTGCAGGCTCTGAATCCAAACTCCCTGGGTCCTGGGCCCTGGGTCCAACACTGATCAGCTAGGTGGATTTGGGCCACTTACTTAAGCTTTTATCCTCGGTTTCCTTATCTTAATATGAGGGCAGTTCCTCTCCTTAGCACACTGACTGGTACATTGAAGAACTTAACAGTCAATGTTAGCTTTTTCTTTTGTTCTGGGTCAATAAGCACCTGTCTGAATAGTCCAGTGCTGGATGTTATTGTGATAAAGAATATATGAAGAGTTGCCTGAGAAGTCTCAAGTCTACTTTGAGGAATTAAAACACCTTTTTTTAGAAAATGGAAAATTCCAGTGGAGTCTCTAATCAAGTACTAGACTGTGAAAGTCAGCAGTATACAAAAACTGGAGGGATGCTGAGAAGTGATTAGTGAGAGGGAGATATGGGCCACAAAGTTGGTCTTAAAAGAATAAAGTTGATCCAGCAAGTGATAACACTACTCTCAGGAGAGGAGGAGCATGAGCAGTCTGGTACTCAGGGCAGGGGATAACTGCACAGGGCCAGCAAGCAGGAATAGGAGGCTTCTGCTGGGACATACTGGGAACAGCTGCCTGAAACTCTGGAGAGGCAAAGGCTTAGTCTTTGGGGTAATAAGGAGCTGTCATAGGTTCTAACATAAGGAAGTAACAGGATCTGGAGTTGTGCCAAGAGCATTTAGGAGACTTGGAGACACACAGCAAGAACTAATTCTTCAGGGGCGCCAGGGGGACTGAAGAAAACAGAAAAAATTGAAAAGATTCTGTAACTGAAAAGCTGATAGGATTGGTGGTTGATTTCAGGCAGAAGAAAGGACAGAGAGTGCGCTTGGAAGAACAAGATAGCAGGGTTGGCATCAACAGAAATGGGAAGCTTAGAGGGTAGAACAGTTTAAGGAATGAATCACGCATGAGGTTTGCCATACTGATTTCGGATGAAAAATGGAGTATCGGCAAAGAAGATGTGGACATCAGGAAAAGAGCTCTGTTAAAGATCAAAGTGCATGTAGGGACCAGAGTCATCAGATTTGTGGTTGAAGACCAGAATCTCAGGACAAGGACTCGTCAGGTACTCATGTAAAGGACTGCAAGAGTAAAAAAAGTGAAAAGGAAGAAGAGAAGTATGTTCTCATGCATCCCAAGCATGCTGAGAAGACAGGCATGACTAACAGGTCAGGTCAAAGAAGAGGAAAACCGAGGAAGGACTGCCTAGTGTGACCAGGGTAAGCCTGACAGGGCTCCTATGGAGCAGTCCAGAAGTCCTACAATAAGAGTGAGGTGGGGAAAGGGGCATCAAGAAAAGAAAAATCCCCTCCTGGCCAGAGAAGAGAAGAAAAGATGGCCTTATAGTTCATGGAAATCTGTTCTCCTGTAACTTCCTGGTTTTAAGTACTAAATGAAGCCATATGAAACACATCTTTAGCCTTCTTCCTCTTGACAGTCCTTCACATATTTAAAAATGCAGTGTTCAGGGGCGCCTGGGTGGCTCAGTCGGTTAAGCATCCGACTTCAGCTCGGGTCATGATCTCATGGTTCGTGGGTTCGAGCCCCGCGTCGGGCTCTGTGCTCACAGCTAGCTCGGAGCCTGGAGCCTGCTTCGGATTCTGTGTCTCTGTCTTTCTCTGACTCTCCCCTGCTCAGGCTGTCTCTCTTTGTCTCCCTCTCTCTCAGAAGTAAATAAAAACTATTTCAAAAAAAATTAAAATAAAATAAAAATGCAGTGTTCACCACTTAACATCATCTCCTATGGTTTAAATCCCAGGGTTCAATTAGCTACGTTATTAGCTAATTATTATCATACTTATTAGCTGTGTGATTTCAGGTCCGTTTTCCAAACCAGGAAAGCTTTCGTTTCGTCATCTATATATGAGGCGGTGGTAAATAATAGTAACCCTCTACATAAGGTTGTCATGAGGATTAAATGATCTAATGTGGGATTGCTAGCAGAATTCCAGGGACCTAGTAAGTGTACTGCTATAGGAGCTGCCATCACTGATGTCATGAACAAACGTCTCCAGTCCCTTCAACGCCTCCTCATAGGTTTCAAATCTCTTTGCCAGCCTATTCAGTTACCCTGAGTGAGTGGCAGTTTGTCAGGATCCCTTTTAGAGTCTGGAACCCAGCACTAAGGTAAAGGTATGGCCTGAGGAACAAAGAAGAGAGATTCTAAATAATGCACCCTAAAGCTACATTAGTGGTTTTGGTGGTCACACCACAGTGCTGGTCAATTCTTGTTTTTTCTTACATATGCAGCAAAGGCAGATTTTCCCCATCCATGGTGGACTCATTAAATTTCACAGTGTTACATTTGGCAAAGGGTTCCTGTCTATCAGATGTTTCTATATTTTGATTCAGTCATCCAGTATAATTGTTCTTCTTCCCAGCTTCCTGTCCCATGTTGTCAAAGACCATAATTAGTTTTCATGCAATGACTTTTGATGTCCAATAATAAAACAATTCCAGAAATAATTCTATAAAGCTCTTTTGTGAAATTCTTCTAGGAGGCAAAATAACACCATTAGTTATGATACCTTCATCTACAAATAACAACACAACAAAAAAAACCAATTCTAACAGACTTACCCCCAAAATGGAATATATTGGCTCATATAATCTAAAAGTCGAACACTAGGGTGGGTTTTAGGTGCGGTGTGATCAGGGCTTTGCCCCCACCTTTCTACAGTTCTCTCAGTTCTGCCCTTCCTTCGTTTCATTCTGTAATCAGGCTGGAGGACTGAAGAAGGCAAAATGGCTATGGCATTCCCAGGCCCCTGGTCTACTACCGATCAGAGCAAAAGCAAGGTGTTCTCTTCTCCATCACTGACAGGAGTCCTACATTTCATTCTGAACCCCAGAACCAAGTTCTGTCATCAAGGCAATGCCATGCATAGGCCGACTGCCCATCCACCAGTCAGTCACATTGGCAACATCTACTTTTGGACCATATATGGCACTGAAGAAATAAAGTATACTTCTTCAAAAATATTCTAAAACTCAGATTTCTCTATTATTCAGACAGGTTTTCCAATTATTTTGATTAAGTCAGAGCTCAGCAAACTTTTTCTTAAAGAGCCAGACAGTATATATTTTACACTTTGCAGGCCAAATGGCAAAATAGAGGCTATTATATAAGTGTTTTTGTAACCATTTAAATGTAATGACTTCAAGATGTATAAACCATTCTTAGCAGAAGGCTGTATAAGAGAACAAAACAGGTGGCTGGCCAGTTTGGCTCCTGGGCTGTAGTTCCTTGACTCCTGCTTTAAAGTAGAACTATAGAGGGGCGCCTGGGTGGCTTAGTCGGTTAAGCGTCCGACTTTCGCTTGGGTCATGATCTCGCGGTTCGTGGGTTCGGGCCCCGCGTCGGGCTCTGTGCTGACTGCCAGCTCAGAGCCTGGAGCCTCTTTCAGTCTGTGACTCCCTCTCTCTCTGACCCTCCCCTGCTCACACTGTCTCTCTCTCTCTCTCTTCCAGAAATAAATAAAAATATTTAAAAAAAATAAATAAATAAAGTAGAACTATAGAGACATCAAGAAGGATTTGAGGGGCATCTGGGTGGCTCAGTCAGCTAAGCGTCCAACTTTGGCTCAGGTCATCATCTCGCTGTTCGTGGGTTTGAGCCTTGTGTCGGGCTCTGTGCTGACAGCTAGTTCAAACCCTGGAGCTTGTTTCAGATTCTGTATCTCCCTCTCTCTCTGACCCTCCCCTGCTCATGCTGTCTCCCTGTCTCTCTCTCTCTCTCAGAAATAAATAAAACATTTTAAAAAAAAAAGGATTTAAATTGGGAGGTGTGGGGAACCAATACATTTATTTCCATTTGGAAAAAAATTACATCTGAGAAGATGGGAAAGGAAATCTCAAAGGTATATTTAAAATTTTAAAGCCTATTTAAATTTTAAATGTGCTAATTATCATAAGCATATGATAAAAAGAAAATTTAGCAAATTTTCAAGCTAAACTTTCCTTTACCCTAAGAAAAAGACACTTCATTTTTAGAATTTGACTCAAGTTGTACAGATTCAAGTCAGGAAGTAAATATTTTAGGTGTTGCAGCCACAGAGTCTCTACAGCTACTCAGCTTGCTGCTGATGTGGGCAAGCAGCCACAGACAATAGGTGAATGAATGGGGGTGGCTGTGTTCCAATAAAACCTTATTTACAGAAAAAGGTAATAGGCTGGATTTGGCCCACGAGGTTCAGTTTGCTTACCCCTCCCTTGTAATCTCTTTAGATTCTTTGACTGCAATTTGAGAAGGCCATCACCAAGGAGTTGGGAGTCCTTTAATCATGCTTTTGTAGCCCGAAGCCCCAGCTACATAGTGATATATATATCATGAGATAAATCAGCATTCTGTCTTAGTAACTAATGTTAAAAATAGAATTCTACTTAAACAGCTACATACAAACATAATGAAATTGAAGAACATGATTTTAAAGAAATGTTCATAATATCAAAATTTTAAGTCCTCCAAAGGCTTGTGGCCCAAGATTTAAAAAGCACGTATTTAGAAATTATACATATAATCTCAATACCCAGTAATCAATAAGAGGCTATTCTTTGAGTTGTACTTGCATAAACTTGATTACACGTGGCTTTGTAGCTAACCGTGTTAGCTTAACTTAGTGAAGCTCAAATTCCCCTAGCATAGAGTACAAGCCCACAGTTTCAGGCTTCACAGCTCCGCAGCTTCAAGGCACCTCAATGCGAAAAGCCTGTGAGTTCCCTCGGCTGCAGTTCTGAGGGCTTCCTCATCCAGGAGGGGAGCTGCGGTGCCCTCTTCCAGAGCGAGCCTCTGCCCACACTGGTTCTAAGCACCTGCACCTTCCGTTCTCTGCTTTCCTCCCGCCGTCCTAGGGAGGCACTGACACGCACGGCCATCTTCTGCCAGAACTGCTGCAAAAACTGCTTCTCAGTGGTCTCCTTTGTCCGAGGCTCTCCCCTCTCACCGCCCTTCACTCTGCTGCCCGAGTCTGTCTTGTCTTCTGCTGAAAACCTGTCAGTGGCTCCCTGCAGTCTACGCCTAGGGACCCATGCTCCTGCTGCACCGGGCCACTTGCCTTTCTTTGAACCTGCTGCCACTAAGTCAAATCCCCCTCTGCTTCTGCGCTTCTGCTGCTCTGTTAGCAAAGAGCAGAGTGTCCCACCCCGACGGAAAATCAGCCACAAGAGGCATCGCAAAACCACGCACCCCAGGTCACCTCCCCTGGTCTTCAGGCCAGAATGAGGTGCTCTCACATCTAAACCCCCAGGTCATGCGCGTTCAGCTCTGCTTCCATTCCCCCAGCATCCGAGTTCATCACTGAACAGTGCTTCCAAACTTCCGTGTGCATTCACATCATCTAGCTATCTTCTAAAAACGCAGATTCCAGTCCAGTAGGCCTGGGCTGGGGCCTGAGATTCTGCATTTGTAGCAGGGTCCCCGGGTGATGCTGACGCTGCTCTTGCACAGGCCACGTCTGAGCAGCCAGCCTGCTGGCATGTAAGCGCTTCATACGCAGGGTCTGTTCCTCTGTCTCACACGTTCCTCCACTCCCACCCCAACCCCTTAGCACAGCTCTTTGCTTACCAAGAAACGCTTATCAAAGGGAAACAGCCGAATAAGGTAGGAGGCTACAAAATCATTCTGGCCGGTGCTTTGTCTTTACCGAATGGAAATAGTTTCTTGGCCACATTACCCTTACTTTCTTAAAATAATAATGACTTCATTATTTTTGAAAAAAATGATGCATTTATTAATTTTTTAAGGTCAGGCAATATAAGAAAGTACAAACATGATTTTTTAAAAAAACCATCCAGGACCCTGCCACCCATAAATGTTAATATGTGGTAAGCATCATTCCAGACATATTTTGCATATATTCAGATGAAAAGAGAAAAGAAAGAACAGAAGAGGGACTTGAAGGGAGGGCAGTAAAGGGTACATATAAATGGAATTATACCGTACATGTCATTGTAATTTTAAAGTAATAAGTATAAGTTTTACTTGAATTTAACAGAGAAACAGAAACTGAGATGAAACTGAAGGAATTGTAGAACTTCAGATGAATGGATCTTCCCAAGAGATATTAGTTTCTAAAAGATCTCTCTGAAGTTAAGAGAAAAAATAATGAAAAACATTAGGATGCTGAAATATTCTTGTTGAAATTTATATTTCAATTCCAGACTGTAGTTACTGACATATCTATTCCCTCTTATGAAGTGAAATAATTAGTACTCACACTTCTTCCCAAGTACCAGTTTTGGTTATTTACATTACTATTACGTCATTAAGGTTTCTGTTCCATAGCCATCATTTTTAGAATCTTAATCACTATGAAAATAAAGCCCATACTCACCATGAATGCCGTTACCATTGCCTCTTCATTTCAGGAATTTGACTCATCATTTTGATGTCAAGACTTTTCTAGAAAATGCATGTGTACTATGTCCTCAAGTTCATTCACATTTGGAAATGTCTGTTGCCTTTGTACTGAAGAACAACTTGGGTGGCAATATAATCTTGGGTTATCCTTCTTATTCTTAGGACCTCATCGACACTACTTCACTGTTGTCCAACACTCAGAGGTGCTCTAATAAAGCCAGAGGCAGCCTGCCTCTTCCTCCTTCTATGTGACTCGCCTGTACAGCCTAGATGGTCATAGGATACCTTCTTCCATTTATCCATCCAATCAACAATTACTAATTGAGTGTGTACTATGTCCCAGGTATTATAGTGCTAAACATTTTGGAAGCATCTCAGTGTGGAGTATTATACATCAAATTTTGTTGGGAGAGTATGTGTCCATTGAGCTTCAGGTTCAAATTTTTATTTCGGAAAGTTGTATCTTCCATTCTCAATTGGTTCTTGTGAGTATCAAATGAGTTAATGTATGTAAATCACTTGGAAGAGTGCCTGGCACTTAGCTGAAAGTAAGATAGTATTAGGAGGGGGTGTGTAGGAGAACTCTCTCCTTCAGTAATACCAGTGCCATGTCTCCTGTGTCAACCTCAATTGCTCCACTCATTTCATATCTTTTAATTCTTTTCTTTTCGTGTGGTTTCTTCTAACCTGTACACCATGCCTCATTACATTTTCAACTGTTTCTATTCTCACTTCATTTCTAATAAGATTTTACTCTCCATGTTTACACATTTTTCTTTCATTTCTTCAGAACTTCAAACATATTTTTCTTCTCTTTAGGTTGGCCTAGAATCTCTAATTTGAAAGGCACCTGGGTGGCTCAGTCGGTTAAACGTCTGACTTTGGCTCAGGTCAGGATCCCATGGTTTGTGAGTTCAAGCCCTATGTTGGGCTCTGTGCTGACAGCTCAGAGCCTGGAGCCTGCTTTGGATTCTGTGTCTCCCCCTGCCCCTCTCTCCCTCTTCCCCAATCAAGCTGTCTCTGTCTCAAAAATAAACACTAAAACTTTTTTTAAAAAAGAATCTCTAATTTGAATTCTTATAACCTAAAGAAGAGCTTTTTATTTTTTTAAAAACAATTTTTGACACTATGGAAAATTGTAACTCTTGTTTTTAGAGGGCCTTTTGTGATCCATTTTCTTCATTTGCCTTGTTATGTTTTTTACATATCTATGCTTGAGTCTTCTGTTATGTCTTGTCCACATATTATTTATCTTTAAACAGAGCAATTTATTTGTTGAAGAATAAATAGAATCCACCAAGGGAGAGAGTTAGAGTGTTCTGTGTCTTCAACTTCGTTAGCTTTCTTGAACAATCCACTCATCAAGTCTGTTATTTTTACTTGACCTGAAGCACATGTTCCCTTGGTCTGCGTGTAGCAAGTTGCTGTGACTCACAGAAAAGCCCTGTTACATGATAGGCTGCTTGAGTTCTAATCTAGAAAAGCCCCTCCCCTATGGACACAAATGCACCCCAGCTGGCTTATAGGAAGTGAGGAGACCATCACCCTCAGCACCATTCCCCTGTCCTTTCACCATCTGGAGCTTGAATGGGGTCTTAACAGGGACATCCCCCCTTCTTCTGTAGCTGGCTCACATCATTACGTCTCATTTCTTTAATTAAAGACTATTGGATATATACCTCTCTGAACTAAGAGACTCACTCTTGGTAAAATCTGTTTCTTGCTCTAGGTCTGAGGAGCTCAATGTCTGCTCTCAAATTACCCCTTGTTTTTACCTATGTTTCATAGGGTCTGGCAGGTTAACTAGACTCTTCTGGTTGCAATATTCCAAGTGACAAAAACCTAATCTAAAGTACTGTAAGCCATCCCTGTCAAAATAAATAAAGGAAAGAAAAGAAAGAAGAAGAGAAAGTGAAAAGAAAGAAAGAAAGAAAGAAAGAAAGAAAGAAAGAAAGAAAGAAAGAAATAGATGAAAGAAAGAAATAGATGAAAGAAAGAAAAGGAAGAATGAACACATTGGTTCACAAAACAGAGCAGTCTACAATGAGGATGTGGTGGTCTCAGGCATGGCTAGATCTAGGGGTATATAAATATATCATCCTTGAACTTGGTCACTATCTCTATTTCTTTGGCTCTGTTTATACATCACTTTCTCTCTCAGAGTCCTCCTCCACGAGGCAATGAAATGGCCCCCATTGGCTCTAAGACCACATCATCTTTACCACTTACGAACTTGAAAGAGCCCTTTCCTCAAAGGCTTTGGCAAAAGGCCCAGAGAGGAATTCAGCTGGCCTGTTTGGGGTCATGTGCCCACCTCGAGATCAAGTCCTGTGGCTAGCGGGCTGGAGAACTCTGATAGCCAGTCCAGGGCCTCGTAATCACCCCTGGGAAGGTGGCTAGGGAACAGAGTCCTTTCCTAAACACTGACTGAGCAGGATTTATTATACAATGCAAGATGGCTCGCTCTCAAAAAGAAGTATGCTAGGTAGTCAAAAATAATCAAGCCCATACTTCAGTGTAAAGTTTGCTCCATATTTTGTAGTTTGGTATTGGAACTACTTTTCTATTTCATTGATGGCATTTATTTCTGTGTTATTCATCTTTGCCGCATTTGTTCAGTTTCTGCAGAATGGCTTTGCTTTACCATCTTTAACCAGAAGCCCTCCTTTATTATTATTTTTTTTAAATGTCTATTTATTTAGAGAGAGAGGGAGAGAGAGCATGCAACCTGGGGAGGGGCAGACAGAGAGGGGGAGAGAGAATCCCAAGCAGGCTCTACACTGTCAGCATACAGCCCCACATAGGGCTCAATCTCCACACCATGATATCATGACTTGAGTCGAAATCAAGAGTTAGCCGCTTGACCAACTGAGCCACTCAGGTGCCCTCCTCTTTTCTTTGATTACAAAATACTATTGGCACGTGGCAGCTTACAAATAAAGCTTTCAAGTCTTATTAATCATTCTACAAACTATAGTGAAGGCTGGGAGGAGATGGAAATGAAGAAGCACAGTTGTTTCCATTTTACAGATGAGAAAACTGAGTGCCTGAAAGTGGTAAGAGACTTGTCAAAGAGCATGCAGATAAATCAAATGGCTGAGAAAGAAGTGAACCTTAATCTAAGGAGCATAGCTCCCAGCGAAGAGTTCTTGACTGCTCTTGGACTTTCTTCCTGAAGACTGCATTTCCAAACCACAATAGTTTGAACAATATTTACAGAGAAAGTCTTAAAAGGGTTTTAAGCAGATATATGAAAGGGTTCATCAGACTGAACCACTGGATGGATGGATGGATGGATGGTTGGATAGATGGACAGGAATATATATACCTATGTATTTTAATGGACGCTTTATTATTTTCAACCTACACGGCAACTCAAAGGAAGAGATAGTGTAGTGTTGCTATGGGGCAGGCCTGCCAAACCTTAAATGGATCCTAAATGGATACACAGAGACTGGCGTAATTGCAACGCTGTTTGGAGATGATAGTTTGATAAGTGCTTGAGTATGTTCTCTTTCGGAAAGTTAAATAGTCCCCCAAGATCTTGTTTATGATGATGCCTTGCTTAGCAAATCCTTTTTCCACCACGACCGCCATAAAGTGAAACTCCAGTCCACCCCAGGTCTGAGTTGTCCATATTCTAAGTGAGTGCTAGTTCCCTGGAATAAACTGATCCCTTCTCTCCCCAGCCAAGAAGCACTCAGCGTGAAGGTGGCCGCTCCCCCATTAAGCAAGTGTGTAAGGACCAGGCATGGGCAGCAGAACCTCAATTCCTCTGTGCCCTTGAAGAGATGTGCGGGTCTCCTCCTCAAGCTAGAGTCATCTCATGCCTCCTCTTTTCCTACTTTGCATTCCCTTCCCTCCCTTCTGCCAGCCCAGCTCACTGACAAGAGCCTTCATTTTCCACATTATGGTTTAAAGATGGAAAAATGTTAATTGAGTAAGGCTTTAGCATCAAAACTGGGAATTCTCCACTGCATAGCAAAGATCATTTCTTGGAATTGTTCACTTAAATGTTTATGAGAAACAATTATCAAGTGTCCCAGACTGATTCACAAATGTAATTAATGAAGGAATTGCTAATAGTTTCCATCTTCTGGTTTGTTTTAATCCTACTGTATAAACTGTCTTTTTGGCGCCACTTCACCAAAAACCCATCTGTGATGAAAGGAGGTAAAGATTCATAAAGGAGGAATGTTATTGGAAGTTAAACTTGCCCAGGTGCACTGCAAACCCAACTCGGACACAAGCATTACACGACGCAAAAGCCGTCCCAACAAAACAGAAAGAAAACAATTAGTGCTGCTGCCAACGCCTCATAATCCTGGACAGTCAGGAAGAGGTGCTTCCAGTCCCTAATGCTTTCCCCTTTGCTGTCTGTGGGATCAAATATGTAACTGAAAATGCCTCTGCCGTCCCTGTCCCTGATGGAGGAAGACATAATGAACTCTGGCTTGCCAGATTATTCTGTAACATCTGAAGGTTTGCAAAATAAATAAAATAAAAAATAAATAAAATAAAAAATAAAATAAAATAAAATAAAATAAAATAAAATGGCTCTTGTCTGGCTCTTCCTTGTCAACTTTAATTACTGTAAGGATGGGTGCAGCAAGATAAATGTTTCCTTTTCGCTTCAGTGCTAGAGCAGCACGAGCTCTCCCACAGTCTTTCATGTGCAAGCTCTGAGGTCTGCAGCCTATTCTTACTCACTGACTGCAAAAAATTGGTTGCAATGGCCAGTTTGATGTTTTGTACTCAGCTCCCAAAGTCCCAACTGGAAGTCATTCTCTTCCACTTAAGGAGACATTTCATTTTTCCTTTAATTTATAAAAA
Source organism: Proteles cristata cristata (assembly GCA_017311185.1). Classification (NCBI taxonomy): domain Eukaryota; kingdom Metazoa; phylum Chordata; class Mammalia; order Carnivora; family Hyaenidae; genus Proteles; species Proteles cristata. The sequence continues at coordinate 534,012 of JAESUZ010004656.1, read as the reverse complement.
ATGTTCTGAACGCAAAGCAGCATTACAAGGTCTGGTGGGTTGCCTAATATAAATTCCACATGCCCGACACTCTTCAGGCTGTGTCAGCAGACAAGGTCAGTTTAGCTAAACTAACCAGCTGCCAAGCAGCCAGTTCCGGGAAAAGTTTTAAGCATGCTGCATGTGTACAAGCCAAAGTCAGACTCAAAATCTAAAGTGAGGGCAACAAGTACTTGGTCTTAAAATGGTCCATGGAATTTAACAGAATTTAAATTTGCTTGTTAAGCAAATCTGAACCAGGCAATTGTCCATAATGACCCAATGGAAAGTCATAGAAACATATCTCTAGCTGAATGACCCTGTCCAGTCCAAGACCTTCTGCCTGTCTTGGCATCATTATTGGCTGGGACTGGAGAACAGAGGCTTCCCTCCCAACTCCACCCCCGATCCTGGTCCCTAGTTATTCAAGGCTTCTTTAGGAAAACACCAGAGAATTCACATGGTCTGTACAGTGAACATTTCTCCACAAATCCTTAATATGGTAAGAAAATTGCTTCTTGATTTTCTAGGAGAAGCCCTAGAAAGCCCTGTCTAGGAGCATGGTATGAAATAAAGTAATTCCCAATAATTCATTTTATGAGGTATTAATAGATATCATCAATAACAGAAATCTATAGGATTCTTCTGTTTTAACTATTTACCCATTGGCAAAATAAATATTTAAATCCAAGTTTCCACTGGAGAATAAAATAATTGTCCACTCTTCAATGGAATTAACAACATGAACTAATCCAAAGGGAGAGAATGAGAGGTTCTAGGCCAGGCAAGAATCCCAAATAACACACAAACAGAACAATCACTCATCACCCAAGGGCTATCTGGAAAAGTCTAAAGCAAAGACTATTCTGACAGTCCTATCAACGTAGCACTTGGCAGGTATGAATCAATGTTTTCCTGAGGATTAAATAGGGAATGATGTAAAATCAACTCCATCTAGCTATGAGGGAAAAAAAATCTTTCTGATTCATGCACCATTAACTTAAAAATTTGTTTATATAAAATGGAAAATGCAAATCAATCATCTCCATAAGAAAAGGAAACAAATTGGTATATGATACAGTTATGCTAGCCAGAAAATCAAATCAAAAGAATACTGACCCTCCACTTCTGAGATGAGATGGCAAGGATGTTGTCCCTTTGAACATTTCTTGCTCCTTCATTTCACTGAAGCCTCCATCATAGGTTAGCTGAAGTGGGTGACTCTTGAAGCGGCCCATGGCATTTGATTCTGTTAAATAAATCCCATTTATTTTCACCATAGGGTCTCCCTTCACAACCATTTCTTTGGATTCCACTATCTTCTTTGCTGTAACAATCAAGGAAACGTCTTGTCAAAATAGTTCTTATTTTAAGGATCACTATTTCAGTATATTTTTTCCAATCTAAGAACTGATACAATTTAAATAATTGCATATTACTTATAACCAAGTCTGGGATTGTATGGCCAAAGCCTGCCTGGACATCTACAAGACCTCACCACTATTTCAGGGTTGGCAGCACCAATTCATCAAAAGTGAGTAGGATCTTCTCTTGACTCTCTCAGAGTCTACTAGAGGGATACACACTCAAATTAGGTTTATGAAAAACTCAGTCTACCTATAAATACATCTGCGTCCCAGAACCATGACCCCTTTTCCTGAATTTGATCATATTAGTAGTTCTTAATTCAAAAAACATTGAGTGCCTCCATGACATGAGGCACTGGCCTAGACATTTGGGACACAGCACTGACAAAACAAAGATCCCTGACTTCTTAGGGCTTATATCCTAATACGTATCAAGAAATAATAAATAATATACCAAAAGAAATGAGGTATATGATAGAATAACTACTATGGGGGGAGAAAAGCAAAGCAGAAGTAAAAAAAATGAAGAAAACTAAAGAGGACTGGGGATGGGGGCAGGTAGCAGTTTTGAACAGGGTGGGCATGGTAGGCAAACCCTTAATTGAGGTGAGGCATCTGGCCATCAGTTGATGAGGGACAGTCTTCCCTGCAGAGGTAATGTCAGGTGTGGAGGTCTTAAGGCAGGAGTGTGCCTGTCATGGCTAAGTAACAATGTGAGGGAGAAGAGGAAAAGAGGTGATCAGACGGATGGCAGCCAGATCTTGGAAGCCTTAGACACCACTGCTAGGCTGTGGGGAAAGGGCATTGACTTAGAAGGCTTTCTAAAGAGGAATAAGATAATAACAGCTGCAAAAAGTCCAGTCTCTAAACTGAAACATCTATTTGTGTCTATGATTGCAGATTCTTAGACTTATGATACAACACTGTTTCTTTATCAGTGAATGGCCATTGGGAATAGCTCATCTGTGATGTTATTGAATCTCTGAGAAAATACTTTTTTCAAAGAAGCAGGGGAGGATGAGGTTTATAGAAAAATCCTGTTTTGCAAGCTTCTCTAAAACACCAAAGGTTTCTTTTTCTGCACTTGAATGAACAAACCAATAAAAACCAACAAAACCACTTGGTCCACTCTGAACAAGCCCCCTGCTTTCAAAACAATGCATTTTAAAGCTGAAAGAAACCTTAGAGACTGGCTAGTCTAAATTCTATTTTCAGATGAGAAAACTGAAAAGCCAAACGTTAAGTGATGAGTCTCAGTTCACAGAACAAGTTCAGGGAGAGCTTGAACCATACCGTAGGACGTAGGAGGAGTGTAGGCTTTGCCCTTCCATTAGACTTGGGGTCAAGTACTGGCTGACCTATGTGAACAGGTTACTCAACTTTTCTCTCACCTTTCTCAGTGGTCCCCACCTCTTAGGGATGTGGTGAGAATTAAACAATATGGTCTAATAAAGTGATTTACTCAAAACCCAGAAGTTATTTCATCATTATTAAGGAAACTCAAGAATCCCGACTTCTGGTCGAGGATGCACTCCATAGCACCACACTGCCTTAAGTATCTTTACTGCTGAATAACAAAGCACATATTTTCTTTTAGGTCACAAAGCATCCTTAGCATATTCCTATGTTTTAGCATTTGTTTCTTTCCTTCATTTACTCTGTGGATATTTACCAGGCACCCACTGCTATGTGCCAGGTGCTGCTCCAGGTGCTGGCAGTCTTGTGGTAAACAAGAAGTCCCAGCCGCCAGGGAGCTTCTGTTCTAGAGGGAAACACACCCATCCTCGCAGGGGGAGTTGCTGCCGCCCTCTCTAACTTCACAATCTACTGGAGTGAGCTGTCAGTTATTACTACAGAGAAGAGTTGCCCTGCGGCTCAGTCTTACTTCTGATGGATGTCCACCATTAAACGGAGCATTAGTAATGATGCCCTGTGTGTCCCTGGTATATATCTGTAGCACACTGTACTAATTTTGTAATGGATCATGAGTCAACTTCAAAAGTCTACGATAGGGGCACCTGGGTGGCTCAGTCAGTTAAACAGCCAACTTCAGCTCAGGTCATGATCTCATGGCTCAAAGGCTCATGAGTTTGAGTCCCACGTCGGGCTCTGTGCTGACAGCTCAGAGCCCGGACTCTGCTTTGGATTCTGTGTCTCTTTCTCTCTCTGCCCCTCGATTGCTTACACTCTATCTGTCTGTCTCTCTCTCTCTCAAAACCAAATCAACATTAAGGGGCGCCTGGGTAGCTCAGTCGGTTAAGCGTCTGACTTCAGCTCAGGTCATGATCTCATGGTTCGTGGGTTCAAGCCCCGCGTTGGGCTCTGTGCTGACAGCCAGCTCAGAGCCTGGAGCCTGTTTCAGATTCTGTGTCTCCCTCTCTTTCTGACCCTCCTCTGCTCATGCTGCCTCTCTCTCTCTCTCAGAAATTAATAAAACATTTTAAAAATTAAAAAAAAAGTCTACAACAAATAGTACTACCATACAGGAATGGTTCCATTTCACAGATATTTCTTTGGCACCTCCTATATATTAGACCCTGTTTTAGGTCCTCAGGCTATAAATAAAGAAAAGCTCTTTCCTCCCTGAAGCTGCTCAGTCTGGTAGGGGGACAGAGAGGCAGACATGTAAAGACAGAAAGGCAGTACAGCATGGTCTGAGCCAGTAAGGATGTTATAGAGAATAGAAGAGTCCTGAGGGGTTGGGAGTTGGCCAGGGAAAGATTCATAGAGGAGGTAGAGCCTGAGAAGTATTTCTCAAGGATTAACAGGAAGCAAAAAAGGAGTTCTATGAAAAAGGAACAAAAGTCTAGAGTCAGAGCTAGCTTTATGTGTGTACATGTTGAACAGTCAAGCAGAGCCACACACTTAGAAGGGCCTTATGGCTGGCTGAATGCTTGGTTGTCACCATCTTGAAATTCTCAATAATTTTAACAAAGAGCCCCACATTCTCATTTTGCACTGGGTCCAGCAAATTATAGAGCAGCTCCTGTAAGAGGCTTGAAACAGCAGGACAGGTATGGGGAACTGCAAGGAGTTCCATACCGTTGGTGCACAGGCTGCGGAGGGTAGGCAAAGGAGAGTCAAGAGAAGGGCATTGAATGTTAGGCAGTGGCTAGATTGCTATGGAGCTGTGCATGCTGAGGAGCAGGGATTTCATCCCCTAGGACAGGAGTCAGCAAACTAACCACCAAATCTAGCCTGCCTCTTGTTTTCGTATTGCCTACAAGCTAAGGATGGTTTTTATATTTTTAAATGGTTGGGAAGAAACCAAAATGAGAACACTATCTTGTAACATGTGAAAATTACAGGAAATCCAAGTTTCAGTGGCCATAAATCAGTCTATGTGGCTTTCCCACTACAACGGCAGAGTTGAGTAGGTTGAGCAAAGACTATATGGCCCATGAGGTCTAAAATATTTACTCTCTGGCCCCTTAGAGAAAAAGATTGCCAACTTCTGTGCTAGGTCAGCGTTTTCCAAACTGCATCTTTCAAAAGACGGATTCCACAGGCAAGTATATTTGTAAAATGCTGGGTTGAATTAAAATTAAACAGGCATCTTTAGCGACCCTCAAATATGCCCATGTGCACTGGGACTCTCCAAGAGGGAGAAGAAGCAGGCAGACTGATTTGAGTGCTGAACCACTTTTCCAAGGTGAAAAAGCTGGAACTCAGTTTGGCAAACACTCCTTTAAGGCACAGGGAGCCCTCCGAAGGACTTTCAGCAGGAAGATGATGCAATCTGATTTTTATTTGCTTCCTGGCCCCTTGTCCCATATGGCACACACAGAAAATAATCATTTTCACGGTCCACTGGGATGGAGGGATAAGGCTGCTGCTCACGGCCATGTGTGGTTGGCAGCTTGGTTTCTCCAGGCTCTTCTGGCTGCTCTAAGCACTGAGAGTCATCAGTGAGCTGAGGGAGGAGCGAGACAGGGGGCCTAGAAGGCCAGGCACAAAGCAGAGGTGAGAACGGCAGTGCAGCAGCGGTGGGAAAGGGAAATGCAGACCCAGGAGGTGCTTAGGAAGCCCACTTAGGAAACCTGTCGAGGCCTCTGTGAAGGCAAAGAGGACAGGGATGGGGAGAAGGTGGAGACCGTCTCTGTCCAGCTTGAGTAACTGGGGCGGTGTTAGTAACACTGCCACGTCCAGCCGAAAAGCCTATTTAAACACAGAGCAATTAAACTGCTCGTCGTATGAAGATGACTACACACATCTCTTCCCCTTTCATTTTCTTAAATCAGGAATTCCAAGCCTGCCACCACACCCCCAGCCCTGCCTGTGGCAGAGTCAGCTACAGAGGACTTCACATCAAAGGAAGGGGCACACCCTCTGTCTCCAAGTACAGCTGCCTTTTAAGACCAGTCACCCACCAAAAGATACCTTTACTAAACAATAGTCTCTGAGACAAAGCCCAGGGACCTCTTGCACAAATGACAATGATTCCAAGGCTGCAGCATTAAAATATACGTATATAATATATATAATAATATATAATATATATTTTTAAATTGGGCAATGTGTGCTTTTAAAATGACCATGCCTTTTACTGCCATTGTTTCTTGAGTGCTGACACAGACCCCAGGGCTGATGAGCAGCGGGCGCCTGCAGGCAGGGTGGATAAGAGGTAGGCAACAAAGACCTGCTTCTGACGCTCTGAGGCATGGGGCCGGCCTCCTCCGTGCTGGGAAATGACAGCCGCAGACGGCACCTCCCCGGCACAGGTGTGCTGTGGGTGTGCGGACAAGGGCCAGGCGTCCCGAAGGGAAGGCACAAAGCCACGAGGGAAGCAAAGAAGATGGCCATGGTGGGTGAAGCACTCACTCGGGTCACTCATCCGGAGACATGAATGGCTCAGGAAGCAGCAAGGCTCTCACACGTGAGCAACCGGGAGTTAAATGCACGAAACGTGGATGCAAGCGTGTAGGCTCCACAGCAAAACATCCAGCAAATAACAGTCCCAGCACATTAGCTCTACCGTCCCAGTTACAAGGAGTGATGCTGTTCCTTCCCAGGTCTGACCTCAGCTCCAGATCCCATCTTCTCTCCTGCTGGCAAGGGCTTTGCTCCGGCAATTACCAATCCTTTTAGATTTAACTCCTCTAACTGGGGCCCGGGAAGGGGAAATGTTTGAAAAGTTCTTCCGGTGATTCTAATGTGCAGCTACAGCTGAGAAACTTAAGCTGGATGGGGTCTCTCCCTCGCTGAAACCCCGTCCTGGCTTTTCAGTGCGAGCAGAATAAAGTCCGGGCCGTTTTCCCCAGCCCGGTCCTGCCAGGCTATGTCCTGCAATCCCTCCACGTTCCCAAGGTTAACCGCCTTCCCGCCACACTGGCGTTTGGGGCCTCCACCATCCGAGCCTCCTCTCGTCTCGGGCCTCACTGTCCCTCAGCGCGGGCACCTCACCCACAGGCTTCTATATACCTGCCTTAATCTCATCAGTCATGTTTCTACTTGGGTGTCACCTCCCCAAGGACATATTCCAGTGCCATCTGAGCTATTCCTGCCATGACATTCTCCATCCTGTCATCTTGCTTATCTTCTTCATAGCCCACGTCGGAACCCAAATTATCTTATTTCCTTGTTTTTCCATTTACTGTCTATCTCCCCTCACAAGCTCTTGGAGGGCAGGACCCTGTAGTGCCTGGCACTTAGAAGGGGCTCAGTAAGTATCTGATTGACTGACTATAAGAAAGGAAACAAATTGGGACATCGAGGTTAAAGCAAATTGCCTAATTATACATCCTGTGACAGCAACTGTTACTGTGTGACATGGGAGTCCTCATTGCCTCTTTTTCTCTTCCTTTCTTTGTGAGTCTATCTCTTTGGCTATGTCAGAGATCACCAGGGATCAGAGGGACCAGAACATGAGGAAAGTGGGCTGGGGAACTGCAGCCCATACCCCGGGCTAACAGGGGTGGGTGGGTGCTACATGGAACAGAGGCCCAGTACTGCCACATCTTCCAAGTTTTCACAAGACGTCATAAATCTGGATGCTTCCATAAGATCTTCTACCTTTAAGTGTTGACGACTAATTAAAAGAAAAGCCTTGAATGTCAAACAAGTAGGATCCTCAGGAAGTGACTTATAACTTTTGGGATCCATTTTCAGATAATCTCCGGTCTGTGACTGTATACCTACTCCTCTTCATCAATCTTACTGATTGAAGGAGGGCCAGTTCTTCAGCCCCCAGCAAAGTGGTTTTTCAAGTTATTGGACTACACATAGTAATAATAGATTCACAATATAAAGTAATATAAATGTAACATATAATAAATTAATAATATGACCCTGAACACACATGTATGTGACCATAGTACAAGGAGACAAGTACAAGGTCTCCTTGAAGCAATACTTGCCCTATGGTCTATAACATGCCCTGATGTCTTCCATTCTATTCTAATCTATTCCTTTTTTTTTTTTTTTCAATACTGGTGTGATGCACTAAACTGGTTGTCATCCTGCTAATGACACATTTCCTGCAGAATTTGAAAAACTCTTAGTGTACTCTGGTCAGGGGGTGATTCTAATGGTTGCGGCACACATTAGAACTTGAGGTTTGCAGCTTCTCTGTCTCCAGGTATAGACACCGGCCAGCAATTCTGTGGAAACAAACTGGAAAAGCCTCATCCAACTTGAGCTCACTTTGTCACATGGGATGGAAAGGTATCCACAAAGACCTAAGCCTGGAGTACCTTGTGTGAATCTTTAAACGTGCCTAATGAAATTAACAACTATTTGACCTCTAATTTTAAAAATCACTTATTTCTAATCTAGGTGAACTCCTTCATTAGAAAACACTTACTCTAATAGCTTTTCCTACCGAGTAATTTTTTTTTAAAAAACTGTGATATTTAGGTATTCTTCATGAGCACCCAGAAAAATACATGAACAATGTTTCTTCACCAGCTTTTGCACAATAATAACTAAGTGTTAGTGTAAAAATCCTGTGGGGTTTGGGGAAAAAAGTCAGGTAAAAAGAACTTGTGTGTGCAAATTCAAAACACATGCCCACCCCCAGGTTTTAAAGGGTGTCACCCAGCCTTACACTCAGCGGGAGGAAGCATCCTGTCAGGCAGAAGAGGCCCCTGGGAGGCCGCCCTGAATAAGCGTGCCCGGGCACTGCTTATTCTTCTCATCTGTGCAGGGTCCACTGGGGGTTTAGGAAAAGAAAGGCAGGGATCCTCCTCCGTGGTGGGGGATGCCGGAGCTTTCGGTCTCTGGAAAGAGATTATTCAAATGATTGGCATGAGTTTCTGTGTCTCAGTAAGACTCCCCTACCCTGGCACTGGCATTCACACCTCCAGGTAAGCTTTTGGCCTCGCTTCACCCCGGCCACTCGACTCTACACCTCACGGGCCCATTTTATCTCATATATGTATATGTGTATACTACGTGTGTGTGTGTGTGTGTGTGTGTGTGTGTGTGTGTAGTAGCTTTTTATTGCTTTTGTCAAATATATTGTATTAGATCCTCTATCATGCTTAGCATATTTGAAAAAACAATTTATCCATGCTAGGAAGCAGATATCCGTATAAGAAGCTATAATATTGAAACAATATATTCAAAATGCCTTGTAAATTTTTGTGTTCCTGCCAGCTCAGGAAACAGTTACTTGGCACCTAAATATGCCAAGAACTATGTGGAGTATAAATACTGCCTTTACATATTTGGGACTCCACAAGTATTTTTTTAAGAGTATAAAAATTCTTGAATAATTTAGATTATAAAGTCATAAAACCTAAGAGCAAGAAGTGGTCTTAGACTTACGATATAAAAGTGTTTTATTTTCTACCTCTCAAGAATTCTATGTTGATAACCTTTGAAAAGGAACATTCCTTAAAGACTTATAAAAATATCAGCACCATGAGGTGCCTGGGTGGCTCAGTCAGTTGAGCAGCTGAGTGGCTGACTTTGGTTCAGGTCATGATGAATTCAAGTCCCACACTGGGTTCGCTGCTGTCAACACAGAGCCTGCTTTGGATCTTCTGTCCGTCTCTCCTCTGCTCATTCTCTCGTTCTCTCTCTCTCTCTCTGTTTCTGTCTCTCTCTGTCTCTCTCTCAAATAAATAAATCATTTAAAAATAAATAAATAAAAATACCATCACCAAGCACCGTGCCACCCAGAGCACCCTGTGGTCTCACTTCCAGACGATGGTGGCCTCCATCCCAGGGCCAGAATCTCACAGGGGCCTAAACTCCCACTTTTGGTGTGGCTTCGTGATCCCCTTCCTCCCTCCAACTTTAACATGATTGTCTCTTTATGAAAGAGCAATTTTATGACAGCAGGTGCTTTTAACTCTCTAACCAAAAACAATCGAGTTAAAGTTCCTAAAGTCACTTATGTAATACGTGAAATGAGTGATTCTTAATCCAGTAGGTTAATCAACAAATTTTTTAAAAATCCAGTGTGAAATTTAGGTCAGATAATTTGGAAAAATGAATGAGGTTATCATACATGGCACATAGTTTAAACATTCATTTTCTCATATACATTAATAGAACACAGACATCTATATTAGAGTTCTGCTTCCAAGAAGTTGCTTCTTTCAAAACTGACACTTTTCAAAATAATTTTTTTGTATCGTTTCATTCATTTGCATCTAGAATCAACCCATAAGCCAGACAGAAAAAGAATTAGCTCCACACTTTAGAGACATACTTTTCTAAACACAGAATAAAGGTAAATAAAATCATCAGCATAATATAGGGGAAGAGTAAATGACTCTGGAATCAAACCCAAACTGGAGTATAGTTGGTATATAAGTCAAGTGAACTTGGCCAGGCCATTCCTTTCTCTGAACTTGCCCAGCTACCACATGGAGGTAGGAGGCCTCCTCTTCTTGCAGAGATGCTGACATACATACAATTCCTGCTATGGAGGCTCGAGGAATGCAGCTCTGTTCCCTACATAAGTTGCTCACCCTTTATTTACCAGATTTGGTTCCAGGTTACTTTTAACTCTCAACAGTCAAGGCCCTGGCCTCTGACACAACTTTGCTGGAAAAAAAGATTTTGAATTCGGAGGGGTCTCTTCTGAAGGAGGCAACACTCATTTGTCTGTATAAATTATGCTCTATTTACTTAAGGGTCACTTTACTTTTTAATCTAATTGTTACAAAATATCCAAAAGAATGTGACTTAGGCCATGAAGTTAATTAGAAACAAAAAAACGAAGAATATGACACAGGAAAATAAGAGCTTTATGAACCGTGAAATATACAAGGATAATCTCAATACTAAATGTGGATATGAGATTTTCTTATCTCAGAATGGCTGTGCCCTGCAGGTACCCTGAATCTGAAACAAAGATTGAGAAGTCTGCCAATTAACCATAATGTAAACAAAGTAAATGACTTTTTTCATAGGCACCCTAACAGTTATAAATGTTTTGGGTACTAAGTAAAAGATCTTATAAAAAGGGAAAATATGCAAAAAGCTAATTTTTGCTCAAAAGAAAATAACTCAATTATCTCTGGATAGCAAGATAAATCCCTTTAACTGCTCCTTGATAAAACTTATGATTTTCCTAGTGCAAAATTATTCATTGTTTGTATAGTGAAAAATTAGTTCCATTTGACTACTGTCCTTAATGTATCCCATTTAAACACATAACTCACTAGACTACTTAAAGTATAAAGCATTTTTAGTTCTTTAAGGGAAAACTACTAACCAAGTCATCAATTTCTATCCTGCCAGGTTCTACAAAATGTTCTTCCACTTTGTAAAGCAACTGGCTTTTACGAAGCAAAACAGTAAAAGGAAATTTTTTCTTATAAGATTCACTTCATTTTAGAATTCAGAACACATTGTAAGTTGAAATTTTCACTTGAGAACCTCACCTCAGTCATTTTGTGTGTCATGACACTAACCAGTGACTTGAATATAATCAAGGACACTGGAAAAGTCAGATCTACTGGGAAAGTCAGATTTTAAGATCTGTTCTGGGTGATAAAACTGCTAGAGTTTGTTGAAGAATAAAAGATTTTTCACAGAATAATCCAATCGAAAAAGACAAAATTCCTAAAACATTTAAGGAATCTGCCTGGCCTGCCTGGACTTTTATCCCAGTATCATGGGCCTTGACCAATTTTTGGCATGGCTCCTCTGGACCACCAGACAGAAAGGGGCCGGGTCTCCCGTATTCTACAGGAAGGGGAGTCTGCCACATCCCAAATCGGAAAGGTGCTATGATTTAATCTGCAGAGCAACAAAACACACACATGAACACACACACACACACACACTAAAACACCTCTTAGAAGTCAGAAAGCAAATATTAAAAATTCCTGGAAGTGAAGAAGGATGTTTTTGCCCCCTCTGCTTCAACAGAAGCATCCATCTTTTCCTCTTGGACACCGGTGCTTCCAGTTCTTGAGCCTTCACATTCAGATGGGGACTCACACCACCAGCCACCTGCTACCCTCTCCCCCACAGTTTTTCAGGCCTTTAGGCTTGGACTGGAATTAGGCCTTTGGCTTTCCTGGGCCTCCAGCTTGCAGATGGCAGACTGAGGGGGACTTTCCAGGTCTCCTACTCATGTGAACCAATCCCTCAAAATAAATCTCTCTCTCTCTCTCCCTCTCCATCTCTCTCTCTCTCTCTGTATCTAGCTAGCTATCTCTCTATACATCCACCCATCCATCTACCTATCTAAATATCTATCTATCTATCTATCTGTCTATCTATCTATCTATCTATCTATCTACTTGTTCTTTTTCTCTGGAAAACTCTGAGTTTTGATACAATTGTATATCAATTATACCTCAGTAAAGCTGTCAAAACAATTCCTGAAAGCCAAGATCTTTGGATGTGGTAACTGCACGTGCATCTCTATTACTATGATTTTCTCCACAGGTACACGTGGCTCCTCTGTCACTCTCAGCATGTGATTCACTGCTGTGATGCTCCCATTCAGAAACAGTGACAGAAAGAACATTGCTTTGACATTCTCATTCTGCTTTTTCTTACCCTGGATTTCCCCTATCCCCAAGGTATATATGGGATTCCAAGTCCCTTTCTTTTAAAAATACACCACATAGTTTTCCTTGTCAAATGCTTGGAGCGTGGTTCCTATAAGATATTTTTAAAATAGCTCAAATTAATCTATGCTGTGACACATCAAGACAGTAGTTACCCTGGGGAGGCAGTTTATGGGGTGATAGTAATGATCTATTTTTTCTTTTTGAATGCTGGTTACAGAGCATGGTGAGTTTGTGTAAATTTATCAAGCTGTACTCTTATGATCTGTCTTTTTGGTACGGCAATGAAAAGTTTAATAAAAATTCTTGGGGATTAAACAACTAGACTTTGTAAGTTTAGGAAACACACAGAGAATTCAGTTTTGACAATAATAATGATGAAAGGTAAAACTTCCTATTTATGCACAGGGCCACATCTTCTTTCCTCCTTTATACAATCCAAAGTAAGAGAGTAGCTGTTTCTGTGTAAATATGAATCTGACACCAGTGAGCCAGGGTAGCAGAATGAAGACAGCAATAACAGCCACCACCCAGCAGCCCCACATTTGGAGCTGTGGTGGTAAGGTGGGGCACTGCCACGAAAGAAAACAGAGATACCAGGGCATACTGATACAGCAAGTAGGTATACGTGTTTCCTTCCTGTCTTAATAGGATTATAGGCGCTAATGGGAAGTCAAGGCCTGGTGGTCAGGAGCCAAGGTGCCCCTCAGTGGAGCCAGTCCACCGCCTGCTGGAGGGTGGGCAGTGGGAGGAGCACAGGTCAGATCTGGGGGGTAGAAGCAGGGAGAGGGGAAACATATAAGTTCAAAGAGGTAGAGGTGATTTGTTAAATGTAGGAGCTGGAATGGGTTGCTTTCTTGGTCCCTCTTCCTCGAATGACTGCTAGTCAAGGCATCATTAAAAGCCAAGCTAGCCCGAGAAAGTAACCTAGAGCCAGAAAGTGCTGAGGTTCAGTTGGTTAGGTCTTCACAGATTCTTTCCACAAGTGAGCCCCTTAACTATGAGCTACCCCAGCCCCAGCCTCCAGCTGCCTCTTTTTCCCCACTTCTTCCCCCTCCACTCCTAACTCCCCACCTTTGCCAGGGCAGTGGTCCCTGGATGAGAGGTCCTCTCAAAGGTGAGATGGAAAAGAGGAAAGAAGGTGACGGGGCAAGTAGTATAAGCTCACTTTCAGGATTTTTTGCTTGGAGGCTCCAAACTCTAATTACAGTTTAAAATGAAATCTACTTAAAACCCTTATAGTCCTCCATAACAAAAAGATTTTAAACTGAAAGAGTTACTTTACGTGCCATGGGGATTTGGGGGTCTACTTTTACTTTGTACACAGCGCCTAACCATTCTGTAGTAAAGAAATATTGCTATAACGACCCTAGAGGCAAATGTCTATGTTATCTTTGCCTAACATCTAATCCTGCAGTCCAAAGACTGTACCAGTGCGGCAATGACCAGGTTAACTTTACAACTAGAGATTTTTAGAAAAGAATAGGCCTAAATTGAGTGAATCACCCAAAACTACAGAATGTTAAAAACAATTCATAGGGGTTCAATGACAGAATCATAACATAGAGAACCACTTTACAACAATGTGGACCCACTGGGCTGCCAAACAGGGGGTTCCCCCTTGTTTTCACTGGCCCAGAACCCACAGTTTCCAAGACTGTAAGAGTAAGGAATTACACGTAAATAATGGCTGGCAAAAGTATTTACTGCATATTGGTTCATGCTTACCATTTTGGAACCTTATTGTTGCCAGCTGCAATATAAGAACCAGCATAATCTTCCTCAAAGAGGCATTGTGATGAGTAGTTTGAGAATATAAGATACATTTTGAGACAGCTGAGACCATCTAGACATGGACCGTGCATTAAATGATACTACCGAGTAATGTTAATGTTCTGAGCTGTGATGATAATATGGTGGTGATGTAGGAGACTGTCCTTGTTTACAAGACTTGCAAATTAAATGTATGGATGAAGTCTTAAAAGAATTGCAACTAACTTTCAAATAGTTCATCCAAAGGCCCACAAATAGTTCATCAAAAGCAAATACACACACAAATATGCACACATATATAGTCAAAAATCGAGAAACAGGGGCACCTGGGTGGCTCAGTTGGTTAAGCCTCCAACTCTTGATTTCAGCTCAGGTCATGATCTGAAGGTTCAAGAGTTTGAGCCTGACACTGGTCTCTGTGCTGATAGCACAGAGTCTGTTCTCTCTCCCTTTCTCTGCCTCTCCCCTACTCATATGCTCTCAAAAATAAATAAATAAAACTTTTTTAAAAGGTTGAAAAGCAGCTTGACTAACACCCCAAATCCATGAAAGTCTAAGGGATTAGTATCAGCAGATACTTGTCCAGCAGAGCTATAGGGGGAGGTGACTGAAATAAGGAGGACTAGCTGAAAATCTGTGTGACCCCTTCCTTCCCAGCTCCATGAAGTCAGGCCACATGGATGGGAGCTCTGTTCTGTAGAGAAGGTAAAACAGAAGGTCTCTGAATCAGGCTAACCATGCAGAGTTGACTGTCAGGGTACTTATTATAAATATAGATATTAACCAAATATTTACCTACTGAGTGGTAGGCATTGCTACCTTCTTCCTCCAGCTGGTTCTTGTAAGTTAGCAACCAGCCTTTATCCTCTAAGCAAGAGCTTGTAAGATACTTCTGAGATACTTCCAATTAGCTAGCCACAAGAAAATCCCTAAGGATATCACCACTGGGGCTTTCATAAACAACACAGCCCAGCCAGACTTCCCTGATGTGAGTAGGTATCACCTATCAGTTGATCAACCTATTCCACAGTCTTCTACTTCCAAATGAGAGCAGCCAAACAAGCAGCACGAGCTATCAGAGAAGAGCCTTTGATATGAAAAACAGAGACTAAAATAAACATACAAATGCAACAGAGACACAGAGGAAAAACTACATAAAGACCCAGGGAGAAGATGTCCATCTATAAGCCAAGGAGAAAGACCTCAGTAGAAATAAGCTCTTGGATCTTGGACTTCTAATCTTCAGAACTGTGAGAAAATAAATGTCTGCTGTTTAAGGTGCCTGTATGCATGCATGCACACACACCAAAGATTTTAAAGGGGGAAGGAAACAATTCAAAAATCAAAATTATCACAAATATACTCAGACAAGATGCTACAACCATGAAACACAAGAATACTATATATAAGAAAAGATAACTGGAGTGCCTAGGTAGCTCAGTCAGTTAAACTTCCAACTTCAGCTCAGGTCATGATCTCACGTTTCATGAGTTTGAGCCCGCACTGAGCTCCGTGCTAATAACTCACAGCCTGGAGCCTGCTTCAGTTTCTCAGTATTCCTTTCTCTCTGACCCTCCCCTACTCAAACTCTGTCTCTGTGTCTCAAAAGTGAATAAACACTAAAAAAAATTAATGAAAAAGAAAGATAACTTAGAGCAGAGAAAAAGCTTTTGGAAAATTAAAAATAATTAAATAATTTAAAAATATGATAGCAGGAATGAAGAGAGCTCAACAAAATGATTAGAAGATAAAGACTCATCTAGAAAAAGATGGGAAATGAAAATTTAAGAAAAGAAAAGAAAATTGAAGTAGTAGTCCAGGGAATCCTATATTGGAATATATAATAAATTCCAGAAAGAGCAAACAGAACAAAAAAAAGGGGAAGACACACCAAAATAATTTGAGGATATTTCCCAGAGTTGAAGGACATGAGATTCCATTGAGAATGCCCATGATGATGGATGGACTAATACAAAGGTCCATTATTGTGGAATCTCAAGATACTAAACAAAGAGAAAAATCCTACAAACTTCTAGAGAGAAAAAAACAGTAATCAAGGTCTCTAATAATGTACTTCCTGCAAACCCTTTCTCTAGAAGCTACTAGAGGAAGTATTCCAAAAGGAAATCAAAAAAGAGAAAAACCTGAGATACAGGAAACAGTAAAGCTATCACAAGAAGGAGAAGCTAGTTGTGTGCCAGATACTCAGGCACTCATGTACCTGAATATATGAAGGAGATTTAGATCCTTGGGGGAACAGTTTGGGATTAAAATGGTAATAATACCAAACTAAAAAAGCAAGGCAACTATTAATACCAGGGAAAACAAAAAGTGATGCGGGGAAATAGAAGTGATCATCAATAGTTCAAGGCTCAGTTGTAAAAAGGGTTTATATAATCACAGAGAAAAGAGACCTAACCAAAATTATGATATATCTGTATTGAGAGTAGCAGTGGGGACAGAAAAGATGAATGTATTGTGAGGATGTGTGGGAGGACAGACAAGAGTTAAATCTTCATCTTCCTTAGTGAGAAGTCATTAGATAATTCTCCAATCTCATAAGCCAGGGAAGAGCAAGACACTGTTATTTAAAACTTTGGATGTAAATACCAAAAGAATATGCCAAAAGAGTTTAAAATGAGAACAACTGGGAAGGGTAGAATGAAGCATAAGAGGACAGGAGACCACTGGATTGTTCTGGGTAACAAATCTTTGACACTTTATGTACACATATATATGATTTATTTGTGTACCTAACTATTAAAAATAACATATGTGTATACTTTAAAAACAAACAAAAAATTGTGAAAAACAAAAAAATGTTGTAAAACTTTCTGTTTCCTAGGTCACTGTATATTTCTAAGTTCTTTTTATTATCAAACTACAAGTAAATAACAGTGTTTCATTAGACATAAAAACATATTTGAAAAAACACAAAAGAAATTGCTTTCATATTAAATTATTAGTATATTGAGGTCTATGTGATCCTTTTCTTAGCATATTTAGGTACTGATTCCAAGTAGTTTGGGCCAATTCCATTTCACAGCACTTATCATAATATAAAGTACTCACAAGCTCTAGTGGACTGAGACGAGCACTGGAGATGGGCCTGGAATCAGACGACTCAAAACTGGATGCATGGAGGCTAGCAGAGGAGACAGAACAGAAATATTAGTTTGTGAAGAATCATTTACTTCTAGTATATGTTAGCTAACTCCACCCTCAAAACAAGTAAAAGCATTTAATGCATAAGCCTTAAAGAAGCAATTTAAAAAAATCATAGTACTTAGATCATTTTATTAATAAATCTTTTTGTAAATTTTAAGGGGATTAAAAATTACCAAATAATGAAGAGAAGAAATGTATACATTGATTTTTTAAAAAGCTTTGTTCATATTGCTTTACAGAGTTGCTATGACAACCACTATTTACCATTTCAAACCAAAGCAACTTTTTGGACAGGAGGTCTGGACTTAATCTTTAGGAATCTTGAATAGATACAAGAGGTACAATTAGCAGACATCCAACTTTAGAAAGGAACTATCCATAACTAGAATTAAGGGAAAATGTCATCTGGTGGCTTATATATCCGAGTGTACAGGCAAGAGAAATGTCATTACCTGAAGGAGGAAGGAGGTCTATTTTCTGGTGTTCTTGAAGATGTAGGCCCAAATAGTTTTCTTTGGTCTTCCTGTGGTGTAAATGGTCGTTGGGTCCTAACTGTTCTTAATGCATTTCGTGCTTCACTTATGATCTCTGCACTGGTCTTCTGCTTGGACATGGAAGGTCGATAAAATGGATCCAGCTTTTCTAACTTTTTATCATTTGGAGATAGCATCTTTCCTTTTAAAGTAAAATGTTCTTCAAGTAGACACCACACTCTGCAAACATATGGCACAAAATATTAACTGTTTTCATCCAGGACTTTAGAAAGGAGTGCTTAAAGCCATTCATACATGCTTAAGCCATTCCTCAATAATAATTAAACTAGAAAAAGTCACAAATATTTTTTAATTAAAAATCTACCAGGCAGTTACAGTTAGAAGATCATGGTGGAAGAAAAGCTTTTAAAAATACAGGTTGATGTGCACAGTTATACCTGTGGGAATATATTTACTCGAGGGAAAGGATGTTCAGGGAAGAGAGCCAGGATGAAAGCTAAACCTGGAGAGAAAGAGACTAGGGAGAGAAAATCATCTCATATTCTTTAATCTGTTAAAAACACACACACACACACACACACACACACTGGGGGAGTTTCTGTTAAAATTTTAACTTAAGTTTCCTCCCCCCACCCTCCCGCCCCCACTGTCCTCCACATGAACTGCTAGTATAAGGTTAGATTTAGGCAGATGGGTCCTATCTCTAAGCTATATTTGCTTTCATAAATGTAGTTTGTAAACTCAGGGAAAAATTCCACCCCATTTGCCCATAATGTATTTGAATGAATTGATTCAAGTCACCTTTAATTTGAGATAGTGTCCTAGATGAATAAATGCTAAATATCAATACTAAATATCCTTTCCCAGGCTCATTCTCTCAGTTAAGGAGTTAAAGTCA
Organism: Proteles cristata cristata; assembly: GCA_017311185.1. Taxonomy (NCBI): domain Eukaryota; kingdom Metazoa; phylum Chordata; class Mammalia; order Carnivora; family Hyaenidae; genus Proteles; species Proteles cristata. The sequence continues at coordinate 515,315 of JAESUZ010004656.1, read as the reverse complement.
TGCATAAGGGCACCGAGAATGCAGACCCTTCTGTTTTTTGGGTTTTTTTTTTTAGTAAGCTCCATACCCAGCATAGAGCCCAACACGGGGCTTGAACCCAAGACCTTGAGATCAAGACCTGAGCTGAGATTAAGAGTCGGATGCTTGGGGTGCCTGGGTGGCTCAGTCAGTTAAGCATCTGACTTCGGCTCAGGTCATGATCTCACAGCTCATGGGTTTGAGCCCTGCGTCAGGCTCTGTGCTAACAACTCAGAGCTTACAGCCTGCTTCAGATTCTGTGAGTTGGATGCTTAACTGAGCCACGCAGGCACCCTGAGAATGCAGATCCTTCTTAAGTGCTGGTATGTCCCCATGGTTGCCTCTTTAACATGGCAGGACACCTCTAAAGCTCTAAACTTTAAAACAATCAGGATTTTAAATACTTAATTCTAACTAGTATATGGCAATAGGTGTTCATTAAAAATAAAAACAACGGTAACAACTCAGATCTCCTGAAAATGTTCTATCTGTAAAGGAGATTATTCCTGGAAATTATTCCTATATTTCAGTGCCCAATTTTAGAATAACTTCTGCAAAAAAGAAAAAAAATTTTGTGACATATGCCCAAGGAAACTAAAAAGACTTCATTTCCATAAGTAGAGTCAACAGATGATTCCTTAGACAAGTAAAGAGGATTTACTATATTGTGATTGTATACATTAAATTGTTATATAACAACAGACAACAAGAACATGTGGTTTGTTCTACTCAGGCCCTACCCTAAAAGTTTTTGAGGAAAGGGGCATGATGAAAACCACAAACAATATGCTAGTCCTTTCATATGGAAAGGCCCAGTGAGGTAAAATGGTACAAAATTACGAGATAAGCAGTCCTATTCTAGGAATTTTTGATCTAGGAGCTTGAATTTAAGCAAGGTCTCCAAAATAGTGTACATTAATATAACTAACAAAAACTATGACAAGCCAGGGGCACCTGGGTGGCTCAGTCGGTTGAGCATCCAACTCTTGATTTTGGCTCAGGTCATGATCCCAGGGTCATGTGATTAAGCCCCCATGGGGCTCTGTGCTGACAGCACAGATTCTGCTTGGGATTCTCACTCTCTCTCCCTCTGCCCCTCTCCTGCTCATTCTCACTCTCTCTCTCAAAAAACAAACAAACAAAAAAACAAAAAAACATAAAAAACTGACAGGCCAATTACATTTTACTTCTAATGCTTCTGATCGGCTGTTTACTTTTAAAATATTCAATGCTAATTATTAAAAACATGTATGAAGCATTTTTAAAATTTTTTAATGTTTATTTTATTTTATTTTATTTTTTTAACATTTATTCTTTTTTTTTTTTAATTTTTTTTAATTTTTTTTTTTTTATTTATTTCTAGGAGAGAGAGAGACAGCGTGAGCAGGGGAGGGTCAGAGAGAGAGGGAGTGACAGACTCTGAAACAGGCTCCAGGCTCTGAGCTGGCAGTCAGCGCAGAGCCCGACGTGGGGCTCGAACCCACGAACCGTGAGATCATGACCCAAGCGAAAGTCGGACGCTTAACCGACTAAGCCACCCAGGCGCCCCAACATTTATTCATTTTTGAAAGAAAGAGTATTAGTGGGGGAGAGGCAAAGAGAGAGAGGAAAAAAAGACAAAATCTGAAGCAGGCTCCAGGGTCTGGGCCGTCAGCACAGAGCCTGATGCAGGGCTTGAACCCATGAGCGGTGAGATCATGACCTGAGCTGAAGTTGGTCGCTTAACCGACTGAGCCACCCAGGCGCTCCTAAAGTGTTTTTTATATAGCCATATACACAGGCTTCCCCTGCTATCCAAAAGTAGAGTATTCCTATGAAAACTCTGGTAGGCCGAAATGGTGTAAAGTGTATGGTATCCCCCACTTTCTGCCACTTTGCTTTTACAAAAGACCTACATGAATAACCTGTTTTCACTCACTAGTAGAAATCTGAAAAGGATTTTTGCTTTTACAAAGAAAGCCCTACTGCAGGTCTTGCATAAAAGCAAAGTGATATAATATGAACCTTCCTAACATGGAGGCATACCTGTATTCTTTCTGGGTGTGTAATAATATAAATTCAGTCCCATCACATCTAATTCAAGTGCCATATCAGTTTTGTTTGCTTGTTTGTTTTTAAAAGGCCCACTGCAGTAAGAAAGTATCCCACTTAGTGAGAAGAAGTTCTGTATAACAGGTTTGCCCCAGAGCCCAAACCAGGTTTGTGATTCCTTTGGCCCCACAGACCACTATTAAGTCTAGCAATGTCAAAGGTGATCTGGCAAACTTAGTAAAGATTAGAGAAAGTGCTTTGGATGAGGGATAATGGACCACTGTTCCTGACTTAGGTTCTGTATTTTAGGTTTCATGGAAAAATATATTCTCTCATGGAGGAATGAAGCAGGAATATTTACTCAGGGCAAATGCTAATAATTTTGTACTTTATTTGGGCATTCAGGAACTTAGACTGATCAAACATTGGAGAAAATAATAGAGATAATGGGCTTAAAAATCATTTTGTTCATAAACTTTTACTACAAATTCTAACACAACTTTTTCTCTCCCTCTCTCTTCCAAACCTTAACAGTTACTTCTGCGAAGCGGTTTCAATAATGTAAGATCTGCACAGTTAATCTATTGTTATTATCATATCAATGTTAATATGTCATTAAATCAAACATGGAAATGTTCAGTGATATAAGTGAACTGAGTTACAAGTGTATTTTGGGGGGGTGGGGAAGGATTTTTTTCTTTATATTTGTAAAACTACAAATTCTTATCATAGAGAATTTTTGCCAACTTAATCACTCAGAGCTTGAAAGCTTGTCTGTTTACAGTAAAGTACACCTGAGCTAGAAGACAATAGTATCACAGAAATTTTAACTTTATAAAAATTCTCCTAACAACTGGACCAAGTCCAGTTGGACCAAATCCATTCAGCTAGTATGGATTAACTGTTTCCTATGTACAAAGTCCTCTGCTTGGATCTCTGGGAACACAGGAATAAATACTGTCCTCACTCTCAGCCAAGAAGGACCACTAATGCTAGTTAAACATTTACTTTAATACCAAGCACTGTGCCAAACAGTTTTGAGTTCATCATCTCAGTTAATCCCTACAGCAGTTTTGCGAGGGGTGGAGTCTTAGCCAATAGTACAAAAGCTATGACATGTGCCCAGAGATGCTATTCGAACTATTACTCACGAGATGGGGTGGGAGGAGCAGGGCACCCAGAGGCCCTGGGGCTACAGCTATTTATGCACCAATATAGAGACATGCCAATATTTTCACAATGGGAACAGCTTTCTTGGAGTGTACCAGCTAAATGTCAGTCCTACTTACAAATAATTTTCATACAAGGTAGAGACTGATGGGGGTGGTGAAAAAATTGAGATAACTCCCATGTGATTACAAAAAGAAGAAGGGATTTCTGATTGGGAGAAAGGTGTCAGGGAGACTTACTGGAGGAGCCGGTCCTTGCTTGAGCTGGGTTCTGACAAATGCTGAATTTGAAGCATGAGGCAATGGCTGATATTAGGGCTGCAGTCGAGAAGGAATTTCCAGGAAAGTCAATGAGTGAGCCAAGGCAGAGTGCCAAGAACATATGGGGTGTGTGCTGGACAAGAATGAGTTCTGGAAATATAGACTGGAGTTGGACCAGAGAGTTGGAACAGCAGGTCAAGAAAATAAATAAAAGCTGGTGAGCAAGTTCATTAATAGATTTTGAGGCATGATGTGATCTGGCAGGGGTGGGCAGAATGGAAAGGAGGGAAAAGACTAGAAGGGGCAAAATCAGGTAGTTCTTATGTAATCCGCCAACTAACTCTTAGAGGTCCTCAAGGAAGCATTCCTGGGCATGCCTCTCCCCTTCCTCCAGCCTCAGTTAGGTGTTCCTCCTCCATACTCTGCAAGGTCGCTTGTTGGCCTTTGTCAGTACACCCTCCCACTGTGTCCCTGGTGCTGCCTTGCCAGACTCTGAGCCACAGTTCTTTATGTGAGGCATGGCTGAAGGTCAACACTCCTAGAATTGCTGGACTCCATTTTCAATTTAGATCTGAGCTAACAAATATCCAGATGAAGGCAATATGGTTTCTTTCATTGGACACATTTGTTACAGAGGATTAGAAAGGCATACGGGACTTTATTTCAAATGGCGTCTGATTCTTGATGCCATGTGGTGATGTGAGGTCAAATTTTGTCCCCTTTTCCTTTCCTGCCTTCCCTTCAAGTTGCCTGGCATGGAGTGAGACCTGATAAACGGTGTGATCGGTGAAGGAGGGATGAAATCCTGAGTAAAGGAGTAAGGCAAAACAGAGGTCAGAAGAGGGGCACCTGGGTGGCTTAGTCGGTTAAGCGTCCGACTTTCGCTTGGGTCATGATCTCGCGGTTCGTGGGTTCGAGCCCCACGTCGGGCTCTGTGCTGACTGCCAGCTCGGAGCCTGGAGCCTGTTTCAGTCTGTGACTCCCTCTCTCTCTGACCCTCCCCTGCTCACGCTGTCTCTCTCTCTCTCTCCTAGGAGGACAAGGAGGAGCCAGAGGTGACACTTGAGGTAAACCAAGCGGGGTGGCATCAGAGGGCAAAGGGATCTTTTAAAAAAGAAAACAGGAAAAGCAGACTTTGAAGGGAAAGAAGAAAAAGGCTGAATTCTGTCTTGCACCACTGTCCTGAGTTCATGATGTCCACAGGACCCCTTGAGGATGCACACCACCAACAGTAGGAAACTTGAAACTGGAGACCTTCATTTTCTAACAAAATATTTCTTACTTGTTGGGGGAACATTTCAGAGTCATCAATTGTAAAAATGTGTACCTAATTATAAAGACCTGCCTTTACCTTTGCTGCCAATAGTCACCTGAACTAGAACCTTCTTGCTAAATGCAGCACTGTACTATCAAGATGTCTGCGGCAAGAGAAAGGCTGACCATCTCCACCCACATCTCCACACCATGGATCGTCCTCAATTTATAAGAGTTACATCCCGAAAAACCCATCGTAAGTTGAAAATGTCATTAAGTTAAAAATTCAATACCCCTAACCTACTGAACATCATAGTAGCACAGCCTAAACTAAACATGCTCAGAATACTTACATTAGCCCACAGTTGGATAAAATCACCTAACACAAAGGCTATTATAGAATGAGTATTGAAGGGCTTGTGTAATTTATTGCATACCATGCTGAAAGTAAAAACCAGAATGGTGGTATGTGTACAGAATGGTTTTAAGTGTATCAGTCATTTACCCTTATGAGTTCATGGCTGACTGGAGGGCTACCACTGGCTGCCACTACCCAGCATCACCAGAGAGCATCTCAGAGCATAGTGCCAGCCCAAGACAAGATCAAAATTCAAAGTATGGTTTCTACTGAATATATGTTGCTTTCACACCACTGTAAAGTTGAAATTTTTTAAGTTGAACCATTGTGAGTCAGGGCCATCTGTACTCAAGGCCCTTTCCATGATTTTGAAATACTTTTCTGTTAATATGAGCACCCAAAGGGGAAGTGGTTAAAGTGCAGTGCTGGTACAGGGGACTCAAATAATCTCTGGCAATTCACAGCTAGGTGACCTTGGCAAGGATTGCAATGTCTCTAAGCTTTGGTTTCCTCATCTGTAAAATGAGGATGGTAATAATAATTGTCTCCTAGGCTTGTTCCGATAATTAAATAACATAATTCATGTAAAGTTCTTTAGCGTGGTGCCTGGCCCTTAAGAAGAAATTAACTACTACCCAGGCAATATGTCATAAAAGGATACAATAAGAATTCTCCCATGATTAAAATAAACTGCATTTAAAATAAGAAATTGCAAAATGAAAGGGAATGACGTTTCTTCAGTGTTTCCATAAATTTCATAAGTTACAGTTTAAATGGGGGATTTTTAATGAAAGGTGAGAATTTTTATTAGGTATTTTATCGAATATCAGGTATGCGAAATCAACAACTAATCAGTTTTATAGATTCACGAAATAGGATACAAACAGAGTGCTACTTGCTTTTCCACTAAGTTAAAACAATTCTAGGATGGAAAATCTGCTGTGATAGTCCTGGGAATTGATAATAAAGGGCATTATATGTACATACGATATAGTCAAATGTATATTGTTACAGGTACGTTTATCTATCTATCTATTTATTTATTGGGGCTCTCCCTATCTGTTGCCTAAAAGGGTCCAGCAGGTTCAATCTGTGTGACAGTGGCAAGGTCGCTGTCTGTCTAGACAAAGCTCCTTGGTTTACCACTCTGTCATTCAACAAATATTTCCAAGCTTCTGTTAAGCGCCATGCACTTAGCTAAACGTGCAGTGTACAGAAGAAATAAGGACAGCCGCGGCCCGACCCCGAGAGCATGCACAGGGCCTCTCTCCCCCATCTGGGAGCAGAAAGGCGGACTAGAGCAGGCGGTCTCTGGTGAACCCGAGAGGGGCACCTCACCTCCCGTGTGGACAGCAGCTTCCCCACGCCCGGCAATGCCCCCTCCTCCATGGGTTCAGGTCAGGGCACAACGTAGCCGTGTGGTCACCCTACCTGCCAGCCCAACCTCCCCTGCCAGCCCTCTAGCCCGCCGGCTCCGCTGGGCCTGCCCGCGTCTCCATGGTAACCGTACACAAACTACCTACCCGGGGCGCCGGGGCCGCCTGCCTGCAGTGCCAGGTCGCTGCTGGGCGGGCGGAACGGGACAGGAAATGAACTGGGAGGGGGCGCAGGGAAAGGGGCTTCCGGCCAGCCCAAAGCCCCTGTGATTGGCGCTGGTGACAGTAACAGCTGCGGAGGTTCAGCTCATCCTTGAGCTTTCCCCAGGCGGCGGTCGCCGCGGAGCCCGCAGGGTGAGGCGGGGCGGAGCGGGGCTGCGTGGGGTGGGGCGGGGCCCGGAGAGGCGAGACGGAGGTCTCCCGGCGTCGCTTCGCCACTGGGCCTGCGCGGGTCACCCACAATCCCCCCTCCCCCTCGCCCCCCGCGCATGCGTACAAGTGCTGAGGCGCTGACGGGCCGGCGGCTTGGCGGGAGGTTCCTGGGCGAGTGCTGCGAGCGGAGAGTGTGCTTGCTGTATCCTCCGGCCAAACGGGTGGGGAGGAGTTAACCTTTTAAATTAGCAACTTACGGAACCACATTTGTGGAGCTTGTATGAGATCTCAGCACCTCTATTAAATAACAGTATGCAGGACGGCAGCTTAGTGCTTTAGGGTTAAGAGTCGGGGTTTACTGCTTCAAGTTGCAGGGCTGTATAGCCTCGAACTAGTTGCTTAACCTCTCAGTTTCCTCATTTGTAAAATGGAAGGAATTAGGAGTACTTAGCCAACTCTTGTGATTGTGGCGAAGACTGAATGAGAAAATAGATATAAAGCGCTATATACATGGCAATGAATAAATGTTGAACTGTTAGCTATTTTTAAGCCCTCGCATGGGTGCAGCGCTTTAATGTTTACAAAGGGTATTTTACTATATATTCTCTTTTTAAGCATCCCTACCACTCTGACATCCCCATTCACAGGAGACAGAATAGGGTTCTGAGGTGTAGTGAGTGACAGTGATAGATTCGAGTCCAGGCTTCATAGAGGCCTTTTTTGTTCTTACTGCACCATCGCTGTTGATTAGCAAAAAGTACCCCATTTATGATTCTGGCTTAAATTCCGTTCTCTCCTATTTAGACTATTCAGCAACACTTTACAGTGTTAAATGCAAGTGAGACCATAATCACTCTCCATTCAGGTTTGCACCGCGTTTTATAAATATGGGGATTTTTCAGCTGAAGTGGTGTTGTCAGCATAAAAAATGCCACATGCCTTGGTGCTAAGTATCTTGTAAAGAATAATTAATTTGAAAATATTTTTGAGCACATATTATGTGTAAGGCGTCTCTCTAGGTGGAAATACTAACCTAAACTAAAGGAACAAAAGTATTCCTTAAAGTATCCAACAGGATTTCACACAAAACAGACAATACACACTTAGTTGATTGGGTAATTTTAAGACCTGAGACAAAGTATTTGTGTTCTTCCCTGTTGGAATTTTTTCACTGAGTCAACATGACTTACCACATCAAGACCCTTTTACTGGCCACTGGACTCCATTGTGCAAAGGGACCTTTGCCTATTTCATATAAAACCATAACTAATATTTTGAATTCACAACTTGTGAGATGTAATTAAAATGCAACTTTGTGTCTCTCAGCTGTTTTAACATATATTCAGTGTTGGTTATCTTCCCCTGACCCCACATGGAAAGTTGGGTAGAGGCCTTGTATTTTCTGCTCATTTTTAGATGCCTGATAGTCCCCTCCCTCATCCCCCTCTGCAGTCACAGGTCTCCATATCACTTTGCCAGCAGGGGTGCAATTGGCTTAGGCTCCAATCCCCCATTCACTAGAGACTACTTTAAAGACCCAACCTGGGCCTCTGGGTGCTTTATTTAGTTGACTGTCTGGCTCTAGATCTTGGCTCAGGTCCTGATCTCAGGATTCACACCCTTGGCTCAGCACTAATGGTGTGGAGCCTGCATGGGATTCTCTCTCTCCCACTTTCTCTGCCCCTCCCCTGCTCGCTCTCTCCCTCTCTCTCTCTCTCTCTCTCTCTCTCTCAAAATAATAAACATTTTTTAAAAAAGACACAACCTGGTTGGAGGTGAGCAGGAAGTAGGGAGAAGAGAAGCCAGGAGATGGAGCACTTCTGCCTGGATTTGAATAGTCTTGAGCTTGCTAGGCCTGGGCTATGGTTAAAGCAGCCCACACATGTCTCCCCTGGGTTCTTCAGAGTTTCCCATGAATGGAGACCTCTCTCCAGGGGACTCTTCAGGTGCATGCAGAGCTATGCACACTTGCTTACACCTCCTTCTCTGATCTTAGAAATCCAGGGTTTATTCCAGCTCCTTTAGATGGGTCTCAAGATGGTGCTACATCTTGTCTAAGAAAAATGATAGACATTTCTTCCCCAAGTGACTGTAGGCACATCCTAACGCAGTCCCCAAGCCTTCCCCACCCCCCCTCATACTGCTACAGGATGGAGCTTTAGCTTTCCCAGAGTAAGTCAGACTCCAGTCATCTGGACTACCTAATTGCAGTCTCTGGCAGACCCTCTGGGAAGTCCTGGCACTGGCTTTGAGATGAAGGAGGTGGCACCCCACAATCCTTTCCAAAGAAATTTCCTCACCCATCCTCCCCCCGCATCCTCTAACTTCTCATTTTTAGCCTCAGCCTGGACACTTAGGTCCAAGGAGTCTATATATTTCCCTATAACTGGCCCTATTTGCCTCACCTTTATTTTGGGACTGATGATATTCAGTTACCATCTCAGCTGAAACTACAGTTTAAAAAGCTGTGGTGCAGGCAATTGCTAACTGTGGTTTTGCACCCAGGGTCTTGGTGTAAAATACACGAGAAAGCTCACTCCGGGAACCTGAAGCCAGCCAACTCAGAAAGCCAGGAAAATGTCTGCCAGACAGATTAGAACAATTGAGAAGAGACGAGGGAAGACTTATTTAAAGCAGTAAAGTTGTCCTACTTACCTCACTGAAAGACACGACATGAGAATGTTGAAGCTATCATAACAATGGACTAGTATACTGACCTGGCTATTCCTCCATGACTACCAGATGGCTATTTAACAGAATTTGACATTATTAAATTTGCAGGTGGGGGCACCTGGATGGCTCAGTTGGTTAAGTGTCCAACTTCAGTTCAGGTCATGGTCTCATGGTTCATGGGTTCAAGCCCCACATCAGGCTCTCTGATGTCAGCTTGGAGCCTGGAGCCTTCTTCAGATTCTGTGTCTCCCTCTCTCTCTCTGCCCCTCCCCTGCTCACTCTCTGTCTCTGTCTCTGTCTCTGTCTTTCTCATAAAAACAAATAAACTTTAAAAAAATTTTTTTAATTTGCAAATAGAATTATGTTTAGACACAAAATTGGCGTTTCTTACATAGAGAAAGATTAAAGAGGAAAACAAAATATTAATTGTAAGTATCTGACATTTATAAACCATTTTATAATTTCCAAATTGCATCCATTTGAAGCATTTCATTTTCATTGTTTTACTTGGAGTTTGCAAGTAGCCTGAGAGGTGATTCATTCTGGGATTATTATCCCACATTGAAAGTGGACAAAATTGAGGTTCGGAGAAGGTAAGTGACCTGATCTGCCCATGGCCACTGATCTAGTAAATAAAGTAATCTAAGACCTGGTGATTTTGATGTCCAAGTCCCATGTGCCACCTGTCATTGTACACAGGTAAGTGCAGTTTTTCAGGCTGAGGCCTCTTGTTCACGGCATTGAGAGGTACTTCCTAGGCTGCTGAAACTGTTAAGATACGTTGTTCATTTTTTCCTTTCACTTATCTCTGAGTATATCCTGTGAGGGGCTACAGGGATCAAGAGGAACTTAAGAGTCTTTACCTTCACTTGAAAATGCCTATTGAACTTTTGGATTTTGAGTTGAGAATTACACAGGAAGGTAGGATGGGTAATAATATTCTCTTGTACACCCTAAGATGCAAAAATGCAACAAGATATTGAACTCATGGATACTTTTATTCACACGCTATGGGTGGATTTTATAGTTTCTATACACCACACACATCTCATATTTAATAACTATAAGTTTATCTTGGTTTATATATTAGATATATTCTTGAAAAGATGCATGTTAATAAATACTTCTAAAATGCTCACAATTCCCTTGGTAATTTTATGGCCATAACAGAGATGGACTCCCAAAGTGGGAGGGGGAGAACCTGCTTTGGGCACAGAATAAAAATCACCAATTTAGAATTCTAACATTCACTTCAAGACACTTTCTGCTTTTGTCAATATGGAATCTCAGTGCTTTAATTATATTTATCACATAATTTCTGTGAGGAGTTCATCAAATTGATAGCCCGTACAATCTCTGCATACAAATTCCAAGGTACAAATACATTAAAATGCAACTTGGTGGAAATTTACAATGCAATGAACATTAACTAACTTCAATAGAACTGCATAAATACAAGACTGTAGAATGGTCCTAAAACTTATCAGCTGAAAAGAATTACCTGAAAATTCTCTATTTAATGGGGCTCGGCTTTTACCTGTGCATCTTTTTAAAAAAAATTTTTTAGTATTTATTTACTTTTGAGAGAAAGAAAGAACATGAGCAGAGGAAGGGCAGAGAGAGGGAGACACAATCCAAAACAGGTTCCAGGCCCTGGACTGACAGCACAGAGCCATATATGGGGCTCAAACTCACAGACTAGTGAGATCATGACCTGAGCCAAAGTCGGAGGCTTAACGGACTGAGCCACCCAGGGTCCCTTAACTGTGCAGCGTAAGTGTTACTTTGCCTTTAAGCACATCATCCCCACCAGAGCAGCCCTACCACCCTAGGCCATTTTCTCAGAAGCAGTCAAGTCAAATTCTTGCTAGGGATGCTAATGAACAAGGGTTCATTTAATTACCAGTTTATTACAAAGAGTCTTCAACTATTTAGGATTTCATTGGAGGAGAGAGGGTTCTAGGTTTAAGGGATTGAGGGTGAAGGAATCTTTTTTTTTTTTTAAGTTTATTTATTTTGAGAGAGAAAGAGAGAGGGAAAGAGAGAGTGCACATGCAGGGAGGAGGGGCAGAGAGGGAGGGAGAGAATCCCAAGCAGGCTTCATGCTCAGTGTGGAGCCCCACACAGGGCCTGATCCCAAGACTGTGAGATCACAAACTGAGCTAATATCAAGAGTCAGATGTTCAACTGACTGAGCTGCTCAGGCGCCTCTGAGTCAGTATGAGTCTTAACTCTGAATTGCTTCATCTTAAATTACCGACTTACGTGTTGAAAGAGACCTACTAAGACCAGAAACCATCTTTTTTTTTTTTTTTTTTGTCATCCTCACCTGTGAGACTACTTAGATTACTAAGATTACTAAGTGGCATGCCTGCACTTGACAGAATACCCCCCAAAGTAGCTTAAATACCAAGGACATTTATTATTTTAACAGTAAATCTCAGGGCACCTGGGTGGCTCAGTCAGTTAAACATCCAGCTTCGGCTCAGGTCAAGATTTCATGGTTAATGAGTTCAGGCCCCACATCCAGCTCTTTGATGACAGCTTGGAGCCTGGAGCCCGCTTCAGATTCTGTCTTCCTATCTCTGCCCCTCCCTCACTCTCACTTTGTCTCTTTCTCTCTCTCTCTCTCTCCCTCTCTTTCTCTCTCTGCCCCCCCCACTCATATTCTGTCTCCCTCTCAAAAAATAAACATTAAGAAATTTTTTTAAAACATTAAAAAAAAACAATACATCTCAAAGTGGGATGCCTCAGGGTTGGTCCTGAAACTCAGGGACAGCGTTAGGAAGTGCCAGTAATGCCTCCCCACATGGTCACAAGATGGCTGTAGCAGCACCGAGCTGTGCATTCTCACATGATAGCATCTCAAAGCAGGGAAGAGGGAGGAGGGTCAGGGCAGGGCCCTCTCTATGCACATCTCTTTACACGGAAAAGGGGAAATTTTCTAAGAAGCCTCTGAGCTGTGTTGTCCTTACATCTCACTGTTCAGAACTGTGTCACATGCCCACAGTGCCAGCTCCTGCCAGAAATGAATGGATTACTATTGCTATGACTGATTTACATCAGTCAAGATTCATCCCCTGGGATTTGGGGGAGGATTCCATCTTCTCTGCACACTTAGATGCCATAGCCTGAACAAAATGGGAGTTCTTTCCAGCATATGCTGGGTTAGATGCTGACATCAGCCACAATGGCCTGGATGAACTTAACCTAATGAAGAGTGTCTCTGTCTCTCTTTTTTTTTTTTTTTAAATGTTTTTATTTATTTCTAGGAGAGAGGAAGACAGCGTGAACAGGGGAGGGTCAGAGAGAGAGGGAGTCACAGACTGAAACAGACTCCAGGCTCCGAGCTGGCAGTCAGCACAGAGCCCGACGCGGGGCTCGAACCCACGAACCGCGAGATCATGACCTAAGCGAAAGTCGGACGCTTAACCGACTAAGCCACCCAGGCGCCCCTCTCTCTTTTTTTTTTAACTAATTTTTAAAATTTATTTTATTTTATTATTTATTATTTTGAGAAAGAGAGTGTGTGTGAGCAAGGAAAGGGCAGAGAGAGAGAGAGGAAGAGAGAATTCCAAGCAGGCTCCTCACTGTCCACACAGAGCCCAATGTGGGGCTCAAACTCATGAACAGTGAGATCATGACTTGAGCCGAAATCAAGAGTCAGAAGCTTAACCTACTGAGCCACCCAGGCACCCCAAGAGTATCTCCTGATAAGAGATTTTGGCAGCTACTCATTCTGATTGGCAGGAGAGAGATGAAAGTAATGCCAAGGCCATGTGCCCTAGTCTGGTGCTGATTCCCAAGGTGAGGCCTTGGTCCTTGGTCTCACCATTGCTCCATCTTAGCTGCCATTTGAATCACCCTGGGAGCTTCAAAAGCCATCTCTGTCCATTGCCTCAGATGTTCTGATTCTGTTGCAGGAGAAGGGAGCACAGGGGTATAGGTTTTGTGGTTTTTAGAGCCGTGGAAGACGCTGTAATGTGCAGCAGTCTGCATGGAGAAACCCAGCCCTAGTGAAGGCTAGAGCTCTCCAACCTGAGGGCCTCAGCCAGGACCCAACAGGAAGCAGAGATGTCAAAAGAATCCTTGGCTTTCAGAGCAAAAAGACTAGGGCTCTGTACCACCAGAGATAAAAAAAAAACAGATCTCACTGACTCTCGTGCAGTCCTCAGTATCCCTCCCTTCTGTTTCCATGCCATCTTAGGCAGTTTTTAGATCTACTTTCCAAGTAGGCCCCTCTGACCCCACTCCATTCTCCCCCTACTCCAAGGCCACCCTACACTCTAAAACCAAAGTAACCATCATGGACCACGTTCCTGGGCATGCCTGTCTCTACTCACAAGCTCTCAGCGTCTGCCTGTTGACCACCAAATTAAATCCCAGATCCTCTGTTCTACAGCCTGTACTTCTGCCTTATTATGATAACTAGGATTTATTTGACGGTTCTAACAGATCCTGTGCTAAGTGCTTTGATGACTTTAAACCAGTAAATCTTTCAAAACTAAAAGCACAACTATTATCCTCACTTTACATGCAAGGAAATTGAAGTTTAGTGCCCTCACCCGCTCAGGTCACACGGGTGGTAAAAAAGGTGGATCTAGGCATCAAGTCCAGCTGGTCTGACTCTGGAGGCCATGTCCCTACACACACCATGTGCTCAGCCAGACTGACTGCTGCCGCTGCCTGGACTCTCCCTGCATCTCCCCACCTCCGTTCCTTGGCTTTGGATGGTGCTTCTCCCTTGGAAAGCCTGGGCACTCAGCCATGATGTTTATGGGACATTGGAAGAATTGCAAGGAGGCACTTACCTTGGAGTAGTCCATAGGAGAGACAAAGAAGATGAAATATATCTGGCCATTCCTTCCTACCTCCTGCTTTCCACTGGTCAAGTTCATGGTGGATCTAGTCAGGACACTTCTGTCTCTTTCTATACAACGCCCCACAGCTCTAGGACTGGGGATGGCTCAGAAAGCCTGGGCTGCACGGGGAGGTAGTGAGAGGGGAGTGTGCTGGTCTGTGAGGCCTGGGAGAGGGTGGAGGACTGAGGCCACACAAGGGCCCAGAGCAGATAAGACTGTTTGAGGCGGGAAGTGAGAGGCGTGCTGTGGTAGAGAGAGTCCAGAACTGAGAGTCAGGAGACCTTAATTCAAAGGCTGCTTCTGCCACCATTCAGCTGGGCGCCTATGGATGCATCACCTAATAGCTGCAGTTTTCTCACCTGTGAGATGTGGAGGTTGAACTAACCGACCCTCAAGAGACAGCCAAGCTCTGGAATTCTCTAGAATGGGACAGGCTGTAGTCAGAGAAGGTGCTGAGCATTAGAGATTTTGGAGGTGGCTCAGTTGTGAGAGCCAGATAAGGAGGTCCAAAATGTGGCCTATCTGGCCGCTGCCCTGGAGGAAGTCAGGGTGACCAGAGGCACCGATGGAGCGGGAACAGAGGGAGAGAAGGACCTGACCTGTCAGTAGTGTGTTCCTTAACACTCTTGTGCTATGCTAACACCACCTGTGTACTGGGGCCACCTTACCAAGCCTACAGCCCGCAAGACTTGAGGCTCCAGAAGAGATAGGCCTCCTGTTTCTCCAGGATGATGACAGCAGTGGGCTGCCCTGAAAAGGAACCCCCTAACTAGTGTGGAGGCGCTGTGGGCTTCGAAACAGTCACCCAGGACACTAACTTTGTCATTTCTTGGAGCTCTCAATTTTAGGCTTTTTTTTTTTTTTAAACAATATACTTATGCACTACTGAGTTGCCAGCCCAAGATTATATTATCTTAGCAATATAACAAGAAGGAAATTTAAATAGAGAAACACAAAGTGTAATTTAATTGTGGGAATTCAGGTGATCAAGGAAATATGGTATCCAGCTTCAGGTTTAAATATTCAGACAGGAGGTATCCCAGCAGGTCCTATATCTAACTGAAAATATTTGGGTTTCTTTTTTTTTTTTTTCAAAATTTTTAATGTTTGTTAATTTTTGAGAGACAGAGACAAAGTGTGAGCAGGGGAGGGGCAGAGAGAGAGGGAAACACAGAATCCAAAACAGGCTTCAAGCTCTAAGATGTCAGCACACAGCCCAACGCTGGACTCAAACTCATGAGAGGTGAGATC
The DNA here is from genome assembly GCA_017311185.1 of Proteles cristata cristata. Lineage (NCBI taxonomy): Eukaryota > Metazoa > Chordata > Mammalia > Carnivora > Hyaenidae > Proteles > Proteles cristata. Next base: position 499,690 of record JAESUZ010004656.1, on the reverse strand, counting down.
ATGACCTGAGCTGAAGTTGGACGCTTAACTGACTGATTCAGCCAGGTATTTGGGCTTCTTTTTTTTTTTTTTTAATTTATTTCTATGAGAGAGAGAGAGAGACAGAGTGAGCAGGGGAGGGTCAGTGAGAGAGGGAGTCACAGACTGAAACAGGCTCCAGGCTCCGAGCTGGCAGTCAGCTCAGAGCCCGACGCGGGGCTCGAACCCACAAACGCGAGATCATGACCTAAGCGAAAGTCGGACGCTTAACCGACTAAGCCACCCAGGCGCCCCTGGGTATGTGGGCTTCTAACAGCAACATCTTTAAGAGCAAAAGATGTTAAGCACACATGTCCGTTGGGAAGAGAATAGTCACTATTCTTTACGCTATTCAGACAAAAGGTATTACATAAGTAGGGCATATACAATATTATCTATCAAGAATGCAAAAGTAATAGCCACCAAAAAAAAATTGAAACCTCATGATAATCACTTGTGCACTCGTAAAACACTTTTTTTCATCAGAGCTCAAAACACATTTCATAGAATTAAGTACACACATACATATGCACACACACGTGAAACAGAGGAAATCTGAATATGGCGATGGACTGGTTCCGTGTCAATATCCTGGCTGTGATATTGTGCAAGACATCACCTTTGGGGATTCTGGGCAAAGGGTGTGTGGGACTTCTTGGTACCTCTCTGTATTATTTCTTACAACTGCATGTGAATCTATAGTGATCTCAAAATAAAAAGTGTAAAATAGCTACCTCACTCTCACTTCCTATGTCATTTCTGTAAGGCTCCTATATGCCAACATAGAGGAAATAGAAATCGGGAAATAAACAAGATTATTCCACAATGAAGTCTGGATAAAACAATGTCTGAAAGTTGGAAACCAGTGGACTGGCCTTAACTGACCAAGAAACGTGGATTTCAGCACTGAAAGTCTCAGTGGAATTATCCTTTCTTGGCGTTTTCAAAGTTCACACCCAGAGATTGTTAAAATGAACAGTGTGTCAATCACAGGGTTTTTAAAAAAATTTTATTTTTAAAACTTTCAGCTTTATTGAGTTATAATTGACATATATGTACTTAAATTTCACTGTTACAGTTCTTATTAGCCTATAGAAAGAAACAAACTTGTCCATTTTTAAACCATGTTTGATTTGGGGAGCTCAGGCTCAAATGAAGAGAAGGAATTTTTGGCGGGGTTCAAAGCAGCTCTTTTTCTATCAGGACTGGAGACCCCTCCCTGGCCCCTCCAGGCCCCTCGCTGCTCTCTGCCCATTGGCTGCAGCTGTTCAAGGCTGAGGGGGCCACGCCCCCAGTCAACCAGGGCCCACCACCACGCACCACCTCCTGCTTGGGCCTAGCACTCACATCAAAGCGCTGCCAGGCTTTGCACTAAGTGGCTTAAGTTCTTAAGCCATGTGACTGCATCTTGTACCAGCTGGTCTCCTAGAACAGCTCCAGACAGAGCAGCACTGCAGTTCTCCAGCCGGGAGCCACCCTGGGGTCGTGATTGGCCCCAAGGAAAGCTCATCCTGAAGGGAAGCACATCATTTCATGATCCCCAAGCACTCAATACAGAAGTCCTACGCGGACATATAGTCCTTGCTTTCAAGCACCTTCCCAAGAAGAAAGATTCATGTAGCATGTTTTAAGAGATGCTGCAAACCGTCTCTTTATGGTTACTGTTTTTTCACCTTATGTCATACTTTTTGTTCATTTGGGCCACAGAGAGGAGAGCCCCGAGCAGAGAATGGGAATGCTAAGCTCCAGAGCAGAGATCTTGTCCCCTTGCTCACCTTTGGGTATTCTGAATACAGGCACGGTAGCTGGAACAGGTAGACGGTCAATATTTGCTGAATAAGTGAACAAATGAATGTGGGCTTGAGAACGTGACATTCAGGGTCGGAATATCATAATACGTAACCCTTATGAGCCAGGATATCTTTCCATCGACAGTCACCCTCAGTCTCCTGCTGGTTATTTCTGGCCATGTCCGTGGCGCTACCGTCGCACCGGTGCTCAGGAACAAGCCTACTCATGTCACCCGCACCCACCGTCTCAAGGGCCCCTTGCTGCCCCAGCCGCGGGAGCCCTGCCTTCCAGAGAGTATGATTCTGCCAGCCTGCCCACTGGGGCCGCTCTGCAGCGGGGCAGGCTCCCCGGATTCTGTGCACACCTGTCTCAGTGCCCCGGGCCGCACTGCCTCTGCCCAGAGTCTCACACAGTCACTCACAAGCAGCACCCTCGGCTTCTCCCTTCCACCTCCCTCAACCGGCTCAAAACCAGTCCACAGGCATGGCTAAGGGCCAGACCCTCCTCCATCTCTCTCACTTCCCTGTCATTCCATGTCTTCCATCTCCACACCAACAAACTCCTTCCTTTCACATCAGCCAGAGCCAACGACGCTCCTGCAAGTAAGTACCTGCAGAGGCACCCAGCCGCCCAGGTCTATACTCAGCGGAGTCCCAGTATAAACTATCCAGGAAAGAGCCCTGGGCTCAGGGCCTGGGGTCCAAGGGCAAGCCTCACACCTTTCTTTCAACCACTTGGTGATGGGAGGAAAGCATGGGAGCTCTGTGGCCCTGGGTTCCTGGGTCTGTTAAATAAGTGGGTTTTAGCAGTGTCTGGTCCCATGGGATATGTGAGAGAGCAGTGAAGACAAGAAGCACAGAAAGGAGACTGAGTGGTGGGAAATCAGCGGTTAGCCAGGAAAGGCATGTAAGGAAGGTTCCTAGGGGCACTGAGTGGAAATAGCCCACCGAGAAGCTAACGAGAGCAGCTTATGTAGCCAAGGGCAGAGGTAAAAGTCAAAGTCACCTCTTAGGGTAGGTTCACCACTCAGGTTCGGGGAGCTTCTGCAGCTGGGAGCGCAGACATGGCTCTTTGTGCGGTCAGACAGGATGGCTGGCCACACTCGAGGTGTTTTTTTCTTTTATTGCTTGTGCTTTTGGTGTCATATCTAAGAATCCATTGCCACATCTAAGGTCATGAAGATTTTCTCTTTTCTTTTTTTTTAATGTCTGTTTATTTTTGAGGGAGAGAGAGTGTGTTTGTGAGTGGGGGAGGGGTGGGGGGAGGATCTGAAGCAGGCTCCGTGCTGACAGCAGACAGCCCAATGTGGTGCTCAAACTCCCAAACCTGGAGATCATGATCTAAGCCAAAGGCAAGACGCTTAACCAACTGAGCCAGCTAGGTGTCCCTCTCTTATTTTCTTTTAGGAGTTTTCTGGTTTTAGCTCTTTACTTAGATGGCTTCGGCCCATTTTTTAGTTGGTTCTTATATATAATATAGGTAATGGTCACACTTCATTCTTTTACAGTGGCTATCCAGTTGTCCCAGCTGTTGGGGAGGAGGAAAGGCTTTGAGGCTATAAAACATTGTGTCACCTAAATGTCCTTTGATTCAGGGCCAGGGACCACCTGAGTAAAGTGTTTCAAGAAAAGGGGCTGGGGTGCCTGAGTGGCTCGGTAGGTTAAGCGTCCGTCCGACTTCGGCTCAGGTCATGATCTCACCGTACGTGGGTTCAAGCCCCGTGTTGGGCTCTGTGCTGACAGCTCAGAGACTGGATGGAGCCTGCTTTGGATTCTGTGTCTCCCTCTCTCTCTGCCCCTCCCCTGCTCGTCCTCTGTTGCTCTCTGTCTCTCAAAAATAAGTAAACGTTAAAAATTAAAAAAAAAAAAAAAAAGGAAAAGAAAAAGGGCTGTAAGATCTCAGGGTGTGAGCGTACCAGAGTGTGCACGGAGGAAACAAAGCCCGCTCCTCCCTCAGCCAGAGCAGCTACAGCAGGCATCTGAGGCTGGCAGTGACGGAGAACAGGTGGCTTTGGGCAGCAACAAGGTCAAGTTAAGTGGAAGCAGCAGCAGTGGTAGCCTGAGGCCACCAGGAGGTGGAGCCGAGGAGGGCTCCAAGAGGAAGCAAAATAAACAGCCAGGCCACCCTGGAGCAGTTGTTATCCAGAGGGGCCTCTCCCAGCAGAAGGAAGGATTTTGAGGACATGAATTTTAGCATTGCCATTGGTGAGCCCTTGGAGCCAAAAACTATTTTTGTTACTTTTTGCCTGTCCTCCCCTAGGATGGCACAGCCTGGAAAAGCAAGAGTTACAATTAATTTCCCTTTTCAAAATGTGGTTCAAAAAAGAACACTCTGTTTCCAGGACCCAGGGAAATTCTATACTAGCATTCAAAATTAAGCCACATTTGCCAGAGTATAAATTTCTTTCAATGGCTATTTTTTTTTCTAAGTGACTGCTAATGTCTATAGCGGAGAAAATAAAAAAAAAAAGGAGGAGTAATTTATCTGGAAAATAGCAGTTTTATTTTTAGGGATGGGATGTCAGAGAGAGCCCTATGTAGTTCTGTAATATTAATCTATTTTAAATGTTTCACAAATGCCAAAAATACAGTTTGCATTTACTTCTATAAATTTAGTGAATGTTTTTCATTATGCAATAAGCAGAAAATTTGAAATTAAATGTACAGCAATGTCCAGACAAATGAAGAAATCCCCTCCCTCAGGCCATCCTGTGACATAACTAGGACAATCCAATATAATAACCCTCTAAAAGGATTAATTCTGCCTAAAACCAGCTCCTGAAAAAAACCACAGGGTACCGTCCGAAACATTCTTGATAATGTGCACGTCTTCATTATATTTGCAACCCATGGCCTGGTGCTCACTCTGTCTTGGAAAATTCTTTTTTTTTTTTTAATGTTTTATTTATTTCTGAGAAAGGGAGAGAGAGAGACAGAGTGAGCAGGGGAGGGTCAGAGAGAGAGGGACACACAGAATCTGAAACAGGCTCCAGGCTCTGAGCAGTCAGCACAGAGCCCAACAGAGGGCTCGAACCCATGAACCGTGAGATCATGACCTGAGCTGAAGTCGGACGCTTAACCGACTGAGCCACCCAGGTGGTCTATGACAATTCTGACATTCTATGACAATACTGAATGAGGAACTCTTTACACTCAGGATCATAGGAAAACCTCTATAATAATTAAAACCTACATGATGGAAGAGCAATAACGTTCCACTTTGCTTCTATTAAATTAATAAAATATTTAAAACATCATTGCTGGAGATGGTGTAGTAAAACTGGTCCACACGTACATTTCTGGTGGCAGTGCAAAACAGCTTCCAGGCAAATGCATTCAAAATATTCATATGATTCAGTGGTTTGCATTATCCAGAAAGAGGACAATGTCTTATACCTGTTTAATACCAAATTAATATAAGAATGTTGGTCAGCTGGCAGCCTCCTAAATATCTAGTAGGGGTGGTTGGTGGTTAGGTAAAACTATGTTGTACCCACTTCATGAATATAAAGGCCCAGTGAAAATATGCAAATAATGGAATGTTAAGAGGCACAAGGAAGAGCACCTGGGCGGCTTATTTGGTTGAGCATCTGACTCCTGACTTTGGCTCAGGCCATGACCTCACAGTTTGTGGGTTCAAGCCCCGCATTGGGCTCTGGGCTGATGCTCTGAGGCTGGGCCCTGCTTCGGATTCTGTCTCCCTCTCTCTCTGCCTCCTCCCCTGCTCATGCTCTGTCTCTCCTTCTCAGAAATAAATAAATATTTAAAAAAAGTTTTTTTAAGAAGCCCGGGGAGAGACAGAATTGTAAGAGCAGTTCCTTCTGTAATTGGAAGTTGCATTAGCTTCCATGAGTTTTTTCTTAATAAAAATGTGAAATAAATTGCAAGGAAGATTCATTTCCTTTTAGCTATTTATAAGAGGATACAAAATTGAGCATATAAAGTACCTCGTTGTTTTTAAACCTTTTTATTTATGCTTGGCTCGACTTGGTCAGACTGGTCTGTGATCTCTTCAGTATTAAGTGACACCTACCCATTAGGCCAAGGGGAAAAATTCTCAGGGTGTGAAGCCATTCATCATAAACACTTAAGGAGAGAGAGAGGGAGAGCAGATTTCCAGAGAAAGGTAAAATGTCCTCGAGCCATCCCAAGGAAGCCAGGCTTGGCAGCAAGACCCCAGTTCTGGGGCATGGTTTACCTTTTCTTCTCTGTAAGTGGGGTACACCCAGCAGAATGCAGCCCACTGGTATTTTCTAATGCCAAGTACATACTGATCCCCTGCTGTGGTGAACATGGTTTTGCCTATTCAACAGCATCCTTCACTCCTTCCTTGCAGAGTTCCTGGTAGAAGACAACAGAAGCAACTCAAGCTGGCTTAAGCCAGAAAGGAACTTATTTAGGAATGTAGGGAGCTCATGAAATCCCAAGGAGGGCTGGAAACTCAGGCTTGAAAGCTGCATAACCTGGAATAGTACCCAAACTATACTACCAAACTGCTCCAGTGGGGACCGCAGCCGTTGCCGCCTATAACATGGATGCATGCACAGTATGTTACCACGTAGTTGTCTCTGAAAAACACCCTCTCTTTCTGCAATTCTCCTCCACCTTCACTGGAAAAGGGATCCTACTTGGCACCTAATTCTTTACTTTCCTCTGTTCTGAATTTAAGTCTTATGTGGGTGTACCTGATTGGTAGAGTCCAGCTAGCATACATGTACCCAAACACAATCTGCCTGCTGGTGAGTTTTGCTTCCATCTTGGGCAAGGAGGACTCTTGATGGGGGAAATTTCTCAAATATAGGGAGCCACAAATATGACATATGTCCATAAAACTTCACCCAACTTTGTTCAGGTGGACAAAAAACAATGCTTTTATTAGCCAGTTGTGGAAATTCCATTTTCCTTGATGCAAAAGAGGCACATGACCCAATTCTGACCAATAAGGCATGAAGAGACATCTGATGAGGGACTTCTGAAAAAGGTTTCTTAGTTCTTAAAAAGAGACACAGGACATAATAATCCCCCTTATCTGCCTCTGGGTAGTGGTGTAGGAGGATTTGAAGCCTGGAGCTGCTGTAGCCATCTAGTGACTGACATAATTAAAATGGCAGAACAGAAAGATGGAATTAATCTAAATCCTTGATAATGTTACTTAGCTACTGACTCAACCAACCCATCTTATCTCCAGATTATGTGTTATATGAAATAAATAATACTTTTCCATAGTATTTGAGCCAATGGAATTGAGGTTTTCCTTGCAGCCCCAAGGACCCTGACCTACCCGCTCTGTCCAGTGTTGCAAGGATGGCTGAGAGAAACAGGAGCATAGTCATGACCATCTTTGGGGGCTGGAGGAGCCTGAGGATGTATCAGTGAAAATGAAATGATGGGTAACATGTGGCCATATTAAAAGGGTTCCTTCTTACTACATGGCAATGAGAAAGAATGAAATCTGGCCATGTGTAGCAACGTGGATGGAACTTGAGGGTGTTATGCTGAGCGAAATAAGTCAGGCAGAGAAGGACAGCTACTATATGTTTGCACGTAAAGGTGGATTAGGAGGAACTTAACGGTGGACCATGGGGGAGAAGAAGGAGAAAAATAGTTGGGGGAGGGAGGGAGGCAAACCATGAAAGACTCTTGAATGCTGAGAACAAACTGAGGGCTGATGGGGGTGGGGGGGTGATGGGCATGGAGGAGGGCACTTGTGGGGATGAGCACTGGGTGTTATATGGAAACCAACTTGACAATAAACTATTTCAAATAAATAAATTAATTAAAGGATTCCTTCTAAACAGCTCTTCCCTCTCAGAAGTAGACCCAGGGTCCACACTCCTACAATAACACCATATTTCCTTTTGTGGAATTTCATTTCCTCCATTATGTCCAGTAATTGGAGACAGCCTACCCTATCACTGAGAAGGCCGAAGGAGTTCCTGGAGGTTCTTTCTGGAAGAAACTTCCCGTCACTCCCCTAGAACAACCAGGGGCAGGCTCAAGACCTAAGCTCAGTCAATTACACTCTTTCCCTCAAGACTTTACATCCCCAGCCAAGTGACTCAAGGACAGAACGTAGCAGTGGGTGTTTATTCATTCCAGAAAACTCCCACTCCAGCCCTACTACCTGGCCAGGTCTGCCGAGTTGTTCCTGCTTCCTGGTTGCCCAAAGCTGCCCTGGAGAAATATCTGTTCTGTTTCTAAAACCACCATGTTCCCAGGAAACAGAGATTTCAAAACCCCCAGCAGCCCGGCCAGAGACATTCCAGTGTGAAAGCTTACACACTTGAAGAGAATCTAAATTAGAGTCTTGTAAAAAGTCAGTTCAACAATTCTACCTCTTTCTCTAAGGATTGCTTCAGTGAATTTATATGGAAATAGTCTTTATACATGGAATCCATCCTATTTCTTCTTTCTGCTCCCACCCCACAATTGGGACTTGTAAATTATGAAATAAAAAGACTGTTATAAAACAAACTGCTAAACTTAAATTCATCAAAAAGTTTAAACAGATGAATCAACTATTCATGAAATATTTATGCTTATAAATTTTAGGGACTATTTGTATCCTAGATCTTTGTTTGTTGGAAACTTGACAATTATTTGAAATATTTTTTTAAGTATTTTATTTCCAGGAACTGTGACAATGAGTACCGTGTGACATCTAAGGGTAAGAGAAATAAATATTTAGTGTATGGAGGAAAAAGGAAAACATTTCATTTCTTCATCTGGAACTTTTTACTTACATAAACACTTTTAAATTGTGGCAAACATAACATAAAATTTAACGTCCTAAGCATTTTTAAGTGTACGGTTCAGTGAAATTTTTAAAAATCAGAACATTTACTGTTTTGGGTTTATTGAATATATTCTCATGAAGACTGCTAGCATGAAGACTTGTGAATTTTCCAATAAAATCAGATTCTTGAGTCTGTTCTCTAAGGAAATGTTACTTATAAAGCTCAATACACTTTCTTGTAGAGTTCCAGCCTTTGGGGAATGACCTCTCTTCTTTTTTTGAACATGGAAACAAACGAAGATGATCCAAGAAATAAAGAGAAACACATTCCTGATGCAAGCCACATAATGTCTTATTTTTAACCTCCAGCTAATTAAAAATAATAGAGGGGCACGTGGGTGGCCCAGTTTGTTAAGTGACCAACTCTTGATGTCAGCTTAGGTCTTGATCTCAGGGGTGTGAGTTCAAGACCCATGTTGGGCTCCATGCTGAGTGTAGAGCCTACTTAAAAATAAGATAAAATAAAAAATTAAAAAATAAAAATACTAGATAATGTTCAGTGGATCTTGCTGTAGTCGAAAGGAATTACACATTGACAATTACAGTTTTAAAACTTTATTGTGGAAAATTTCCAATGCATACAAAGCAAACAGAACAGTATCACGAGCCCCCATGTTCTCAACCCACAGCTAATATTCTGCCAAAATTGCTTCATGCATATCTTCACTCCCCTACTGCACCAATTATTATAATTTTTGCTGTTCATTTTTTAAAGTAATTTCAATACGTTAAAATATACAAATGTTAACTGTACAATTTTGACAAATGAATACTCCCACATAACCTGCAGCTTTATCACAATGGAGAACATTTTCATTTCTCCCCGATATTTCCCTCAGGTCTCCTCCTTGGAGACAGCCACTGGTTTGACTTTTCCACTCTGGGTTATTTTTGTCTGTTCTAGAATTTCACATAAATGGAACCATACCTTCTTTCATTCAGCATAATATTTGTGAGGTTTACCTATATCTTTTACACTTTTTTAAAGTTTATTTTTTACTTATTTTGAGAGAAAGAGATGGGGGGAGGGGGTCAGCGAAAGAAGGAAAGAGAGAATCCCAAGCAAGTTCTGATCTATCAGCTGGACTGGAACTCACAAACAGTGAGAGCATGACCTGAGCTGAAACCAAGATTTGGATGCTTAACGACCTGAGCCTCCCAGGTGCCCCAGTTCATCCATATTTTTGAATAAATCCTTTGTTATTATTGCTGAGCAGTATTCCAATTTGAGAATATTGGTTCTCATAGAAGAATCATGATAAGATGGGTCTTACTATCTGATTGAGGGCATGGACTTGCTTCCAGCTTTTGGCTGTTGTTTAGAAGGTTGCTATGAACATTCTTGTACAAATGGTATGTGTGTGAGTTGTGTGTGTGTGTGTGTGTGTGTGTGTATAAGTTTTCATTTCTCTTGGATAAATATGGAATTGTTGAGTGAAAGCATAGTTCACTGTCAAGCCATTTTCCAAGTGATTGTACTATTTTATAGTCCAACATACATACCTAACATTATACATCAACATATAAGGATTCTAGTTACTCCACATCCTAACATTTAGCTTTATCGATCTTCTAAGGTTTAGCCATTCTGATAGATATAGTGTGGTATCTCATTATGGTTTTAATTTTAATTTCCCTGGTGACTAATGAGGTTAAACACTTTTTCACATGCTATTTGTTGTGTGTCTTCATTTGTGGAATGTCTGTTCAAGTATTTTTCTTTTTTTTAAATAAATTGGATTGTTCGTTTTTTAAGTTATGGAGTTTAGGGATTCTTTTATATATTCTAATGTAAGATCTTTGTCAGAACATATTTTATGAATATTTTCTAGTCTGTGCTTTGTCTACTCACTTTATTAATGATCCCATTGACAAGCAGAATGTTTTAATTTTGATGAAGACTGTTTTATTAATTATCTTCTTTTATGGTTATTACTTTCTGTGTCCTATCTGAGCAATTTTTGCCAAACCGAAAGATGTAAAGATATTATCTTGTGTTTTCTTGTATGTGTTTTTTCATTTTAGCTTTTCTTCTTATGTTTATAGTCCATCTTCAAATAAGTATTGTGTATTATGTGAGGTGAAGATTCTTCAAATGTACATATCCAGTTGTTCAGCACCATTTTGAAAATACTACCCTTTTCCCATTAAATTACTCAGTACCTTTCTGAGAAATCAATAGACTGTATATGCAGGACTCTATTCCTGGATTCTATTTTATTTTATTAATTGTTATGACTATCCCTGTACTAATCCCACACTGTATTTATTACATGGCTTTCTAATGTATATCTTTTATAGTAGCTGTATTAATTTCTAATGCTGCTGTTACAGATTGCCACAAACTTGGCGGCTTAAATAAAGCACAGATTTAGTCCCATCAAGTTGTGAAGGTTAGAAGTCTGAGGTGAGTGCTAAGGGGCTGAAACCAATATGTTGTCAGGGCCGGTTTCTTCCAGAGCCTCCAAGGGAGAATTCATTGCTTGCCACTTTCAGGTTCCAAAGGTTGCCAGGATTCTTTGGCTTGTGGCTAGGGCATTCTCATCTCTGCTTCTGATACGATATCGCCTTCTCCAACTCTAATTCTATTGCCCCTCTTACACAAACCTTCAAATTCATCCTGCCAGAGCAATCTACAATATTGTCCCATCTCAGGATTCTTAATTCTTCTGCAAAGACTCTTTGACCAACTAAGGTAGCATATTCATGGGCTCTGGTGATAAGGACATGAACATCTGTAGGGGGCTATTATTCAGCCCACCACAGAAGGTAAGTCCTTTGTTCTTATTCAAGAACATTTTGGCTATTTTAGCTCTTCTGCATTAAAAAATTTTTTTTATGTTTTTTATTTTGTGTGTGTGAGAGAGAGAGACAGAGGATGAGCAAGGGAGGGGCAGAGAGAGAGGGAGACACAGAATCTGAAGGAGGCTCTAGGCTCTGAGCTATCAGCACAGAGCCCAAAGGTGGGGCTTGAACTCACTGACTGCAAGATCATGATCTGAACCAAAGTGGTTCAGGCACCCAGGTGCTTCAGGTCTTTTGCATTTTTATATACATTTTAGAACCATTTGTCAATTACTATAACAAAATCATAATCCTGCTGGGATTACAGTTGGGATTCATTGGATCTATTCATTAATTTGGAGGAAACAGACACCCTAAAAACATCAAATCACCCAATATATGAACATAGTATAACTTTCTGTTTATTTAGGTGTCCCTTAATTTCCCTCAGCAGTGTTTCAGAGTTTGCAGTGCAGAGGTTTTGTACCCAGGTAAAGGATCTTTTGTTAAATTTAATGTGAAAACATTTTATAATTTGTTACCATTTGACATCATTTGGGGTTTTCATTGTATCTTCCAATGATTTTTGGCTACTATATAGAAATACAAATTATCTTTGTTTACAGATTTTTATAAACATCTGCAAATAGGTACAATTTCGCTTCTTTTTTTCTTTTTTTAAATATTTTTATTTATTTCTAGGAGAGATAGAGAGAAACAGCGTGAGCAGGGGAGGATCAGAGAGAGAGGGAAATACAGACTCTGAAATAGGCTCCAGGCTCTGAGCTGGCAGTCAGCACAGAGCCCGACGCAGGGCTCGAACCCACGAACCGCGAGATCATGACCTAAGGGAAAGTCGAAAGTCGGACGCTTAACCGACTAACCCACCCAGGCGCCCCTTGCTTCTTTTTTTCTAATGTTTATTAATTTGAATTTCATATTTTGCTTTATAACAATAACTAACAGCTCCAGTATAGTGTTGAATAGAAATAAGAGCATATATTTCCCAATCCTTGAGAAAAGCACTAATCCTTACAATAGGTATGGTACTAGTTGTAGGGTTTTCATAGGTACCCTTTATCAGACTGAGGACGTTCTGTTTCATTTCAAGTTTTCATGAATGAGTGTTGAATTCCGTCAACTGACTTTTCTATTGCTCATCTGTATGTTATTCTGTTATTACAATGGAATACATTTATTGGAATTTTAAATGTTAACCAATCTTGCATTTTTTGGATAAAACTTTCTTTGTGATGATGCATTAGTTTGTTAGGAATTTTTGTGTCTTGGTGCACCTGGGTGGCTCAGTCAGTTAAGCATCCAACTCATGATCTCAGGTCAAGTCTCAGGGCCATGAGTTTGAGACCCGCATTGGGCTCCAAACTGGGTGTGAAGCCTATTTAAAATGATTTTTGTGTCTTATATTTATGAGATATGTTGATCTTTAATTTTCTTTTCTGTTTATGTCTTTGTCAGATTTTGGTACCAGGATTATGCTGGCCTCAAACGAGTATCTTTCCTGTTGTTTTCTAAAGGATTTTGTATGGAGTTGGTATTACTTCACTAAATGTCTGACAGAATTCAACAGTAAATGGGTTTATTTCTTTTTTTCAGTTCTTTAAAGATCTTATTCCAATGTCTTCTAGCCTCTACTGTTTCTTAGTATAGGAAAAATTCAATTTGTATTATTGTTCCCTGTATGAAATGTATTGCTTTCCTCTGGAAACTTTTAAAACGTTCTTTTAATTTTTGTGTTGCATGAGTTTTTGTATTCTGTGCTTCAATTTGTTTTCTATCCCACTAGCTGTATATTTATTCTACTTAAAGTTTGCTCACCTTCTTGGACCTGTAAATTTATATCTTTAACTAAATTGGAAAGTTTTGACTTACTTCTTCAGATATTTTTTTCTTATCTATTCTCTCTCCTTTCCTTCTTGGACTCCAATGATATGTTGGATGATTTGATATTATCCTACAAGTCTAGGACTATATATTTTTCTTCAATTTTTTTTCTCTCTGTTCTTCAGATTGGATTGCTACTGAAATACCTTCCAGTTACTAACTCAAATTTCTGCCAACTCCAATCTAATGTTAAATCCATTGGGTGAATTTATTGTTTTAATTGTTATTCTTTTCTGCTTTAGAATTTCTGTGTGTCTTATTTGTACAGCTAATTTCTCTGCTAAGTTTCACTCATTTGTATGTTATGTATTGTCTTCTCTCACTCCTTGAACATAGTTATAATAGCTGCTTTACTTAAAGTCCTTGTCTACTATTGCAACTTCTCAGCATTAGAGTTTGTTAATCTTATTTTTCCTAAGTATGGGTCACATTTTCCTATTTCTGTCACTTTTTAAAATGTGACTTTTTAAAAATGCACACTGGATATTGTAAATGATTCAACACAAGGACTCTGGATTCTGTGTGTTGCTTTAAAGAGTAATTTTTGTTTCAGCAAATAGTTAACATTAGTGGATCAAACTTCAAGCCTTTTTTTCCCCTATATTGAGAAGCAGCTGAAATTTAGGCTGTTAATTTTATTTTATTTCCAGCTGCTGTTTTTCCATCAGTACCCTAATATTTTTTCACAAGTACATCATCTAATGGTCAGTTTAAGGGTTTTGTTTGTTTGTTTTTTACAGATTTGGTATTCATTATCTCTAGGTCTCCTTCCCTTCATAAACCTTACATCTCCCCCAAATCCAGCCATCTGACTCCTCAACCTAGTGAGACTGTGGATGTCTGCTGCCCCTGGAAGAAAGCTGTGCACAGATTGAAAAGTTATCAAATGACAGATACTCTACAGGAAACCCTGAGAGAAAGACACCACCAAAAACCTGCTAGAACTCATACATGATTTCAGCAAAGTTGCAGAGTATAAAATTAATGTACAGAAATCACTCGCATTTCCTTACACCAATAATGAAGCAGCAGAAAGAGAAGCCAAGGAATTGATCTCATTTATAACTGCACCAAAAACCATAAGATACCTATGAATAAACCTAACCAAAGAGGTAAAATATCTGAATGCTGAAAACTATAGAATGCTTATGAAAGAAATTGAAGAAGACACAAAGAAATGGAAAAACATTTCATGCTCATGGATTAGAAAAACAAATACTGTTAAAATGTTTATACTACCCAAAGCAATCTACACATTTAATGCAATCCCTATCAAAATAACACTAGCATTCTTCGCAGAGCTAGAACAATTTTAGAATTTGTATGGAGCCACGAAAGACACTGAATAGCCAAAGTAATGTTGAAAAAAGAAAACCAAATCAGGAGGTATCACAATTCCAAACTTCAAGCTGTATTACAAAGCTATAATCATGACAGTATGGTACTAGCACAAAAACAGACACACAGATCAAGGGAACAGAATAGAGAACTCAGAAATGTACCCACAAATCCATAGCCAACTAATCTTTGGCAAAGCAGGAAAGAGTATCCAATGGAAAAAAAAGACAGTCACGGGGCGCCTGGGTGGCTTAGTCAGTTAAGCGTCCGACTTTCGCTTAGGTCATGATCTCGTGGTTCGTGGGTTCAAGCCTCGCGTCAGGCTCTGTGCTGACTGCCAGCTCAGAGCCTGGAGCCTGTTTCAGTCTGTGACTCCCTCTCTCTCTGACCCTCCCCTGCTCACACTGTCTCTCTCTCTCTCCTAGAAATAAAAAAAAAAAAATTAAAAAAAAAAAGACAGTCTCTTTAGTAAATCATGCTAGGAAAACTGGACACCGACATGCAGAAGAATGAAACTGGATCACTTTCTTATATGATACACAATAATAGACTCAAAATGGATGAAAGACCTATATGTGATAGAGGAAACCATCAAAATCCTATAGGAGAAAACAGGCAGCAACTTCTTTGACCTTGGCCACAGCAACTTCTTACTAGACATGTCTCCAGAGGCAAGGGAAACAAAAGCAAAAATGAACTCTGGGACCTCATCAAGATAAAAAGATTCTGCACAGCAAAGGAAACAACAAAACTAAAAGGCAATTGATTGAATGGAAGAAGATATTTGCAAATGACATATCAGATAAAGGGTTGGTATCCAAAATCTATAAAGAACTTACCAAACTCAACACCCAAAAACCAAATAATCCAGAGAAGAAATGGGCAGAAGATGTGAAAAGATGATTTTCCATAGAAGACATCTAGATGGATAACAGACACATGAAAAGATGCTCTCAATATCACTCATCATCAGGGAAATACAAATCAAAACCACAATCAGATACCACCTCACCCCTGTCAAAATGGCTGAAATGAACAGTCGGGAAACAATAGATGTTGGCAAGGATGTGGAGAAAGGGGAAGACTTTTGCACTGTTGGGGGGAATGCAAACTGGTGCAGCTGCTCTGGAAAACAGAGGAGGTTCTTCAACAAATTAAACATAGAGCTACTCTATGACCCAGAAATTGCACTACTAGGAATTTAGTCAAAGGATACAAAAATGCTGATTCGAAGGTATACATGCACCTCAATATTTTAGCAGGGCTATCAACAATAGTCAAATTATGGGAAGAGCCCAAATGTCCATCAAGTGATGAATGCTGATGAATGGATAAAGAAGATGTGGTATGTATATGCACATGTGTGTGTGTGTGTGTGTGTGCGCGCGCGCGCGTGTATATACATAAATACATACAATGGAATACTACTTGGTGATCAAAAAGAATGAAATCTTGCCATTTAAAACAATGAGGTTGGAACTAGAGTGTGTTATACTAAGCACATAAGTCAGTCAGAGAAAGACAAATATATGAATTCACTCATACACGGAATTTAAGAACATAACAGATGAAAATAGGGGAAAGGAAGGAAAAATAAGATAAAAACAGAGAAGGAGGCAAACCATAAGAGACCCTTTTTTATATATATAGTTTATTGTCAAATTGGCTAACATACAGTGTGTACAGTGTGCTCTTGGTTTTGGGGTAGATTCCTGTGGTTCACTGCTTACATACAACACCCAGTGGTCATCCCCACAAGTGCCCTCCTCAGTGCCCATCACCCATTTTCCTGTCTCCCCCACCTCCTCATCAACCCTCAGTTTGTTCTTCTCTGTTACAGAGAACAAACTGAGGGTTACTGGAGGTGAGATGGGTGGGGGGTGGGCTAAATGGGTGATGGGCACTGAGGAGGCACTTGTGGGGATGAGCTCTGGGTGTTATATGTAGGTGATGAATTACTGGGTTCTGCTCCTGAAACCAATACTATACTATATGTTAACTAACTTGAATTTAAATACATTTTTTTAAAAAGTTATCTAAAGCAAAAAACTGCTGCAAATAGAGAATCTCACCAGGTGTATTCTTGTCCAGTTTCTCTCAGCTTTGATTATTGTTCAGTGCTTTCTAATAGTCATTTTTATTAAAAAAAAAAATTCTCCCAGGTATCATTAGCATTTGAGAGGGTTTATTTAACCAATGTACTCTGTCACTACTGGCTATTCCTTTTAAATTCGTTCAAAACAAAAAGAAGAACAAAACTGGAGTTATCACAATTCCAGATTTTGAGATATACTCAAGCTTGTAGTAATCAAAACAGTATGGTACTGGCACAAAGGTAAGCCCATAGATCAGTGAAACAGAATAGAAAGTCTAGAAATAAATCTACACTTATATGGTCAATTAATCATCAACAAAGGAGGCAGAACTATGCAATGAGAAAAATACAGTCTCTTCAGCAAATTGCATTGGGAAAATAGACAGCTATGTGCAAAAGAATGAAACTGATCGCTTTCTTACACCATGTATGAAAATAAACTCAAAATGGATTAAAAACCTAAATGTGAGACCTGAAACCATAAAAATCCTAGAAGAGAGCACAAGAAGTAATTTCTCTGACATTGGCCATAGCAACATTTTTCTAACTATGTCTCCTAAGGCAAGGGAAACAAAAGCAAAAATAAACTGTTGAGACTAAATCAAAATAAAATGCTTCTGCTCAGCAAAGGAATCAACAAAACTAAAAGGCAACCTACTGAATAGGAGAAGATACTTGCAAATGATATATCCAATAAGGGGTTAGTATCTAAAATATATAAATAACATATAATTCAATAACCAAAAAACCCCACAAATAATCCAATTAAAAAATGAGCAGAAGACATGAATAAACATTTCTCCAAAGAAGACCTGCAGATGGCCTACAGAAACATGAAAAGCCACATCACTAATCATCAGGGAAATGTAAATCAAAACAACAATACCTTTCAGATGGCTAAAATAAAAAAACACAAGAAACAACCACTATTGGCAAGGTTATGGAGAAAAAGGAATCTTGTACACTATTTGTGGGGATATAAATTGAGGCAGCCATTGTAGAACACAGTATGGAGGTTCCTCAAAAAATTAAAAATAGATTACTCATGGATCCAGTAACTCCACTATTGGATAATTTACCCAAAAGATATGAAAATACTAATTTGAAAAGATACATGCACCCCTATGTTTACAGCAGCATTATTTACAATAGCCAAATTAGAAAAAGCTTGTATGTATATATACAATGGAATATTATTCAGCCATAAAAAAAGAATGAAATCTTGTCATCTGCAACATCATGGATGGACCTGCAGTGTATGATGCTAAGTGAAATAAGTCAGTCAGAGAAAGACAAGTACCATATGATTTCACTTATATGTGGAATTTAAGAAACAAAACAAATGAACAAAACAAAAGAGACAAACAAAAAAACCCAGACTCTTAAATACAGACAACAAAGCATTGGTAACCAGAGGAGAGGTGAATGGAGGGATGGAAGAATTAGGTAAGGGGATTAAAATTATACTTATTGTGATGAGTGCTGAGTAATGTGTAGAATTGTTGAATCAACTATATTGTACACCAAATATAAACCAAATATATACTGTACATTAATTATACTAGAGTTTTAAAATAATAAATAGAATGTGTTCAAAATATTGGAAGTTGTTTATTGAGAAGTTCAAAATTATCCAATGCTAATCCCTGGAACCTAGCTATATATAGGACAAACTATAGCAAAATTGAGGCCTCAATACAAAAAATTGCACAAAATATATGCAAGTCCACAAGGTGCTGTCCCTTGATAAGCAGCAGAAGGCTGCTGACAATTCCATTGGCGAGTGGTCCAGGACAGAGCAGTCTGGGGCAGGAGGATGGACCACCTTGAGTGGTAAGTGGTGAGTACCCCCATCTAACCTCTTGGCACAAGTACCTTACCATCAGGATTCTAGCCTTAGTTGTGAGACAACACCAGTTGGAATGATCTATGTGGAAGTTGGACAGTGGAGTGATACGTGAGCAGAAACTATACTCTTCAGAAGCAGAGCAACTTCAGGAATGGAATAAAGGAAAGTGCCTTGAGGTGCCTGGGTGGTTCAGGCATTTAAGTTTCCCACTCCCGATTTCTGCTCAGTTCATGATATCATGGTTGTGAGATGGAGTCCAACAGTGGGCTCGTTGCCCGGCTCGTAACCTGCTTAAGATTCTTTCTCTCCCTCTCTCTCTGCCCTTGCCCTGCTCTCATGCAAGCTCTCCCTCTCTCTCCCCACAAAAAATTAGAAAAAGAAAAGTCCATTTAAGAACATTTCATTTTAAGCATGAAACCAGTTATTAATCAGGTTTACATTTTAAAAAATTCTTTTTTTTTTTTAATGTTTTTTTTATTTATTTCTAGGAGAGAGAGAGAGACAGCGTGAGCAGGGGAGGGTCAGAGAGAGAGGGAGTCACAGACTGAAACAGGCTCCAGGCTCTGAGCTGGCAGTCAGCACAGAGCCCGACGCGGGGCTCGAACCCACGAACCGCGAGATCATGACCCAAGCGAAAGTCGGACGCTTAACCGACTAAGCCACCCAGGCGCCCCACATTTTAAAAAATTCTTAAACATTTATTCATTTTGAGAGACAGAGAGAGACAGTGTGTGAGTCAGGGAGGGGGAGAGAGTGAGGGAGACAAAATCCAAAGCAGACTCCAGGCTCTGAGCTGTCAGCACAGAGCCCAACATGGGGCTCTAACCCACGGACCATTAGATCATGACCTGAGTTGAAGTCAGCCACTTAACTGACTGATCATCCAGGTACCCCCATAGTAGGAAAATAATTTTTAAATGTGCCCAATGGTCTCCACCCACCTCAAAGCCCAGTATCCTTTGGGATTTTTGATTCCTTCTTATTCAGACCAAATTGCTCTACTAGCTTCTTAAAATTCTTTTTTTTTTTTTTAATGTTTTATTTATTTCCAGGAGAGAGAGAGACAGCGTGAACAGGGGAGGGTCAGAGAGAGAGGGAATCACAGACTGAAACAGGCTCCAGGCTCTGAGCTGGCAGTCAGCACAGAGCCCGACGCGGGGCTCGAACCCACGAACCGCTAGATCATGACCCAAGCGAAAGTCAGACGCTTAACCGACTAAGCCACCCAGGTGACCCTAGCTTCTTAAAATTCTGATTTAATATCTTGCTCTGAATTTATAAAGGGTCAACTAACTAGCATCTAACTTTATGAAAGCTGAAATCAGAGAAAATAAGAGAAATCAGAGAAAATCGCAAAAACCTCTTACTCCACTTTGCCAAAATAACAAAAGCTTGGCTTGAAAAGTGATTAACGTAAAAAGTAGGCTTATCCAGTAGGTTGTGGAAGTCCTACCCCATGTGCCTTCCACAATTAGCACAGACAATTGCCATTAAACAGTAAGGTTCCACTTTCTTGATAATGTCCTTACAAAAAGTTTGACCTGAGGGCACCTGGGTGGCTCAGTCAGTTAATCGTCCGACTTTGGCTCAGGTCATGATCTCACAGCTCGTGGGTCTGAGCCCCTCATCGGGCTCTGTGCTGACAGCTCAGAGCCTGGAGCCTGTTTCAGATTCTGTGTCTCCCTCTTCCTGACCCTCCCCTGCTTACACTGTCTCTCTCTCTCTCTCAGAAATAAATAAAACATTAAAAAAAATTTTAAAAAAGCTTGACCTGCTATCAATCAAGAGTTAGCTACGTTCAAGATATTATTCTCAGCATCCAAAGGAACTGCGAGGATAAGTAACTGCAGTCTTCTCCAAGAGCCTGCAAGGTAGCGTTGGGAGGGTTATAGGTGGAGCGGTGGACATAAAGAGAAGTAAATACATACGCTGCAAGACAAAATCAGAGAGCTGCTATGAAGAAGGACAAGCCTTTGTGAACGTAGAAAAGGAGAGGGTCTGGTGTGGGAGCTGGGGTGAGCACTGGCTTTGTGGAAGAAGGAGGTTGTTATATCCAGTTGGGGAGCAGGGAGAAAGAATCAATGAGGTCCATTGAGGCCTGCCACGGAGATCCTTGAGTTTAGGGTAAAAGCATTTATTCTCAATTTTATAGTAAGGAGTGAGTCCCTGACACTAAAGACTTTGCAACTGGAGAATTGTGTGACAGCAAAGAAATTATTATTTGATTTTATTTAGACACCATATACTTCCAGATTAGGTTTTGTGGTCGCTTATGACAAAACTGTAAAACTATGTTCAAAAAAAAGAAGTGGAGGGGCGCCTGGGTGGCTCAGTTGGTTAAGCGTCTTACTTCAGCTCAGGTCATGATCTCACCACTCATGAGTTTGAGCGCCACGTCTGACTCTGTGCTGACTGCTCGGAACCTGGAGGCTGCTTGTGTTTCCCTCTCTCTCTACTCCTCCCCCACTTGCACTCTGTCTCTCTCTCAAAAATAAATAAACATTAAAAAAAAAAAAGAAGTGGAATGAAAAGCCTAAGTCCCAGAATACACTTCTGCGAACTGATAATGAGCCAGTTTATTCTTGAGCCATCATGGTCTTGTTTTGATTCAACAAGGTATATAAATAACTTGAATCATGGGAAGAAGTAACCAGATGTCAAATAGCATGTTTGGGAGGGCAGTTCTCCTTAGCTAAGCAGCGTGACATTTTAACCTGCCTGCCTTTATTTGGATTGCCTCGGTCCACCTTCAAGAAGAGTGCTGACATTTTAATAGTATTGTTACACAACAAGCCTCCTTTGATTTTATCGAATTCTTCCTCTGACTTGCAGCTTGCCTGACACAACTGAATTCCCTGTCAGGAATTGCCCTTAAGTTAAATTGCTTCCTTCACTTCTCTGCCCCCTAAAGTTAAGAAAACAATATGTTTCCAAATTCTCTTTTGGGTTCTTATTCTCCAGTCTGACTTTCTGCTCTAGTTAAACATATATTATTTATTTATATATGTATATATATGTTAAATGTTTATTTACTTATTTTTGAGAGGGAGAGAGCATGCAAGCAGGGGAGGGGCAGAGAGAGAGGGAGAGAGAATCCCAAGTAGGCTTTGTGTTGTCACCGCAGAACCCCACACAGGGCTCGATCCCATGAACCATGAAGTCATGATCTGAGCTGAAGTTGGACGCTTAACTGATTGAGCCACCTAGGTTCCTTGTTTTAGTTATATTACTGGTGTGGCATTTTATGTCCCCATCATGGCTCCATGACTCTCTTGTAAAATAATACCTCTATTCACAATAATGATGATTTCAAGGACATTTGCATAACAGACATTTTATTAGCAGAAGGAAAATTAACATAGAAGTAGAGGAGAGGTAAGGTACAGGAAAAAAGGCCAGGAAGTTTGGTACAAAGAAGTTACTAAATATGATCTAAAATGTTGTCCCTTGTACGATAAAATGTGTATCTAGGAGTCTCAGGGTCAAAGATGGGCAAGGCAGGGACTGATGTGAAGAGACAGGAAGGAGGCGGGTCTGCCTTTAGGTCAAGAAGTGAATATTACAATTCTCTCATGGCTCTTTGGGGACTGGGCCCCATCCTGCCTGGGCCACCTGGTTGGAGGAAGTGGAGGACCCTTAGGCTCTGGCTCCCTATGGCAAGGTTCCCTAAGGGTCAACCAGTCATCACACAAGCCAGGGAAAATTCCAGGAGCATGCATGGACCCAGGACCATTGCCCTTAACATGGAACATCTCCCCTGCCTACTGAGACCTAAAACCCCATTAAGGAGAGAAAAAGCTTTTCATTTCATTTAATGATAGAAACCTTCATATGCAAAGCCTGCAGGGATAACACTTCTTATGAATAAGCAGTTTACCTTATTTGTCCCTGTAGCCAATGGTGGAGGCAGGGAACCGGAGACTCACCTCGGGGTGGACTACCTACCTACTGAGAGGAGGGAACATTTGCAAAGTGCAGAGTCTGCCTCTGGAGAGGGACCTGGAAGGTATCATGGCTCTGGGGAGTCACCCTATTACCTTCAGTGGACCCAAGACAACACGCTGTGCCTGGGATTGGCCCATAGAAGGTAGTGCTGGGTCACACGACCCCCCTTTTCTTGGTTAAGTACATTTGCCCATTTATTCTAGCTAGCCATATTTCAGATTGGCGAGCTTCTACCAGTCTTTCCATTCCTTCAGTCACCTGATGGCAGACTTCACCAGGTTGGCAGAATTGAGAGTGTGGGTCCAGGCACCACGCGCTGCTGTTTCATGCAGGAATCTTATCTCTTCATTTTGATTTTGCCACAGAAGGAGCAAGTGTCCTCGGGTGTGCAGGTTGATTTCAGTACTCTTCACCATTTTCCTGACAGAGGTGTCCTAATCAGTCCGGTGTCTGCTGATGATTCAGACCTCCTTGGTGCATTCAGTCGTGTCTCTGTGAGCTGTCTCGGAGCCCTGAGAAGAAGTGACCCTATATTGTAGTGTCAACCAATCACTGTATAAATTGACTTTGTCCCCAGAAGATTTGGTAATTCAGGTAGCATAAAATCTACTCTTTTCTTTCTGTTTTTAAAAATTATTTATTATTTATTCTTGAGAGAAACAGAGTATGAGTGAGGGAGAGACAGAGAGAGACACACACAGAATCTGAAGCAGGCTTCAGGCTCTGAGCCAGGGCTCAGAGACACAGAGCTCGAACTAACGAACTGTGAGATTATGACCTGAGCTAAAGTCAGATGCTTAACTGACTCCGCCATCTAGGCGCCCCAAAATCTGCTCTTAAAAAAATGGCTTATTGGCCAATCATAGTATGGTATTTCAGTCACTGAAACATTAACAAACAGATACAGAAAGAGCAGAAAATTAGGCACGTGGCCAATTCAGGGTGCAGCCTGGGGGTGGCATGGGGCTGGGATGAGAACTCTTATTAAGCATTGAGGCCACACCTTCTTCAAGCAAAGGGTACTTCTTTTTTCTCCACCTGGTTTTCCTGCCTCACAAAGGAAAGGAGCTGCTTGCTTTAACAAAAGTCTCATGGACCATCACAGCATCACTGTGAAGTGTGCATTGTTCTGGTTAGGCAGTGGTCAAGGCCCTCGCCTGAAGCCACACCACTAAGTACAAAGATGGGGGATGAAGACTGTGGAGGCTAACCAAATTGTAAAATCAATGTTTGGAGGTTCCCAGTTCTTTGCAGCCCTCTCCTAGGGTATAGGACAGAGCATGAGTGGGGGCCTCCCAGGAGGGCCAGTGGAGGAGATCAGTTCTACTCACCTTTTACTTCCCTTTAGGCCAGGGACCTGCAACCAGTCCTGGTTTGTTCTTCTTTTCTTTTCTTTTTTTTTTTAATGTTTATTTTTGAGAGAGAGAAACAGAGAGAGACAGACAGACAGACAGACAGACCGACAGAATGCAGGGGAGAGGCAGATAGAAGGAGACACAGAATCTGAAGCAGGCTCCAGGCTCTTAGCTGTCAGTACAGAGACTGATGTGGGGCTCCAACTCACAAACCATGAGATCGTGACCTAAGCCAAAGTCAGACGCTTAACCGACTGAGCCACCCAGGTGCCCCTGTAAAGATCATTTTAAATTTTGATTTAAAAAAAAGGAAAGTTGGGGTGCCTGGGTGGCTCAAAGTCGGGTAAGCATCTGACTTCAGCTCAGGTCATGATTGAACCCCACATCAGGCTCCGTGCTGAGAGCTCAGAGCCTGGAGCCTGCTTCGGATTCTATGTCTCCTTCTCTATCTGCCCTTTGCCCGCTTGCACGCGGGCTCACTCACTCTCTCTCTCAAATAAATAAATATTAAAAACTTTTTCAATGAACTTTACAATGTTAATTCACCTTTTCCACTGTTTGGCATCTTCCTAGTCCTGTGCTCTGTGTTCCCCAGCGACAAATCATACTGTTTGCCTATTGATCAGCTGTAAATCAAAACTTTTATGGCCTATTAAATCACACCAGATCGACTAAGGTCATTTTCACAAAGTCAGCGTTTTGGACAAACATGGCTCCTTTCTGACTACCAGCTCTAAAGAGGGGGACGAGTTCTCCATGTTGAGGCTACGGACATTCTAGAGCTGACCATATTTAAGGCTCCGAGCTAAATGTAGCCATCCCAGCTGGTTGTTATTCCAGCAACTAAGTGCGGGCTTGCCCAGCTGTATTTTAGGCTGTGCCCCAAATTTCCCTCTGTTTGGCTTTGTTGTGTTCTTCAGGGTTTGGGTTCAGCTACCAAAAATATGAAGAGTTTCCTTGTGGGCTTTTAAGTAAGTTCAATCAGAGCAAGTAAAAGTGGACTGTCTAGTGCTGACATGGGAATTTGTGATTTTAGGGGCCTGTCCAGCCAATGGAGTACCTTCTCTGACGACCCAAGTTAAGACTGAGGAAGAAGGAAAGCTGTGACTACAAATTTTCACAGTCAGAAAACTTATTTTGGGGGGCGCCTGGGTGGCTTAGTCGGTTAAGCGTCCGACTTTCGCTTAGGTCATGATCTCGCGGTTCATGGGTTCAAGCCCTGCATCGGGCTCTGTGCTGACTGCCAGCTCAGAGCCTGGGCCTGTTTCAGTCTGTGACTCCCTCTCTCTCTGACCCTCCCCTGCTCACGCTGTCTCTCTCTCTCTCTCTCTCTCCTAGAAATGAATTTTTTAAAAAAACTTATTTTTTGTATGTCAATTATACCTCAATAACCTGAATTTTAAAAAAAAGGCTTACTGTTGGGGCACCTGGGTGGCTCAATCTGTTAAGTGTCTGACTTCGGCTCGGGTCATGATCCCACAGTTTGTGGGTTTGAGCCCCGCGTCAGGCTCTGTGCTGATGGCTCAGAGCCTGGAGCCTGCTTTGGATTCCATGCTTCCCTCCCTCTCTCTGGCCCTCCCCCACTTCTGCTCTCTCACCTCAAAATAAATTTAAAAACTCAAAAAAAAAAGTTCACCATTAAGAAGCACGTCCCCAAATTTCAAAACCCTGTGCTTACACACAAAACAGTGCATATAATATGATATCATCTGTGTAGAGAAATAGCAAATATATGTTTGTATGTGCAAATAATATCTCTCAGAACATTCACAAGGGCTTGGCAATGCTGGTTGCCTCTGGAGAGAAAAACTGAAAGACTAAAGGCCAGAAGGGTCATGTTAAAATGTTTTCCTGTGCATATGGATTACTTACAGTGTTCATGTTTTAAAAATGTATTATTTGGATAGTACATTCCTTACATTGACATGCAGTCCTGGCTTCATTATTCCATTGTTTCCACAGGCGTTTGTAACATAGCACATTCCAACTCAGAAACTCTGGGGAAGAGCAAGCAAAAGCCACAAATGTATAAGCACGAATTTGTGAGTTCACACTGTGCACACATGCTGACACACTTCATATTTTTCAGCCCGTCATTGCACTACTGTAGCTTGTAAAAACAGAGTGCTGAATGAAACAGCTGGACTCAAATATGCTCAAATGTTAATAGTACTTAATTCTGCATTAAGAATATGAGTCATTACTATTTTCGTCTCTATATCTGCATGCCTTTAAAACATTTCAGGGGCACCTGGGTGACACAGTCAGATACATGTCTGACTCTTGATTTCGGCTCAGGTTGTAAGCTCTCAGTTTGTGTGTTTGAGCCCCTCTGCACTGTCAGCAGACAGTGTAGACCCTTCTTGAGCTTCTCTCTCACTCCATCTCTGCCCCTCCCTGCTCACTTGCTCACTCACTCTCTCTCTCTCAAAATAAATAAATAAATAAACTTAAAAAATAACCCAGGAGCACCTGGGTGGCTCAGTCAGTTGAACATCTGACTCTTGATTTTGGCTTGGGTCATGATCCCAGGGTCCTGGGATTGAAGCCTACAATAGGCTCCACACAGAGTGTGAAGCTTGCTTAAGATATTCCCCTCTCTCTCTCTCTCTCCCCCACCCCTTCCCTGTTCATTCATGTGCACTCTCTCTCTGTCTAAAAAAAATTTTTTTCAACCCAAGGTTTTCTCTTAAAAATAGAGCCTAACCCTGTGTCTTTAAAAAAAAAAAGTGTCTTTTTAAAGCAGGAAGACAGTAAAGGAATCCACAGAGCAGGAACTCACCACATATTAATATTCAGTATAAGAAGCACCAGGATTTTCACTTATTCGACGTCATTCAGGGATAACTCATTATTTGTCAATGTCTCAACCTTAGATCAGCTCATTTCAGTTTAGCAAATGCTCATTGAAGGAGTAATTAGGGTTTGGAGTGGGCTGGGTGCTAGGGGTGCCAAGATGAAGGAAACCCAGTGTAGTTTTCTTCGTGTAGAAGATCATCGTCCATTCCCTAAGAACTTTCTGAAGCAAGAAAACTTCTCCACTGACTCTAAGCTTTAAACGAAACACTTCTCAATCATCAGAATTACATGCAGCCAGGGCTTCCATCCTCCTCCTGAAGTCTTCCGCACAGGATTATTATTTCCACTACTATCCTGACTCAAAGTTAACTCAGGAAACAGAACGAAATTTTTTGCCAAACTAATCACAGTATCTTCTACTTCTGCATTTTAATGTCCTTGATGAGTTGTGAATTCAAGGTCAGTGTAGTGTGAATAACTCACTTTAAACTGTGTCTGGAATGGGGCTAACCACCAAAAGGAGCCTGACACACTGGCTGAGGTAAAGCATGAGGAAGAGGAGGGCACAGGTGGGAGAGGTCTTGGTACTTGAGGAAGGGTTGGTGAGAGCCACCAAGGGAGATAATGACTCCACAGAAAAGTTTCTGTGGGGCAGTGTCCCCGGTGAGGCTGCCTGGAAGCCCACAGGAACCTGATGCTGCATCATGGTGGACCGGTGGCCTGCCCAGAGCCCGGCCGTCCCATGAACCTCCAGACGTACTTTGGGATAGCTGGTGAAGTAGAAATGTGGAAGAAGGAAGTAAAAAAATGACTCTGAGTCACTTGAGTTTCTTTCTTGGCAGCACTATAGAGACCCTTGACTCTGACCTTTTGACACACCCAACCCTGGGCCAATCGTCCCACCCATTAGTTTTCTGAAAATGGGACACTATCTATTGCTGAAGCAAATCGCCTAACTGCCAGTTGGCCCCAAAGCAAATCTGCACTTTCTCCTTCTTTCTTTAAATGTTTATTTTTATCCAGAGGGGGAGAGAGAGAGAGAGAGAGAGAGAGAGAGAGAGAGAGAGAGAGAAAGTGAGGGAAGGCAGAGAGAAAGGGAGAGAGAGAATCCCAAGCAGGCTCCAAGTTGCCAGCCCAGAACTTGATGCAGGGTTCGATTCCACAAAGCCATGAGATCAGGACCTGAGCTGAAATCAAGAGGCAGATGCTTAACTGACTGAGCCCCCCAAGCACCCAGCAAATCCACTCTTCCTACTCTGGCTGGCCCTGAAGTGCTCTCTTCGCGAGACACCTATTCTACCTATAACCGACCTTTCCTTGTCACATACCTTTTCCCCCATGTTTTTCCGTTTTGCCACTTTCTCTCTCAAGGGGTGACCTCATCTCTTTTTCCACTAGGAGAGGGGCTCTCTACTTTGTTTTAGCTTCCTCAGTTTCCCTTCTTTGTATTCAAAAATACATTTCGTCCATTTTCGCTTGTCACAGGCAGACCCTAGTGGGGGTTCCAATAATCCCTTCCTCCTGGTTTTCAGACTCTTGTGAAATTGCCTTCCCTTTGAGCGTGGAGGGACCTCTGACTTGTTTCCAACAGTAGAATATGGCAAAGGTGATGTTACTTCTATGATTACGTTACTTAACACTGTAGCTTCCTTCTTGCTTGCAGACTCTATTGACCCTCCTTTGCGGCAAGGAAGTGAGGGAAGTCTCCAGCTGACAGCCAGCAGGGAAGAGGGGCTCTCAGTCTCATTGGCCACAAGAAATGGGATCTTGCCAACAGCCAGAGAGCTGGGAGGTGTACCCTTCCCTATTCAAGCCTCAGGGAGACCCCAGGCCTGCCTGACACCTCACTGCAGTCTTGTGAGAGACCCTGAAATAGAGGACTATGCCCAGATTCCTGACCCAAGGAAACAGGGAGATAATAAATGTGTGTTGTTTTAAGTTGCTACGTGTGTGGTACTTGGTTACATTGCAGAAGATAACTAATACACCCTTCCTTCCTTTTTCAAAATCATACATGTCCCCTGCCAACTCCTCCTCAGCTCTCCAACCCATCCACATCTGCCCTTGATCCTATTCCCTTCTCTCTCTCAGGTTATTTGTCGAGCTTCTGAATTATTTAAATCCACATCCCCACCCAGCCTATACCCGCACACCCACTGTGGAGATTAACTTACAACCCTGCCAACCATTTAAATTCATGCCCACTGGACTCAGGGTACCTAAGGGCTGGCCGGGCACTACCCCCTTTCCCTAGTCCCCATGTGTTCCTCCCCTCCCAAACCCTCAACACCCCTTCCTCCATTCCACCGTTCAGCTGATGATCTTGTTTCTGGTTTCCCGGAGGAAAAAAGAAACAATCGGTAGAGAATACACACATTTAAACATTCCCAACACCACTCACCACTTCTGCCAACTTACCCACACCTGTGTCTACAAGTGCTGCTCCCCATTTTGTTTTCTCCCGGCTCTGCCTGGAGACCTCATGTAAGAACAGCCTCATTCTCTGCAATAGATCCCACTTCCTTCCATCCACCATGTCTGTAGCACCAACATCCCCGTTAGCTCTCCTGCATCACCAGTTTGTCCCTCTCCTATGGATTCTCCCTCAGTCTACAAACCACTATAATTTCTCCCTTCTAAAAAAAAAAAAAAAAAAGCAACGAAAAGAAAAGAACAAAAGGAAGTAAATACTTTCTTGGTCTCCTATTTCTCTCCAGCTACCACCCCCTGCTTCCTCTGGAGCAAAAGTCCTCCAAAAAATGGTTTAAGCCCACTGTCTGTGATTTCTCTTTTGAGCTTCCTTCAGAGTCAGGCTTCTCTACCCACCCACCCCATTTCCCTACACTGCTCTTGTCTGGTCATCAACGACCTCCCTGTGGCTAAGGCAGTGGACGATGCTCTGTCTTCAGCTCACTCGACCCTGTGGTAGCAGGTCCTCCTCTCTGAAACATTTTCTTCACTTATCCTGGGGACACTGCTCACCTCTGGTTCTCTTCCTCCCTTGCTGACTACTCCCTTCCTCTCCCTTGTTGGCTGATCTTTCTGTCCCCCGCTGTCAGTGTCGGAGCCCCAGAGCTCAGTGTCTGGACTCCCTTTCTCACTGCACCTGTTCTTCAGGGGACCGTCTCCACGTTCACAACTTCAATACTACTCATCTGCAGAGAACTCTCAAATATGTGCACGCAGCCTGGATCACTCCCCTGAGCTCTAAGCTCACATTTCCAACAGCCCACTCCACATCTCCAGGTCATCCTCCCTAAAATGGAACTCCTAACTTCCAACCCCAAACTGCTCCTCTCAAGGTCCTGCCATCTCAGCAACTCCAACGCTCCTGTTGCATGGAGTTATCCCTGATCCCTCGCTTTCTCTCATAGGCCACATCAAGTCCATGACTGTATCATATTGGCTGCACTTGCAAAAATAGGTCCAAGATCCAATCCCTTCTCGTCATTTCTGCTACCTGCCAGGTCAAGCCACACATCACCTACTTCTGCAACAACCTCCTTCGTGTTCACCCGGCTCCTACCCTTGCTCTTTATCCATTTGTTCTCAATATGATAACTACACTGGTAAGTATCAAACATAAGTCAGATTACATTACCTTTAATAAAATTTTAGCAGTTTCCCATATCACTTAGAATAAAAGTCAAAATTCCTTCCATGGTCGGCCAATGAGGCCATATGTGACCTGTCCACCATCCCTCTCCCACTTCTCCTTATCTCTCTGAACTTTTCTACCACTTACCTCCCTGCTGTTCCTCAAATACAAGCATCTTTCCCCCTCAAGGCCTCTGCCTTTTCTGTTCCCTCTCTCTGACCTGTTCCCCCAGCAGTCACAGATACCTTGCCCCTCTTTAAGGTCCTATGCTCACATGTCATGTCTTCAGCAAGGCCTGCCTTGACTTACCCTGTTGAAAATTGCAGTGCCCCCCACCCAGTGATCCCTTTCCCCTTTCACATCTTGTGTTTGTCTTTATCACTATAGGATAGACCCATATTTTACTTATTTATTTTGCTATTGGTTCGTGTCTGCCTCCTACCATAAATCATAAACTGCTTAAGGGTAGAGATAATTTATGTTCTTATTTCCTCCTGTACCATGAGTACCTGGTCCCTAGTAGGTGCTTAATAAATAATTTTGGAATAAATGCTGTTGTTGACAAATATTTGGACTTAGTCTTGCTAGGACAATTGGGGGCAGGAAGACATGAGTGAAGCCCAAAGCCCATGCTATGCTTCCTCTCCTACACTCACATATTCGACTATTCACTTCTATTTGGGTAACCCCCACATCTATATCTCTGATTTCCAAATTCATATGTTTGGTGTCTATTTAATGTATCGATGAAACACCCAGAATGCCCAATATTCTGAATTTGTACTCCATGTGGTACTGTCTTCAGATTTCTTATCTCAGGAATAGTGCCTCATTACTTGTCATTCATCCTGGTATCCAGATGAGAAACTGATCAATTACACTTGTATAAACAGGTGAGTACCTATCCTGTCATCCAGTAGGCCAGACCCTGGTACCACAGGCAATGCACATAGCCCGTTCCTTCAAGGAGCCAAGTTTGATGAATAATCATTGTGATAGAGATGCTACTGTGTACAAGATGCTATTGCTCTTGTATCCAAAGTGGAAATATCCATTTTTTATAATTATTAAGATAGTATATATTCAAATAAATAGTGTATGTTCATTATAAACAACTTGATTAAAGAAATAAATGAAATAGAAACTGTAAGTCACCTATAATCTCACATTCAAGAGAAAACTGTTGTTAATGAGTTGGTGTAGATTCCTTCAGACACATTTCTGTGCATATTTAAAGATAACTAACACTTACTGAATTCTTGTTATGGACTAGACACTATACAATATTCTTTATAGTCGTCCGCTCTACCAACTAAGCTATCGAAGACTCCACTCATACAATGTGCTTTATTTTTTTTTTAAATATTTTATTTATTTCTAGGAGAGAGAGAGAGAGACACTGCGAGCAGGGGAGGGTCAGAGAGAGAGGGAGTCACAGACTGAAACAGGCTCCAGGCTCTGAGCTGGCAGTCAGCACAGAGCCCGACGCGGGGCTCGAACCCACGAACCGCGAGATCATGACCTAAGCGAAAGTCGGACGCTCAGCCGACTAAGACGCCCCGGCTCATACAATGTGCTTTAAAATTAATTCATTTTAACCTCACAATGATCGTCCAAGGTAGGTACTGTTATCATCTCCTTTTTGTAAGGAAGCTGAGGTTTAAAAAGGTAAAATAAAATCCCATAAGTATCTTGCAGTCAATATAGGCTGTTATACGGAGGTAACAGCATCTTCAATATCTCAGTTTCTGACATTAACAAAGGTGTGTTTCTTGCTTATGCTCATGAACCATGTCAATTACGGCTCTATTCCATGTTGTCTTCATTCCAGGACACAGGCTGATGCCCAAAGGACCCTTCTATTGGAAACTTAGCCAATCTCTGGAACACAAAGAAAAGAGAACAGAATAGAAGCAAATGATGGCTCTTAAAGTGTCTACTCACAAGGGGCGTACCTCACCTCGCCTCTGATTTCATTAGCCAAAGCCAGTCACATGACCAGCCTGGTATCAATGAACGGAAAGGAATAACCTTCCCCCAGGGAGAGACAGTAACTATTTTCAATAACAACACAATTCAGTGAAAGCACTGAGCTTACTTTTTATCCCAGTCTGCCTTTGGAGCTTAAAGCTCCACTATTATGCATACATGTATTTCTTTAACTCTAAAAGTAACACACATTGCTGAGTAACCTCCTTTGATATGTAGCCTATATTAGAGAGCGTGCTCTACATGTTGATATAGACTTAGAGTATCCTTTTTTAAAGGCAGCAGATTTTCATATGAGAAATCTTTCTTTCTGCCTGTTGAAGCCCTCTTTATCTCTAAGGTCCAACTCAGAGGCCTCAGTCATGGAATGAATCATTGCCTCTTTAGAACTCTCGTTGCATTTGGTTTATGCTTCACATTCGTCATGTACGTGCCTTGTCTTACAGATATTTGTATACGTGTCTGTTTCCTTTGCTAGATTTTGAGCACCTTGAAGCAAGAATTGTGCTGATCTAAAGTTAAAGATTTCTATCTTCCTGTGCCTGGGCATGCTTGACAGAGATGAGATACTGTCTGTTGATTTTGCAATATTGTATACTCCTTGCTATCTCTGTCACTTCATTACCTAAACTGGTTCTCTTGTATCATTTAAATTTAGTGACCCCTGAAGAATTCATGCAGAATTTGTTGGCTAAAGGGGTCCTTGAATAGTTTTGCCTTCCCACACTTGTTAAAATTACAGAAGCAATAACAACACTCAGGGAAACAAAATGGCAAATAGATATTAATACCTCCCTTCTTACTCTTAAAGGAAGAATAGTGCTGGGGAAACAAAACATAATAATTGCTCTAAACTCATATCATCATCAAGTTTTCCCATCCCCTCTCTGCAGCAAAAGTTACCCAATGCATAGAAGCTCATCTTTAAGAATAGAGATGTTGGGAGTGGTGGGGGGTGGGGGCGGGTGCCTGGGTGGCTTAGTTGGCTAAGCATCCAACTTTGGCTCAGGTCATGGCCTCATGGTTTCTGGGTTTGAGCCTCACATCGGGTTCTGTGCTGACAGCTCAGAGCCTGTAGCTTGCTTCAGATTTTGTGTCTCCCTCTCTCTTTGCCCCTCGCCCCCTCAAAAATAAATAAAACATTAAACAATTAAAAACATAAGAATAGAGATGTGGAAACAGTGCTGGAGGAGGAAGTATGGAATAATGTGGAGAGCCAGGAGCACTTGCTAATTACCTAAGAGAGGGTCTCACCATCTGTACTCAAACATGCACAACCCTCTTGGGGTTGCAAAGCTCCAGTTCTTGTGCCCAGAATGTCTATTTTTTAAGAGTGGCAAGTAAAAATGGATTCCTACTCTGCATCACAACCAGGAGCACCAGACTTTGAAGGGAAGTCCTTCTCTGACAAAAGGCCACTGCCATCTGGAAGAAGAGCCACCCTCCTGAGCAGATGGGCAGTAGGTTCCAGAACACTAGGGCAGGTGTGCCCAGAAATAGACACCTTGAGACTAGTAACCTACCCCGTGATTAACAGTAAGCAGCGTGTCCTCTCCACCTCATTCTTTTTGAGCACCTGTGTAAGTGGCATTGTGCGGCCTCTCCCAGAGGGACCCCAAGGACAAATGCTGTATCCCTGTCCCTTTTTGTCCCCAAGCCAGCTTTGTTTATAGCAGGTGCTTTGGCAAAGTAGGTGTTAGCAGAGCCCCAAACAACCAAACCCAGCACCAATTTTCCAAGTGTGATGTGTGTACAGGTGGACGGTGGAGTCCTTATGCATAAGAAGGTACTCTCGGGAGCCTCACCCTCCTTCCTCATGGCCTGTCCCCTGCCTCAGCCCCTCCGGGGCATGGGCAGATTTCCACTCTCACCCCACAGCTCAGTTGAGGCTCCTGTTGTGGGGACTCAGGCTGGGGTGTGAAACCAGCTCCCTGCCTGGCCCCAGGAGACCGTTATCTCCACTCACACGCTGCTTCCCGTCACATATCCTGTGCAACGCTGTGTCAAGCCTGTCTTACATTTTTCAAAATGTCTTTCGCATCATTTCCTGAGCCTGAACATTTGCTCGTGCTGCAAAACAACAGCCAAGCAGAGAACTCTTTGTGCAAGTTTCACGCAAGGTTATTGGGACCACAGACTTCCAGAGGCAGGAGCAAACGCTTTTCTCTTATCAGAGTGAAAGCTGGCTCTGTTTTCCTGTGAAACCGAAGCAATTTGCGGACTGGAGCGGTTTGCGTGTTTTTATCTAAGTCAAGACCTGCTCTTCCAGTTGACAAAAACATCATGTAAGAATTAAACCCTCCCCACATAATTTAGCATTGGATTATTTTGTGCAGCCATTCCTCCTTTCTGGAGGCTAGAAGGAGGCAGTGTGTAGGGCTAGGAGTTTGGCTCAGCACACAGGTGGCGGGGTGCCTTAGTCTCTGCTTACCCTCAGCACAGCTCTCTTTCAGCCTGATGAAATGTGTCCTTTCCGTCACCCTTTTTCCTAACCCCTTCAGCTTGGTTTGCTTATATCATCCCATTTGAGAACATCCTGCCATGTTCTCCAGGATACAGGCGGAGGCGTTGGCCACCTCCCCAGCTAGCCTCTAGCTACTGAAATGCAGGAGGTAGAACTTTGGGACCAATGGCTGTCACAGCTCAGCTGCTGCTAGAGTCCAGTGGGTTCTCTCTCACTAAGGGAGGGAAAAACATAAAGGTACAAGAGGTCTGTCTGTGCGTGGTGATACTTGCAAGCCTGGACGATGAATGGTGTTGTGCTAACCCTACGATATCCCAGTTGTAAAAGGAAAAGATCCTTGCACATCCTTTGTTCCCTCCTATTGAACAGATAATAAAATCGATCTTGGTAGTTAATGGATAGAATAATTGCAGTTCAAAGAAAAAATAAGGAAAGAAAAGATGGATAAGAAGCCTCTGGAAACCACAGCCTTTCTCTTTTCATTTTAAGGATAAGTTAGCTACCTCCTTAGGGCAGTAAGTCACTGCGTAAGTATCAAGCTGAGTTTAACTTCACTGTGTTCAACAATGAGCGCTTTTAATTATTTTAGTGTTTTTTTTTTTTACAGCAATGAATTATGAGTGAAGCCGTCTGCTAAGCTATCATCACCTTCAATAAGAATACTTGCACAGAGGGGCGCCTGGGTGGCTTAGTCGGTTAAGCGTCCGACTTTGGCTCGGGTCATGATCTCGCGGTTCGTGGGTTCGAGCCCCGCGTCGGGCTCTGTGCTGACTGCCAGCTCAGAGCCTGGAGCCTGTTTCACCCTGTGACTCCCTCTCTCTCTGACCCTCCCCTGCTCACACTGTCTCTCTCTCTCTCCTAAAAATAAATAAAACATTAAAAAAAAAAAAAGAATATTTGCACAGAAAAAGGCTATACGAGAAAACTGGTTGAAGAAGGTAAGAGTGAGACTAACGTTACCCACTGGAATCATATCATTCTAGAATTTTAGTTAAGTACATTTAAAAGCACTGGAGCGCCATCTACACAAATAATAGGCTGAAAGTTATCAGGCTGTGTTTAATAGAGTAATCATCATTCAAAAGAAAACTGGAAAACCTTAACCCTATCCGCGCAACCTGCCAGTAAAGGGAACACAATGGAGAGAGGGATGGGGATAAATAGAACCCCTAGGTCCCCACTCAGAAAAGTATTATCAAAATCTTTGCAGAAGAAATGGGCTCTGCCATCAAGTATAATTGAAATTACACACACACACACACACACACACACACCTTTACAAAGATATTGTGTCACAGTCAACTTCAAAGATAAGAATAAAATTGGAGGCTCATTCTGTTTTATAAGGAATAAAACTAATTCCCATAAAGTCACTTACTGGTTTGGCTGGATTCTGGGGCTGGACTCTATGTGGCCTAAGTAGTCACTTTTCAGCTAATTCAGATCTCTTTCCAGTCTCACACATCATCAGACCAGGCCAGGGTGCTCCCACTGAGTAGGGCCACACACACCAAAGAATTATATTGAGGAGCACACAGGTGATGATTGAAAAAATAATCCACTTTGGACATCCCTGAGGTCACATTTTCCTTGTTTAGATGTGTAGATGATGTAGAGTGTTAATCCCATTAATCTTCACATTTTTCAAAAATACATTTAAACTAATGTGCCACTCTTAGAGTATACATACCATGGATCCAATAATTCTACTTATAGTAATGTATTCTACAGATACGCTTATATATAGGCATTGTTTGAAATAAGGAAAGATTGCAAACAACCTAAAAGTTCTTTAAAACAAACTGGTATGGGGGTTCCTGGGAGGCTCAGTCAGTTAAGTGTCTGACTCTTGATCTCAGCTCAGGTCTTGATTTCAGGGTCATGAGTTCAAGCGTCTCATTGGGCTCTGTGCTGGGCTTGAAGCCTACCTAAAAAATATAATGGGTATGGGTGCTGTGTTATATTCATAAAAGGGAAAACCATGGTCCTCATCAAAAGAACAAGGCAGTACTGACTGTACTGACAGGGAATCATATCAGCGATTCATTATTAAGAAGACAAAAGTGAGGAGAAGATCATACAAAATACCGCCATGTATATTTTTGTTGTTAGAGATTCTAAATGCACGCAGCAAATATCTGTGGAAGACTATTCCCCAGCTCCTCCCCTTCCCTCAGGGAGGCAGAGGATGTCTGGGGGACAGGAACGTGAGAGGAACTTGTTTTAATATTATAACCAGGGTTGGGTTTTTGTTTTTTTTTTTTTCAGTTTAATTCAGCTTCATTGAGACACATTGGATGAGTTTTTCCAATGAAGCTTATATTCTTTTGTACTCTTTGATTTTGTGCATGTATTATAAAAAATAATTTTAAGGAAAAATATCTGAGCTAGGTTCTTCAGGAGTTCTGTGGAATAAGATATTTACATAAGAACTAGTAGCAGAAAGGCGGCCACTTTAGGAAGGTCAGTTATTCTGATCTTATAGGTAAGTGTCCCACCTCGTTGTAAATCACGCAGGAAAGCTTGGAAACCCTGACAGTGGGGAAGTGGTTGGGGGATTTAGGGAGGTGACAAGGAGAAGCCAGAGGGCTGTTCTCACTTCTAAGAGCTAAAAGTACCTCCTCCTATGTTATGGGATGGTTGTGTCTCCTAAACACGTATGTGGAAGCCTGGGGAGGCTGGGAGGTGGGGCCTTGAGGAGGCGATAAGTTTTCAATGAGGTCACGAGAGTGGAGCCTCATGATGGCATTACTGCCCTTAGGTGAAGGAGGAAAGACACCAGAGCTTTCTCTCTATCCTATGTGAGGACACAGCAGGAAGGTGGCTCTCACTAGAACCCAACCAAGCTGGCATCCCAATCTCAGGCTTCCAGCCTCCAGAACTGTGAGAAATAAATTTTTTAAAATATAATTTATTGTCAATTTAGCTAACATACAATGTAAACAATATGTTCTTGGCTTCCGGAATTAGATTTCAGTGATTCATGGCTTATATACAACACCCAGTGCTCATCCCAACAAGTGCCCTCCTCAATGCCCATCATCCGTTTTCTCCTTTCTCCCCCCACCATCAACACTCATTTTGTTCTCTGTATTTAAGAGGCTCTTATGGTTTGCCTCCTTCTCTGTTTGAAACAGAAAAATAAATTTCTGTTTAGACACACAGTCTATGGTATTTTGTTTTGGCGGCCCCAACTGATGAAATACAAACTAGAACAGAGGATAAGAACAGAAATCTTTTTATTTTATAACCACTGTATCGGAATTTAAAGAGGTCTTTTTGGGAGTGCCTGGGTGGCTCAGTTGGTTGGTGAAGCACCTGACTTCAGCTCAGGTCATGATCTTGAGGTTCAAAAGTCCAAGCCCCCACACTGGGCTCCATGCTAACAGCTCAGAGCTTAGAGCCTGCTTCAGATTCTCTCTCTCTCTCTCTCTGCCCCTTCCCCATTTGTGTGTGTTATCTCTCTCTCTCTCTCTTAAAAAAAAAATAAACATTAAAAAATTTTTTTAAATAAAGAGGTCTTTTTTAAATGCTCCCTTATGGCCCAATGTTTCCAGATCCTTCTAAAGATACATGCAAATTGGGGCGCCCGGGTGGCTTAGTCGGTTAAGCGTCCGACTTTCGCTCAGGTCATGATCTCGCAGTTCGTGAGTTCGAGCCCCGCGTCGGGCTCTGTGCTGACTGCCAGCTCAGAGCCTGGAGCCTGTTTCAGTCTGTGACTCCCTCTCTCTCTCTGACCCTCCCCTGCTCACGCTGTCTCTCTCTCTCTCTCCTATAAATAAATAAAAACATTAAAAAAAAAAAGATACATGCAAATTAGTCTGTGTGCAAAAACCAATGTAACGCTCTTTGTTTTTTAAAATTTTTTTAAAAAGTTTATTTATTTATTTTGTGTGAAAGAGAAAGAGAGCACAAGTCGGGGAGGATCAGAGAGAGAAAAAGAGAGAGAGAATGAATTCCAAGTAGGTTCTACACTCTGCACTGAGCCCAACATGGGGCTCAATCTCACAGCCCCGAGATCATGACCTGAGCCAAAATCAAGTCAGATGCTTAACTGACTGAGCCATCCATGAACTCGCAATTAAGGCTCTTGTTGTACCTTCAGTCACTTAGAAGGTAGAATCCATTTGACCTCAAGTGGTTTGAAATTTACGATACCACCTTGGTCAGGATACTTTGGCCTCTTCTCTATCACAAAGGCCCTATGAGGTCCAAGCAACAAAGGAGGGAAGACTCTGGCAGAGTCAAGGTGATGGGGCTGGGAAGGTGACAGAGCACAGACATGGCGCGTTAATACCACCAGAGACAGGTGAGGCTATAGACCAAACTTGCATGAGGAAGAGGCTGGAGATGTTAAAATGGTCCTGTCTGAGCTACCTGTCTGAGCTTGTGGCCAAACACTGTTATGTCATTCTCTAGTTGTTTCACATTTATGCAGCCTGTCTCCTGACCTACAATGCAAGCTTCCCAAATGAAAAGGATTTTTTCGCCTCCTCCTCCTCCTCTTTCTTCTTTTTATCTGTAAGCACTCAGCAAACATGAAGAAAGGAAAAGTAAGGAGGAAGAGAGGAAGGAAGAAGGGAAGGGAAGGGAAGGGAAGGGAAGGGAGGAAGGAAGGAAGGAAGGAAGGAAGGAAGGAAGGAAGGAAGGAAGGAAGGAAGGATGGAGGGAAAAGAGCGATTGCCTAAGTGCCAGTGGAGTTGTTAAGTGTAAGGTAAGGTTAAGTACAAAATTGAAATCATGCAGAGCTAAAATTTCTGAATTTCAGCTTTTGGAACAATATATCTAGAGGTGTTACACACTGGACTCATAGGTAGAAGCATGGCAGTGGCTTCAGGAATCACTGAGCATGGAGAGGCCAGCCCTCTGCACTGTTGAGTCTCCCTACATCCACATGGAAAAGGTAAGACAACTTTCCTGGTGGATCCAGCTTCACCACTGCCTCATTGTGCAACTTGGAGCACTTAACTTCAAGCACTTGACTTGAGTGCTTCACTTTCCTCATCTATAAAATGGGGCTAATAATAGTACTTCCCTCACAGTGATATTATGAAGACTACATTTAATATTTATTATATACATATAGATATGTATTAACATATATACTTAGCATAATATCAGACACACAGAGACCGTAAGTGTTTACTCTTATAACTATTAATATCACTAAGTTATTTAAAGTTTCCCCACCTTCAATAGCTTAGTAATATTAACAATAGGATCACTGTTTTGCCAATGGCTCTAGGTAATAAGACATGTGCAATAGGGAGCTGCAGATAATAGGCTAATTGATCTTGTTTAATAAAGATGGGATTTATTCTACTTTTGGTGGGTATACAATCAAGAATCACATCCATGAGAAGACCTGAATACACTACACATATAGGGATGTTAGTCACTAAAATGTGCTAACGGGAAAAATCCCATTTCCTGTCACAATTATCACTAGAGAAAGACTTCATGAGAGCCACCTAGAAAGGCAATATCTGCCACCACACCCCAAGCAGGAGGCAGCCTCAGCTTCTGGAGACACTGGGTGCCGCCGCCAAAGGCAGAGTGATTCTTGCATCAATATATTATATTCTTCCAATGCATTCATCTATCTAATGTGAATTCAATTTAGAGGACGCTGCCAGACAGAATTAAATATATTAGTTTGAAAAATTACAAAGAAAGCGTGTTTATAACAGTTCCATTTTGATGGAATCAATTTTCTAAGCATTTATCATTTAGGAGCCCTAGAGGTCTTGCTCATAGCGTGTGCCTCCCATATAGACTTTGCATGACACTATCTGCTGCAAGAAAGGACCCCACAATATTTTATTCTGGGCCTTCGATAGCTATCCAAGGGGACTGTTACAGGAGGAAAGTGTGTGAAATATCACTTACCACAGACATTCCCACAAGCAATTATTCTACCCCTCACCTAGATTAATTATTAATCTGTGTATTTTAGGGAGATCAGAGTTACAGCAAAGGGGTTATGATGGGACATGACTAATGAGATGATCTCCAATACTAAATGGGGATAACCCACATAATGGCAGTAGTTCTGATTAAGATTCTCATGCAAGAAATAGTAATAACCCTTTATGAAGCACTCACCATTAGCCAGACTTTGCACAAGGCTCCTTGTACATACCTTATCATTGGCTTCTCATGTTGATGCTGATGGGCTCATTTTACGGATGTTGAAATTAAGATTCAGAGAGACTTGGTGAAGTTAAAATAAATTGTCCAAGTCCCATAATTGGTTAATGGCAAAAGAGGCATTGAAACCCAAGTCCAGCTGACCCCAAAGTATACGTATGCTCTTTAGCATTCTACCAATCTGTCAAGTTCAACAGCTAAAAGTATAAAATATGTGGTTCCCCCCGACCGTTTTCAGAGATATTCTCCTAATATAGATCTGATAATTAACAAATATTTATATTTAAAAAATTGTAGCCACTGTAGAACCATTCTTTATTTTTATTTTATTTTATTTAAAAAATTTAACCTTTATTTATTTTTGAGAGCTAGAACACGAGGAGGGAGGGGCAGAGAGAGAGGGAGACACAGAATCTGATGCAGGCTCCTGGCTCTGAGCTGTCAGCACAGAGTCCGGCAAGAGGATTGAACTCATGAACTGGAAGATCATGACCTGAGCTGAAGTCTGACGTTAACAGAGTGAGCCACCCAGGTGCCCCATTATTCTCTATTTTTAAAAGGTATTATTTGAGAAGTTATAGTGTCTTTAGGGGATTTTTCCGCCCCCCCACCCCCACCCCCGATGAAACTTTAGTTCTCCTCTTCAGATTCAATATTCTTCTTGAGGAGATTTAATCCACCTACTTTGTATTAAGTGAAAAATTACAAGAAAGAACTAGAATATTCATAGTACAATTCAGAATGAGATTTTTTAATGACAAAAATAAAGGCAATGAAAGAATAAAATGGAAAAGTATAATATTTAGAGGAGTTTTAGGAAGAGACGAGGGGTGCCTGGGTGGCTCAGTTGGTTAAGTGTCCAGCTCTTGTTTTGGCTCAGGTCATGATCTCAGTTTGTGAGTTCGAGCCTTCCATTGGGCTCTGTGGTGACAGTGTGGAGCCTGCTTGGGATTCTCCCTGCCCCACCCCGCCCCTCTCTCTGCCCCTCCCCCACTTGTTCTCTCTCTGTGTCTTAAAATAAATAAACTTTAAATAAAATTTTAAAAAATAAACCTTACTCAGGTATATCTGGTGGAACTGTGGAACCTCAAATATAAACCTTAGAGCTCTGTGCCAACAGCACAAGAATATGCTTGGGATTCTCTCTCTCTGCCCCTTCCCTGCTCGCTCACTCACTCTCTCTCTCTCTTTCTCAAATATATAAATAAACTTAGAAAGATTTAAAAACATAAACCTTAGAAAAATGTAAAAACAGCCTGTAAAAAAAGCACATTGTCTGCAAAGGAATAACAATTAGACGGAGAGTTGACACTTTAGCAGCAAAAACTGAGGCCAAAATAAAATAAGAAAATATCTTAAGAACTGGTGACCTAGAATTCTATACCCACTTAAATTATCATTCAAGAATGAGAATGAAATAAGAATATTTTCTTTTTATTTATTTTTTAGTTTTTAAATTTTTTTTAACATTGACTCATTTCTGAGAGAAGAAGAGAGACAAACTGTGAGCCAGGGATGGGCACAGAGAGATGGAGACACAGAATCCAAAGCAGGCTCCAGGCCCTGAGCTGTCAGCACAGAACCCAATGCGGGGCTCAAGCCCATGAACCGTGAGATCGTGACCTGAGCCAAAGTCAGAGGCTTAACCATTTGAGCCACCCAGAGACCCAAAAATAAAGATATTCTCAAACAAGGACTAAGAGAATTTTCCACTCACAGGTCCTATATGAAAGAACTACATAAAGATATACTTCAGAGAATAGGAAAAATGAACCCATGACAAAAGGATTTAATA
This sequence comes from Proteles cristata cristata, assembly GCA_017311185.1. Lineage (NCBI taxonomy): Eukaryota > Metazoa > Chordata > Mammalia > Carnivora > Hyaenidae > Proteles > Proteles cristata. The sequence goes on along the minus strand of JAESUZ010004656.1, from coordinate 457,023 downwards.
AGCAATAAATTAGCAGTGAACAATCCATAACTAAAATTAAGAAAACAATTCTATTTATACTAGTATCAAAAAGAATAAAATACTTAGAAATAAATGTAATAAAAGTCCAAAAATTATAAAAGTACAAAACTTGTACTCTGAAAACTAAAGGCATTTTGAAAGGAAATTAAAGAATTCCTAAATAAATGGAAAGATATCCCATGTTAATGGATTGGAAGAGTTACTATTGTCAAGATGGCAATACTCCTGCATTCACCTATAGATTCAATACAATGGTATCAAAATCCCACCTGAATTTTTGTGCAGAAATTAGGACGATATTAAAATTCATATTTAAGTACAAGAGACTCAGAATAGCACTCTGAACAAGAAGAACCAAGTTGGAAAACTCACACTTCTGGAATCCAAAACTTATTACAAAGTTACAGTAATGAATATACTGTGATGTTGTATTAAGAATAGACATATAGATCAATGGAGTAGTCCAAAAATAAACTCTATAGTTATGGTAAATTGATTTTCAGCAAGGGTCCAAAATATTCAATGAAGAAAGAATAATCTTTTTCAACAAATGGTAGTGGGTAACTTGATAACCGCATGTAAAAGAATGAAGTTGTACTTCTTCCTTACTCTATACACAAAAATTAACTCAAAACTAATCATAGATGCAAGTGTTAGAGCTAAAACTATAAAATCCCTAGAAGAAACAGGGATATAGTTTCATGACCTTGGATTAAGCAAAACATTCTTAGATAGGATACCAAAAGCACAAGCAACAAAAGAAAATATATGTAAATCGGGTTTCATCAAAATTAAAAACTACTGTTCTTCAAAGAACACCACTGAGGTAATGAAAAAACCTCAGAACAGAATGGAAAAATATATTTGTAAATTATATATCAGATAAATGGTTTGTATCTAGAGCATACAAAAACTCTTACAACTCAATAATAGAAAGACAAATAACCCAATTTTAAAATGGGCAATGGATATGAATTACAAAGAAAAATATACAAACAGCCAATAAATGCATGAAAAGATGCTTACCATCATTAGTCATTAGGGAAATACAAATCAAAACAACAATGAGATACTATTTTACATAAATTGAAAAAGGTTATAATAAAAAGACAGATAGTAACAAGTGTTAGTTAAGTTTTGGACAGTCAAAAATTACATGTGAATTTTCGAGTGTGTGAGGGGTTGGTGTCCTTAACCCCTGTGTTGTTCAAGAGTCAACTTGTATTGGGGCGCCTGGGTGGCTTAGTTGGTTAAGCGTCCGACTTTGGCTTAGGTCATGATCTCGAGGTTCGTGGGTTCGAGCCCCGCATAGGGCTCTGTGCTGACTGCCAGCTCAGAGCCTGGAGCCTGTCTCAGTCTGTGACTCCCTCTCTCTCTGACCCTCCCCTGCTCACGCTGCCTCTCTCTCTCTCTCTCTCTCCTAGAAATAAATAAAAAACATTAAAAAAAAAAAGAGTCAACTTGTATTTCAGTAAAGATGATTTTAAAAAAGCAATAGAGAGTAAAGAAATCGTTAAGTATATAGTCAAATCTAAACAAGCATTGAATGTATAAAATAGTAATAAAAGCACTAACAGAAGTTATTTAAAAAGATGGAACTAAAATAGTGAAACAGTAATATGTGAGAACAGATGAAGAAGGATTAGAGATAAAGCATTCCAAAGTCCTTATTTTGTTTAAAAGGAAATCAAGGGCTACTGAACAACCTACAACATTGTAGAACAGTATGCTTGCTAAATTTAAAAGTAAATAGGAAAAAATAGCAATAGAATCACTTGAAGGAAAAAGATCCTTTCTACAGTAGAAATGTAGAAAAAAGAACCCGGTGAACAGAAAGCACACAAAAAAGAATAAATTCATCACAGTGTGTAATCACAATAAACAAATGGACTAAATATTCCAGTAAAGAGGCAGAGACTCCAACTTAATTTAAATAAATCTAGCTGTATGTAATGGGTTTTTAAAAAGAAATGTTAATTTATATGGGGTGCCTGGGTGGCTCAGTCGGTTAAGCATCTGACTTCAGCTCAGGTCATGATCTCACAGTTTGTGGGTTCAAGCCCCGTGTCAGGCTCTGTGCTGACAGCTAGCTCAGAGCCTGGAGCCTGCATCAGTTTCTGTGTCTCCCTCTCTCTCTGACCCTCCCCTGTTTGTGCTGTCTCTCTCTCCATCTCAGAAATAAATACAACATAAAAAAATTCTTTTAATTAAAAAAAGAAATGTTTATTTCTTTATTTTGAAAGAGGGAGGGGTAGGGGGAGAAAATGCACAGGGGAGGGTCAGAAAGAGAGAGTCCTAAGCAGGCTCTGTGCTGTAGCTCACTCTCAAGAACCGTGAGATCATAATGCCCTGAGCTGAAACTAAGAGTCAGAAACTTGAGCCACCCAAGTGCCTCTGTAGTAGGTTTTCTAAAAATCACATTTTCTAATCATCTGTTCCAGGTAATTAGGATGAAATTGCATTTGAATATTTTTCCTTGTCTTGTTCCTGACTTTAAATGGGATGTTTTTAGCACTTCACCATTAAGAATAATATTTGTTTTTAGTTTTGGTAGGTACTTTTTTTTTCAGGTTAAGGAGTTTTCCTTCAATTCTTAGCTCAGTAAGAGAAATTGCATTCAGAATGTTGAGACAAAATAACTGTCAACTTAGAATTCTATACACAGTTCATCTGTCCCTCGAGAATGAGGCTGAAGTCAAAAGAATTCAATACTATAAAAGAATTAGATGGTACCTAGATGTAAATATAACAAAAGATGTGAAAACTTTCATGGATAAAACTCTAAAAGCTTCCTGAGGGACATAAAGGATAGCCTGAATAAATGGATAGAACATGTTCATGTATGGGAAGACAAGGTCTTAACAGCAAGCATTCTCCTAGGTTTACACTATAAATTTAATACATTCTATTAAAAATCCCTGGGGAGTTTTTTTTCACTGACCTGGATAAGCAGATCATAAAGTTCATGCAGAAAAGGAAAGGCCAAGAATAGTCAAAACAATTTTGAAACAAAGAAAAGATTCACCCTAAAAAATACCAAGTCTCTTCATAAATTAATATAATTAAATACATAAATTAATATAATTAAAATACTGTAGTAACAGTATCTGAATAAACAGATCAATGAGACAGATTTTCTGGAAAACCCAGAAACATTGCCATATAAATAGGAACTTGGAATATGACAGAGGTGACATTACAGTCAGTAAGGAAGGCTGACTAATAAGTGGCATGGAGACTATTTGTTAACAATATTCTCAAGGGGAAAATTATATTCACACCTCACATCATGCGCAAAACTAAATTTCAGACATGTTAAGGAAAAGCTATAAACATTAAGACAAAATGTAGGAAAATATATGTGACAAAAGCAAAAATCATGGAAAAGTGATAAATTGAACTACATGATTTTTAAAAACCTCTCACTGACAATTGACAACAATCACGAGGTAAAAAGGCAAGCACTTAGAGAAGATATCTGCAACCTCCATTTCCAACCAAAGACAAGTATCCAAAATCTATAGTAAGTTCCTAAAAATAAGCAAGAAGAAGAAAAATAATGAAACACCGAAAAGGCAAAGGACGTGAAGGAGCAATTAGCAGAGGAGGACTTTACTGATCACGAAACACATGAAAATGTGCTCGACTTCACTAGCAATCGAGGAGACAAATCAATATTATTTCACAACTATTAGAGTGGGGGGAAATGTTTAACACTGATATTACCAACAATACCAGCTGGTGAGAACAGAGAAATAAAAACTTTCATCTGCTGCTAGTGGGAGTGTAAAATTATATAACTGCTATCGAGAGCAATCTGGCAATGCCTGGTAAAGTTAATGTATAACCTCTGAACAATGACTCCACTTTTATGTATCTAGAAGTTCCTGAGAGATACATGGGCCCGAGGAGATACAAACAAAACCACATTCTTTTCAGCACTCCATGCAAGAGCTGAAAAGGTGGAAATAAGCTACCTGACCTTCCTGGGTAAAATGGGGAAATAAAATGTGCATTATTTATACAATGCCATACTGCACGGCAGCTAATATGAGTGAACTAGTTCTATGTCATTTGCATGGATAAACCCAAAATCTATAGTGATAAGCCAAAAAGAGGCAAAGTAAGTATTTATATGTGATATCATTTGTATAAAATTTAAAATAAGTAAAAATAATAGTACATATTATTTACAAATTCATTAAAGATACCCAAATCTTGCTGGTTATTATTCACACTTCTGAGGTGGGGAGAGAGGAGCCTCCTAATTCAGGTATTCTGATACTGTAACACCTAGAGAGGTCCTTGAATTTATACACAAAAGGTAAGAGGATTTTTCTTTAGAGCTGAGCCACTGATGAGCACTATTATGTACAAAGAACCCTAAAGACATTTGGTGGGTTGTAGAATCAATGGCTAGGTCCTCTTCACTAAGGCATCAAGAATAATAACCCTCAATCAGCGGGTCTAAGAGAATGACTCTGGCCTAGCTCCGGTCTTCTCCTGAAGATTCCAGATTGTTCTCTGGCACCCAGCCTGGTTTGCACTGGGAAATCTTGTGTTTCCTTAGACATCCACCAGAAATACAGCTTGGCACTCCAACTTTTACCTTCTGACTTCTAGAGAAGATTCTATAGCTTAGCTCTACCTCTGACCCATGCCCAGGGCCTGGACTTAGCTTTTCCAGGGGTTGGGGTGGGGTGCTCCTTTCCTGGGTGGGTCAACCTTTCTTCTAGGAGCTACAATGATCCACAGAGGGCCTTTAAACTCCCTTTGGCTTGGAGTTACAGAGCCGTGATCCTTCCTAAGTTCCTCCACTAAACATGCGCACACACATACTTTCATATTCACACAAACACATTTATATACACATACACACCCATACACAAACTTGCATGGACAAAGAAACGCACACATACACACCTACACCACTCCTTTCCTGCAACAGGAGTTGGGCTTGCTTAGTCACTCAAAATCCAATCTTGTGTGGATATTGTGTGGTAGATCTGATTTTATAATGGAACACAATGGGAATAATAGAATTTACTATTCACAAACGCATAGATCTCAAGTATCAATGATACCATTATGACACAATAGACCCTTCCTCTTACATAAGCTCAAATCCTGTGACTTTTCTTTTTCTCTTTGGGAGTAGACTTGATTCAATTATATTCTTCAGTTCTTACCCTATTACCAATACCATTATGTGAGGCCCCTCCCTGGTTCTATTTTACTTTATCTTTCCCCTTGGGCCGGGTTCCACTCTTTCCTCCCTCCTCTCCCTCACACGCATCCTCTGTAAAGTGTTTGATGTCTGCCCGATCATTATTTATCCTGTTGCTTGTCTACTAGGATGCAGAGCAAGATGATGTTTATCTCTGATTCATTACCCTGATTCATTTTTATTAAGCAGCCATAAAATTTTAGGTGGTGTGCTGGAGTGGCATCTGCTGGGGCACCTAGCAGCCAAATGATGTGAACATCCGCTCAATTTGATGGTGGGCCCAGAGGTGACTGTTATATTATTTTCTCCATACACAGAACTCAGCTCATAAGATCATACCCTTGCAGGAAAAGAATGTTCCTTAGCTCGGGAAAATGCGCATTTGTCACGAATGAACGTTTTTTTCTTCAGGGATGAGCCAGTGACTAACTGTGCCACTAACTGTGCCACGAAGACCCCCTTCTACCAAGAGATGGCGGCTGGCCTGACCCCACGGGCGGGCTGCTCCGGAACCTGGCCCATAGGTGGCAGTCTCCCTTCGTCGTTCCTGGACCGCAAACCTCAGAAGGTCGGACTGCAATCTAGGTTTCCTTTGCTCTTTGCTTTCCGGTTTCCTAATATTTAATGTTCGCTCCACCAAAGTCCCCTCCTCCCCACAGCGGGTAGAGCCCACAGGAGGGGAGCGCAGCAGTAACAAAAGAAACTTCATCTGGATCCCGCCAAAGACAGAAGGGCCCGTTGTGCCCTCCTCTTTGGGATTGTTTCAGTCCTGCAGCCAAGCCCCCCTGCAGAATTGCTCTGTAAATGGCAAGAAGGAGTGTCTTTGGCTCAAAACAGAAAATAAAGCCTTCTCAGAATGTCAGGATTTTTAAAAAGCAATCATGCCAATACAGGTCTCTATTCTCTTTGTTTTGTCATGTCTCCACTCTCTGCCAACACACCCCCACAGATTTGGGATTCATCCTTGTGAATGGGTTGCGATCAGAGAGTCTACCCCAAATATGCCTGACCCTCACCTAGTCCCTCACAGAGCCTATCTGACAAAATGGAGAAGAGTCGGAGACAGCGATGAAGGGAGTGTGTGTGTGTGTGCGTGTGTGTGTGTGCGTGTGCGTGTGTGTGTGTGTGTAAGAATCCTCCCACCCCTCCTGTTCAGAGAATTCTAGCAGATAGGGAGTACAAAGGAAACCGGGAGATCAAGAAGAGGGTACCACCTTCTCACCTTCCTTGTACCCCACCCACTCCACACCCGAGAAGAGAAGACAGGTGGGCTACTAACCCAGTCCTAGGCCCTTCTAGGAGAGCCTGCCCAATGGGGTTCTAATGAGCCAGCACCACATGTCTGCCCTCCCCACCCCCCACTGTTTATGGAGCCAAAGGGAGTTTCAATCATTAGCAAGTGTCAAATCGCCTGAGGATTGTGCTTGTCCAAGATGCCAAATGGTGTGGTTCATTAGCATTTGTAAAACCCGCCTCAACAAAAATGAGAACCTAGTGCTGGGTTGGATTTTGTGTATTCCACTTGAGTTAACAAGCAGAATATCTTTTTAATCTCATTAACACCTGGGTTCTGAAAAAGACACTGCCAAGGAAAGGACTTCCTTGTCTATGATGGAAGGAGGCTTTCTTTGCTTCTAGGTGCTTCTCCTCCCCCAACTAGAAACCTAATTAGATGCCTTGTCTCCTCCTCCTTCTCCAGAGGTAGGTAGGGCTCAGAGACTGTTGGTTAGGTTTGGAGGAAGGAAGAAGTTTGGAGTGTTAGAGAAAGCATTCCTGAATCGGAGGTAGCCTCTTCTAAACGGGGGCAAATTCATGTTTCTTCAGAGGACTAGAGCCTGGATTGATGGGGTGTCAATGGTGGTGAAGTTGGAGGGGCTGGTGGAGGAGCAAAGGTAGAAGGGGTAGCCATGGAGGGGTAGTAGAGGTGGAAATGGTTGAGGTGGAGGGGTCAAGATGGAAAGCGGCAGGGGGTAAAAGAGTAGAAGAGGCCTGGCAGCAACCTAATTCAAGTTGGAACGTGACAGAGCAGTGGCCATGACGGGGAAGCCTCTGCCACCACCAGGAGCCTTCTTTTAGGATACTGTCTGAGATCTTTGGCCAGTCTATGGCATGCACCTGGACTCAATGGGTGTGGTTCTGAAGAACCAAAGCTGATCTCTTCTTGCTAGGCTGACTTCAGGGGTGAAGGTCCCCATAGTCTAGCTGGTGGTATTAGGATGTGCCTGTTGGCTGGAAGCCTGTGAGAGGGGCAGCCAGTCAGGAGTGCTCTCCTCCGGGCACAGATCCACAGAGCTGAGGTCACTTCAGTTTCAACCATAGTTGAGAATTTCTGAGATGGAAAGATCTGGTTATTTATGAGATAGAATCTATCAGGAAGGTCCATTGTCTCAGTGGTTATAATCATTTATGACATAGGAAAGCTTTGGTTGAAACTAGTATTTCACAAATACTGTGGATGAAATTTTTGTAAAACAAAACAGGATTTCAGCTTAATTTCTTCCATCTGAATTAGACCCTTGTTAATTATATTCCCATGCTGATTTACCATTCTGCATTTCCCATTGACCTTGGGGTGCATGTCAACATGGGGAATGAATGCAGAGGATCTGAGAGCATACAATCTTCCCTCTCTTTAGACCCTTTCCTTTGAAAAGCTCTGTGAATTCAGATTTTCTTTCTCATGTGCAAAAAGAACTGCTTAGAAGCACCTCCAATCCTCAAAATCTAGAAAATAAAGCCTTAGTGGGGTATTTAAATTCTGCTGGAACATGAACCCAGCACCCTTCCCACTTCATCTCTTACCACTGACCTTTGATCAGAGTCTTCACAGTTCTTGAAATACCAGGAGCGTTTCCACACCTGTGTGTCTGCTGGACCCTCTCACCCTACCCCACTTGCCAAGATCCTACTTCTTCCTCAAGGCCTGTCTCAAATTTCACTTCCTTGCTGAAGCCTGATCCCTCTGGAGTAAGTTACCCAGCCCTATTCTGTGCTCTCGAGGGCCCTTGGAATCTTTTGTGCACACAGCCTCGTGGGTCAGCAGGCTGTGCATGTGGCTTTCTCCTTCACAATCTTAAGCTCATGGAGAGGGTCATCCATATCTCAGTGTATCTCCTCTAATACCTGGCCCAATGTTGCCCATTTAGAAAAGCTCAACAATTGTTGGAATTTGCAGTCAAACCACGTTAGCTTATAAAAATAAACACAAATGTCAGGCCTAATCCTTCCCTATTCAATGTAAGAGGCACCACTAATTTACTTTTAACAGAAGAAAATCAGTAATTTAAAACTCGAAATGAATTAGCTAATGAAGAGAAAGACAAAGAACGTTCAGTCCCTCTGAAATTCAAAGACTTTTCTGTGAAAACAAGGAAATACCAAATCTGGCAAATCAAATTAACAAATTTAGAAGAAATTAGAGTGGCCATTGTTGCCAGAGTCACAGGGAGACATACACTGCCAGGGCTGCTGGTGGTGGAGGGAGGGTAGCCTTTCTCAAAGTAATTTTATAAAATGTCGCAAGTGCCTTAAAAATCTCCATTCACTTTGATCCGGTGACTCCAACAAGAGTGTTTTGTAAGGTACACAAGCTGTGATGCAAATGAAGAATTGTGTTTATTATTATGTTCGTTGCAACCAGCATGATTTATAATACTGAAAAGTTGAAAATAACCCAAATCCCCAACACTGTGGAAAAGGTTCAATAAATGATGGTGGATCTGTGTAATAGTTTGCTGCTGTGCATTAAAATGCTTTTTGAAAACACTTATTATCATGGGAAAATGCTTGTGATACAGTGTTAACTGAAAAAATAAGACATAAAACTGAATATACTTAAGATCTCAAATAAGATGTTACATGTTTATGTATATGCATATTTATGTGCCTATACATGTGTATATAACCTGTATTATCACTATTAGACACATGTGGCTATTGAGCACTTCAAATTTGGCTAGTCCAAAATAAGAGATGCTGTAAGTGTAAAATACATATTGGATTTCAAAGACTTAGTATGAAAAAATAACATACAGCACCTCATTAATCTTTATATTGATTATGTAATGAATAATAATATGGTAGACACATTGGGTTAAACTCTATTGTTAAGCTCAACTGTTTCTTTTTACTTTTTTTAAATGTGGCTATTAGAAACTTTAAAATTACACATACGGTTCAGATTCTGGTTTTTCGGACAGCACTGTATTAGACAAATGCATTTTTTAAAATGAAGAAAATTACTAGTTGAGTTTACCCTTGGGTTTTAGAATTACAAGCGATTTTCGTTTTGTTTTTTAAGCTCTTCAGTCCTGGGGTGCCTGGGTGGCTCAGTCAGTTAAGCATCTGACTTCGGCTCAGGTCGCGATCTCACGGTTTGTGGGTTCGAGCCCCATGTCAGACTCTGTGCTGGCAGCTAGCTCAGAGCCTGGAGCCTGCTTTGGATTCTGTGTCTCCCTCTCTCTCTGTCCCTCCCCTGCTCACACTGTCTCTCTCTCTCTCAGAAATAAAAAAAAAAAATTAAAAAACCTCTTCCGTCCTCTGTTTTCTAAATGAGCCTATATTTCTAGTGTTTCACTTCTTTTGGAGAGCGTTCTCCAACCTCCTAGATTGGTGTTAGGCGCATGCATGACTTACTGCACTTCTTCTATACAGTGCTTACTAGAGTTTGAAATTACATGCTGTCTGATCATCTGATTCATGTCAGCCTGCTCAGCAGACCATAAGGTCCATGTGTCGGGACCCATGTCTGTTTTGCTCACCTTTGTGTTCCCAGCATTTAGCAAAATGCATAATATACAATAAGTACTTAATAACTACTGGTTGGGGTCGCCTGGGTGGCTCTGTCAGTTAAGCCTCCGACTTCAGCTCAGGTCATGGTCTCATAGTTTGTGAGTTCAAGCCCCACATCAGGCTGTCAGAGCAAAGCCTGCTTTGGATCCTCTGTCCCCTTCTCTCTCTGGCTCACTCGCTCTCTTGCTCACTCTCTGTCTCTCTCTCTCTCTCAAAAATAAACATTTAAAAATTTTTAAATAGGGGCACCTGGGTGGCTTAGTCGGTTAAGCATCCAACTTTCGCTTGGGTCATGATCTCGCGGTTTGTGGGTTCGAGCCCCGCGTCGGGCTCTGTGCTGACTGCCAGCTCAGAGCCTGGAGCCTATTTCAGAGTCTGTGTCTCCCTCTCTCTCTGACCCTCCCCTGCTCACGCTGTCTCTCTCTTTCCCTCTCTCTCCTAGAAATAAATAAAAATATTTAAAAAAATTTTTTTTAAATAAATAAGTACTATTGGATGGATGAACTAATTAATGAATTAATGAACAATGAATTATTGAACAAATGAAAGAGAAAAGCATTCAACACCAGAAAAGCCCATCAAGGAACTATAAAATCAAAGTAATTCATCATATAAGAGAAGTATTTACAAACTCAGAACAGGAATGGTCAGAACAGATTTTGGAGTTGCTGTAGCCACCAGATCTGTTGCAAGGAATGCAGTGATCAAGAACTCCAGCTGCTGTGCTCTGAATCCTTGCGAGTTCTGAGTTTCCAGGGACTCCTGGCCAATGACCAAGTGCAGTGGGGCCTGTTACTGCATGAGGTGGGACTCTTCTGACTGGTGTTTTAGCTCAAGGATTCCCATTGGCTTTGCCAGAACTAACTAACTAACTAACTAACTAACTAACTAACTAACTAACTAACTTCCTCCCTCCCTCCCTTTCTTCCTTCCCTCCCTCTCTTCTTCCCAGGGGTCAGACCTTTATCACCATCTGAGGGCTCTCCTTGATGCCTCCGGCTCCCTCCCCATTTTCCCCAGTAAATCACTTGAGCATCTTATCTCATTTGAAGTTTGCTTCTCAGAGGACCCGAATAACTCATTTGCTTCCAAAATTTAAAAATATACATTATTTACTTTTTTGCATGGGCAATCCATACATACTTTACAAAATTCAAACAGCACAACATTTAGGAGGGTGTATTAGAAAAGGAAAGTTGCAGGGTACCCAGGTGGCTCAGTGGGTTGAGCATCTGGCTTCCACTCAGGTCAAGATCTTACAGTGAGTTTGAGCCCCACATCGGGTTCTCTGTTGTCAGCACAGAGCTTGCTTCAGATCCTCTGTCCTCATCTCTCTCTGAAGGAGAAGGGGAAGGGGAAGGGAGGGAGGGAGGGAGGGAGGGAGGGAGGGAAGGAAGGAAGGAAGGAAGGAAGGAAGGAAAGTTGCTCTCACATCCCTTTCCCTTAGCCACCTAATTACCTTCTAACTTCCCTTTCCTCTCCCAGAAGTCAATCTCTGTTCTACTTTTCCTTTTATTTTTCAATTTTTTAAATGTTTTATTTATTTCTAGGAGAGAGAGAGAGAGACAGCATGAGCAGGGGAGGGTCAGAGAGAGAGGGAGTCACAGACTCTGAAACAGGCTCCAGGCTCTGAGCTGGCAGTCAGCACAGAGCCCGACGCGGGGCTCCAACCCACGAACCGCGAGATCATGACCTAAGCGAAAGTCGGACGCTTAACCGACTAAGCCACCCAGGCGCCCCTCTGTTCTACTTTTCCATACTATATATACACTATTCTTAACACTGCTTTAGTCTCTTGAGAGTGTATATAGACTAATGTTCTTTGACTAAATATAGTACCTCATTCTTGTTATCGCTTTATCTGAGTCCATTGTATTTACCTGTTTCCACACTGATGAACATTTAAATATTTCTAATCTTTCACCATGATTATAGTACTGTTGTAGTTTGTCTTTTCATTTATGTATAAGTTTATCTGTATGTAAATTCGTATAGAAAATGTCTAGAAGTGGACTTACTGGATCAAAAGATAAGGATATGTTAAATTTTGCTACTGAATTGCTCTCCACAGAGCTTAGACCAATTTATACCTTCAATAGCATGACCTCACACTCTTGCTAACACGTTATCAAACTTTTCCTTTTTGCCAGTATGACAGGTTAAAAATGTAGTTTTGCATTTCTCTTATTATAAGTGAAGTCAAGAATCTCTTCCTACATTTAAGAACCATTGTATTTTGTGTGAACTGTGGGTTTCTATTCTTTGCTCATTACTCTACAAAGTGTTTTTGCTTTTCTAAAATTCATTTGTAAACATTCTACATACATTAAGAAACTTACACTTGATTAAGTTCCTCCGAATCCTCCTATACACGCAAACATATGATATTTGTCCTTCTCTGCCTGACTTATTTCGCTCAGCATAATACCCTCAAGGTCCATCCATGTTGCTACACATGGCCAGATTTCACTGTTTCTCATTGCCATGTAGTATTCCATGGTATAGATAAACCACATCTTTTTTTTTTAATTTTTTTTAATGTTTTTTATTTATTTCCAGGAGAGAGAGACAGCGTAAGCAGGGGAGGGTCAGAGAAAGAGGGAGTCACAGACTGAAACAGGCTCCAGGCTCTGAGCTGGCAGTCAGCACAGAGCCCGACGCGGGGCTCGAACCCATAAACCGCGAGATCATGACCTAAGCGAAAGTCGGACGCTTAACCGACTAAGCCACCCAGGCGCCCCGATAAACCACATCTTCTTGATCCATTCATCTGTTGATGGACACTTAGGCTCTTTCCATGTTTTAGCTATTGTGGAGAGTGCTGCTATGAACACTGGGGTACATGTGCTCCTATGCCTCAGCATTTCTGTATCCCTTGGGTAAATTCCTGGCAGTGCTATTGCTGGGTCATAGGGGAGGAATTTAACTGAGGATCATGGGGAAAAAGTAGGGGGGGAAATGGTGGGGGAAAGGGAGAGAGGCAAACCATGAGGGACTCTTGAATGCTGAGAAACAAACTGAGGACTGATGGATGTGGGGGGGAGGGGAGAGATGGGCATGGAGGAGGGCACTTGTCGGGATGAGCACTGGGTGTTATATGGAAACCAACTTGACAATAAACTATTTGTAAGAAAAAAAAAAAAGAAACTTACACTTAAGATTTCAACATGCTAGGGGTGCCTGGGTGGCTCAGTCAGTTAAGCATCTGACTTCGGCTCAGGTCATGATTTCAGGGTCCGTGGGTTTGAGCCCCGCATCGGGCTCTGTGCTGACAGCTCTAAGCCTGGAACCTGTTTCGGACTCTGTGTCTCCCTCTCTCTCTGACCCTCCCTAGCTCGTGCTCTGTCTCTCTCTGTCTCAAAAATAAATAAACGTTAAAAAATTAAAAGAAAAAAAAGATTTCAACATGCTAGATTTTTCCCAGTTAGAAGTTGACTTGTCTTTAATTTGTTTATGGTGTTTTGTTTTGTTTGGTCACAAAGACTATTTTAATTTTAAAATTAGTTAAATGTATCATTCTTTGGGGTGCCTGGGTGGCTCAGTCGGTTAAGCATCCAACTCTTGATCTCAGCTCAGGTCATGATCTCATGGTTCATGAGCTCGAGCCCAGCAAAGGGGTCTGTGCTGACAGTGCAGAGCATGCTTGGAATTCTGTTTGTCTTTCTCTCTCTCAAAATAAATATATAAACTTAAAAAAAATCATCCTTAAAAATTTTTTTCCATTTATTTATTTTTGAGAGACAGAGACAATGTGCAAGTGGGGGAGGGGCAGAGAGAGAAGGAGACACAGAATCTGAAGCAGGCTCCATGCTCTGAGCTGTCAGAACAGACCCTGACGTGGGGCTCAAACCCACAAACTGTGAGATCATGACCTAAGCTGAAGTCGGACACTGAACTGACTGAGCCACTCTGCTGCCCCCTTCCCCAAATATCATTCTTTTTGAGACTACCACATTTTGAGGCAAAGTTAGAAAGGCTGTCTTCATTCTGAGATTATTTTTAAAATAATTCCGAGAAATATTTCTGAACCTTATTTTTAAAATATTTTTAAAATATTCTTTTAAAATTAGAAAAATTCTTCCATGTTTTCTTCTTCTTCCCTTCCTTCTTCCCTCCTTTCCTCTCTTCCTTCCTTTTAAATATTTTACCCTTTCATCATAATTAATGTTGATATAAGGTGTGAGTTAGGGATTTGTGCAAGAGACTGACTAGTTATTAACCCAAAGCTATTTGCCCCTCTTAGCTACAAAGCTAGACTACATTTTTCCTCTTTTCTTGAAGTTAGGTGTGGACACGTGACTGAGCCCTGGCTAATGGAATGTGAGGGGAGTAATGAGACTCCCTCATCCTTTCTCTTTCCCTATCTGCCATGTCCACTTGCTATAGAGAAGACTGGGGATCTAGAACAGTGCTGTCCAATAGAAATATATGTGAGCCATAAAAGTGAAACATATTTATCATTGTACATTTTCCTAGTACCATATTAAGCAAACAGAAACAGGCAAAGTTAATTACAATAATCTATTTTATTTAAACAAATATGTGTCTAAAATATACTCATTTGAACAAGTAATCACTATAAAATGTATGAGTTTTTCCTTTCTTTTCATACTATGCCTTTGAAATATGATGCGTATTTTATACTTACTGCACATCTCACTTAACAATGGTGACATTCCAGGTACTCCACAGTCTTATGAGCCAAGGATCAAAATATTGGACAGTTCAGCTCTAGAGAATATCCACATGAACAGAGTTTGTGTCTCTGAATGACCACATGGAAAATTGTACAAAGGTAACAGCCAATCGCCTTTTATATTCACAAGAACAAACCTTAGTTGTGTTAAGTCACTGAGAATTTGGGTTTGTTATAGCAGTTAGGGTGACTTTATGTAACTGATATAGAATCCTAATCTACTTTTTTCATTTGGTTACCAATTTGTTCCAATACCACTTGTAGAATAATTGTTTTTCTCAGTTACTTGAAAATCACCTTTCTCATGTTCTATGTATTCATCTTTTAAGGTTTATTCCTGGACTTTCAACTCAGATATATTCACCAATTGATCAATATTGACCTATTTATTACTAGTATCACACTGTTTTAACTATTAGAGATTTCTTATTCCCTTGTGGTAGGCAGAATTCTAAGTTGACTCCCAAGATTCCTGCTCCCTGGTATATAATCCTTTAGAATCTCTAAAATTCGTGAATGATGGGCTAGTCACCCTCATAATTAAGTTATTTTATTTGGTATAATTAAGTTTAAGACAAGGGAGATTATCCTGGGGGGACCTTACCTAATCAGGTAAAACCTTAAGTGGGGCTCAACTCTTCCTGTAAACAGAGTCAGAGCATGAAAGGAAATCAGTATCAGGGAGATTCCCCACTGCTGGCTTTGAAGATGTAGGGGGCTCTGTGGCCAGTAATATGGGAGGCCTCTAGGAACTAAGAGCTCTTGGCTAACAGGCAGTGAGGAAATGTAGTCTTCAATCTCACAACCACAAGGAACTAAAATCTCACAACAATCTGAATGAAACTGGAAGCAGATTCTTCCCCAGTCCATACTCCAAAACGAAATGCAGCCTGGTGGACATCTGAATTTTAGTCTCACTAGCACCTGAGTGGAGAACCCTGTTATGCCATGCCTCAACTTCTGACCTACAGAACTGTGAGCTAATAAGTCGGTGGTGTTTTAAGCTACTAAATTTGAGGTAATTTCTTATGCAGCGATAGAAAACTAATACACCGATTACCTCTATTCTTTAGAATTTTTTTATGGTTACTCATTTTTTTCAGATAAACTATATAATCAGCAAAACTAGTTGTAAAATATTATTCTGATAGTATTTTTATTGTCATTGTTTGACACTTAGAGATTTACTCAGGGAGAATTGACATCCCTATGATGTCAAATATCCCTATCCATGAACATAATATGTCTTTCCTTTCTTTCAAGGTCTTCATTTGGACTTGAAAGTTTTCTCTACAAAGTCCTTGCACAATTTCCTTTAAAACTGATTGAATCTATGTTTTTGTTTCTATTGTACAACAGGTCTTTTTTTCCATCACGTATTTAACTGGTTATTGTTCCTACATAATCAGATTACTAATTTCCTAATGTTAACTCTGTACCAAGCTTCCTAAATAAAATTTCATATTACTTATAATTTTAAATGGATCCCTTTGATTCTTTAGGTAAACAATATTATTCTCAAAGTGATAATTTTACCTCCTACTTCAAGTTTTTTTAGAAATTTTTTAAATGTTTTATTTGTTTCTGAGAGAGAGAGAGAGAGAGAGGGAGGGAGCGAGCATGAGCAGGGGAGGGTCAGAGAGAGAGGAATACACAGAATCTGAAACACACTCCAGGCTCTGAGCTGGCTGTCAGCACAGAGTCCAACGCAGGGCTGGAACCCACGAATCGTGAGATCATGACCTGAGCCAAAGTTGGACGCTTAACCAACTGAGCCACCCGGGCGCCCCCTACTTTGAAGTTTTTATGCCCCTAATTTTTTTCATCTTGTTCAATTACGTTGGCTAGTGCTCCCAATCAACTGTGAAATAATAACAATACATATTTTTAGCTATTTTTTGGCTTTAATAGAATTGTTTCTTTTATTCTGGATTTTTACACCAATATTCATAGGTAAGATTGGGCTATGATTTTATTTATTTGGTGCTCTCATTGTTGTCGAGTTTTAATACCAATGTTACATGTCTCAAAAGAATATGCACCTTTGACTCTTCTTTTTTGTGAAACAGTTTAGCTTTCATTGAAGTTACCGGTTCTTTAAAAATTCCATAGAACTTGCCTAAGAAACTTTATAGATCTGTTGCTATTTATGGGTTAGTTCATTAATAATAATCTTGTAATTCCTTCATGTTAATTGCTTTGTTTAGATTTTCTTTCTGCTCTGGCCAATTTTGGCAATTTATATTCTCTAGGAAAACATCCATTTATCCATTTTAATTACATATAATTCAGCAAACTTATCACTTTTAGATTCCATTTCATATAAAAATGGGGTATATTTGTGTCTTCTCTCCCTTTTCTTGATTAGATTACTTGACATCTGTATATATATTTTTTCACTGAAGAAACAGTTCTTGATTTCATTTATTCATTGCTATTACAATTTTTCTGTTTTTTAATGTAAAACAGTAGGCTTTGATCTTTAGTGTTTTTTCCATCTGCTTGCCTCAGTTTTATTGTTCTTTTTTTAACATCTAGTACTGGATCTTTATTTTTATTCTTTCTTGTTTATTGATATAAATATTTAGGACTTTAAATTTCTTTCTGAAATTCACTGATTTAGCTATACTCTATAGTTCTGACATGAAATATATAGTATTATCATTATTTTGTAGATTTCCTATGCTTTAATTTCCTCCTTGATCAAAGAGTTGATGGAGAATTTAAATTCTCCAAATGATAAGGTTTTTAGATTTATAGTTACTTAAAAATGGATTTTGTTGAAATACTGTTACAGAATTTGACCTGTACTATTTCTATATTTTTCAAGTAAATGAAATATTCTTTCACTTTAATATAAAGTCACATTTTTGTGACTATTGCATGGGTTCTTTAAAGAATATGTATTCTCTAATACATGAATATATATTCATGCGATCTATCTTATTATGTTATATAGCACTTTACTATTTTTATTTTTATTTATTTTTCAATTAAAAAATGTTTATTTATTTTGAAGGAGACAGAGACAGAGCATGAGCAGGAGAGGTGCAGAGAGAGAGAGAGAGAGAGAGAGAGAGAGAGAGGGAGGGAGACACAGAAGCCAAAGCAGGCTCTAGGCCCTCAGCTGTCAGCACAGAGCCTGACACAGGGCTCAAACCCACAAACCATGAGATCATGACCTGAGCTGAAGTCAGACACTTAACTGACAGGGCCACCCAAGGACCCCTACTATTCTTATTTTTATGTATCTGTCTGGGCTCAGATAAAAAAAAAAAATAATTGAAACCTCTTACCATTAATATGTTTCTTTCTCTTTAGGTCCTGTAGCCTTTGCTTCATGAATTTGTTGTTATATTATTAATTATTAATATATTAACATATTTATAATTGTTAGATCTCTGTTGTGATTTACAACTTTGTCATTCTAAAACAGCATGCTCTGTTTTAATATTTAATTTAATGCCAAACATAATGTTTCTTGCCTTAATTCAAAATTGTTTGATTTGGGATATGTTAATCCGATTTTCCTATTATTTGTCTTTATTTGTCTGATTTTACCTGTCTTTTTTTTTTAATTTAAAAAAAATAAATAATTTAATTTTTATTTATTTCTAGGAGAGAGAGAGACAGCGTGAGAAGGGGAGGGTCAGAGAGAGAGGGAGACACAGACTCTGAAATAGGCTCCAGGCTCTGAGCTGGCAGTCAGCACAGAGCCCGACGCGGGGCTCGAACCCACGAACTGCGAGATCACGACCTAAGCAAAAGTTGGTCGCCCAACCAACTAAGTCACCCAGGCGCCCTTGATTTTACCTGTCTTTCTGCTTTCAAGTTTTCTAAGACACACTTTAAGTTTCAAAGACATGTGTGTTTCATATATATACATATATATATATATCATAGGGGCATTTTACTTTAATATCTAGTTCAGCCTGGCCATTTTTAACCACTGAGATGTTCTCCCTGCTTTCTGCTTCTTGGCTCCAATACCAACTCCTCTGCATTTCTTTCTTGTTCTGTTCTGCCTTCTTGTGAACTAGCATGTTAGCCTCCCTTGCCATGGGCATCATACTAGACCACAATAAATGCCCTCTGGGCCTAAATTAAAATGCAGAACACTTACTTGAAATTGAGTATGCATATGTTATGTGTATGCTCCTACTTCAGTCTCCTGAGTAATATTTACATAAACAATACAATACAAATGTACACATATTTGGCTATTTGGGGTAGAGGCCCTGCAAGGAATATTGTATTTAGATTTCCATTTGAGAAGCCACTGAAATTGACATCATTTTACCTAGGGTAAGTAAAACTATTAGATACTAAATAGACACAGATTTGAAGCATAAAAGCAAATGTTTGTTCATGGTAAGAGTGGTTACTAAAAACTATGCTCTGATAAAAGTTCTAGGATTGTTTCAAGTATCTACTTTTGTGTAACAAACTATCCCAAAGTTCAGCGGTAAAAGACAGCCATTGTAGTATGTTCAAACATTCTGTGGATCAGGAATTTGGAAAAGGCCAGGGAAGAACAGCTTGTTTCCACATAAAAATGTCTATGGTCTCAGCTGGAAAGACTGGGAAGTGGAGAGACTCAATAACTAGGGATAGAAATCATCTGGAGGCATTTGTCTAGTGGGCCCTCAATTGGGCTTGTTAGCCAGAACACCTACGCCTGGGCTCTGAGTGTGGCTGGGACTTCTCACAGCTTGATGACCTTGGACTTCTTAATGGCAGCTCAGGGCTCCAAAAATGCAAGAATCCCAAGGGAACCAGGCAGGCACTTCATTGATTTTTATGACCCAGCACCAGAAGACACAGAGCATAATTTTGGCCTTACTCTATTAGTCAACCAGCCACTAAAGTTAACCAACAAGTCACAAAGGCCCAGAGGGGCAATGAGATGCGCATCAAAAATTTTCAGACATGTTGTTGTTGTTGTTGTTTAATGTTTATTCGTTTTCTTGAGAGACAGAGAAAGACAGAGTACGAGTGGGGGAGGAGCAGAGAGAGAGGGAGACACAGAATCTGAAGCAGTCTGCAGGCTCTGAGCTGTCAGCACAGAGCCTGACGTGAGGCTCAAGCTCATGAACTGCAAAGTCATGACCTGAGCCGAAGTCAGCCACTTAACAAACTCAGCCACCCAGGCGCCCCTTCAGACATGTTTTAAATCCCCTACACTCACACTGCTCATCACTGGGCTCTGTCTCTCTGTCTCTCTCTCATTCTCTTTCGCTCTCTGGCAGTCACACACAATCACACCCATATGCACAAACTTACACAGTTGCTTATTAACACTAGCTATCTGTGTAGGTAACTAAATTATAGTGGTGGTTGTTGTGGTACGTTGTAAGCAAATAGTGAATATATTGATTATTCATTAATAAGAAATATAATGTTATTTCCATTCCCAAAATACCTACAAAACACAAGGACAGAAATTTTAAATGAAATTACACAAGACAAAAGGCCAGAGTCATCACAAGAGTTTTATAACTTGCCTCCTTTCTAATTTTCTATGTGCTGGGCTGGCTTCAGAGCCTCCTTGGCTTCACCCCCATTAACTTTTTCCTCAAACATGCCAGGCCTTTTTCTTCCTTGACATAAGGATTGTGTATGTTTTGCTAAAATTTACTCCAGATGGATGCAGTGTTTCTCTCCCAACAGGGAGAATAATAACACCATTATTACTACCTTTGCTGTACCCACACCAACTTCCCATCCATTATTATTACTTTGTTTCTCCCACTCAATACTGCATTTAATGGGCACTTATCAAGCACTGACCGTGTGTCAATCTCTGCAGTAGATACCCAATGACAGGTAGACAGAGCCTGGCTATACTAGAGTACTAGATATCTGTAAGCAGCTAGTGTGGGGTTCCAGATGCTAGTGGAAGACACCCCCAAATGACAGATAAGGAAGAGTTAGCAAAGCATGGAGGTAGATGGGGCAGGTCGCATCAATAGACCAACCAAAAGGATGAAAACAATGGCTATGAAGGAAAGGGACAGATTCAGCTAGAGCAGAGGAATTGTTGGGACTCTACCAGTAGCAGAAGTTTAATGTGATCCACTCTTCTTCTTGCCCGAGGGTTCTTAGAGCCATACAAGGGAAGGAGGGACTTTGCCCTTTTGCTGATGGAGGCCATTGATCCCAGAGACATCAAAAACACTATTAATATGACCCACTTCAATAAGGATGCTCAAAATGGTGGGTTCTTATAGTAATACCTATTTGAGACAAATGTAGCTTTTGGTCTCAAAAAGAATTAAGTTAAAACCAAAGAGTAGATATATAACAATGAAAAAAAAAAAAAAACAAAACAGAAGACAAGTATGGAGCGGTTTGTCCTTGACTTCCCTATTACCATTTACAATGTCCATAATCCATTTCCTTAGCCTTTGTTTATTGCATCCAATAAGAAAGAGCCTATCATCCCTGAAGATGGGCTCCTCTTGTGTCTTTGACTTCTCTGTGTTGGTCTTTCTCTCTGTTTCCTCTTTTTCCCTCACCCCTTGCCCAATGGTATTTTTTATGGCTCTTATGGGTCTCACCTCTCTTCATATTCTGCTTATTCATCAATAGCCTTAGCCTCAATACTACCTATTATCTGCTGTCTTTGATCAGGTTTCTTTAAAAACAGAGCCTGAGGCAAGGATTAAGTACCAATACTTTATTTGGGAAGTGAGGCAGGGAACGATGTAAAGCAAATGCAAGATGATGCATCACCACACTAGTCATTGCTTCACAATGAACTGTGGAGAGGCACACAGGTTATTAGCGAGTATGTCTGCTTGACCACAAGGATATTTCCAAAGAGTCTATCTGTACACACTGTCCCTTGTATTAGTTCATAGGACACAGGGATTTCCTCTGCTCTCCTATTACCTCTTGGCCATCATTTACTCCATGGGGAGTTAGTGCCCCCATAATTTCAGATTATATCATTGGCCTCTTTGGTGGCCATTTGGAATGCCAGGACCCATGAGCCATTATGAGCCATTTCATCCAAGTCTGGAAGTGTTGGGGGGAGTTATAATCTACAGTATCAGTATGTTGTTGTTTAGCATTACTGTGTGATGGCAGCCCAGGAGAAGGGCTTGCATAATTGCCCAAGTGCAAGCAGATTCAGTCAACAGATGATGACCCCATTTGGAGCAGAACAAGTGGTTGAGAGTCCTAAATAGGCAGTGGTGACAAGAGAATCCGAGGAAGTACATAACATGCATGTCCCATACACGTGATAACTCCCAAACCTCCATCTCTGCTTTGATTTCTCTTTCCATCCCTAGACCTACATTTCCAATAAAAGGTCCCAATAGCGGGGCGCCTGGGTGGCTTAGTTGGTTAAGCGTCCAACTTTCGCTTAGGTCATGATCTCGCGGTTCGTGGGTTCGAGCCCCGCGTCGGGCTCTGTGCTGACAGCCAGCTCAGAGCCTGGAGCCTCTTTCAGTCTGTGACTCCCTCTCTCTCTGACCCTCCCCTGCTCACGCTGTCTCTCTCTCTCTCTCCTAGAAATAAATAAAACATTAAAAAAAAAATTAAAAAAAAAAAAAAGGTCCCAATAGCAGTTCAAAATCAATGTGCCCCAATCCTAATTCATTATTTAACCCTTCCACCAAAACATGTTTCCTACCACATTCCTTAATTCAATGAAGAATGTCACCATCCACTCATAATTATTAGAATTGTATCTAGAATTGTACCTTGTTCTCTCAGAGATCCAATCCCCTCCAATCCTGGTTGCCCTGACATTTTTCCATGCTATCAAACAGCTGTATTTTTAAAGACAGCTTTTATGGTTGTTCTTGATAGGAAGGTAGTCTTTTAGGAGCCACCCCCTTATAGTCAGAAGCAGAAGCTTTTGCAAATCTTCCTAACACAATTCCATTTTAAAAAGAAGTTTATTATAAGAAATCTGTATGACAAACATTTGCTGTACAGACAGTTTATGTAAAGTGAAAATCTTATTCATGAAGCAGGATCCATTTGACTGCCATTGAGAGAAGATATGACCCCAAATTGGGTTAAACAAACAAACAAAAAACTTTTGTTTATATAACTGAAAATTTCAGGAGGAAGATCATTGCATATAATATTTCAAATGAAGTTTATCAGGATCCAGTTTTATCTTAATGTCTGCTCTGCTTCATGCAGAATAATGGTAAAGCCATTTTTAAACAGACTTATGACCACAAGACAGCTGTCAGCAACTCCCTGAACTACATGACTCCAGGTCCACACTCAGAAAAAGGAATGTTTTTGTATTGGCATACCTGGGAAAATCTCATTGGCTCTAATTAGGTCATGGCCCATTCCTAAACCAATCACTTTGCCTAGAGAAATTTGATAGAGTGATTAACCTAGGCCCAGGTCACTTCCTTGACTCCCAGGCCAGGGCTAGTTTCAATTCCTCCAGAAATCCATAGACTGAGAGTGGAGTCAGTGGTAGCTCCCAAGCAGGAAGTTAGGATGCGGTTCCCAGGAGAAAAGTGAACTGATATTGGACAACTGAAATAACAATTTTCCACTTCCCTGGCCAAATCCAGTCTCTAAATCCACATTGCCTAGAATTATGTGGAAGATCATAGCCCTACCACTTTGGTCCTCTAAAGCCTTTTCCATGATCCTGGTTCTGGATTGTGACCCAACTCCCTTCACACTGCCACGTTCTTTACAGCCATCCTCTCCAGGACACAATGCAGCTCTTCCAACAGCGGCATGTCCCTAAACAGTGTGATCCCTTCTTCCTGTTACTCTGAAGTCTTAGCGAGAATTGGAATAGGGGTATTAGGATGATGACATGGTTTTATTCTCTCACTGTCACCATTTTCCTTTTCTCTCACTATCTCCTCAACAGAAGAAGAGTCTGATGACGAGTTTTAGCTTTAATTCTGCCATTTACTGGCATTCCAAATAACTCACTTCGCCACTCTGAATCTCAATGTCCCCAACTGCAAATGGGGTCGTCAATGTTTGCTTTACCTCTTTCAAGGCAATTTCTCTAAAAACAAGTTGCCCAAAAGAGGAAGAGGAAGTGACAGGTCTGGAGCCTTCATCCTTTTGAATGGCTGTTGAGGTTCCTGGTGATAGTTCTGATAGAGACATCTTAAAATGTGGGAGTTTTTAAGCATGCAAGGATTGTGAAGGCTAAATGAAATATTTTGAAAATATTTATAGACTCTAAAGCTCTTAAGAGATGCTCAGTTGTGTGATGGGCCCCAAATAGGTCATTGAAAAGCTCTTGTTCTACCTTAAGTGTTGTTTGTATGTAAGACTTGTCAAGGGTTTCCACCCTACGAAACAAAAGCACAAAAGTTTCACTGAAGTCGTCTGGCCTAATCCTCTTAAGAGTCATTGAAGCCTCTCTGAATTGATCCAAAGGTAGTCAAGTACCTTCTTAAAACTGGAGACCCCTTCACTTTTTCTTGCTGTCCCTATTTCTGACAAGTTCACTCTAGTGTTCCTCCCTACCCATCACCATTGTTCACACACAACACGTGGAGCCAGAGATTTTGCTGAAGGTCATGGTGCCAGGAAATGGCTAGACGGGGATCTTTCTAGAATCTGCTCTAACTCCACATGGCCACGGGAAGCTAAGACTGCATAACCACAATGGATGCAGGCTGTGGGGCAATTGAAAAACATAGATTTTGACCCACATCTTATGGAAAGAAGGGTAAGAAATGTCTGAGTAAGTGTTGCATGCATAAGGAGTGGTAGGTCTGGGAGTGGAATCAGGAAGATTAGCGAATGCATAACCCAGAACTGAAGTCCTACAGCTAAGTGCCTTAATGATCTTTGCATATCCAGAGCCTAGCACAATGCCTGACTTAGTGGATGTCAAATTGGACTGATGGCTGGGGTGG
This sequence comes from Proteles cristata cristata, assembly GCA_017311185.1. Lineage (NCBI taxonomy): Eukaryota > Metazoa > Chordata > Mammalia > Carnivora > Hyaenidae > Proteles > Proteles cristata. Next base: position 432,413 of record JAESUZ010004656.1, on the reverse strand, counting down.
AATGGAACAGATATATTTAAGAGATACTCTGGATAATAGGTAGATAACATTAGTGAGTGGTTGAACATGAAGGATAAAAGGTAAGAAAGAGTAAATTATGGCTTTGGGTCGGGGAACTGGCAGACACAGGCATGTTCCCATGGGATGACTAAGAATCCAATGCATGGCTTTAGTTTGAAGTGATGGTAAGTCAGCTGTGGAAACCCTATCAGAGGTTTTACAATATTATGTGAAAATCTTAAATGAAATTCTCATACGTTTTGATGATAAAATGTTAAGCCAATAGAACACTTACTACAGAATTATTTCTTTAGACATAGAGCACAGACTGCTAAATACCCCCTCCCTCCTTCTTTTTTGCTAATAGAACTCTAATTTTGTCTGAGGCAGTAATGAGCCAGGCTGAGTTTTCTATATTCTTGCCTCCCTTACCAGATGACAATGGCACTAAATCTAGCCAATGAGATGTAAGTAGAAGCTTTTGGGTGGGACCCAACTAACTGGCATGCACACTTTGCTCTTGGACCTTCCCTTTTTTCCATTTGCAATGTGGCCCTGATGGCTAGAGTTCCAATAGCCATCTGATGTCCACGAGGATGGAAACCACATGCTAAGGATGGCAGATGGAAGGAAACTGGGCCATGAAGCTACCATACTAAGCCCTGGATGCCACCCTAAGGTTTCTGTGTAACATGAGAAATAAAGCCTCTAATTTTTTATGCCTGCTTTTCATGTCTTTGTTACTCACTGCCAAGTACGATTTCTTATTACTATACCATTATCTTAAAAATGATGAAAAACCCTTAATCTCAGAATGAGTTTTAATGCTTTGTGAAAGTAATAACAAGAATAAGGCATTAGTACCAGATTCAGAGTAATAAGCACCAGCCCTATGAGCATGTCTATCATTTAGAAAACCTGAAGAGAAGCCTTTGGGGAGCCCTGTGAAATTAGCCACTAACACAGCTCCTGGCCTACTTGTATCTCTCTTCTAAAAAGGTTGAGGAAACAGCCTGTCTCAAACAAAATTCAAGGTTATAACACCTGTTTGTGACTATCAATTTGAACTCAAAACTGATAGGAGTTTTGTACTTCTAGTGATAAGGAGTCTAATAAATTCCAATAGCATCCAGTTTCTTATTGTGGTAGAATTTAGTCTTTAGCAGTCACATCCTAGGGAAGTCACAGTTAGTGAGGGGAGGAAGGGAGGCATCCACGTCCATATCAGGCTCCCTCTTAGCTCTTATAACTGACTGGGAGATTTTTGTTTGACTGAAGGCCTAGGTCAGTAATGTCTGGTTCAACCCTGGCTCCACCTCATGCCCAGCTCCAGCCAGCCACTGACCACCTGATTGGCCAGGCCTAACACCATTCTCCAGGAGACAGTCTCTGCTTGGTCCAGCCCAATTTGTAGATAGCTTCCCCCAGTCAAGGGTGGAGTAGGCCTTTTTGATGTAAACCTGGCTCAGAAGCACAGCTCCTGTGGGTTTGGCCAGGAGCAGTAGCAATTCTTTTTTTTTTTTTTTTATGTTTTCTTTATTTCTGAGAGAGAGAGACAGCATGAGAAGGGGAGGGCCAGAGAGAGAGGGAGACACAGAATCTGAAGTAGGCTCCAGGCTCTGAGCTGTCAGCACAGAGCTCGACAAGGGGCTCGAACCCACAAACCATGAGATCATGACCTGAGCCGAAGTCGGACGCTTAACCGACTGAGCCACCCAGGCGTCCCAGCAGTAGCAATTCTTAGAGCAAGAGATGATGAGTGAGGGGTGGGAGGGAGTCCAGATGAAACTCAACTGTGGGTTATGAGGAACAAACAGCATGGGTGTGCATGCCACAGATAGCTTCCTGCCAAAATGTAAATACATGCTCCGGAAGGTACGACAGTCAGAAGCCTATCTGGTTTTATCCCTGAAGTTTTGGGCATTATTTCCACACTGTTCTCAGCCTAAGAGGTGAGCTCCATTGTGCCAATAGCTTTTAGTTCATTACTCATGCACCTAAATACCTCTGTTTGAAAGATAAATTTTTTTCTCCAGATTCATTCAGCTGATCTATTACATAACAAAAAAACCTCTAAAAAAAAAAAAAAATAGAAAAATCTCAACCCTTAATTATATCACTCCCTTAAATAAAAGGATACCCCCAATAAATTCATGTTCACAAAGCTTCCAACCCACTTGATTTACTTACAACAGACTCACAGGCAAGGGTGAACTCTTTTAGGAGCTGCCTCTGAAGTTCTTCCCCATCCTAAAGGTTTTAGAACTTAGTGTCCTCAGTTGTTAAACAGAAATAAAACATGCTTTAGTCTTGGTTGAGCAACATTATTGTCTCCAGCACATTCAGAGGGACGGACAGAGCATAGAGCCTGACTATAAGACTACTGAAGAGTGAGTGTAGACAGACACTTCTCTCTTGGCTTGGGAATAATGTGTGTTGATGAAGGCAGATGCAGGCAGCCTCTACAGCTCCTCTCTCAGCCCAACCTGGGCAGAGCATTTATGCATCATGTCGCACACATTGTCTCATTTCCTAGATTGCTGGTGCCAGTCAAGTGACCTCCCTTAGCTCCAATCCCACACAATGTAGTCCCTGCTGGGAAGGCTGCACATGTGCTGGGAAGGAGCCCATGGCCTCACAGGGCCTCCTACCCTCAGTTTTACAGCTAAACTCTGCAACCCTCTAGTTTCCATTCATGGGCCTAGCTCTGATCCTGCAGCTTTGTACATAGACTCTGTGGTTTTTTCATTTTTGTGATCATTTAATTATATAAAGACCACCATCAAGTCACCCCACTGAGTATTTCCCTTTACAGACCATGTAATCCCTGACATAGACTTTGATTTACCTACCATTTACCCTACCTCCAATCTGTCAATGACTCTTTTAAAGAGCATTCTTTTGGAGCCCAGTGCCCACATGGTTGTGCATGCAAGCTCAAGCTGAGTCCTTCTGGGCCCTACACCTCCGTCATAGAGCCTATTGGTTGCGCTAACTTTGTCAGCCCCAGACACGATGAGCCTCTGGTCAACAGAAACTCGTCAATATTCTCCAGTCCAACCATGTGACTTTTGTTTTCTCAAATCCTTTTTGTTTCGTTTTGTTTTGTTTTGCTTTAATAGGCCCCTCCCCAACGTGGGGCGTGAACTCACAACCTAAGATCAAGAGTGGCATGTTCTATTGACTAAGCCAGGTAGGTGCTCCTCCCAAATCCTTTCTAAGAGTAAGAAAGATATGGACCAATAACAAATGCTGCCTCTGGTGCAATTATTGTTAAACGTGAGTGTGGTTCTGCCCATTTACCTTAGAGGTTTCATCCCAATGTTCCAACCAGTCTCAAGATCATCTAGAAACCTGATCCATTATGTGTCATTATAAGCTACACTCTCCAGCTGGGTGGCATTTGCAAACTTGATGGGTTGGTTTTTATTTCTTTATTCCAGCCACAGATACATTGCAATAAAAGTTGGCTGAATAAACCAAGGGAATGAGCAGATGTGATCAAATTTCTCTCATGCGGGGTCTGCTCAAGGTCACACAACTGACCTAGACACTGTGGAGCTGGCATTAGAATTCCAGTCTCCTGAAGCCCAGGGTGGAAATTTTCTCACAGTTCCATGGGGCTTCCATGGGTGATGCTTACTTCCCACAGGCCCTGGTATACCTGAGTGGATGTCCATTATCCATTCAGCAGGTAGGTTCTCTCCCCACAGATTTCAGGACAAGAATCTGTCTATTACCTTATGTTGGCTGACACAGAGATCTATAGTCAATAACAAAGTTGCTTTCCACTCATTTTCACTTCCAGCCTTCAAGAGTTTCTGACCAAACCCAGCCAGATCCTTCCCCTCCATGGACCTCCCTATACCTGCTCAGATCACCATAGGGGATAGACATGATCTGAGGTAGGCAATAAGAGACTCAGGCCCTAGTGCTCATTCCATCATATTAAATTCCTTGACCTTGTCTTATATAAGCTTCAGTTTTATCACCCAAAATAGGGACCACTCCACCCTACCTTACAGGGTTGATTTGAGTATCAGAGGAAGAGAATGAATATACATTTTTTTTTTGAAAACTATCCAATGCTTTGCAAAGTTTATTGTTATCAAATGAGCACATAGAACTACAAAATGACTCAGTACCTCTTAAATTTCCTTTTTAAAGCAGTCCATTGTATCCTAACCTATTTATTCATTTCTTTCTTTCTTTTTTCTCTTAAAGTCCCAACAAAAACTGAATATTAAGAATGCATGCAGGGAGAGCACTGAATACAAATTAGCTATGCAATGTTCTGTAGTCACTTTGGCAGGGAAATGATACACCTATTAAAATACCCCAGTCAGAGCTGGCACATACTCTGCTGATAACCCCAGCAGGCAACGACCTTGGCACCATTACAAGGGCAATATTTTCAAATGGATGAACTATTCCTGAACAAAGTGTCCAGTGTACTAGGAATAAACAGGCTTTTCATCAACCAAGCCTGTGTATTTTCTGGTTCCAACAACCTTTCCCAGAGACAGTATCGGAGAGTGGGGAGGACCAGGAAGCAGCACCTCCTAGAAACCTGATCAGTCTTGCTCATCTGTGATTGAATTGGCCTCCAAACCTCCATCCTCTCTTCTGAAAGTTTCATGACTTCTTGGTTGCACTTTTTCAAAAATTAGAACCCAGTGCAGCGCATTGTTCTTCCAGTCAGGTCTTAAGGTACTCCTGGTAGGAGAACAAGCTGGGGAATCAGCACCTCCCCCACCCCACCCCACCCAGTGTAAAATGAAGCCCTGGAGCCTCGTCAGCAAGAATCTGTGCTGGAGACTCTTACAGGATGTCACAAGTGTCTCTAAGTCCAACGCTGGGAGAAGGTGGACAAGTCTCCCAGGACAGTTCAAAGTAGAACATCCAAGAGGCTTTGAAGACAAGATTTTTTTTTCATAGTTTATTGTCAGGTTGGTTTCCATGTAACACCCAGTGCTCATCCCCACAAGTGCCCTCCTCCATGACCATCTCCCCCCTCCCCCAACCCACCCATCAGTCCTCAGTTTGTTCTCAGCATTCAAGAGTCTCTCATGGTTTGCCCCCTTCCTCTCCCCCACTATTTCTCCCCTTCTTCTCACCTATGGTCCTCTGTTAAGTTCCTCCTAATCCTCCTATACGTGCAAACATAAGGTATTTGTCCTTCTCTGCCTGACTCATTTTGCTCAGCATAACACCCTCAAATTCCATCCACGTTGCTACACATGGCCAGATTTCATTCTTTCTCATTGCCATGTAGTATTCCATTGTAGAGATAAACCACATTGAAGACAAGATCCTTAAGACAAAAAAACTTTGGGGAGAGCGAGAAAGGGTTCAGGATTCTCCAGAAATGACGCACACATTCAAAACTCAATAGGTGATGCTTGTTTCCTCACCTGTGTCAATGGGGCTACAGCTGACTATTTAGCTATTCATTCTTTTCCTTCATTCTACAATTGCCTACTAAGCATCTACTGTATGTCTAACATACATACATTGTTCTATGTCCTGGGACACAGAATAAACAAAATTCCTGCTCTCCTTACATTCTGGTGGGAGCAGGCAAATAATAAACATAAATAAGTGAATATAGAGTATGCCAGGTGTTGGTAAGTGCTAAGAGGTACAAGGAGTGTAGGTGATGGGTGAGCTTGAGTTTGTTTCAGAGAAGGGGACACCATTAAGGTAGGTCTGAAGGAAGTGAGACACTGAACTACAACTATCTGGGCAAGTGTGTTCCGGGCAAGAGCATGTCTGAAATAACAGAGAAGATGGAGTTACAGGAATGAAGCGAGCCAAGGAAGGAGTCAGAGGAGATGATGTCAGAGAGGTAATGGGGAGCCAGTTCATGCAAGGCCTGTGAGCCATTTTAAGGACTCTGGTCTTAATACTGAGTGATCTGGGAAAACACTGAGTATCAAGGGAAGGGGAAAGGTTGGAATAGAAGAGTGAGATAATTTGATTTCTGTGTATAAAGCTCTTCTGGCTGTTCTTCTGAGAATAGAATGTAGGCAGGAAAAACCGTGAGCAGGGAGAGCATTAGACAATGCAAAATGTAAGCAAAAGATGATGGCGGTGGCTTGGACTATGACAGAGCAGAGGGAGGGGGAGGGGAGGGTCTGGATTTTGTAAGTAGTCTCCACACCTAGCATGAAGCCCAACACAGGACTTGAACTCATGACCCTGAGATCAAGACCTGAGCTGAGATCAATGGTCAGATGCTAAACTGAGCCACCCAGGTGCCCCTAATCTGGATATTTTTTAAGCAGCACCTATAGAAATTGATAATAATAGGATGTGGCAAACGACAGAGTCAAGGATTTGCCCATGGCTTTTGGCTCAAGCAGTTGGAAGAATGGCATTAACATTTTTCTGAGAAGAGGAGGATTATGGGTGAAGCAGGATGAAAGGCATCCGGAGTATGATCTCAGATACACTAAGTCTGAAGTGTCTGTAGGTGCTGAGTAGAGATGTTAGATGAACAACTCATCCAGGCAAGAGATGTGAACTTGAGAGTATCTTTGTAGAGATGGTATTTAGAGCCAAGAGCAAGGATATTACAAGAAAAATGAGTACTAATAAAGAAAAGGTATAGCTCAGAGGACTGAGCTCTGGGGTGAGCAAACACAAAGGAAGATTGGCAAAGGATATTAAGTGGAGTTAAGAATTTAAGAAAAATAAAGGCTTAAAGAGTATGTGAATACAATTTCTCAAGAAGGAACCACTGATTAACTTTGCTAATTAGTGCTATTTGGTCATATGTGAAGATAACTGAGAATTCACTATTAGATTTAGAAATTTTGAGACCACTGGTAATTTTATTAGGATAGGATTACTTCTTTAAAAAAATAACCCCCAAATCACTGACTTCACACAATAAAAACTTATTTCTTGCTTATGTTATAGTCCAACCAAGTGTTTCGTAGATGGATTTCCATGTGGTAATTTGACTCAACATCTTTCCATCTTCAGCATGTGGCCTCCAGGGTCATCTTGGAAAGGGAAGAGGCAGTCCATACCAGAGCACTCCCATACTTAAATGCCTCAGCCTGAAGCTGGCACATTACCCCCACTCATGTTCCCATGGCAAGAACTAGTCACATGGCCTCACTGAGATGCAAAGAAATTGAGAAACATCATTTATTTGTGTGCCCAGGGAGAGGAAACAGTTTTGTGACCATCTGGCCAATGTCTACCATAATGTCCCTAGCAATATCAGTTTTGGGGTCTGGTGGGAACAAAAGACTGATTGAGGGGAGTTCAAGGAAAAAAAGAAATGTAAAGAAATGGGGTGGTGGCTAAAGTGGGACTTAGGCCCAAGAGAGGTTTTTGTTTTATTTCCGGGATGTTTATATGATATTAGAAAATGATCCAGAAGAGAGGGGCAAAGTGTGATGATGCTTCAGTGAGGTGGCAACCTGGGAGGGATATCCTTGAGCAGGTGTGAGACAAAGGGATCTAGCTCAGTGCTTCTTAAACTTCGTCACATACAAGGATCACTTGGAGAGCCAGTTGAAACACAGATTCCCAGACTCCACCGCAGAGATCCTGATTCAGTGGGTCTGGAGCGGGGTTGATGAATTTATATTGCAAACAATCTCCCCAGTGATGCTGATGTTGCCAGTCAGGACTGTGGACCACATTGTGAGTATCACTGATAGAAGCTTGGGAAATTCATCCTAACCTAGGAGGGAAAGCAGATTGGGCCAGCAGAGATAAGGGTGAGCAGGTGGATATGTTGGTGGGTATATGGAATTTCTCAGTTCATTGTTCTATTATCTCAGTGGATTAGAAAACAAGACCATTCTTTCTGAATGAAGAGCAAGGCTGAGAATGAAGATGGTGAAGAAGATTGAGGGCTTAAAGAGGGAAGAGGAAATGTGAAATTGTCTTGAAGAATGGGAAACTAGTGTTGTAGAGAAGTTAAGTGCAGTTGAGCACCAAGGACCCACCTGCAGCTGTGATGCTGAATTTAAAGCAAGGACAGGGGAGTGCCTGAGTGGCTCAGTCAGGTGAGCATCTGATTGCTAATTTTGGCTCAGGTCATGATCTCACTGCTCATGAGTTTGAGCCCTCCATCAGGTTCCCCACTGGTAGCATGGAGCCTGCTTAGGATTCATTCTCTCTCTCTCTCAAAATAAATAAATAAACTTAAAAAAAATTTTTTTAAATAAAGTAAGACCAGGCAGGGGCGCCTGGGTGGCTTAGTCGGTTAAGCGTCCGACTTTCACTTAGGTCATGATCTCGCAGTTCGTGGGTTCAAGCCCCGCATCAGGCTCTGTGCTGACTGCCAGCTCAGAGCCTGGAGCCTATTTCAGAGTCAGTGTCTCCCTCTCTCTCTGACCCTCCCCTGCTCAGGCGCGCTCTCTCTCTCTCTCCTAGAAATAAAATTAAAAAAAAAAGTAAGACCAGGCAGTCATACCCAGTTGTACAGGTACACACATATTGATGCAATGTAGATTCAGACAAGGCCATGGTTTTGCCTGGAAGGTGCAATGAAGGGTCATAGGATGCTGACTGTATATTAATGGATGGGGGTAATGAGGGACCACAGAATCCAGGTGGGTAAGGAAAATAGGGAGGACTTGAGGCCAATGGTGGGATACTAAGGAACAGTGAAAAGATGGAAAAATCAATCAATTGTGGATCTCAGTGAGGTTGAAGGATTATCAGAGATAACAGAGGATTGAGGAATTGTGATAGGAGAGCAGGATACTTGAAATTGAGACGATGGAGGGAACACAATTGTTGGTAATGATAAGGTCAAGGGCATGGCCATGGGTGTGAGTGGCCACAGTGCCATAAAGGACCAGATTGCTGGAGAGGAAGCTGAAGAACAGGGAGGCATGAGAAGGACTGTGTTTGTGGATATTGAAATCACCAAGAATTAGTACCAAGAGTCTTGCTGAAAAGAGTACTGAGAGCTATTGTTTTCAAACCTTCCTACAGAATCTGGTGCTCTAAGGAGGGGGAGAAATTCTAAAATATAAATTCTGGGCCCCTCAGCAAAAACTTCCCCATGAGTCTCCTTCTAGCACCAACTGCAAAATAAACGTGTAAACGAGCAGGAGCTGCCTGGACAGAGGCTGAGCCAGCAGAGCGGAGCCGTATTCTAGCTGGCTGGTCTTAGCCTTAAAAGCGCCCAGCTTTCCCCAGCTCTTTCTCTGCTTCATCTGAAGAATGAAAAGCAATGGTGGCATCCTGAGAACCTGCGGTGACTCATCACTCTCTGGGAATGCTCATGTCCTCCACACATTTTCTATGGAGTAGTAGGCTGCTAGTTTGTGACGTCTTATATTTCATATTTAACTACTATGTGTGTTCTAGTGCAGAAAAGACTAAATATAGACTCTGAATTAAGAAATCTAAAAGGAATACCACAGTAGCATCCATGGTGAGCACTGGAGGAACCGTGAGTCGCAGAGGCGAGGCACTTGGCCAAGAGGGTGGTGTCCCCACCTGAAGACCTGCTCCATGACCATGGCGTGCCAAGACAGAACAGAGCAGCTTCAATAATTATGGGGAATGAACACCCTCCCTCCCTTCACTTGTCTGTGCAGAGCTGTAGTTTTGGTCCTCACTGGGAGGGAGCCACAGTGAATTCCACCCAGAACTGAGGAGTGCATTCCTCTCTCCTCCAGAGTCAGACCACACCCCTCAGGCAGAAGGGCAGTCAGACAACGTGCTGTCCATTCCATTTACCCTCCAGGCCTGAGAATCCAAACACAAAACCTGGCCTCTTCCCTATATAGATCACTGCTACAAATCAATGCAGGGGGCAGGGGTGGAGGTAGTGGCCAATACTCTGGCCACATATGGATCCCATCTGGGACTTTCACATGGCTATCCAGCTGGGTATGAAGCCAGAGCTAGAAAGAGAAAGGACAGGCAGGGAGGCTTTAGATCTAAAATCGGCTATGGTTATCTCTGGGTAATAAGGTTATGGATGACTTTCCCATTTTCTTATCTATAATTTCTAAATGTTCTAAGAGGAATACATGTTACTTATGTGTATATTAATGTATGTGGAAATCTAATAAACTTGCTTTGTTGTTTATAATGCATTTAGTTGGATGAGTTTACCTTGATGAGGACCACACCAACCATACAAGACCAGGCAAACGGCAAAGGACTCACTTCACACACGGTTGGACCTTAAATCCAGCATATGGTGCACAATGGCAAGTGTAAAAGAGTTTGGTGACTCAGTGTTAACACTGCCTTCCAGGCACTCCCTCTCACTTGCCAGTTACAGACAGTCAGAGCCCCAAAACCTAAGAGGATGGTAACGGCAAAGAAGCGTGGAAGGCAGTGGTGGTGTTCATATGTGGCAGAGGACACTTAGTGAGTGTCTGTCTCCTCTAGTCTGTAATTCTCCATCTGGCCCAGATTGTGTGGGCCAGAGCATCATCCTGTGATTTACCTGCCTAGTGAGCACAGGACAACGTCACATTGCTCCAGGCCAAGTATAACAAAGGGGGATCCCGGGCCACCTAGACAAAGCAGATTTCATTTTTCCCACCTGGTCTGGGTTATCAAATTTGACTGCAGCACCCAAAATGCCACATTAGCTTTGACCTGAGCTTTGATATCAGGTTCAAAGACCTCTGGTCTTGGATAAACACACAATGACCTCTGATCAAGGTCAGGCCCTAGATAAAATTGTTAAATGAACAAAATGTATCTTTGGACATCTTCCTACAAAGGAAAGAGAAGTTACTTCTCTCCAGGGAACCTCATTTTCCAGGGTTCCATGCAGCTACTCACTGCAGTACTTCCCCACCCAGACTCCCTATCCCTGAGGATTCCCTTTCTGGATGGGCTCCTTAATCTGAGGGACATATGCACAGGCTGAGGAGGTACCAGTCCAATGTGTTCACACCTCTCACCATATTGAAATCATATCTGAGCTTGGGTCTCTTTCTAGAAAGACGTGCCTTGCCCAAATAAACAAAATGCTAATGATAGAATTTTAGATTGCCCAACAGGATGCTAGTAAAGAAGAATTTAGGGGATACGGTGGAAGGTCAAGAGTTTTCTTAAAACAGTAACACTTTACTTAAATATGTCAACAAGAATATTGACTTACTGGAAGAGTAAGCTACCTTAAATCATTTACACAACAACAAGGGATTTTTAATAAGAACAAGGAAAGAGAAGAAACAAAAAGGGACAGTAAGTAAGGAATGAGAAGAATGAATAACTAATTCTTAAAACACACATCCACATTCTTTCATTAGCTTTTCTCTTTTGTCCCTTGCAAGAGGCAAGATAATATTTAGCCCCATGATAATGTGTTTCAAGTCTTATTTTTTAAGTATTATTTCTCTAGGACAGCAATTCTCAAAGTGTGTTCCAGGGAACCCTGAGTGGGGGAGGTCTTAGTCCATTTTAGGACATCTCTGAGGTCAAAACTATCTTAGTAATAATAAGACACAATTTGTGTTTTTCACTCAGTTGAGGTTTCCAGAGGCCATGTGATATGTGATGAACATCATTACATCAAAAGGGATTCTGTGGTTCAAAAAGTTTAGCAAATGCTTTTAGACACTCTTAGAGAATTCACAGTGTCCTCCAGCATATTAAAGGCTCCGAGAAGTTCTGTAGTAAAACAAAAAACAAAAACAAACCCCTGTTTAACATGGCTTAATACAGCATTGCAAATGTATTTGACCATGGAATTTATTCCTGTTTTTGTTTTGGGAAATGCTCCTTCAGGGTTAAGATACTAAGACAGGAATCCTCTGGCCAAGGAACTTATTAAAGATCCCTCATCCAGACCTGAAGTGAACAAAGACTGGACATTAGTATGTCAGTATAATGTAGTGGTCGAGAACAGAGCCAGGTTTCCCAATTTCGGATCCTGGCTTTACCACTTCCTACCTGTGATTTTGGACAAGTTACTAAACCTCTTTCTGCTTTATAATCTTCATGCATAAAATGGGAAAGATTAAAAATGCCTGTGTGTGTGCGCACATGTCTTACAACAGACCTTACCCATACTAAACATTATAGAAGAATTACCTATCATTTGTTACTGGGCCAAGCATGCTGGCCTTGGGCCAGGACCTGACGCGAGGCCACCAACTGGTGATGTGCCCTGAGACAGGTCATCTCTCTGCCCTGGATTTCAGTTTATCCAGGTGTCAAATTAGGAAGAAAGATGAGGCAATCTCTGAGGCCCCTGTACAGTGGATATTCTCTGACTCCACACATTTCTGTGGACGGTGGCACTAACCTGGAGAATAACAAGAAAAAGAATGTGGGGAAGGTGAAGTGTGGTCTAAGGCCCTGGGCTGCGTCAATGGGGGCTGAAAGGATTTGCACAATTATGGCTGGCCTTTGAGGATGCAGTTCATCTGCTCCAGAGCTCTGCCTCTCACCGATCCTGCTCCTCAGTCCCTCAAGGTATGATGCACAAAGAAGGTGGGGTTTCCGGTTTCTGCTACTACCACCCCTATGGCACTACTACCATGTAAACTGGCTTCTGGAGACCAGGGCCTGGCTACTGACAGGAGGAAGCTCTTTAAAGGGGGCTAGTAGCAAATGGGGCTTCTGACTCATGGGCAGCCTTTTCTACCTTCTTTTGAGGGCCTTACCACCACCCCGGCCTCAGGGAAAGCTTTTGGACACCTGATTCTCATAAGACACAACAGTGACTGCCTCTGTAAAAGCTCCTCCAGTGTGACTTCACCAACCACTCTCTTGGGAGTGAAGAGAATGCACAATGTCTAAAAGCACTAAAAATGTCTGTAGAAGAGAGAGCTTTGAATTGCTGGCAGCTGTGGGCCAAGGTAGAGGCGCCCAGCATTATGCTTAAGAGGCTAAATTGGGAACATTTGAATGCCTGGTTTTACTTGTGCTTAAAAAAGCAAGTCACATCTCAGCTGCCAGATGTTGGAAAACTTCAACGTGTAGCACACGAGCATGGTATCAGCAATGCTTTTGCAGGTGACTACATGTCAAAGAGAGATGATGATTTGCTTTCCTAAAATGGCCTCTCGGGAGGGAGCCCACTGGCTTTTGTGTTTCACTTTTACTGAAGAAGTTAAATTTGGGAACACCAAAAATGATGTCACTTAATTCAGAGAAGATTGACGCTAGGACTTGTCAGCAAAGGAAAAATTCTGAGGACTGTGGCTTCATAAGAGCTCAATTCCCTGTAGCAAAGGCCTTTGAGTATCACTGAACTACCTTCTCTGTAATTTGGTGTATCAATTAGGAGTTGCTTTTGGTCACTAGTAACAGAAAACTGACTACAGTGGCTTAGACATATAAATGCTCTTTTCCTCCTCTGTCATGAGAAATGCAGACATGGATAATTACTGTTTAATCAAAAAAAAAAATCAGGAAAATCAGGGCTGAGTCTTTGTGATTCTTCCAGTCTTTCGTTCATGGTCTCACTCAATATGGCTGTTGCAGCTCCAGCCATCATATCCAGATCCCAAACAACAGGAAGCAGGTAGGACAGAATGGCAATAAAATCTTTCCCAGAAGTCCCATCCAATGATTTCTCCTTTCATCTTCTACAAGAGAGGCAGAGAAACAGTTTTTCCACTGGGTGCATGCCATCTAGAAGGTACTGAGGCCATTACTCAGAAAGAAAGAAACTAAGAAATCACATAAGAAACTAGCACTCACTACTATATGGGACTTCCTAGGAAAATATGCTTAGACAAGAAGTTGTTGCCTGGACTAATCCTTCTGGGATGGCTAGTTATGTGAAAGGGCAAGTATCTCGGGGAGCCTTAGTTTACCCATGAAACTGACTTTCAGGCCTCTCCCACTCTGATAGAGGCAAAATTGGCTTCCATTCTAGAAGTGTCCAGAGCTCCCAAGGCTACGTGGTTAGGAAAAAGGTATTCAGAAAGCATGGATGTCTCTGAAAAGTGGTGGATTCATTTCTTGATCAGAGACAGTGTGCTCAGCACGGAGCATACAAAGATGAATGTGCTCATAGACACGGTAGGCTCTACCTGCTGATGGACTGAGGCAGGTGGTGAATGAAGAGAACATGGTTCTGAACCCCCCTAATCTTAAAATTTAGGAGAGAAAGACAAAACACGTAGATAGAGAGGCTGCTATGGACTGAATACTTGTGCCCTGTGCCCCAAATTCATAAGTTGAAATGTATTCCCCCAGTATGATGGTATTAGGAGGCGGTGGGGAGGGCCCTGAAAGGTGGTAAGGTCATGGTCATAAGAATGGAGGCCTCATGAATGGAATCAGTGCATATATATATGTATAACACAGAGCTCCCTCGGCCCTTCTGTCATGTGTGGACACAGCGATAAGATAGCCACATATGAACCAGGAAGCAAGCTCTCACTGGACATGGAATCTGCCAGCACCTTGATCTTGGACTTCCCAACCCCCAGAACCATGAGAAATAAGTTTCTGTTGTTTATAAGTCACACGGTGTCTGGTATTTTTGTTATAACAGCCTGAACAAACTAAGACAGAGGCTAAGTGAGGTCAGCAGCAGACACAGAGAAGGGAGTGATCGTTATCACCAGGATGCTCCCAAAGGTGTCCGAGAGGAGCAGGAAGATGCAGGGTTTCCTGGCTGAACAGAGCGGGAGGGGACCGGGAGGGATGGCTGTTGCCTAGCACACAGTAGGGCTCCCTCAACTGTCAAGAGAAACAGTGCTTGTCCCGAATTCCTTAGGGCCACCATGGATTCCAAAGTGCCATCCCCGCAATTCCAACCTCTCATCCAGCCACGTGAGGCAAACAAGTGGCCTTAACAAGATGAACAAAACCCCAAGAAGGGCACAGTACATTAGAAACACCACAGCTGAGAACCAAAACACCAACTTCCTCCGCAGGAGGGGGGCAGCCCTTACACTGATGCATAGGGGTTTGAGGAAAAGGGGTTATTTTGTCCTGGACTTTTTTTCCTGGGCTTCCTTCAGATTTGGGAGCATTCTGTGGCTTGTGGGAGAAGCAGCGGCCAAACAGGGAAAGGGGAGTGGCTGGTTTTGTCCTCCAGTCTACACATTTCCAACTGCTGTTCCTGCTTCCAGCAGTTACCATATGTTCACAGATTTTTAAATCACAATAAACGTCAGTGAGCTGCTATGGAATAATTCCCACCTTTGTTCATGTGCCAGCACCTCCTCTCAGATCACATTGGTCAGATAACGACTCAGCCTTCCTCCCCTTCTTGCCTATCAAGGTCACAGTCCCTCTCCATTACTGGCAGTGAGAATGGCCAGTTGTACCCTGGTGGGAAGTTAGCAGAATGGCAAACTGACTGCCGAGCTTTGGATAGGTCATGAAATGTTCAGCCACTAAAAGTACTTTTTCCAATGGTTAGATTTTTTAAATAATTTTCCTCTCTAGTGTCAACATTAAAAAAAAGCCTTTTTTTTCCTAATGTTTATTTATCTTTGAGAGGGAGAGACAGAGCATGAGCATGAGCAGAGGATGGGCAGAGAGAGAGGGAGACATAGAATCTGAAGCAGGCTCCGGGCTCCAAGTTGTCAGCACAGAGCCTGACGTGGGGCTCAAACTCACAAACCGTGAGATCACGACCTGAGCCGAAGTTGGAGCTTAACCAACCGAGCCACCCAGGCACCCCTTTAGTGACAACTTTTAATCAAGCAAATTATCATAGGCCCGCAAGAGCAAAGACTGATTCTGTCCTGTCTGCAGCATTCTATTTGCATCTGAGAGGTTGATAATGTGGGAGGGAGACTGTGTAGGACTCTGGAGGTGTGCTATCTGGGTTCAGAACCTGGCTCTGCCACTTATTCGCCGGGTGAAATTGGGCATGTTACATAACCAACCTCTGCCTCAAGTTTCTCGTTTGTAATGAACTGGTAAAAGTGTCTACCTCAAACCATTGTAAGGACTAAATGAACTGATCAGTGTAAACTGACTAGTGCAAGGACCGGATACTAGTTATTATCTTACATAACTAGCCACGAATGTAATCATTTACTTGTTTACCTTTGTGTCTTCTTTTTGAAAAAATTTTATGTTTATTTATTTATTTTGAGAAAGAGAGAGCGAGCGAGCAGGGGAGGAGCAGAAGGAGAGAGAGAGAGAATCCCAAGCAGGCTCTGCACCGTCAGCACAGATACAGATGTGGGGCTCAAACTCACAAACTGTGAGATTGTGACAAGAGATGAAACCAAGAACCATTAGATCATTACCTGAGTAGAAACAAGGAGTCGGATGCTTAACCAACCAAGGCACCCTGGTGCCCCCTACCTTTGTGGCTTCTTAAGGGTTAAGTCCTGCAGGGAACTTTCCCCCGTTGGATCCTAGGCAAGGAAAATGCCTGGTCTTCTGCGTACCTCCCCTCACTCTTCCACTTGGCCTTCCCATCACCAATATCTTTGATAGTAGCCAGAGCAGGTCTACTGGCCAGGGTTAAGTCACTGGCTCACCTGTGCTCAATAGCAGAGGAAGATAGAAGAGACTGAGGGATAGTCTAGAACTGAGTGGGACAAAAGAAGTGTCCTCAGCTCAGAGATTTTCTTTTTTACTTTTCAAGCAAGAGCTGCTACCTTGCACCATTGCAGTCTATCCGGGGCATCCAATTATTTGTACATCTGTTTGAAAAGCAGCCTGCTCTTGGGGGCAGGGACACCAACCAGGCTAGCACGGCTCTTGGGAGCCCTGCCCAGTGGTCTGGCCTTGGAGGAGCTGCCAGCTACCCAGAGAGAGTTGGATCTCTTCCATGTAATGAGATTGACTCAAAAAGAACAAAGTTGCTCTCAACACCTGCTCACCCTCTCATGGCTATGAAGGCCAAGAGGGAATGCATAATTGCAGATCACAGGCAATGAAAGAAAAAGAAGGGAAAAAAGAATCAGCAACCCTTGGTTCAGCATCTTCCAACTGTCCTTTCATGGGAGATCAATGCAGAGCTCACCATGTCTGTCTCTGGTGGAGAGCTGGAAAATGGGATGGCTCAAAAGACAGCAGGCAGGAAGAGATAGAGGGATCTGGAAGAGTGGCCCCAGAACAGTCTCCTTTTTGGTTTAAGCTAGCTTAAGATGAGTTTCTCAGACTTGTGCCCACTCTCCTTTGTAATAAATTTTGTGAGAAACACAACACGGACCCCTTGGCACAAGCAGAATAGCCTAATCACATTGAGGGAGTCGCAAGGTGGCTACAGGACCCTGAAGGCACCCCAATAGCCCTCCAACCTCATCTTTGTTCAGTTTGGCCTCAATGCCCAGCTGTGGCCAACCTCCACAGAGCTCGCATGATAGAACTCACAGAAGACAGGAGAGACCCGGACACTTGAGAAAGAAGTTTCTCAAAATTGAATCTTATACTTCCATTGACTGTTGTAATCATATCACTAGGTATTGCCATAATGTTTGTAGATGGTACCTCTCCTGGTACCTGCCCACCTCATCCCCACGGTGATGGACAAAGGATGGCTGAACTTATCCTATGTGACTCCTGCCCACACTTATGACTCATCAGACAAGGAATGAACCACCAGCCCAGGCTGAACCAATCTGAATTAGGACCTGATATAAAAGGCTGGGCTCATGGCTTGAATGTAGGTTATGTAATCACAGTGCCATGGGCTGACCATATTCAGCCTTGCAAGCTAGATGAACAAAAGCCAGTCTGCGGGGAGAGGGAGGGAGAGAGGGAGAGAGGAAGAGAGAGAGAGAGAGAGAGAGAGAGAGAGATGAAAGCCAGAGGACCCAAAGGGAGTGGGCTGCCTGTGGTCTCTGCTCTCCAGACTCCTTTTATGGATCCAGGCTCATATTCTGCCCATGGTTTCTGAGAGGTTTCCCAGTATCCTTCAACTCAGTGCCTTCCCTTCCTTTTTGCTTATTTATTGGGTTTCTCTTACACGCATCCAGAAGAACTTCCACAAAGGCAGTGCATGATTCACAGTTTACTGAACACTTTCATATGTTATCTTGTTTGGATTTTGTTTCTCATGCTCTCTCCAGGGAGAAGGCAAGGGAAGCCTCATCCGCATTTTACGACCAAAGAATCCCAGTTGATAAGAGTTCAAGGTCTCCCAGGTACAGAGGTAGGTCTTTGACCCAGACTCAGCATCATCTCTACCTTGAGACCTTGACATTTGGTGGTATGCTCCCAAGAACAGGGACTCTGGCCCTAAGGTATAATCAAAGGTGATATTCTGCATTTCTAAGCACAATCAGATATTTCAAGAAGAACTAGCAGTTTCAGCTTGATCATTACCACAGGACTATTGCTACACCATCATGAGCCTACACAGGCACAGCTGGCTATGCCTCTGACTTTGAAAACAAAGTACATACAGAAAGTATGGACTTTGTGGTGCAGAATCCTCCCTTATAAAAATATATGGAGCCTGTACTATTATGACATCACGTTAGCATTTATTTTATTTTACTTCTTTCCTCCTCTAGGGCACCGGTAAACAATGGGCAGACAGGTTACATTTCTCCTCCCTGCCTTTGTCTAGTCCTTACTAACATTTTCTACCCAAGGTAGATTAACTCAGAAATTAGCAGTCTCTCCTGTCAGCACATGTATGTGCATGCAAATGAACACATACACATACACACTGGTTGTGGATACAATTTTTTTTAAAAAAGGCTTTTTTGACACAAAAATTCAGAGACCATATAATTCACTCATTTAAAATGTACAATTCACACAGACTCTTCCAAAAAAAAAAAAAAAAAGGAAGGAAAACTTCCAAATTCATTCTATGAGGCCAGCATTACCTTTATATCAAAACCGGATAAAGATACTACGAACAAGAGAACTACAGGCCCATATCTCTGATGAACATAGATGCAAAACTCCTCTGCAAAATATAAGCAAACTGAATTCAACAATACATTTAAAAATCATTCACCACAATCAAGTGAGATTTATCCTAGTATTCAAGGGTGCTTCAATATTTGTGAATCAGTCAATGTGATATATCACATTAATAATAGAAAGGATAAGGACCATTTGATCATTTTGATAGGTGCGGAAAAAGCATTTGGCAAAATAGAACATTCATTCATGATAAAAATGCTCAACAAAGTAGATTTAGAGGGAACATATTCAACATAATAAAGCCCATATCTGAAAACCCCAGAGCTAACATATACTCAATGGTGAGAAACTGAAAACTTTCCCACTAAAGTCAGGAACAAGACAAGGATGTCTACTCTTATCACTTTTATTCAACAAAGTACTGGAATTCCTAGACTCAGCAATCAGAAAACAAACGAAAAGAAATAAAAGGCAAACAAACTGGTAAGGAAGAATTTAAAAATTCATTATTTGGAGATGACATGATACTATATGTAGAAAAACTGAAAGACTCCACCAAAATACTGCTAGAAGTGATAAATTAATTCAGTAAAGTCACAAGACACAAAATCAATGTGAAGAAATACTTTGCATTTCTATACACTAATAATGAAGCAGCAGAAAGAGAAACTGGGAAAGAATCTCATTTACAATTACACCCTAAATAATAAAATACCTAGGAATAAACTTAACTAAGGAGGTGAAAGACTTATACTCTGGAAATGATAAAACATTGATGAAGTAAACTGAAGACACAAACAAATGGAGACATTCCATGTTCATGGATTGGAAGGACAAGTATTGTTAAAATTTCCACACTACCTAAAGCAGTCTATAAATTTAATGTAATACCTATCAATATACAAACAACATTTCTCATAGAACTGGAACAATTATAAAATTTCTATGGAACCACAAAAGACCCCAAATAGCCAAAGCAATCTTGAAAAAGAAAACCCAAACAGGAGGTATCACAATTACAGATTTCAAGTTATACTACAAAGCTATAGTAAGCAAAAGAGTATGGTACTGGCACAAAAAAAATAGACCCATAGACCAATGGAACAGAATAGAAAGCCCAGAAATAAACCCATGATTATATGGTCAATTAATCTTCAACAAAGGAGGCTAGACTATGTAGTGAGAAAAAGTCCCTTCTACAAATGGTGTTGGGAAAATCAGATAGCTATGTGCAAAAGGATGAACCTGGACCACTTTCTTATACCATACAGAAAAATAAATTCAAAATGGCTTAAAGACCTAAATGTGAGCCCTGAAACCATAAAAATCCTAGAAGAGAGCACAGAAGTAATTTCTCTGACATCAACCATAGCAACATTTTTCTACACATAGCAACCTGAGGCAAGGAAACAAAAGCAAAAATAAAATATTGAGACTATACCAAAATAACAAGCTTCTTCTCAGCAAAGGAAATAACAAAACTAACAACCTACTGAATAAGAGAAGATATTTGCAAATGACATATTCGATAAAAGGTTAGTATCCAAAATATGTAAAGAACTTCTACAACTCAACACCCAAAAAGCAAATAATCCAATTAAAAAATGAGCAGAAGACATGAACAGACATTTCTCCAAAAAGATATCCAGACAGCCAACCGACACATGAAAAGATATTCAACATGACTCATCATCAGGGAAATGCAAATCAAAACTACAAAAAGATATCACCCCACATCTGTCTGAAGGGCTAAAACCAAAAACACAAGACACAGTAAGAGTTGACAAGGATGTGGAGAAAAAAGGATCCTTGTGCACTGTTGGTGATAATGCAAATTGGTGTAGCTACTGTGTATATACTCCACTGTGCAGCAGTATGGAATTTCCTTTAAAAATAAGAATAGAGGGGGGGGGCAAGATGGTGGAGAAGTAAGGAGCTCCGTACTTGCACTCGCGCCCATACATCACACAGAAAAGATCTGAAGCCATTGGAAACCTTACAAAACCTGAGAGATTGGGAGAAAAAAGGACGCAGAATCCACTGAGAAAGCTTCTAACGTGAGTGCGAACCGGGGAAGGTAAAATCGGGCCGGGATCGGAGACTCCAGGGTGGGAGGCGATCCCCCTCTACCCTCTACGGGGAGTGAGAGGAGAAAAGGAGAGAGTCCGAGACAGAAAAACCTCCGCTCGGTGCACAGAAAGACCGTACTTGCCAAATACCTGCACACCAGGTCCCCTCGCGACAACTGGTCCTGGGGGAGGCTGAGCACACAAACTGCTTCTTTGTGCCGCTCCTGGAGGTTGCATTTCAGAGCGGTGGGGCGCCTGCCGCCATTGTAGCTCCAGGGCGACTGGGACCCCTGAAAGAGACGCGCTGACACAGGGCATCCGCGCTCCTGGCTGGCTGGAACTCGAGAGGGAAGGCAAAGAGCTAAAAACTGGGAAATTTGCCTGTGAGTTCGTATTTTGGGTGACGAGCCATAGAGAGACCCGGTTTTCCTCACTCCAGCCGGCTCGGGCTACGCGGACCCAGCAGGCAAGCCCCCGCGCATGCGCACCAGCCCGACCCAGAGAAGAAAGGAGCGATTCTGACTCCGCCCCCAGAGCTCAGCAGGGAGCCTGGAATAGCCCGAGGGGGTTGTCTGGGACGCTGTGTCTAAGGCAACTTCAGCGGGGCGCGCAGACTGCGATTTGGAGATTGGAACTGGCCTGGGTTGAAGAGTGCAACCAACTTCGGCTGCGTCCCCGGAACGGGGAGTTGACACGCCCAAAAAAGCGAGTTGCAGCGCAGGGTTCAAGAAGGGACTGGAGCACCGTCACTCTCATCCCCACAATCGCCAAGGCAGAACCCCCGCCTGAGGCATCGGATCACACCACGCCCATCCCTGCCTGAGAGGTGCCCTCCTCCCTTTTTTTTTTCTTTTTCCTTTTTTTTTCTTTTTTCCTTTTTTTGTTTTTTTTCCTTTTTTTCTCTTCTTTTTTTTTCCCCTTTCTTTTCTCTTTTTTTCTTCTTCTTTCTCTTTTCTCGCTTTTTTCCCCAAACCACTGACCTGATTAACTCTGGTCGCCAGCTTGCTTAAACAATCACAACAAGTCCATTCTGTAAATGTAAATTCTACACCTACCGACTTTTTCAGCTATTTCTCTCAGGAGTAATTAGACTGTATAGTTTCTCTGGATAATTCCAGCATCCTTCTCTCACTTATCCAACCATATTCTACCCTTTACCTCTTTGAAAAAAGCTTCTTATCCCTTCTGCCTGTTCATTCTATTTCCAAATCTGCCTTGTCTCGCCCTGCCTTCTCTCTTTTTCTCTATGCTCTTCAACCAGGACTGCATACACATGGCTATTTAACTGTAGCTGGGAAATCCAGGTATATGCTTTAAACCGTTCTTTGTCCATCGGTTTTCTTCTTTTTTCCTTTTCTTTTCCCCTTTTTGACCCTTTTATGTATTTTATGCTCCCTATTATTCGCCCTCCCTCCTCCGTCTTTTCTATTAACTTTTTTGTTTTCCCTCTCGCTTTGCATGTTAGTTGAATCAGCCTGTGCGTTTGTGTACTCCTGCTCCCTTTGTGTTTGTCTGTCTGTTTTCTTTTCCAGGACTACCTCAAGAAACAAGCTAGAGTACACAAGATGAAGAGTCCCAAATATCACTACGAATAGGAAAATAAAATAAGGTCCCAACGAGAGTGACCAAGGGATACCATTCAGAAAACAATCTCTGAAAGGATAGGCCCTGGAAAGTCAAAGAGTCTTCTTGGATAGAGCAGTGCTCATAGAAACAGAGAGCATAACAGGTCTTTAAAACCAACAAGAGCCAGAAAGCTAACTAAAATGACGAAACGAAAGAGCTCTCCTCCAAAGAAACTCCAAGAAGAAATGACAGCTAATGAACTGCTCAAAACAGATATCAGCAGCATAAGTGAACAAGATTTTAGAATAATAATGGTGAAATTAATAGCAGGGCTTGAAAAAAACATAGGCGACATCAAAGAAACTATGGCTACAGACAGAATGGAAAATAAAAATAGGCATGAAGAATTAAAAAATGCGATCAATGAGATACATAATAAATTAGAGGCCTCCAATGCAGGGATTGAAGAGGCAGAAAGGAGAATAAGTGATTTAGAAGACACCATTAAAGAAAAACAAGAAGCTGACAAAAAAAGAGACAAACTGATCCAGGAACAGGAAAGAAGAATTTGAGAGCTCAGCGACAGAGTCAAACGCAACAATATCCGTATCATAGGAACCCCAGAAGAGGAAGAGAGAGGGAAAGGTGCTGAAGGAGTCCTGGAACAAATTATAGCAGAGAACTTCCCCGACCTGGGGAAGGAAGTCAATGTGGAAATACAAGAGGCTCAGAAGACTCCCCTCAGACGTAACTTGAATCGATCTTCTGCACGACATATCATCGTAAAAATGGCAAAATACAAAGACAAAGAGAGAATTTTGAAAGCAGCTAGGGAGAAAAGGGCCCTCACATACAAAGGGAAACCCATCAGAGTGGTGACAGACCTATCTACTGAAACGTGGCAGGCCAGAAAGGAATGGCAAGAGATCTTCAATGTGATGAACAGTAAAAATATGCAGCCAAGAATCCTCTATCCAGCAAGCCTGTCATTCAAAATAGAAGGAGAGATAAAAACCTTTCCAAACAAACAGAAATTGAAAGAATTTGTCACCATGAAGCCAGCCCTACAAGAAATCCTGAGGGGGATGCTCTGAAGGAAAAGTTGCAAGGAACAAAGATTCCAGAGACACCATAACAAACATGAACCCTACAAAAGATACAAAGACTCTAAACCCACCTATTTCAATAATAACACTGAATGTAAATGGGCTGAATGCTCCAATCAAAAGACATAGGGTAGCAGAATGGATTAAAAAACAAAATCCATCTATATGCTGTCTACAAGAAACTCATTTTAGACGGGAAGATACCTTCAGATTAAAAGTAAGGGGATGGAGAAATATATATCATGCTACAGGAAATCAAAAGAAAGCCGGAGAAGCGATACTTATATCAGACAAACTGGACTTTAAATTAAAGATAATCACAAGAGATGAAGAAGGGCACTACATAATAATTACAGGGTCCATCCATCAGGAAGAACTAACAATCATAAATGTCTACGCACCAAATATGGGAGCACCTAAATATCTAAAACAATTAATCACAAACAGAAACAAGCTTCTAGATAAGAATGTGCTAATAGCAGGGGACTTTAATACTCCGCTCACAGCAATGGATAGGTCAACCAGACAGAAAATCACTAAAGAAATAATGGACTTGAAAGATACATTGGACCAGATGGACCTGACGGATATATTTAGAACTTTACATCCTAAGGCCAGGGAATTTACTTTCTTCTCAAGTGCGCATGGCACATTCTCCAAGATAGATCACATACTGGGACATAAAGCAGCCCTCAATAAATATAAAAGAATAGAGATCATACCATGCACACTGTCAGATCACAATGCTTTGAAACTTGAAATCAATTACAGGAAGAAGTCTGGAAAACTTCCAAAAACATGGAGGTTAAAGAACACCCTTCTAAAGAATGAATGGGCCAATCAGGCAATTAGAGATGAAATTAAAAAATATATGGAAACAAATGAAAATGAAAACACAACCTTCAAAATCTATGGGATGCGGCAAAGGCAGTCCTAAGAGGAAAGTACATTGCTCTCCAAGCCTATTTCAAGAGATTAGAAAAAGCGCAAGTCCAAAATCTAACAGCTCACCTAAAGGAACTAGAGGCAGAGCAACAAGAACACCCTAAACCCAGTAGAAGAAGAGAAATAGTAAAAATTAGAGCACAAATAAACAACATAGAGACCAAAGAAACAATTGAACAGATCAATGAAACCAAGAGTTGGTTTTTTGAAAAGGTAAACAAAATTGACAAACCTCTAGCCAGACTTATCCAAAAGAAAAGAGAGAGCACCCAAATAGACAAAATTATGAATGAAAATGGACTTATTACAACCAACCCCTCAGAAATACAAGCAATTATCAGGGAATACTATGAAAAATTATATGCCAACAAATTGGACAACTTAGAAGAAATGGACAAATTCCTAAACACACACTCACTACCAAAATTCACACGGGAAGAAATAGAAAACCTGAACAGACCCATAACGAGTGAAGAAATCGAATCAGTGATCAAAAATCTCCCAACAAATAAGAACCCTGGACCTGATGGCTTCCCTGGGGAATTCTACCAGACATTTAAAACGGAATTAATCCCAATTCTTCTCAAGCTATTCCAAAAAATAGAAAGCGAAGGAAAACTCCCGGACTCATTTTATGAAGCCAGCATCACACTGATTCCCAAGCCAGACAGAGATCCAGCTAAAAAAGAGAACTACAGGCCAATATCCTTGATGAATACAGATGCAAAAATTCTCAACAAGATACTTGCAAATCGAATCCAGCAGCATATAAAAGAATCATCCACCAAGATCAAGTGGGATTCATTCCTGGGTTACAGGGCTGGTTCAACATTCGCAAATCAATCAATGTGATACATCATATCAATAAAAGAAAAGATAAAAACCATATGATCCTGTCAATAGATGCAGAAAAAGCATTTGACAAAATACAGCATCCCTTCCTAATAAAGACTCTCGAGAAAGTTGGGATAGAAGGAAACTACTTAAACATCATCAAAGCCATCTATGAGAAGCCTTCAGCTAACATCATCCTCAACAGGGAAAAACTCAGAGCTTTCCCCCTGAGATCAGGAACACGACAGGGATGCCCACTCTCACCACTGCTGTTTAACATAGTGCTGGAAGTCCTAGCATCAGCCATCAGACACCAAAAGGAAATCAAAGGCATCAGAATTGGCAAAGAGGAAGTCAAACTTTCACTCTTCGCAGATGACATGATACTCTACATAGAAAACCCGACAGACTCCACCAGAAGCCTACTAGAACTGATCCAAGAATTCAGCCAAGTTGCAGGGTAGAAAATCAATGTACAGAAATCGGTTGCATTTTTATACACCAACAATGAAGCAACAGAAAGAGAAATCAAGAAACTGATCCCATTCGCAATTGCACAAAAAACCATAAAATACCTCGGAATAAACCTAACCAAGGATACAAGAGATCTGTATGATGAAAACTATAGAAAACTTATGAAGGAAATTGAAGAAGACACAAAGAAGTGGAAAAACATTCCATGCTCATGGATAGGAAGAATAAATATAGTTAAGATGTCATTACTACCTAAAGCACTCTACACATTCAATGCAATTCCAATCAAAATTGCACCAGCATACTTCTCAAAACTAGAACAAACTATCCAAAAATTTGTATGGAACCACAAAAGACCCCGAATAGCCAAAGTAATCCTGAAAAATAAAACCAAAACGGGAGGGATCACCATCCCAGACTTTAGCCTCTACTACAAAGCTGTCATCATCAAGACAGTATGGTATTGGCACAAAAACAGACACATAGACCAATGGAACAGAATTGAGAACTCAGAAGTGGACCCAAAAGTATACAGCCAAATCTTTGACAAAGCAGGAAAGATGGAAAAAAGACAGCCTTTTTAACAGATGGTGTTGGGAGAACTGAACAGCAACATGCGAAACTAGATCATTTTCTCACACCATGCACAAAAATAAACTCAAAATGGATAAAGGAGAACGTGAGACAGGAAACTATCAACACCCTAGAGGAGAAAGCAGGAAACAACCTCCTTGACCTCCACCGCAGCAACTTCTTACTTGACACATCCCCAAAAGCAAGGGAATTAAGAGCGAAAATAAACTGTTGGGACCTCCTCAAGATTAAAAGCTTCTGCACAGCCAAGGAAACAACCCAGAAAATTAATAGGCAACCAACGGAATGGGAAAAGATAGTTGCAAATGACATATCAGATAAAGGGTTGATATCTAGAATCTACAAGGAACTCACCAAACTACACGCCCGAAAAACAAAAAACCCAAGGGATACAGAAATGTTGATGCATAGGAGCACATGTACCCCAATGTTCATAGCAGCACTCTCCACAATAGCTAAAACCTGGAAAGAGCCTAAGTGTCCATCAACAGATGAATGGATCAAGAAGATGTGGTTTATCTATACCATGGAATACTACATGGCAATGAGAAACAATGAAATCTGGCCATGTGTAGCAACATGGATGGACCTTGAGGGTGTTATGCTGAGCGAAATAAGTCAGGCAGAGAAGGACAAATATCATATGTGTGCACGTATAGGAGGATTAGGAGGAACTTAACAGAGGACCAAGGGGGAGAAGAAGGGCGGAAATGGTGGGGGAAAGGGGAGAGGCAAACCATGAGAGACTCTTGAATGCTGACAAAAACTGAGGACTGGTGGATGTGGGGGGAGGAGGGGTGGGCATGGAGGAGGCACTTGTGGGGATGAGCACTGGGTGTTATGTGGAAACTAATTTGACAATAAACTATTTTGTAAAAAAAAAAAAAAAATAAATAAATAGTAACTGAGAAAAAAAAAAAAAAAGAATCATCCACCAAGATCAAGTGGGATTCATTCCTGGGTTACACGGCTGGTTCAATATTCGCAAATCAATCAATGTGATACATCATATCAATAAAAGAAAAGATAAAAACCATATGATCCTGTCAATAGATGCAGAAAAAGCATTTGACAAAATACAGCATCCCTTCCTAATAAAGACTCTCGAGAAAGTTGGGATAGAAGGAACCTACTTAAACATCATCAAAGCCATCTATGAGAAGCCTTCAGCTAACATCATCCTCAACGGGGAAAAACTCAGAGATTTCCCCCTGAGATCAGGAACACGACAGGGATGCCCACTCTCACCACTGCTGTTTAACATAGTGCTGGAAGTCCTAGCATCAGCCATCAGACACCAAAAGGAAATCAAAGGCATCAGAATTGGCAAAGAGGAAGTCAACTTTCACTCTTCGCAGATGACATGATACTCTACATAGAAAACCCGACAGACTCCACCAGAAGCCTACCAGAACTGATCCAAGAATTCAGCCCAGTTGCAGGGTACAAAATCAACGTACAGAAATCGGTTGCATTTTTATACACCAACAATGAAGCAACAGAAAGAGAAATCGAGAAACTGATCCCATTCACAATTGCACAAAAAACCATAAAATACCTCGGAATAAACCTAACCAAGGATACAAGAGATCTGTATGAGGAAAACTATAGAAAACTTATGAAGGAAATTGAAGAAGACACAAAGAAATGGAAAACATTCCATGTTCATGGATAGGAAGAATAAATATAGTTAAGATGTCATTACTACCTAAGGCACTCTACATATTCAATGCAATTCCAATCAAAATTGCACCAGCATACTTCTCAAAACTAGAACAAACTATCCAAAAATTTGTATGGAACCACAAAAGACCCCGAATAGCCAAAGTAATCCTGAAAAATAAAACCAAAACGGGAGGGATCACCATCCCAGACTTTAGCCTCTACTAAAAAGCTGTCATCATCAAGACAGTATGGTATTGGCACAAAAACAGACACATAGACCAATGGAACAGAATGGAGAACTCAGAAGTGGACCCAAAAGTATACAGCCAACTAATCTTTGACAAAGGAGGAAAGAATATCCGATGGAAAAAAGACAGCCTTTTTAACAGATGGTGTTGGGAGAACTGGACAGCAACATGCAGAAGAATGAAACTAGATCATTTTCTCACACCATGCACACAAATAAACTCAAAATGGATAAAGGACCTGAACGTGAGACAGGAAACTATCAACACCCTAGAGGAGAAAGCAGGAAACAACCTCCTTGACCTCCACCGCAGCAACTTCTTCCTTGACACATCCCCAAAAGCAAGGGAATCAAGAGCAAAAATAAACTGTTGGGACCTTATCAAGATTAAAAGCTTCTGCACAGCCAAGGAAACAACCCAGAAAATTAATAGGCATCCAACGGAATGGGAAAAGATAGTTGCAAATGACATATCAGATAAAGGGTTGATATCTAGAATCTACAAGGAACTCACCAAACTACACGCCCGAAAAACAAAAAACCCAGTGAAGAAATGGGCAGAAGATATGAACAGACACTTCTCCAAAGAGGACATCCAGATGGCCAACAGACACATGAAACGATGCTCCGCATCGCTCCTCATCAGGGAAATACAAATCAAAACCACACTGAGATACCACCTCACGCCAGTCAGAGTGGCTAAAATGAGCCAATCAGAGAACTCTAGATGCTGGCGAGGATGTGGAGAAACGGGCACCCTCCTACACTGTTGGTGGGAATGTAAACTGGTACAGCCCCTCTGGAAAACAGTGTGGAGGTTCCTCAGAAACTAACAATAGAACTCCCCTATGACCCAGCAATAGCACTGCTAGGAATTTACCCAAGGGATACAGAAATGCTGATGCATAGAGCACATGTACCCCAGTGTTCATAGCAGCACTCTCCACAATAGCTAAAACATGGAAAGAGCCTAAGTGTCCATCAACAGACGAATGGATCAAGATGATGTGGTTTATCTGTACCATGGAATACTACATGGCAATGAGAAACAATGAAATCTGGCCATGTGTAGCAAGATGGATGGACCTGAGGGTGTTATGCTGAGCGAAATAAGTCAGGCAGAGAAGGACAAATATCATATGTGTGCACGTATAGGAGGATTAGGAGGAACTTGACAGAGGAACAAGGGGGAGAAGAAGGGCGGAAATGGTGGGGAAAGGGAGAGAGGCAAACCATGAGAGACTCTTGAATGCTGACAAAAACTGAGGACTGATGGATGTGGGGGGGAGGGGAGGAGGACACTTGTGGGGATGAGCACTGGGTGTTATGTGGAAACTAATTTCACAGTAAACTATTTGTAAAAAAAAAATAATAATAATAAGAATAGAACTACCCTGGGTCATATGGGTGTCTCAGTCAGTTAAGCATCCAACCTTTGAATTCAGCTCAGGTCATGATCTCATGGTTGTGAGACCACGTCATGCTGTGTGTGGAGCCTGCTTAAGATTCTCATTCTCTCTCTCTCTCTCCCTCTGCCACTCTCCCATGCATGCATGTACAAAAAAGAATAGAAGTACCCTATTGCACTACTGGGTATTCACTCAAATAATACCCAAATAATATAGAAACACTAATTTGAAAAGATATATTCACTCCTATGTTTATTGTGCATTATTTACAATAGTTAAATTATGGAAGCAGCCCAGGTGTTCATTGATAGATGAATGGTAAAGAAGATGTGGTATATATATGCAATGGAATATTATTCAGCCATAAAAAGAATAAAATCTTGTTATTTGCAACATGGATGGAGCTAGAATTTATAATGCTAAGCAAAATAAGTAGTCAGAGAAAGACAAATATGAATTTACACATATGTGGAATTTAAGAAACAAAACAAATGAACAAAAGGAAAAAAGAGAGAGATAAATAAGAAAGCACAATTAACTATAGAAAACAAACAGATGGTTACCAGAAGCGATGTGGGTGGGGAGATGGGTGAAATAGGTGATGGGGATTATGGAGGGCACTTATTGTAATAAGCACAGGGTGACGTGTGGAAGTGTTGAATCACCATATTGTGCACCTGAAACTAATATAACACTGTATGTTAACTATACTGGAATAAAAATAAAATACATTAAAATTTAAAATGAAAATGTACAATTCAATGAGTTTTGGTATATTATAGCATTTCTTACAATAGTGGTAAAATATATAAAACAAATTTTCCATTTTAGCAATTTTTATTTTATTTTTTTAATATTTATTTTTGAGAGAAAGAGACAGGGCATGAGCAGGGGACAGACAGAGAGAGGGAGACACAGAATCAGAAGCAGGCTCTAGGCTCTAAGCTGTCAGCACAGAGTCTGACATGGGGCTTGAATTACGTGTCTACTTCTAAAGGGTACCATTTTTTGCTCTTGCACTCTTTCCTTCCTCTCTCTCTCCCTCCCTCCCTTTGTTCCTTTTTTATTTTTAAGTAAAGAAGGAAGTGCATCTCCCCAAAGCTCTGGCTTCCCCATGCATGTGAATCCCCACTGCACTGCTTTGCTTTCCATTCCTCTACTTAACCAACAAAGGCCAAGTCTTGAAGGCAGGATGCTGACTTGATCATATGTGAATTTCTGCGGTTCCCAAGTCTCCATGATGCAGAGAAAACATGCTGCTTCTGGGACATTTTGATGCCGAGCTCCTCTGTCCAAAAGGGAACTGCCTGATGGCAGGGCTAGGTATCTTCAGTCTGAACCCCTAAATTTCTGAATGTCTGCTGAATGGCCTTCAGGGCCCTGAAGCTCTCCCCTCCGCTGTGTGGGCCAGATACAAGCACTACAGAGATTCCTGAAGGAATTTCTTCCCAGCTGAATGTCAGATTTTAATCTTTCTTCTCTTCATCACCTTTGCTTGCCTCCTGTGACTTCTTACCTGTCCTAACTGGTATAAGAGGACTTTCTGGAGTATGGTCTATTTGGATGTTAATGTGGGCTCAGCATTTTGCTGCTCTCTCCTGTAGCTGATGGGGGAAGGTGGGTCTTGGGTACTGGACCCTTATTTCTGGGTTCTGTGGGGGATGGGGTGCACTCCCTCCTATCAATCTACTCAGAGGGGAAGAGAGGAAAGAAGGGAAAGCACAGTTCTCAAGTGGAGCTTAGAAGTCTCTCTGCACAGAACTCACTTGTGAACCTATCTGGAAGGCTCCCAATAAGCCCCCTTCATGCCACTGCTGCCAAAGCCATCCTTTGGGGGATGTCATTACTGTCACTCACCGTGCATATGGACAATCAACAGCCCAGTCTCTTGTGAGGATCTATTGTGCAATTAAATGTACTAGCCTGACAACCCCCAAAAGAGGGGGCAATATCTCCTAGACATAAAATGGATTTTCTCTAATCCTGAATGATGGCATGCTATTGCTAGGTGTCTATTTTTCTGCGTTTCAAATATGAAATGACTAATGGGGTATATTTCATAACACATCTGCAAGTATGTAGTTATTCTTATACTTCAATGCCCTTTAAAATATTATTATCTGCCAACACTTGGACTATGTGCTGGTATGCAAATTAGACATAATAAAGGAAGAAAGGAGAAGTTCCTTGCTCTTGAAAAGTCATATTTATAAGGTTAACAAGATTTATATATTACATCAGGGAACAGGGGTTAGAAAGCAAGACTTTTAAAATGTAATGGTTGGCAACAATAAAGATTCTCTGGTGTTTTTCCCTGTACGAGATCAAAACTTTTCATCTATGCTGAGGTTTAATGAGATGAAAAAAAAAAATCCCACAAAATCAAAACACATAGAATCCAACTTCAGGAACAAAGCAGACATTCTAAGTTGAATCGTTTTGATTGTCAGTGCCAGGAACAGAAGCAGTGTTTTAAAAACATAGGACTTTGCATTTTAAAAATCAAGTTAAATTAATTATTTCAATGAGTTATCCATTTATTTTTTTTTGATAAAAGGGAAAATCACCAGGAAAATTCAATCTAATAAAGGAAACACACCAAAAAGTGGGAACAGTTTACAAATACATATACATATATACCTTTTGTTGAGTTATGAACTACTTTATAAGCAAATAGAAAAATATTCTGAACTCAGTCTCTCAAATAATGGGGTGTTAAGATTTTGCATATATTCTGATTATAGGGAACCACCTCTGCCTTGGAGCATGCATCTATTTCGTATTAAGACAGAAGCAGAGGGAAGTTTTTACTTGCTAAAGAATCAGATATCAACAACATATATTCAACACCGATGATTAAGTTATTAGCAATGACTTCAATGGCATGTTGGGATCTTGCAGCAATTGGGACCATTATTACAAACATGAAGCTCTCTCTGTCTTTGTAGTCACACACCCATGAAGAATAATAGGGTTCCAGTTGGTAGGATGTTGGGATAATTAAATTTAGAGGTTTCAAGAGGTTTCAAGAGGCATTTGGTGGATCCACCACCCAGCATACCCAGAAGAGGGTCAAGGCCAGGCCAGTTTTGTTCCTTCTGGGTACACCATGGCACAGTCCTGGGCATGTGGTACATGCTGGCTAAGTGTTTGATAAATAAATACTATGAATGAATGGATTAGTGAATAACAGAATATTAAATTGGTATGTTCTGTGGTCTGGGGATTTCTGCTGATGCCCAAAGCGGAGATGTATAATAGGTGACCCCATATTCTAAAGAGAGATGCAGCCTTCATCCATGCAAGGTTTGTTAAGAGCTGGCCAAAACCAGGGCACCGAGGTGGCTCAGTTGGTTGAGTGTCCGACTCTTTTTTTTTTTTTTTTTTGAAAGAAAGATCTTTTTATTTTTTTTTTAATGTTTATTTATTTTTGAGAGAAAGAGCACAAGCAGGGGAGGGGGAGAGAAAGAGAGAGAGAGACAGAATGCAAAGCAGGCTCCAAGCTCTGAGCTGTCAGCACAGAGGCAGATGCAGGGCTCGAACTCATGAGCCATGAGATCATGACCTGAGCTGAAGTCAGATGCTTTAACTGACTGAGCCACCCAGGCACCTCAAGCGTCTGACTCCTGAGTTTGGCTCAGGTCATGATCTTGTGCATGGGATCAAGCCCCACGTCGAGCTCTGTGCTTACAGTGTGGAGTCTGCTTGGGATTCTCTCTCCCTCTTTCTCTGCTCCTCCCCTGCTTGCTCTCTCTCTCAAAATAAATAAATAAACATAAAATAAGAAGAGTTGACCAAAACAACGGATGTGAACATAGATGTAGTTTTGGATTAATTGTTAGGGAGTTCTAGTAAGAAGTATCATGCCTTTATTTTCCTTTTCCTCTCATTGGAGGAGGAGAGGGAGTGCTCATCCTATCGAGTCAAGTAAAGATGGCCCTACGAGGACCCTTCAGAGAATGGGGGAGTGTGCCAGAAGCAGAGATTAAAATCTCCCTTCCTGGTGGATGCTTGCTGAACTGCATGGTCTTGTAGGCCTGCCCTGGCTGCCACCATCTTTGGGAACCCAAAGTTCTTGGACAAGGCCTGCACTTCCAGAGTTGCTGGGACAATGGGTAAAGAATTTCTTTGTGGGCCACGTGGACTCTGTGGATGGTGGCTAGGCTTAAGACCTCTTAGTAGAGCCAGCCAGGGACCTTACTGCCAGGGAAAGGTGAACCTGGCATTAGATGGCCATGTGGAGTATCCCACTGGCACTGGAGCTGGAATGGAGTCACGAGGGTCAGCCAGAAGGGCATTGTTCTGGGTCCAGACACTTCAAGACACAGGCCCTGAGTTGGTTAGGGCAGGTCCATGGGGCCTATCAAGGTGCCTTACGAGAGAAAAAAAACAGTATCTAAGCATCTGTATTTAGAGGACACCAATGGCTAGATTACAGCAGGCCAACTAAGTAAAAACACCATTTTGCATATCTTCCTCTTCTCCCCAGTATCTGCCCTATCTTGGGGGGTCAGAAGCAGCTAATGAATGATGAGAGATAACACAAAGATTAAAGACCGACTGTGCAAGCTTTCTGAGGTTGGGTCAGGCCTGAGCTAGGAGAGAGAAAGGGACTGAATAGTACGGGATCTGCCTGAGATGCCAACCAGTGAAAGATCAGACAGAGCAGTTTGGAAGGACAGTGATGAAAGAAAGAAGAAAAAAAAAAGCTGTTTCCTTTTAACCCCATCAAGTCCAGCCCATTTGAGACAATAGTTATAAGCAAATGGAAGGAATGCATGCATGCATGAGTGAAAGAAATCATCTCTCTAACTTGGTTGGCTCCATGGCCACCATCAAGGGCCCTGTTCAACCTATATCCAGACAACACCCTTCTGTCAGCTGCAGGCAGAAGACAGGATACGACCTCTCCATGCACTATGAGATGAGGCCGGGGAAAAGTCACCAAGTCAGTGAGTCAGGCAAGGCTGACCTCCTGCCACTACTGACTTCCCCAGGTGCCCAGCGGGTTGATCATTCACCACCACCTTATCAAACACTGTAACTGCTTCGTGTGACTTTGGCCCCAATAAGAAACGACTTTCAGCAGGCAAGTTAGCAAAGTGCCCAGGTGTGACATCACTCTAGGTCGGGTGCACTTTGGTCAGGACGGTCTGTGTACAATAGGCCTGAGAACACTATAAAAAGTATAGTAACCTCTCCCTACCCAGGGCCCAGTGTGTTGCAAAGACCAATCCAGTGTGAGAAGGGCAAATGATTCCTGCTTTCACTGTTGCTCCCTAAGGGGCACAGCACAGGTTCTTCTCCAGAGTTCAAGTCTCTTCTAAGTCTGCTATTTAAGTGCAGGGCTCATGGCATCCTCTGTGGCATCATGAGCATTTTTCCCTGTAACCAAACTGCATTGCCCTGTAGCTGATGGATCGCTGGTCTGTTTCTTCTTCTAGGGCAGAAGTTTTCTTTGATTCACAACCCTACCCTAAGTGCCAGCCACAAAGTAGACCCTCACTAAGTGCTATCTCAGTGAATGAATGTGGTTCGCTCTGATGGGTCTCCCTAAGACAGGTGAGTTACAGAGCATACCCATATTCCAGAAGGAGTAGCTGAGGCACAGACAGACAGCTGGGGTGCTTTGGCCAAGGTCACAGATGGAGGAGGGCAGGTGAGACCAGAACATGTGGATGGCCCTTGAAAAACAACCGTTAAGTGTCTCAGTAAACACAAGCCAAAAGCTAGTTGCTTGGAGGCCAGGGCCCTTTACGAGAGCCCAGATTCTTAGCACAGAGCCCCCAGACAGTCATAATGGCACAGCACTTCTGTTTAGTGACATTTTACAAATTACCAAATGGTTTCCTAGCCATAGACTGTCTTACTCTTCCCAGCAACCTGGAGGGAGGTAGAGCTGACTTTATTATCCACATATCACAGGTCCAGAGAGGTTTAAGTGATGTCCCTAAGGACACACAGCTACTAGAGGAGAAAGTATGATGACCTCATGGGTCCTGTGAGCTTTTCACCCAACCTGGTCAAACCCAACAGTACGAGAGCATAGGGCACATCGCAGCCCCCACTGGATGCTCTTTCTGGGTACAGGCCAAGGGTTAGGCTAGAGGTCTCCCCCATTTTAAGAGTCCTTCAAACCTGCCCCTTCGGGAGCACCGCTAGGCAGTGCCCCGGTTCCCAGCGAGAGCCGCACTCAGTCCCTCCCCCTGGCTCCCTGTTGTAGCCCAGGAGCCTGTTTGCAGAAACTGGTTCCAAGCCGGGCCTCCACAGCTTGCGCTGCGCCTGGGCAGGACAGATTGCTGGGACGCGGAAGTGGCTCTGGAGCCAACACACTTGCCGTATGGGAGAGACTACGGTGCCAACACTGTCATTTTCCACTCCAAAATGTCAGGTGAGGAGTGACACGGACAGCATTCTCCGCTGGGTGCCTCAGATGCACATGCTTTTGTTACAACCCCCCTCCCCGCCCCCCCAACAGCCCATAGGACTGCCTGCTCTTCGGGGGAGCATCTCGGCATAAAAATAGTTCCTGAAATTTGGCATAGTCAGGGGTCTCATTTGCAAAGCTGGGACCAGAAGATGGAATGGCTTTCGAGGTTTTGTTCAGACTGTTTTAAAAAGATGCCAAAAGATGTCTTTTTTATGTTCAGCTGGCTTCATCTTTTAATATCAATACTGGCTTAATGCTGAAGGTAACCAATGACATGCCCGGTTCATTTTCTAAAGCCACTGTAGGGGGAGGGGCTACAATTACTTTATGCTTGTTTGTTTTTTAATAACCACACATATTTAGACAGACGAAATGTGGCAAAATAAATAAATAGGTAAATACAAGTTCAGAGACTTCGATTTACTGAAGCTCATTTTGAGAGCAAGAGGGGCCGTGAAAGGCAAAATTTGCACTCAAATTCAAACAGTTTCCAAGGAAAATTCCTGTAACCTTGAAGAATAATAAAGGCTCACGGATATATTTGGAATTTCTGAATGGTAGGACTGTTTCCCGAGAGCATTTTAAACATCCCAAGTGAAAAATGAGAACAAGGCCTAAATTGTTTGGTAAAGAGCAAAGAACCCTTTGGTTTAAGAAAAAGAGAGGGAGATTGTAAGTCAAAAATGCTGTAAAGGCCTGGAGCTTCGCATGAAATATGGACGACGGTAGTTTTTTTCTTTGCCAGAAAACTTTTTACTCAATGCCATATGCAAAGAATGTATATTACGATCTTTTAAAAAAAAATCCATTTCATGCCATCTTGCATCCTGTGAGTTTTTCCTTTGCTTTTTAGTCCCCAACAGGGTGTCAGGTTTGGGGTTCTGCAGGGGATGGGGGGTGGGGAGGGCGGGGCTCCTGCCAGCACACACAGCCACACCCCCACTGGTGTCTTTGTAGGACTCCAGGCATGTGTAGTTAACAGTCTTATCCCTGCCCACAACCCTGCCAATCTTGAGGTACCTCAGGAGATTTTTCTGCCGTTATTATTTATTCCCTTCAACATCTCCTAAGCCCCTCAAACCTCAAAGATGGCCATTACTCTGGACCCTAATTACTATTGATACAGGGAACACATGGTAGCCTGGGGACACTGCCTGCCCTGAAGCGGCTTATCCTCCCTTGGCATGGATAGAGGTCATATGACGCACATAGATGGCCAAGTAATAGCCAGCATCATATGACAAACATTCCGAAGTCCAAGCACAGAGAAGTTGTGAAGAAGAGGGCAAGTACTGGGGTGCCTGGGTGGCTTAGTCGGTTAAGCGTCCGACTTTCGCTTAGGTCATGATCTCGCGGTTCGTGGGTTCGGGCCCCGCGTCGGGCTCTGTGCTGACTGCCAGTTCAGAGCCTGGAGCCTGTTTCGGAGTCTGTGTCTCCCTCTCTCTCTGACCCTCCCCTGCTCACGCTGTCTCTCTCTCTCTTTCCTAGAAATAAATAAAAATATTTTAAAAAATATTTAAAAATAAAAAATAAAGAAGAGGGCAAGTATTTCCTTCTGAAAGGGCTGGGGAAGACCTCGTTCAAACAGCAGGTCGCAAAGGGACCCTGACAAGCGGCTGGGGCTCGGACAGGAAGAGCAGGTATTATGGCCTCAGCCTGAGTGTGGCCATACCGAGTGTGCTACAGGAGGGGCTGGGAAGGGAGGTTGAGGCTCTGCCATGGGGGGTTTTGAACACTGTGATGACGACTCAGGAGTTGATTCTGGAGGTGAAGGGAGGCCAAAGTTGGGGAAGCAAAAGAATTATGAAGTACTCAGGACCCTTGGGTGGGCTCAGGGAGCCAGGAGAGCCTCTACCTACAGTATATGTGGGTAAGTCTACAGCTTTCCCGGGCTTCTCAAAAGGCCTCCCTGTTCTGAGGCCACATTCCAGGGCCAGGCTGGAGAAGAGACTCACTCCCACCCTCCTCCTCAGCCCAGACAGGGGCACAGAAGTCACTTCGTGCCTTCCCTCCTTGGACACAAATCAGCCATTAGAATAAAGACCCAGGGGCATTCCAGATACAGGTGGCCCCATTGGGCCTTTGGGACTTCCTGTGTTATTAGGTTTCCAAAGTACCCAAGGGTGTTTATTTACACCACATCTTAATGCCAAACGAATGGAGTATTGCCGAATAACTCTTGCCACAGGTTCAGATTTCGAACTTTCCCCCTTTGGCAACATCATCTTAATTGTTTGAAATGGAGTGGCAAATTCCACCCATGATTTCCAGTTCCTCCAGCAGCCCAGAACCAGACCCTTGCCTCTCACCCTGCCCTCGCTCTCACCACCACCAGCTAGCAACGGATGAAGTCCATCAGGCCCTTTGGATTTTTCTTTTCCTATGAGTAAATGGGGTCTCATCCTCTTCACCCTACTCCTCTCACGCTCTTCCTCAGCTGGCCAGGCTGTAAATCTGGTCTTCAAATCCCCTTGCTCTATAGACCCCCAGCAGTGATGGACTTCTCCAGAACAAAGCCCACCCCCCACCGGAGATTAATTTGGGCTGTTTACTACAACCACTAACCACTGTTGCAAACAGCTTACACATTTGTTCTTTAGAAGACCTCTCTAGCGCTGTGGGCTAAGTGTCCCTTGCCAAGGGCCATGGGAAATGGGAAAGAGGGGCTGCAGAATCTGCGGGAGGGCAAGAGGGGCATGTTTTGAATTCAAGTCAAAGCCCCCACGAGGACTGGCACGAGAAGGGACTTGCCAAAGTGCAGCTTCCAGAGTGGCTTGGCTGATTTTAGGAGTATGGAGGCTAGAAGCCTGAAACACCATTCAGAAATCTCGGATTTAAAACCCGCAAACTTAACCAACAAGCGCCTCATTACTATGTGCCCCCGTATGTGCACCTGTCGGCAGGCACCATTTCTGCCTCGAGCCCCACAGTAGATGGATGCCTTTCCTCTCCCTCACTTGACTCTGACCTTGCTAGGTGTGGGGGCTGAGTCACTAGTGCACTTCTCCTGCCCTGACACCCAAAGTCCTGAATGTGGGCCTTGCATGCAGCCGAGGGCTGTAACTGTGTGCTAAAGAGAATTTGCTCATTCAAATGTTTGTTGAATCTTCATTATATACTGGACACTGCCTCAAACCCTGAAGACAGACTTAATAAATAAAGCCCAGTCCCTGTACTCCAGATGGCTCTCTAATCATGTCAGACACGAAGAAGAGAACTAACATTTAGATAAAATGACCTAACATCTTCCACAAAGGAGAAAGTGAACAAATGAGCAGACACAGAATGGATCTGGCAAAACTTTGATTGACAGGGCAAAAAAATACTGCATATGCTACCTGGGACTGGGGGCAAGGGCCTATTC
This sequence comes from Proteles cristata cristata, assembly GCA_017311185.1. Classification (NCBI taxonomy): domain Eukaryota; kingdom Metazoa; phylum Chordata; class Mammalia; order Carnivora; family Hyaenidae; genus Proteles; species Proteles cristata. Next base: position 392,948 of record JAESUZ010004656.1, on the reverse strand, counting down.
GACTTACTTTTCCCTTCTGGTAGCATTAAAGGGAAAAGGGAATCACATTCTAGTCCCAACAGGAGAATGTTTCTGGACACCAGCCCCTTCCTTTCTTCCGTATCACCTCCGTGGCTCTGGGAGTTGGGGCACTCACCATCATGGTTTTGCTCAGAAGCACAGGAAGGTCAGGACACTGGAGACACGTGCACTGGGATGAAGAAGATAGGAGGTTGATTGACAGAGAAGATTCAGAGGCAGAATGGTAAATTTTTAGAACTTTCCTAATGTTAAATACACACACACACGTACACACACACCCCTATCTGTCTGCCTGTCCATCTGTCCATCCATCCATCCATCCATCCATCCATCCATCCATCCATCCATCCACCCCTTTGTGCTTTTAGAAGTAAAAATAAAGAGAAAATAGAGAACTAGAGTATTTGGGGAGGGGGTAGGAAGAATCGGGGCAGGGTGTAGACCTTCCTGTTTTTATATAACCTGTAAACAAAGGACCACAGCTCTCTCCTCAGACTCTCCTTGGAAACACATCTTCCCTTCCCTACCCCACCTTTGCTCTTCTTACAAAAGTCCCTGGCTTTTATGAGAAAAATAAAACAAAACACATATTACAAAATCTGTACAATCCCATATAATTTGGGCTTCTTTCTGAGTAACTACCATCAGTCCTACACTCGTCACTGCACTCCGCCCGCCCCCAAATACTTTCTAAGTTTAGCGCTAAGAGCTTGGAACTTGACACTGGATATGTTTCCATTTACCATGAAAGGCATGTTTCTCCACAAACAACTGGAGGGCAGGCTTGGAAACAGGTTTAAAGACCAGACTTGTGGAACTCTGGCATGGCAATTTTCTGGAAACATCTACCATCCCACCAGGAGGCAGGAAGCATCGAGAATGAATATGTGTTCTGGCTTCTTTCAAATGAAATGATTTGATTTTAAGAGTTTCAATTCATAAAATAGCCCCAGCTAATTTTCCAAGGAAAATGAGCATATTTTGTTTCCCATTCATTCTTTAAGGAATATGAAAAGAATTTATACTGAATTACCTTAGAAGACTTAATTGGGCAGTGTCCTCAGTGTCTTTGAAAAATGGTGAAAAAAAAGCAAGTTTGATAGGGATATAAACTTTTGGTTATTTAGAAATTAGATATCAGTTTAGCTGCCCCAGTGTTTACAAAAAAAGAGATCAGAAGAAAATTCTTTAGCATGTTATGTTCATTTCCATAGCTGTATAGATTTATGGAATTAGGAGCTATTTCTACAGAAGGAAAAGCAAAGTCTTCATCTGTGAAGCTGGTATTTTCATACCTACATGGACATCCTCTTTGCCCAAAATGTAAGTCAGCTCCTTTTATTGCCATATATATACCCAAACTCTCAATATTTCTTGTTATATATCACCTTATAAAGGTCAGAAAGCATGGTCATTGTAGTTTTTTTTTAAAAAATCACACAGGACTCCTACCTGTTCAGTCTCTCTGTCACCTCCTTCTCACCTGCCCACCCTTCATCATCACCTGTCTGCCCAGGTGGCAGCATGTCTTCTGGGACAAAGGTCTCAGGCACTTGACATGCTTTTCTTTCCATTCCAGAGCTGTTACCCGACAAAGAGCACTTTTCTTCCCCCCATGACCAGCTTCTGGACAAGGCACAGTCTCCCCAGCAACTCCCTTCTGCCTCATTCCTCAAAACAAGCAAATCAACAATCAATTCCCCCATTAAAGAACTTACGGCTAATCCCGCTGTGGAAGTTGAAGGTGGACACCTGAAGTAACTAGCCCGAGGAAGCCACAGCAGCTTAAGGAATCTCAGCTCTCTCTCCAAGGCATGGTCCTGATTGGAGCCTGACTTTTTCCTTTTTATGCAGCCTCCAGGAGTTTCTTTCAGGTGTTTTTGGATGTTGGGCAAACCTTTGGAATCAGAGGCCAATTTAAATTTGATCTGGCTTCCCTGCTGGAAAAATTGATCAGGAGAATTCTTGGCCATTGTCTAAGGTACACCTACCCAGGATACCAGATACTACTGCTCCTTCATCTGGAGCCCACAGCAGACCCAAGCAAACAATCACAGCTCTGTTTTCTATAGAGTCTGGACAGTCCCCCAGAATCCCTCTTAACAAGGTGCTATAAGTGGCCACGAACAGCTCTTTAGATTTAGCATATGAGGGCACCTGGGTGGCTCAGTCATCTGAGCATCTGACTCTTGCTTTCAGCTCAGATCATTATCTCATGAGTTCATGATCTCATGAGTTCCAGCCCCTCACCAGGCTCCGTGCTAACAGTGCAGAGCCTGCTTGGGACTCTCTCTCTCCCCTGACCCCTCTCTCTCAGAATAAATAAATAAACTTTTAAAACTAAGATTTGGCATATGAGATGAACTTCTTTGTCATCCCCGTCCCCCTCTCTCACATACCCTAGGTGCTCTGAGTGAGCAGCATTTATCAGCCAGTTACAAAGACTATATCCACCTTGCAGTAAAAGCTTGGCTTCTTCACCTCTTGTCTTAAGGGTCATCCAACCGATAGTCATTTGTCCTTCTTGTCCCCACTCCTCTGCCAGGGGGTGTCAGGCCTAAGCTTCTTAGCAAATCTTAACATTTACCAAGTTAGTTCATATGAATCAGTCAGGGACTAACTCCCTGCCTATACGAACTTTGCGACATTTGGTCTCAACATGAAAAGGGAGCTCACCTGATGCACAAGGAAATGCACAAGGAACGGTTTATTCAAGTTAATGGAGGAGACAGCTGTGCCCACTTCCTGTTGGAGCCTCATCAACAGACCTGAAGACATGGTGAGTCAGGCTCCTCGCTGGTATGAAGGGTTAAGGACGTGATGAAGGTGGTGAGTTTCCTTCATGCTCGCGGCCTCCAGTGAGGCTGGTGATAGGACCCTTGGAAGAAGTTAAAGCAGAGCATGCACATCCAGTTTATTGTAACACAGGCAACGTCTGGGCTGCAGAAACTTGGAGAGACCTACCAAGTGGCATCCTCAGCTCCAGGCCTCGTTAGCATTACTGCGCTCTGATGTGGCTCATGGGGTTGTACCTGCCTACGATGACACAAATGATCTGAACACGTGGAGTTGACACTGCCAGGGGAGACAGAGCATTTCTCATGTGAACGTGCAAGTATATAGGCTTTGGATTCACATGGGCACGTGGTTTGGAAAGCAAATAGAAACAGCCTTTCTTTCCCATTCCTGAACTGTATTCCTGAACTGTTTTGGGTGCCACAAAGGGACAGATTGAACCACTGCAGAGCTATTTGGTAGAAATGAAGTCACAATTTAAGAAGAGAGTTAAAGACTCAATGCATGAATCATGCATAAATTTCTCTCCCCACCTCTGGAGTTTAAACTTGGGGGTGTGGCTGAATTCTCAAGCATCTGCCCCATGAGGATGACTCAGTTTCATTGGATTGACCACCTGGATGACAGGATAGTTCCAGAAGCTTGGAGATACATCAGAGAACAAACAGTACTTGAATTGTCTGCTATGAGCCAAACTCTATGCCTCACGTACATCATAAATCAGAATGAAGTGAAAAGTCACCAGTAGTAATGTAAATCTATACCAAGAATTGAAACATGTTTTTTATTGAATACATCCCATAGTTCTTGAGGATAGTTTAGTCATCTAAATACCAGTAATCTCTTGTCTTGGCCACATCTGATTCAAGACTAATTCTAGGCTTCTAACTATATAATATGATCTGAAAAAGTGCTTTGGACAGTTTTTGTGTTTCTGATCAATATCTACATCTTTGAATTGCTAAAACCATTTACTATTAAAACATGTCATTCAGCAGCATCTTCCACATATGAATTTCTGATAGAATGGTTTACAAATTAAAAAAATAAAATTAAACCCTTCTCTCTTAAGGTATCACCTGGCCTAACTTCTCTGGATTCTACATATTCTAAATGTGTTTATCCTTTTAACTCACTTTCCTTTCAATTTCCAGCCAGATAATTTTTATTTAAATTCACTACGTCCTAAAGGCTTAGCTTCCTGATTTCGGTGTAAAAGAAAAGTCCTTGTAAGTTCACTGTCATGGGCCAAGCTGAAATGATTGACATATCCTGTGACTAAGGAGGGCCTGACCTTTCTGGTTTCAGATCCTTAGCCCCTCCCATCCCAGGGCCCTTCAGGTTTGCTGGAATGACTCACTCTCTTGCTCCTCACAGGCCCTCCTCCTGGAGGGCCTCCTCCCCTCCCCACAAGTGATCCTTTGAAATTACCATTTTAATGGATATAAATAGAAGGGGAAAATGGGCTTTTCTACCAAGAGAGGGAGAGTCTTGTCAGCTTAACTTTAACAGAAATACCTCAGCCTTCATTCTGAAGCCTCAAAGGACTTGGAAAGTTCCAGGGGCTCATTCCACGTCTATCCTCTGCCTTCTTGCCCTCCATTCCTGGACATGACAGGAGTCCTGGCTGGCATCTTCCATGCTGCCAGACAGGGTTCTCTGGCTTTTCTGTGTACTTCAATCTCTGACAAAGGGATCTTGAACCTCCAGAAAATTTGGCACCTTTTTCCATTCTTGTGTATAACAGGAAGAATGGGGAAAAGAATTTATTGAAAAAGAATCCCAGAGAGTACATTCTTGGCTTGCCACTAACTCCCTTGTGGCATTTAGAAGGTCACGTCCAGTGTCTCTGGTTTCACTTCTTCATCTCTCACTGGAGGTATTGGACCAGAAGACCTCCGAGGCCCCGCCCAGGTCTAGTAAGATTGAATCTACCCTCCCTGGGAGAGCCCTGGAAACTGGCCTTCATAAAAGTGACCCCTCATGGCTGTCAGGACTGTGTGGCTGGTCCGACTCTCTGAATGTGGCAGACGGGCAGTGAGAAGGAAGGGCAGAATTACAGAAGACGGTGGGGCAGCCAACAAGAGCTTTAAAAATAGACATATAAAACAATACAGTGGGAGAAAGACAAATATTGTATGATCTCGCTTACATGTGGAATCTAAAAAACCAAACTGGTAGAAACAGAGAACAGATTGGTGGTTGCCAAAGGTGGGAATGAGGGAAATGGATGAAGACTGTCAAAATGTAAAAACTTCCAGCTATAAGATGAGTTAAGTTCTGGGGCTGTAATGTATAGCGTGGTGACTGTAGTTAACAATACCTTACTCTATATTTGAAAGTTGCTAAAAGAGAGTAGATTTTAAAAGTTCTCACCACACACGCAAAAAATTGTAACTATGAGATGTGATAGACGCTTCCACTAGCTTTGTAATCACTTTGCAATCCACATACACGCACACGTGTGTGTGTGTGTGAGTGTATGTGTGTGTATACAATTACCACTGTGTTGTACACCTTAAGCTTACACAGTGTTATACATCAATTATATCTCAAAAAAGCTGAGGGAAAACAGTAAGGATGAACATTTGTATGACCTTTCACAGTTAAGTCAGGCTTTTATTTACATTATTGCCTTCAAAAGTAGAGAAGCACTTTGAGTACAATCCCCATTTTATAGATCATGAAACTGAGGCTCAGAAGTTATGTGAGCTCTCCTAACTCATGTGACTAGAAAATGGTAGAGCAGAGTCTACAATACAAACCCACAGTTAGGTCTGATGTCCTTTTTCACTGGGCCAGGAAGACTTGATAAGTTACTCCTTGACTATCCAGACATAAAACCCCTCACCCTGGTCCCTGGGGAGCCAGTAACGCTTCACCCTGTCAGACCACAGGGTGCTTCATGGAAGCACTGATTTTCTTCCTTCCTTCCTTCCTTCCTTCCTTCCTTCCTTCCTTCCTTCCTCCCTCTCTCTCTTTCTTTCTAGATGCTTATTTATTTTTGAGAGAGAGAGACAGAGAGCATGAGTGGGGGGCGGCAGAGAGAGAAGGTAGCAGAGGATCCAAAGTGGGCTCCGTACTAACAGCAGTGAGCCTGGTGCGAGGCTCGAACTCAAGAACCAGGAAATCATGACTTGAGCCAAAGTGGGACACTCAACTGATTGAGCCACCCAGGCACCCCTCTCTTTTTAAATACCTTTTAACCCCAATTTATTATGATTTATGTTTTTTGAGTCTGTTCATCAAAACTTCTCATCATGTTCTTGTAGCTCAATTTCACCTCTGTAAGAGGAGTCGTGACCCTTGGATTCGACTTCTCCATCCCTAGAGATCCCAATATACAGTTATTCGGGCCTTCAAGGGGGACATATGAATAGAGCATTTTTAAACTTAAAAAAAAAAGTATGTCTCTCTGTTTAAACAAACAGCAGCAGCAAACCCTCAAGCCTCTCAGTATCGATTTAAATGATTTTTCACTATGTTTCTTGACTGTGTCCAAACCAAATAGAAGGTAAATTCAAAATGTACTAAGAAACTACTTAAACCGAATGGCTCTTAGGTTCGTGTCTGGCTTTGCTGAAACTAAATTGCCAATGCTAGGTTAAAGGCATGGGTCCGCTTTCGTCTCTGCATTTGGCCCTCATACCACTATTAGCGCACGGTGCCTGTGCTCTGGATACATTGTGGGAAACAGCATTATTAGTAACCTCAGGGCTCTCTCGCCGCTTCTGGATCTTCAGACTCATCCCTAACCAAAGCTCTGCCAGACACAAGCCTTGAGAGCTTTGAAGCCAGTTCTAACTGTGGCCATCCGAACCCTCTGCCTTTTCCACTTGAAGATAAGGTCCATGTCCTGCCGGCCAGTTCTTGCTGCAAGCTGTTAGATAAAAAACAAGGTAAAGATACGGATGTGTGGGACATGTCTGCATGCATGTGAACGTGGACTTTTGAGTCTTGCAGGCTTTTCCTGCCACGTGCTCTGGGAAGGCCCCGATGTCCCTCACCAGGGACAATGCCTTCACAGACACAGACACAGAGCCAGTGGCACCCACCCAGGCCTTCGTGGTCACCCACATGACACAGAAGAGGCTCCTATCTTTTGGAGGGATCATCACTGCAGAAATCTCAGTACTGCACAGACCTGCTGAGAAATAGTGTACAACTCGGGTTCAAGTCCCTTCCATGCTTTTTGAAAACTCTGTCACTCAATCACAAGTCACCTAACCTCCCTGCAAATCAATGTATTCATTTAAAGGATGGAAACAATAATTCCTGCTCTTCTACTCCTAGAAGGCAGTGGTTCTCCAAGCCTGGATCCCAGAGCAGCAGCAGCAGCAGCAGCAGCAACAGAACCTGGGAAATTATTTGAAATGCAAATCCTCAGGCCCTCCTGAGACCTCCAGAACCAGAAACTCTGGGTTGGGAGCAAGCAGTCTGTGTTTGCACAAGTCCCCCAGGTGATTCCAACACCCTCGGAGGTCAGAGAAGCCCTGCTATCGAGCAAGGAGATAATGATTGTGAAAGGGGTCTGCAAACGGCAGTGCCAACATCCTCGCTTTGAGAACCACAGCTCTACGGAAATGTTGGTCGCCGCTGTCTCATCCCGGCTCCTATTAAAACACACTGTTAATGCTTTAACAGGTGTCAGTCACCTGCGACAGGTGTAGCGGGCAGTTACTTAAGAATAAACACTTTCCGGGGGCGCCTGGGTGGCTTAGTCGGTTAAGTGTCCGACTTTCGCTTAGGACATGATCTCACGGTTCGTGGGTTCGAGCTCCACGTTGGGCTCTGTGCTGACTGCCAGCTCAGAGGCTGGAGCCTATTTCAGAGTCTGTGTCTCCCTCTCTCTCTGACCCTCCCCTGCTCACGCTGTCTCTCTCTCTCTCCTAGAAATAAATTTAAAAAAAAAATTTTTAAAAAAATAAACACTTTCCAGAAGAAAATGCTGGAAAGGTTGAGAGTCTCTGTGTGGCAGATAAGGGGCCAGGAGTGGAAGGAAGAAAGGGGCTTGGAGCCACACAGACTTCAGTCATGTTCCAGCTCTGCCACTTACCAGCTACATGACCCTAGGCAAGTTACTTAAAGGACATCATAATTACGACAATGACCTCCACGGTGTTATTGGATTGAATGACACAATACGTGCAGAGTTCTCAGTGCAACGCATGGTCCATATGGGCATTCAGTAAGTGATGGCAGCCATCGTCAGTAGCAAGACAGCCAGGCTACCTGAGGCTCCCACCCACCTTCTCTCCCGCATTGCTCATTGCCTCTCCCTACCATCCTATTGTTGCTGTTACTGTTATCACCTTCAACATCCTCACCCCTTCTACCCCACAGGCCCATGACCTTAGACTTAAGACTGCCACCCTACGATAGCCTGGAAAGGCTAACTGCCAAGGAAGGGAAGAGGCAGGGGGTATTTCCCAGAATGACCTGGCCGCCTCAAAGCCATGCACTGGTCTCCAGAGGTGGCACTGGTGTGTGCCACATTTTGAAGTCAGAAAGATGGCAGGCTACCAGAGGAACTGAGTCTTTCTTCTATGTCCATCCCCTTTCCTGGCCTGGAGGTGTGGCAGGTACAGCCTGGGGTGGGCAAAGTGGACGGGAGACAAACCACAGCCTCTGTCCATTGTTAAGCACCGGCAGATCCAGCCAGCCCAGATTTTATCTCTTGGGTGGCTCCAGGCACCTGTCTGCCCAGGTTCAGGCCTCTGAGATGGGTCATGTGGGCTTGGCTTGTCTTCCCTGAGATGACTCAGGGCCAGCAGGCCAAGAGTCGCCCTCAGCAACCCTCCCGATAATGAGAGGTCAGATTCCTTCGGATTTAGTTAGGACACTCCTTGAGGCTGTCTTTTGTCACTCATCCACAGTGGGAATTCTCCTTTAATGAGAGAAGGGAGTCACACCCTTCCCCCACCCAGAAATGGGGGGCGGGTGACCTTTCCAGGTGGCACGTGAGCTGGGCTGGTTTCACAATGGCCAGTGCAGAGGTAAGGGATGGAAGGCAGGCCTGGCTGGAGTCATCTCAGAGGGACATGCCTCCTGGGCCTGCTTGGTCAGCCCTCCCCGCCTTCCCACCCAGGCAGTAACTCCTACACACCCCACCTGCCCAAACAGCTACAGGGAGACCCTGTTGCACTCGTGGGAGGCAGAGGAATGGTGGAAGAGCTGGGGTACTGAGTGCTCAGTGATACTTGGCCGGAAGCCAAACAATGCCAAGGCCTTGCAGGAACGCCCATGCTCCATCCATCACTCGACATGGAGCCCTGGGGAGGCCCGACCTCCAGCTAGTGTTCTCTAGTTACACGTTCACACAGTCTCACCTTGATTTGGACCCTCCCAGCCACAGGATGCTAGAATGAACGCTTCTCTGCAGCCCAGGACAGATAAGGGACACACAGGGTCACATGCCAGTCAGGAAAAGAATTTGGATTCAGTCCCATGAGGCCTGAATCCAAATCCCATCCATTTTCTTCTACCACACCATTGGCTTTTAAACTTAAAAAAAAAAAGATTTTTGAACATCTGAAAAGAATGCCTGTTCATATTCTCTTTGTAACTTCCTGGGAATCTATTTTATTTTATTTTATTTTATTTTATTTTATTTTATTTTATTTTATTTATTTATTTATTTTTACAAATAGCTTATTGTCAAATTAGTTTCCACATAACACCCAGTGCTCATCCCCACGAGTGCCCTCCTCCATGCCCATCCCTCCCTCCCCCCTACATCCATCAGTCCTCAGTTTTTGTCAGCATTCAAGAGTCTCTCATGGTTTGCCTCTCTCCCTTTCCCCCATTTCCGCCCTTCTTCTCCCCCTTGTTCCTCCGTCAAGTTCCTCCTAATCCTCCTATACGTGCACACATATGATATTTGTCCTTCTCTGCCTGACTTACTTCGCTCAGCATAACACCCTCAAGGTCCATCCATGTTGCTACACATGGCCAGATTTCATTCTTTCTCATTGCCATGTAGTATTCCATGGTATAGATAAACCACATTTTCTTGATCCATTCATCTGTTGATAGACACTTAGGCTCTTTCCATGTTTTAGCTATTGTTGAGAGTGCTGCTATGAATGGGAATCTATAATTATTTTAAAATAAGTGAAAAAAATATCCATATGGGACGCTGATATATAAAATACATCAGTGAGTGACTACTAGAAGTCAGGAGAATGAGGGGGCTCCCTTTCAGTGTTGAAAAGGAGCCAGGGGGTCAGGAAATGTTCTATTTCTGGAGCTGTGCTGGTGCCACAGATACGACCAATTTGTAAAGCCTCGTTGAGCTCTACATTTATGACCCCGTGCATTTTTCTGAATACCTGCTAAACTTGAAAATTTTAAAGTCAAAGAGAAGATGCTCTAGTTGGACAGGAAGACGGGGCTGGGATTTGCTCAGTCTCTCCCATCATCACCCTCCCCTTCACTCCCTAAGGACCCCAGGGTTCCACGGAACCCCACTTGGAATCTGGGTCCTGATTCCTTGTCATTATAGAATGTGAATGGCTGGGTCAGAGGCCTTCAGTCCTCCAGGGTCTGTGTTGATGGTTCTATTGCCACTTCCCATTAGCGAGTTCCAAACTGTAGCCTTCAAGTTAAAAACCACCATTCAGACAAGTGCACGAAGAAGAGCATCATCCTGGATGTGGGGGACACCACAAAGGACACCGAGTGAGAAAGAAAACGACAGGTTCCAGGTCTCCCACAGTAAAGCTGTGGGCCCCACTTGGGTGGAGCAGCCTTCCACAGAAAGTCTAAGCTTAGAGTGAAGGATGCCCAGAGAAAACTGGATTTTTAAAAAACAGCTTTTTTTTTTTTTTTAACAAAAGAAATTGGTTCAGACTTTCTCTAATCCCAGGGAGCTGGAATTAATAGCCACTCGATCTATCCTAAGTTAAAGGCAACTGACAACTTGAAACAAACAAGCAAATCTCACGCACGTTTGAAGTTGGCCATGTACTTCATTTCCACTTGATTTGGCTTTTGTGAAGATTTCTGGGTGGATCGTGCACTTCTGATCAGCGTGCCTCAGCCGGGTTGTTTGTTCTCTTGTGCGTGGAGGACATGGTTAACATCTTTGTCCTGTAATGCACTAAGTTAGTTTCCATTGTTCCCTGCCCACTACTGTACCTGGAATCAGCAGTAGCTGCCAACACACAGCTAAAGGCAGAAGTTAGCCCAGTGTGAGGTTAATTGGACCAAATTGAAGCCATTACAGCTTAACAGACCCTCTCAGAAGCCTACGGGAGGAAAGCTTAAGTGGGTTCCCTCAAGACTTCAGAAAGTTTGGAAGTGAACTTGCTCTTGCTATTTACGGTAGCAGAGTCTGCTATTTTTTGTGTCAAACAGCCACTCTCCAGGATGCTGTGGGATAAAGCTGTTAGACAAAGGAAAATCTTTTATGAGCTCCTGTTCTAGAAGAGGCTATTCCCTGAGGTGTTAGGAAATGATAAAAACAGTAAATCAGAGCAATGACCCAACCTGGGAGGCAATGGTGGGGGAAGAATAAGGCACACAGGTGTCAGGGTCTTCTTCCTGGGGATATGGCTTTTCCATGAGGTTCTTTTCAGTTCAACAACACTGCACTTAACCTCAAGGAAAGCAGAGTTTTGTTTTACTGAATTTTCAAGTTGGGTGGGAAATTCTTTTTAGGTATAGCATTCATCATGAAAGAGCTATGTTCTCTGTGATTTCTGCTCAGAACACTCTCTACCTTGGGACTCCTCCTCTGCAGAAGAACGGCAGGGAAATCCCAGTTGGTCAAAGTTTAAGTAGCCAATTGCAGCACTTAGCTCTTATAGTAAAAGCTAGCCCCACTTAGACACATCCATCAAAGGGTTCATCTAACAGAGCGAGGTAATAGCATGGTCCCTCTGTACTTTCAGAGCATCAGGTTTGTCTGGTACAATTGTGGGAGGCTTATCATAATACTGACACATTAGAATCCTTCCAGAAAAGAGGCCAGCATGGTAAAATATCAGGGAGCTGCGTCAGTTGGAGAGAAGGGACATGTGCAGCCCAGAGAAGAGAGGACTTATCTGAGGATGGGGTAGTTTCTGGGGGAAAAGATAGGACTCTTCTGGGTCACGATCATCCATATGATTCTAATGAGAGATTGTTTAGTACAGACTCCTAGATAGGGCCTCTCCATGGCCCTGTCACTGATCTGAACACTGTACATGCTAGAAGTCATTTAATGCTCACAACAGCTTTATGGGGTACTAACCACTACTGTCATTCTCATTGTGGAAACAAGCCCAGAAGAGTAACTGCCTTGCCCAGTGTCACACAGCTATAAATGACAGATCTGGAATTTGCACCCAGCTTTCTTACTAGCCCAGGGTTTCTCAATCTTGGCACTACTACCATTTGGGGCTGGGGAATTCTTTGTTGTGGGAGGATGTCCTGTGCATTGTAGGATACTTAGTGGCATCTCTGGCCTCTATCCACTGGATGCTAGTAGCACCCCTGGTCATAGCCATGAAACGTCTCCAGAGATTGGCAAGTGTTTCTTGGGGAGCAAAGTTGCCCTCAGTCGCAAGCCACTAAGCGAGAGTCTCTTGGGATGGGAGAGCTGGCTTCCTGAGGGAGAGAGGATCTATACTGCTGCTTTCCTCTTCCCCTTGCGGGGGCCACGAGGACTTCTCTACCTGGAGGCTCTATCATGCTCCTCCTACCTGAACGGCATGATTGCATGGGGCCCTCCAACCGCCCCGAGAATCCTAGCCCTAGAGGCTGTTTGATTTTTAACAGGTACAATATTGCTTAGTTTTACTCTCATTTGCCTCTGTGTCCGAAAAGTCAATGGCCAGAAAGCAATTCCAACTCACTGGTGCAAAAGCTGAGGAAAGGCCAAAACCAAAACCCACACACGTTTTTAAGGGACACAGGTTGAGGCTCTCAGAGATCAGCTCAGACGGACAATGCTCATGGCAACACAGATAGGCCTGAGCGGGAGGGATGGGTGTGGGGATGAAGGGTAGGAGACCTACTGATTCCATACTCCTGGGAGACCATTTAGTGTCACAGGCTACTGTGACAGGGGCCAATGACAGGACTGAGAGCATATTGCCAACCTCAGGCCCCCTCCTCTCTCTTCTGGACCACCAGCCTCCTCCGCCTTCACTATCTCCCTTCCAGAGCCCAGAGCAGTCTATTAAAGAGTCCCACCTATGTCACTCCCCTGTTCTAAATCCTTCATTGCTGGTCTTCTCTCAGAGTCAAAGCCCAAATTGTCCAAGGCTAGACTCATCTGGCCCTTCCGGCTCCCTGAGTCCCTCCTACACTCACTCTTTCTTGCTGTTCCTTGAATTCCATGCTTTTTCTCTTATGTCTACTTGTCAAATCACGCTTTTGAATGGAGTGTTGGTGAGTTTATCAGTCTCACTCCCTTTATTGCTCAAGCTCCAGGTGGCTGGGTCAAATCCTCCCATGGCATATCAGGTAAAGTAAGTGCTCCAACTGAGCTCTCTTTAAAGTTAGCTTTGGTTGTCCTATGTGCTTTTAATGTCCACACACATTTCAGAATAAGCTTGCCAATCTTTAGAAAAGATCTTCCTAAGATTTTGACTGAAAATATGTTGAAGCTGTAGATCAAGGAAAATACTGAATCTTCTGATCAATGAACACAGGATAGCTTTCCATTTAATTATATCTTCTTAATTTCTCTCAACAATGATTTGTAGTTCTCAGCATGGAAGACTTGGGCATTTTTATTACATTCATTTCTAACTTCCAACTATTTTATATTTTGTGGTGCTATTATAAATGGAATTGCTTTTTCAAAGTTTCATTTTCAAATTCTTTGCTGCTAGTACTTAGGAATATAATTGCTTTTCTTATAATAACTTTGTATCCTGTGACCTTACTAAATTCACTTATTAGTTCCACTAGTTATCTTGTAGATTCCTTGGGATTTTACATATAAACAATCATAACATTTGCAAAAAAGATAGCATTTTATATGTTCCTTCTTCTTCTTCTTCTTTTTTTTTTTTTTTAAGTAAGCTTCACACCCAGCGCAGAGTCCAATGCAGGACTTGAACTCACGACCCTGAAATCAAGACCAGAGCAGAGATCAAGGGTTGGATGCTGAACCAATTGAGCCACCCAGGTGCCCCTTATGTGTTCCTTCTGGATCTTTATGACTTTTTTGTTTTTTTCTTGCCTGATTGCAATGTTTAGAACTGGCAATACAATATTAAGTAAAGGTGAAAACAGGTATCTTTGCCTTGTTTCTGATCTGAGGGAGAAATTCACCATTAAGTATGAGGTTAACTGTTGGTTTTCTGTAAATACTCATTATCAACTTGAGGAAGTTTGTGGTTGCTGAGAGGTTTTTTTTTTAATATTTATTTATTCTTTTTTGAGAGAGAGAGAGCAGCAGAGGGGCAGAGAGAAAAGGAGGCACAGACTCTAAAGCAGGCTCTGAGCTGTCAGCACAAAGTTTATCACAAGGCTTCAAATCACAAAACTGCAAGATCATGACATAAGCCTAAGTCAGATGCTCAACCGACTGAGCCACCCAGGCGCCTTGCTAAGAATTTCTATCACAACTGGGTGCTGCCTTTCATTAAATGCTTTTTCTCTATTGATTGAAATGGTGATATGGTTTTCCTCTTTTACTAAGCATCATAGTCCATTCAGGCTGCTATAACAAAATACCAGATTGGCTTATAAACAATGGAAATTTATTTCTCGAAGCTTTGAGGGCTGGGAAATTCAAGATCAAGGTACCAGCAGATCCGATGTCTGCTGAGGACTTACTTCTGGTTCATGGATGGCTGTCTTTTGGATGTGTCCTCATATGGCAGAAAGGAAAGGGAGCTCTCTAGGGCCTCTTTTAGAAGGGCACCAATCCCATTCGTGAGGGCTCTGCCTTCACAACCTTGTCACCTCCCAGTGGCTCCACCTAATAATCCCATCACACTGGGGATGAGGTTCCAACATCCAAATCCAGGGGTGGAGGGAACACATACAGCACTGAGAGATGTAGTTTTATGGAGGTCAGAAAAAGCGTGGTATATGAGATCCTGCTATCATGGAAAACTCCAGACTTCTTGGGGAAGAGGTGTCAAAGTATCCCTAAGGACTAGAAAGAGCACAGGCCTTTCAGTCAGCAGACCTGGCCTTTGAGACCTAGTTCTACATCTGACCATCAGCAAGGTGACTGAACCATTCCTGGCATCTGTCTTCTCAGATGTAAGATAAAGTGACTGATACCTACGTGGGACGGTTGTGAGGATTCAAGCGCACCATGTGGTGTCCAGCACGTACAAACAGTGGACACCATTGTGTATGCTGCTGGACATGACGCTCTGGGTGTGGGTCCTTGAGAGTGAAGATAAAGTGCGCACAACTGTCCTGACAAAAACCCCAATGCTGCTTCCGCTCAGGGCAGAGAAAAATACGTGAATATCAGGAAAAGGCCTCCCTACTTCTTTCCTGTGTGCCTCGATGATCCTGAGTAGCAGACCAATTAGATTAAAAGCATATACATCCAGAAGTGGCGATTTTTTTTAACGTTTACTTATTTTTGAGAGAGCACATGAGCAGGGAGGGGCGTGGGTGCTGGGTGGGGGTGGGGACCAGAGGATCCTAAGCAGGCTCTGAGCTATCAGCACAGAGTCCAATGTGGGGCTCAAACTCACAAACTGTGAGATCATAATCTAAGCTGAAGTCAGACGCTTAACCAACTGAGTCATCTGGGCGCCCATACTGTTTTTTGATTAAATAAAATGCTCAGATGCTGGTGTATCCGAATCCAGAAGGTAGAAAACCCATCTTTTGCAAGAAGGCTGCCTTTTTAAATCATCGTTAACAAAAATTCCTGATGACTAAATATACAGTCAGAGAACACCCCCCGTTTTGGATTTCCAATTCAATTTAAAATCTATCTTTAAAATTATCACAGCAATTAGTGTCATCCAATCCTTGGAATAGCCTACGCTGGGAGTAGGGTAATTTAGCATATCTCAAAGCATTACATTAAATCAGGGACATTAACAGTGTGACATGAATGAAAAGGTCCTTTTTATTAAGTGGTCAAATAAATGTGCAAACACTGAGTTAATCATAGTTAAACATTCTTTTTAAATCACAGGACTTTAAGACACTAGTGCACAATGCAAGCTTTCAAAAGTAATATGTAGACTGTAGAGTTTCCCAAATGCCACATTTGATTTCAGAACTCTTTCACAATCACTGTCTCTTTGGTTCTTAAGGTACAACCTTTAGGAAAGTAATTTGACATATGTCTTAGTGACATTATACTTCAAAAGTTTCAACCCCCACATCAAACTTTTTTAGAAAAATTCAGTCATGTTCACTCATTGTAGCTTTCCACAGAACCCTACCCTTCGTAGGCTATTAATACTTAGGATTATATTATTGTCAAGTATTATCCCAACTCTACAAATGAGGAGAAACCCAATATAGAATGTTAACCACTTGATATATTTCATGTAAGTTAATCACCTCAGTATCCCAGTAATGTAGGCATCATTATTGCCACTTGACAGTGGTGGAAGGAAATTAAGTGACTTGTCCGGGGTCACATAGCTAGTGGCAGAGAGAAAGAAAGGGAGTTACCATTACCTCCATCCACCCAAGGTGAGCCGGTCACTGGGACAAAAACGGACACAAACACAGATGTGAGTCCCTGAGGGGGATAGCACTGTGCAGGTGCTCGTGACTCATCCCCACTCAGCATCCCTCCCAGGTGGGGCTCTGAAGGGAAGAGGGAATGAACGTGCAGGTGTTAAAGAGCTTTGAGCTACCCGAACAAGGGGACTTTGTTTTCTGGAGACAGGAAAGCCATCACTCTGATCCTCAATTCAGGGCTTACAAACCCAACCCAGCTCTCAGAGTTGTAGGGCTTTTATGCAGCCCTTGTTGACCTCGCTACTTATGACTCTATGACTACTACACTCAGAAGGAAGTAGGCAGAAGTCCTTCACCCAGATGTTCGCATGAACATCCCTTGCTACCCTAGCCCTGCCCAGTTTTCAGCTGAATATGAAGAGGAGAGAGAGGAAAGCCCAGGCCTTGAAAATTCAGGAAATTGTGGGTGGAGGAGAGTGAAGAAAATGTACAACCTGATATTCAAAATTAAAAGTTGTTCATACAGTGGTTACTGGATTGTATTAATTGGCAAGTAATTGCCAGGGTGTGGGAAGGAAAGACCTCATCAGAGGCAGCTCAGTGTAATTTAGTAATCCCACTGAGACACGAAACAGACACTGTCCTCAGATGTTTGGAAATCTGACTTTAAATGTAATTTGTGGGTGGAGGGGGGGAGCTCGGGTTTGCCTCTATTTTGAAGACACTGAATATTACCACACTATTCCAGGTTTAGATGTGAACATTTCAATGTTAGGCAGGGAAAGGGAGGAACAGGCAGTGAAGTGTTAGCTTCCCAAACAAGTGATGCAGTTTCTTTTTAGCTGCAAAAATAGTCTGATAAGTCATCTGGCAGTTTTCTTGGGTCCATCTCCAAAACCATCCCGAGTAAGGGGATAAAAGCAGAGATCAAAATGGAAAATTAGTCAGGGCTTGTAGAAATGGATCTGTAAAATGAATGGTACCAAACCCCCAGGTAGGCAGTTTTGTCCTCTGTAGGGCTGTGGATCCACATGGGAATCTGATAATGATTGACACAAACGCACAGAACTTTATGTAAACATAAGGTACTCACTGTCTGCCCTCACTATGGAACTTCTGGGCATGTAGACACTAGATTAAGAAGTCCTATTCTTGTCAGAAACCAAAATTAACTGGCAAGTGGCATTATGACTCTCTCTTTTAGTTTTGAGATAATTGGCCAAGACAACTTTTAGAGCTATCTCTGGGACCACTCCAAGAAATCATTTCACTTAATCATCTGAGGTAGTCTATTAAATATTGGCTGTTCTGAAAAACTGGCCTACAATCTGCCAATTCTGGTGACTTATTAGGAATAATAAACGACAATCACCTGCAGGATAGATTTAAGTCCCACTGACCCCTACCTGGATGTGGTGCAAATATTGAACAGAGTGCCCTGGTTTACTGAGATGGGGTTTGGGATAGGTTCTTCAAACACCACCAACTATTGATTGGTGGGGAATTGATTTTGTCCTTAGCAAAGCACATAGCAAAATAGGCTGTGAATTCCTTGCGTTTAATTTGGCAAGAGTCTTCTTCTCCTACTCCAGAGGTCACCAGCAAACATCTGGGGGAGGCTCCAAAGGAAATATTAAGGGATTCTCCACCTTCCAGACCGTGGAGCTGACACAGACTCCTCACCACAGTCAGGCTCAAAAGGTAGAACTGAAGAGCTTTACCAATTCACTCATAGGTCTTGGCCACCTTTTGGGTCAGTGCAAGGAGTGATGGAGAGAAAGACATTGACCAACAAAAGAGTCTCTTTCCCCATACCTCAGCAAGGAAGGCATTTCCTAAGTCCTTCCAATGCCTCTAGGTCACTCCAGAACAATGCCCTCCAAGATGAGTGTGGGTCATCCTACCTGGAGCAGGTTCCTCTACCTGGGTCTGCGATATTTTCTGAACCCGAATGGGGGCTAGGAGGACCCCCGAGCTGGTATGCAACAGTAGATGTGGAAGGTCACACAAGTTGGGGCCGGGCTAGTCTGGGAAGCTGGAAGTCACCATAACTGCCTCACAATGTCTTCCCTCCTAAAACGGAATCTGAATGGTGCATGCAGGCAGACAGGCGTCTTGGCATGCCTTTGAAGGCAGTGGTTTGTGAGGTTGTTTTCAGGACAGTGTGACTGAAGCTCTGCCACTCTGGGGCATACTTGCATACTGGCGTATGGCATTATTCCCAAGTAAACGCCTGATAAATCAGATGGCACCTCACATGAGAGTCTAGATTCTGACTTGCATAAGCATCTCAGGTCATTTTTAAGAAAAATTAAATATGAAAATTCTTAAAAGTGAAGAAAATTATACCATGAACCGAATTTCCCACTTTCTCCTCCCCCTCTTACCCCTCCAACACTCCATGAATTAGGAAAAGATCTAGGTTCTTTGCCTCAGGAAAAAAAATCACCCCAATCTGGCTTGGGATGCATGAGCATCAGCTGGGAGCCACTGGTTTAAGGTTTTAAAAGAGAAGTGAAGGGGAAAAAAGAGAGAAAGGGAGAGAAAGGGGAGGAGGGAGAATTTTTTCCATTTGTATTAAGTGGATGAAATCTAAAACTGTCTAATGATAGCAGGCATTTCCTTTCAGGCAGGCTTCTTGTATCTCAAAAACTCATAGTGTATCACCGAGATTTCCACTCAGCTTAACAATTTACATCTATTTCCAGTAGTCTGAATGGAAGTCTGGGGTGGACTCTGAGATTTCTTGCTATTCAGATTTCCTGAAAATACTTAAAATGAGAATTTAAAAAACCCTTTTAAAAAATGTTTATTGTTGAGCGAGAAAGGAGAAGTGGGAGAGGGCCAGAGAGAGGGGCCAGAGGATCTGAAGTGGGTCAGTGCTGGAAGCAGATAGCCTGATGTGGGGCTCAAACTCACAAACCATGAGATCATGACCTAAGCTGGAGTCAGATGCTCAACCAACTGAGCCACCCAGGTGCCTAAATAAATGAGAATTTTTAAAGTTATACTTATTTATGTCTCCCTGGCAATGAGTAAGTGGCTGCTGGAATAATTTGTAGAGTTCAAAAGTCATCCTCACCCCAAAACTTTCCTTCTACTGGCTCTTCTTCCCACATTGCCTCAAATATTTCCCAACACATTGTCCAAGAAAGCAGTACAGCCTATTGGAAAGAGAATAGACTTGGAGGTGAAGCAAATGTAGATTCAAATCCTAGCTGTTCTGCCACTTATTAGCTGGTAATCTTAGACATGTATGTAGCCTCTTACACACTCACTTCTCTCTCTCTCTATATATATATATACATGCTACATGCATTCATTTGGGTCTGAATATTAAAACTGATGACATATGAAATCAGCTGATACATGTGCTCAGTGCATGTTGATTTAAGGAAAACACAAACTGACTTTTGAGGATATAAAACAGGAGGAATTAAATGCAAGGAATTGATTTCGAGATGATTGGAAAAGTTAGGAAGTCAACTAGGAGACTGTGAGGCAACCAAGGGATCTGCAACAGCTAGAAGCCACCACTGCCTGAGGCTGGAGTGTCACAGGAAGCAGTCACTCTCCAAGTGCAAGCACAAAGGTCACTAGAAGGAAAGTGGGGCCACAGTGGGAGCTAGAGCCATGTGAGAAGATAGCTGCTTCCACAGATGGCACCCAGGCAGAGGGGGAGAGGGAGAAATGCCCCGCCTCCTGCCATCTCCAGCCCTCTCCCACCTCTTGCCACATAGAAGCCTCTTTGGGCTCAGGGTTGCAAGCTCCTTGGCCGTAGCCCTCAGGCATTGCCCCTGCTGTCCCTCTCTCTAAAGCTGTCACCACCTTGTATCTTTCTCTAAACTGACCCCATAGTAAATTTCTCTTCCTCTTTCTAAGCAATGCTCCCTCTAGGCAAACATGTGGCCCCCACTCTAAACCCATTGTGTTTGGCAGGGTGGGCAGGGTGAAGCTCACTGGAAGCATACAGGTTTTTGAGGGCTCACAGGCACAGTGCTGCCCTCGGGCTTGGGCTGGGATGCCTCTGCTCTGATTCTTGGGGCGCCTGAGTGGCTCAGTCAGTTGAGCCTCCAGCTCTTGGTTTCAGCTCAGGTCATGATCTCACAGTTGTTGGATCAAGCCCCAGATGGAACTCTGTGCTGCCAGCCTGGGGTTTCTCTCCCCCTCTCTCTTGCAATCTCTCTCTCTCTCTGCCCCTCCCCCTCGCACACATGTGTGCATGCACTCTCGCTCTCTCTCAAAATAAATAAACACTTAAACATAAAAATAAAAGGCCATGATTCTAAGAGCCAAGGGGAACTGGCAACTCCCACCCCCCACCTTGCTCTCCGTGTTCAAGACATCAAATTCCCTACCCAAGGAGGCTGGAGCACATTCACAGGGCCTCACTGTTCTTTCCTCCTGCTCTGCCCACCTGAGGGTCAGCAGTGCTTATAGTGCTAGTAAGGGACAACCATTCATGGAGGCGTGAGGAGGGAAAGGAGGATTATGGTTAAAAACATGGCTTACATATCACATGCCTGGGGTGTCCACACACTTGCATGTGAGGCCCCTCCTGCTGAGGGATGTAGCAGGGTGTATAAAGAAGGGGGACAGGCTGCTTGTCAGGGGTTGGGTGTTAGAGTCAGCTCTTCACATAGCATGACATTTTGGCACAGAATTTCAAGAAGTTCTCAATTTGAACCTATAACTGTTGAGTATGAGGATAGAACATATTTTATTTAGTGATTATTAGCTTGATTTGTAACTTTCATATATTAGGGGCTGCCATACTTGTTAAGTGCAGACTTTGGCCAGAAGTGGGCTGGCTCTTTAACCAGAGTTTGGGCTTTGACAGTGTGGCTCAGGCAAAGAGGAAAGAAGACGGCTCTGATCTGCAGATACCCACAGACCAGGAATGCACCAGAGCTTTATACCCACACAGGCGGTGGGGCCAAGGCTTCTGAATCTGGTGTCTTTGGCACTCTTGAGCAAACTCCTTTAGACTTTGCAGGACAGCACACACCCTTTGATATTTCTAAGCTAACATTTACAGAATTTGGTATGTTTGGTTCTAAACACAGTTCATGTATTGTCACATGTAATCCTCCTATGAGGCAATCAATATCATTACCTCCATTTCACAGATAAAGAAATAGACAAGGAGGTTAAGCAATTTGCCCAAGGCACAACCAGGATTCAGATCTATGAGTCTGAGTCTCAAGCTGGGCCCTTAACCACACCTTAAACTGCCTCCCATTCCATGAAAGCACGTGTGTGTGTGTGTGTGTGTGTGTGTGTGTGTGTGTGTGTGTGTGTGTGTGTCCAGAGCTTCACTGAGTGCTTAAAGAAGTCGCTGATACTCCCATCTGCCAAGACAGTGAGGGATCATTCTGTCATTCTCCCAAACATTCAAAACAAGACAGTTCTTGTGTCTTTGGCCAAGAGCTTCTCTTTTCCTGGCTAAACATTCCCATCTTTTAGCTTTTCCTCATGTGATAAAGCATCTAAACCCTTTATCCCCTGGCTTGGGGTCACTCCACCCCATCTCATTGTCTCTTTGAAGTGTGGGACCCAGAACTGAAATCCATATTCATGTTGTCTGATCTTCTCTGGGTGAGCAGAATTAGGAAATCATTTTTGCCTCTCATTCTTATTTGTCTTGCAAAAGACAAGATTAGCCCTTAACGAGACCCTGTCCACAAACACTTGTTGAACACCCACTCTGGGAATGAGCAAGCCCTTGTCCTCAAGGAGTATATAGTCCAGTGAAGGAGACAGATAGGGGAATGGGTCATTGGAACAAAATAAATATGAGTGTCATGAGGGAGCCCAGAGGAGCAAGTGCTCTGTGGCAAATGCAGTTGGGAGATGGACATTAAAGAGTGCATAGGGAACCCATCAGGTGCGCTAGAGAAGGAAGTGACAATAATGTGTGCAGAGGTAGGAGGTGTGCAAGGACATGGCACATTCCAGAACCTGTCATATAACTGGTAGTCAGAACACATCCCAATCTGATCTTATGGAGGGCTCTGACATCCTGAAGACAGAGGGGAGCCTCAAGCCTTTTTCTATGGCTTGATTTCTATTCACTCATGGAGTTTTTAGTCCACTAAAATCCTTAAGTCCTTTCACCCTGTCATTGATTTGTTAAACCGAAGTCTAAAACTTTTCATTCATTCCAATTCAGTGTCATCCTATTAGATCCTGCCCATGATTTCAGGCATTCTGGATCCCACTTCCCCATCCAGGCTGTTCATTTTCCTTGCCGATGCTGCATCACCTGCCCTTTCTGTTGTCGATAAAATATCCAAAACAACAGGCTTGGGTGGAGACTCGTGGCCCACCACTATAGACTTCCTCTGAGTTACATCAGTCAGTGTTCATCGGGCTACATCTTAAACTGGTTATGAGTTCTAAATAAAAGCACTTAGCTCACAATATTCCAATTTTGCCTGCAAGAAAGTCATGAGAGATATTATCGGCTGTCCTGCTAAAATCTGGATATACCATCATTAAAATCTCCCTGACCTACCAGCCTGACAACCCCATCAGAACAGGAAATGAAGTGAAACCAGCCTGACTTGTTTCAAGTAGACCACTATAGCTCTTTAGTGCTATAGGGTGCAGAAACATTTGCTCTATAGCGTGTACTACAGCTTTTTTTTTTTTTTGCACTCTCCCTCAAGCCTGTAGATATGTAGTTTGCAGAATCCAAGTACTATCCCTTTGAAAACAAGGACTCTTGCCCACCCCAGTCTTTGGATCGCTTTCACATTTGCTACGGTTGATGGGAGATTAACAACAGCCACAGAGCAAGAGGGGCTCCTCCCTCCTCCTTGCACCGGGGCTGAAGAGCACTGGGAAGGAATCTGGACTCTCTTCCAACCCTGTCCTGGGCATCTTCACACCAACCTTGGACTCCAAATCCAACTCAGTAGGCTTATTATTCCCTTTCCAGACTGAAGATCATTCTTGAAAGTGAAAAGAGCAACAGGAGTTTGGCCTCTAATCATAGTCTTCTTTGCTGCTTTGTATCACAGGCTAAAGAGTCTGGGTTTGATCTGGTAAGTAGTCACTGAAGATATTTGAAAACAGGAGGGTTGTGATCCTATTTTAGGCGGAGAGTTTTAAAGTTTTGACTGTTTTGCATCCTGAGTACACTGCTCTCAGCATTAACATTTAATACTAGGATTGCCTACAAGCATATGACAAGCAGGGCAAAACATACTAGCCAAGCATAGTGGCATAAGATCATTTTATCTTGAGGGTGAGGCAGAAAGGGGAAGCAGCTATGAGTAGAATTTGCGGTCTGACAGGCTGGGGTTTAAAATACCAACTCCATCATTTATTTTTTTTTTAACATTTTTATTTATTTCTGGGAGAGAGAGAGAGACAGCGTGAGCAGGGGAGGGTCAGAGAGAGAGGGAGATACAGACTCCGAACTAGGCTCCAGGCTCTGAGCCAGCAGTCAGCACAGAGCCCGACGCGGGGCTCGAACCCACGAACCGCGAGATCATGACCTAAGTGAAAGTCGGACGCTTAACCGACTAAGCCACCCAGGCGCCCCTCACCTCCATCATTTAAAGGCTGGGGGCCTTTGCCAAGCACCCTGCCTCCCTGAATGATGGGAATAATAATTGTACCACCAATTGGAGTCAATTGTAAAGTGAAGGAGACAGACAGGGGACATAGACCAAGTGCTCAAGATGTGGTCTTTTATCCAGATCCCTCATCATTAGGTGCTGTGATTACATGGCGGTCACCTTGCAGAATTCCGAAGCTCCCCTAAACCAGAGGACATCCTCCTGAAGTAGCCTGAGGAGAGGGGGGACACTCTGGCCCCGCCTCGCCATCAGATGTGGGCTCTGTGAAGGGAGCTTCCTCCCAGACACAGAGGTGGGACCTGCTTGTTGCGTGGCTCTGAGCTGGTGCCTGCCGAGGCCCCAACCCCTAAGTGACCTGCAGGGGAGGCTGGCACCAAATTCCTAGAGTCCTGATGGCCCATCCCACCCTAATTAGCTCCACCTGGGTGTGTATTTTGTCAGGAGTTGCAGGGTTAATAGCTGGGAGAACCGGTTTTAAAATGCACCCTCAGGAGTTGGTCTGAATGATTCTTCAGAGGAGACTGGAGCCTGGATGAGAGGCGCCAAGCCCCAGAAATGGCATGTGTCCCGCAGCCCCACCTGAGGGGCTGGCAGCTTCCTGCACCGTGTGGCCTATCACCTCCTAAACACCTGGGCTCCACCTCTGAGCGTAGAAGGGGAACGAAGTATGCCCAGGGGAAGGCACTGGCCACCTCTCTCTCCTGCTCTCATTCCAACCTGCCCTTAGGTTTGCCTCCCAGGGCTGAACAAAGTGGCTTTGGATAGTGCATGGTGACACTCTGCCTTCTAACCTGGGAAGAGACCACATTTTCTTCCCACTGAACACTTGTCCACCCAGAGGCCTGGGTCTTCAGATGCAACGTGAATTCTCCCGTACATGCTTTAACACCAGCAAGAATCCCTGACCTTCCGAAGCATTAACATAACACATTGGGCAAATTTGAAGGGTTTCCACAAGATGACTGTTCAGTCCTCGCTCTATGCTTATGATGAGACTATTATTACTGCCCTCATTTTACAGATGATGAAACTGAGGCACTTGAGAGCTTAGGTACTGAGCTGAAGGCCACTTAGCCAGGTAAATGGCAGAGGTGGGATGTGAACTCTTGAAAGCTTGCTCTGCATTATATTCTATTTTTTCTCTTGTGATAGAAAGACTTTGAGGGGACTCTGAGACCTGGCAGGGACAACCACCAAGCAGTGGGCCCTGATTCACTTCCTCTGGGCGCCTAGGCCAAGTAAAAATAACCCCAGCCTCTCTAGAGACCAGGTCAATTTCAACTTCTAGGACCTCTGGAGCAGGATGGAAGCCGCGCAGAACCAAGTCCCTCCCCTGTCCCCCTTCCCTGACTCCTACACACACACACACACACACACACACACACACACACACACACACCCTCACTCCTCCTTTTGGGTCCAGGCAGCAGTCACAGCCTTTGGCCACTAGAGCCTTAATTCTTTTCTCTTTAATTGTGATAAATATATATGTATATAATAAAATCTAACATCAACCATTTTCTATTTTCATTTTTTTTAGGTTTATGTATTTTGAGAGAGAGAGAGTACCCATGTGCACTCTAGTGGGGGAAGGACAGAGAGAGAGGAAGAGAGAATCCCAAGCAGGCTCCTCGCTGTCAGTGCAGAGCTCAATGTGGGGCTGGAACTCACGAACCATGAGATCATGACCTGAGCCGAAATCAAGAGTCAGATACTTAACCAACTTAGCCACCCAGGCACCCCTAACATCAATCATTTACATATACATGAGTATAGTTCAGTAGTGTTTAGTATATATACCATGTGAAACAAATCTCCAGAACTTTTTCAATTTGCAAATCTGAAACCATACCCATTAAACAACAGCTCTCTTTTTCACTCTCCCACTCCACAACCCCTAGAAACTACCATTCTCCTTTCTGTTTCTGTGAGTTTGACTATTTTAGATAACTCATAGAAATGGAATCATATAGTATTTGTCTTTTTGTGACTGGCTTATTCCACTTAGCATAGTGTCCTCAAGGTTCCTTCATGTTATAGCATGTGATAGGATGTCTTTCCTTTGTAAAGGCCAAATTATATTTCATGGTCTGTATATGCTACCTTTTGTTTATCCAGTCATCTCTTAATGGGCAGTTGGGTGGCTTCTGTCTTTGGCTATTGTTAATAATGCTGCTATGGACATGGGTATGCAAATATCCCTTTGAGACTCTGTTTTCTTTTTTTTTTTTTTTTAAATGATTTATTTATTTCTAGGAGAGAGAGAGACAGCGCGAGCAGGGGAGGGTCAGAGAGAGAGGGAGACACAGACTCTGAAACAGGCTCCAGGCTCTGAGCTGGCAGTCAGCACAGAGCCCGACACGGGGCTCGAAACCACGAACCGCGAGATCATGACCTAAGTGAAAGTTCGACATTTAACCGACTAATCCACCCAGGCGCCCCGAGACTCTGTTTTCAGTTCTTCTGGTTGTATACCCAAAAGTGGGAATTGCTGTATCATATGGTAATTCTATTTTTAATTTTTTGAGAACCTCCACAGTGTTTTCCAGAGCCACGGTACCATTTTATATTCCCACAGATCGTGCACAAAGGTTCCAATTTCTCCACATCCACATCCGCACTTGCTATTTTCTGCTGTTGTTTTTGCTTTTGTTTTTTTATAGTGATCATTCTGATGTGTGTGAGATATGGAGCCCTAACTTTTGAGCATGGAGCCCTACACAGACTGACACGAGTCTTGGGACTCCCAATGCCAGGATCGAGACTCAGCCATGATAACAATAATTCCTGTTACATTTTCTCCATGGCCAAAGAAGCCAAGTGACTGTTGCTGACTTGCTTAAAATCCCTGGACATGTTACAACAGAGAGAAACCCTGAGGAGCTGCTATGTTTCCATGAACCATTTCTGCAGAGCAGTGTTGTCAGTAGGTGTTGACTCTGTAGGTGTGACTATCTACTGATCATAGAATGTAAGCTCTATGTAGGCTGAGACATTTATCTTGGTCACCTCTCCATCCCCAGCCCTTGGCACACAATAAGCGCTCAGAAGATTTTTGTTGAGTGAACAAAGAAAAGAACAGCAAAGAAATGAACAAAGAACAAACAAAACAAAGAAGGGAATGCTAGCTTTCTAACCAGGGGTGAAGCAGTCCCTCTAAGCTCAAATGGCCCACCATGGTGGCCATTAGCAGACTGCTCGTTCCTACCTTCAGCAGCTTGTAGACTCTTTTGCATGGCAGCCACAGCTGTGCCTCCCTCCTCACTGAGGCATCATGTGCCTGGCTTCTGGCCACCAACCCAACCCTGTCAACTCTTTCTCTCTGGACCCTGTTTTTCTGGTGGGGAGAGGGTTTACAAAGTTTGAGAAGTGATGGCTTAGCAGAAGATTCTGGCAGGCAGTGATAAACTGTCAGCTTTGCTTCAGGAAAACAGAATGTATCTCTCTTCCATCCTCTCAAGGGAGATTTTTAAGGATCTCAGCACTTTTTTGTGCAAACAGTGAGATCTAGCAGCTCACCAACCCCACCTCCGGATTCAAAGACACTTTAGTGGAGAAAGAGAATGAGGAGTTTCAAGCTAATACAGACCCAACAAACTTTAGTTTCTGTTTAGGTTTGTTTCCTCTAGCAAGGTATAAGGAGAGGACAACAGTTATGAGGAGGGTATGCCAACCCCAGTGCTACACTCCGTTGTCACAGGCCCAAGAAATTCAATGAAATAATACTTACTGCTTGCCTGGCACTGTTCTGCATACTTTACTAACTCATTTCATACTAACTCATTTAGTCCTCAAGTCCATCTTGAGGGATGGCACACCCATTGTACAGATAGGAAAAGCAAGCTACTGAGAGGTTAAGTCACCTGCCTGTAGTCACACAGGTCCCTGGATTTGGGTCCAGGCTTATGGTTCCAGAATCTGAGCTTTTAACCCTGAGCTATCCTGGATCTCTTTCGTCACGTATCAGTCTGTTGGTTACGTCAACACCATTTATAAAGAGCCCACTATGTGGCAGGCTCCATCCCAGGAAGTGAATAACATACAAGCCTCACCTCCAAGGCTGTTAGTCTAACAAGGATGTTCATTCCAGGGGCACCTGGGTGGCTCAGTCGGTTGAGCATCTGACTTTGGTTTAGGTCATTATCTCATGGTTCATGAGTTCAAGCCCCACATCGGGCTCTGTGCTGACAGCTCAGAGCCTGGAGCCTGCTTCAGATTCTGTGTCTCCCTCTCTCTCTGACCTTCCCCTGCTCGCTCTCTATCTCTCTCTCAAAATAAATAAACACATTAAGAAAACTTCTAAAAAATTTTAAAAAGGATGTTCATTCCATATGTGTCTTGTCTGGGAAAGCAGACCAGGGTGAGTGGGAACCCAGACTCACAAATTGCCAAACCAAATTTAAATTCACTTGGTGATCAAGATCAGGAGCCAAAATTTAATCTTCTCAGGAGCCAAAATTTAATCTTCTTTGAAGAAAGGAACTCTAAGTGTAGGTGTGTTTTAATGGTGACTCTGGGACTCTGGAAGAGATTGGGCAAATTCGAATGGACAGGGAAGCCGTTGACACCCCTGCAGTGCCCCTCATGTGGGGCCCACCTGTCAACCCAAGAACCAAGGAAAAACAGGATTTCCTTATGAAAATACCAAAGGAAGCCATGAGTAATATCAGGTGATACTATTATCGGCCAAATTCTTGCACTGGATTGGAATCTTCTGGGTCTGCCCATGGCTTCCTTGGAAGGCCCAGCCAAGTAGCATTTTCTTGTCAGTACAAATAAACTATGTATTCTGTGTGTGCAAACTTAAAAACCAGAATGGCAAAAATCCTGCATCCCCCAGATAGACTGGAGAAGAGATGGAACACTTCTGTGTCTCTCTGTTTATGGTATAGTAGGGAGTTCGGAGAATAGGCCTGGATGTAACCCTAGCTCTTCAGCTCCTGCAGGCAAAATACCCTCCCTCAGTATCCACATCTGTAAAATGGGACTAATAAACAATAATCATACCTTCTGCATGGGCTGGATGTAAGGATCACAGGAGGGGCTCTTGTGGAGTATGTAGCACAGCGCATGGCCAGAGAAATGCACCGAAAGTGTTAGCTAGTGTTATGTTACCGTTGATCCTTGAGCAACATGGGTTTGAACTGGACAGGTCCATGTATATGTGGATTTTTAAAAAAATAAATACAGTATAGTATATACTGTATATATAAATATATTTTCTCTTCTTTACAATTTTCTTAATAACATTTCCTTTTCTTTTGCATACTCTGTTGTAAGAACACAGACAATACATACAATATACAAAATATGTATCAATCGATGATTTATGTTATTGGTAAAGCTTCCAGTCAACAGTAGGCTATTAGTAGTTAAGTTTAGGGGAGTCAAAAGTTATACAGGAATTTTCTACCATGAAGGACACAGAGGGTTAGGGGGGGATGTCCTTAACTCCTTCATTGTTCAAGGGTTCACTGTACTTATTACATATTATTATCTGCAAATGATTAAATGCTTAAAATTCATGACATTTAAATCAAAGTGCCGTGAGTACTTTATGAGAATAATTTTTCTGTATTGTTCAAAGTTAAACATTTTCCCTGTCAGACATTGGATAAGGCTGAGGCCCCCTTTTGGGGTTTTCAGTGAGGTGACAATAGTCATATGACCCCCACCTTCCAGTTTGGGGCTCTCCCCAGTAGCTCAAACTTCCTTCCTTTCACCCCGACTTCAGTCCACTTCGTCTGTTCAAAATAGGGGTGCTTTGTCCACCCCACTCGTCAGACCTTCAGATCTGTCTTAGGTTGGTTTCCCCAGAAGGCAGACTTTGAGTGCAAATAATTCATCAAGTCAGTGCTCCCAGAAGTAACCTTAAGGGAGTAGGGGCATCAGAACAGGGGAAATAAGAAGGTCACACAACAGTCCCACAGAGGCCAACTTTAGACTGATCCCGTAGGGGGGCCTGGAGCATGTGATTTGTCCTCCCCCGAGGGAAAGGGAGCCTGAGGCACAGACAAGTAAAGAGGCATGGCTCTGTTCACCATCATTCCTGCTAATCTACTTGGGAGAAGTTGTGTTTCCCATTGGCCACAACTCCCCCAGATCTGTGCATCCAGAGACCCTGACTTCCAGAAGGGAGACCACACTTCCCGCAAGAAACATGAAAAGAGCTCCGCTAAACCAAAACCTATGCAACCACTTGGTCATTTGGGGGCCTCTCCTACTGGGAAACCATTGGGCAAAGAAAGGAGCTGCCATCTTGGCAGGAATGATTAAGAGGAGGCCCTGTCCCGCTACCACGGGTCAGGCAGGAGTAGGTGTAGAGCTCTGGGCCGTCCCAGGTTACTCCATGCCCGGTGTAGCCTGTGACCTGACAGTTCTAGCAAGCACCGCCAGCGCTTGCTCAGGCTCCTCAAGGATGAAGGGGGGGGGGGTCACCAGTACCAGTGCCACCCAACCAAAGGTGGGAGGTAGAGGGGGGTTATGTGAAGATCAATTTCTTCTCCAAACCAGCTGCAGCAGGTGAGGACTGTATATTGTCTGACTAACCCTCCTCTTGTAAGTTTTCCCATAAGCTGTGGTCAATCTCCATCACGAAGACTCTGAATCTGAATGTGGGACCCTAGCGGGCAACGTCTATACTCCGCCAGGTCCTCTTAGATTCCTTTTTGCGATTTTTGTTCACTTCTGACTTCAGTGTGCTTTTGCTTCCCATCTCCACTCCTCACACCAACCGTCTTAGGTCAGGTGGTCCGAGGCAGGCCTCAGGTGTGGATCTATGTGCACCTGGTACAAGGATACGGGCAGGGAGCAGCAGGTGCAAGCAGGACAGGGGAGGAATGCAGGCCAAGGCTCCCAGGGGCTGGTCTCAGCCTGACTCCATGGGCTATAAGTGTGCTCTGGGCTCTCCCTCCACGCAGCTAAGGCAGCTCCAGAGCCCTGAGGACCATGCCAGAAAGAGCCACAGGGCTGGCTCGCAGGCAAAAGCATGCCAAGGACTGGGCACACACGAAATGGTAAGAAGGATCAGGGGGAGTGAGTGTGGGTGGGGCACTGGCATTTTCTGCTACCAGCTTTTCTACAGAAATGCTTTTGGAGTCACTTTGCTCTCACAGTAAGAATGAATTCAGGCCCCAGTCAGAGAACCAAGAGAGCACAAGTCTGTTTCTACAGAACAGAAGACACACGTACCCAGCCTCACCTCTGAAGGCCGGGGTGCAAGGAAAGGGGGAAACCCAGTCCTGCCCTCCAGAACATCCCCTTTGGCTATAGAGAGAAGCCACCTGTGGACTTTTTACACCCCAGGCCAGTAAGCCCCCAGGTGGCCTATTAGTACAAGGCAGAAGGGAAGTACGTGACCCCAGTGATTACAGACTGGCAAGGTCACTCTGAACCCAAGAGGTGAGAAAAACAGATCAAAATAGAAAATTGGCATTGACAAGTTCAAGACACAATTTGTTTTTTCAAATTACACTTCCTTAAAGTTTTGCTTGGGCTTGGAGTTGTTTTCAAGCCAGGCAGATTTCCAAGGATCAAAAGCTGTTTTGAGAGCAACTACATTCATTGGTTAATTCACTGTGTCTTTCTTTCAGTACACAGTTAGGGAAGGCTTGCTCTGTAAACAGGCATTGGGCTGAGCATGCGGTCGGTGAAAAAATAGACACTGGGCCTGCCCTTACAGGAGTTGATGATGCTTTGGAGGGGGATAACTGCTAAATGAATAAATACACACGCAAATATGGAAGTACAAATTGGGACGAGCATCTTGAAGGGAAAATGTGGAATGCCACGCCAGGGAATAGCGGGGTGAACTAAAAGTGATTTGTCAGCAAGGACCACCCTGAAGAATCGCCATGGAAGTTGAGGCCTGAAGGATGAGCAGGAGTTCAACCATAGCAAGAAAGGAGGTTGGGTGTTGGGTGGGGTGGCCCGCCCAGAAAGAAACAGCCTGTGCGAAGGCCTGAAGTTGGGAAAGAGAGGGGCTGACCTGAGGATCAAACCAGAGCAAGCAAGAAAAAAAAGCAAACACCCCAATTACCCCAGAGGACCCACGCAAAGCTTGAGTGTGTTTCCGCACGTGTGCAGTGGGGGTGGGGTTTCGGGAAGGGAATGGGAGCCCCAAGCTCTGGGTCAGACTTAAATCAAACAGAAATAATGACCTTCTGATTAAAGACAGGCTGAGTAGTCTTGGCTCCCACGGCCCTGCCCGGCCCAGGGGGCACCATGCACACCACAATCTCTATGAAGAGGGCCTCCTGGGATGCCTGCTGTGCCCAAGCCATGATGCCGGTTTGGAAACAGAGCTCGTGGAAAAGAGGCTCTTTGGAGATCACTGACGAAAAAAGAAGGGAGGGCTTACCAGTTGAATTTTTATTTTCTGAGGAAGCCGGAGCCCAGTGAGGCAGGACAGCAGAAATTACAAGTGTGAGATGTATTGAGAAGAGATTTTTTCCTACAACAAAAAATATTTGTGAAACTTCCTGCTAGATAGATAATATGGAGTCAAATAGGCAAGGCCCTACCCTCATAAAGCTTGTAGTCTAGTGGGGGAGAAGAGACATTAATTTCAATAATATGAAAACAAATGTGTAATTGTCAGTTGAACAGCTGCATGAGGGCGAGGCCCATGGCAGCAGGGGTGATTGGGTGTATGTCAGGACAGCTTCCCTGAGGAAGTGGGATTCAGGGGAAGATCTAAAGGTTGAGCAAAGGTTATTTCAGTGAAAGGAGTGGAGCTGCGCAGGGTGGGAGCATCCCAGACATTGGAAAGGACATAAGCGAAGGCACTGCTGTGGGACATCTGAGAAAATAGAAGAAACCTGGTGACTAGGGCACAGAGAACAGAAGAGCAAGGAGAAATAATAACAGGGTTTAAGGTAGGAATTAGACTTGGATTCTAAAAATGTAACCTACGTGTTCCTGGAAGATGGAATTGAGAGAGCAGAAGAGCAAGCAGAGGGACCAGGTAGAGAGCTCTCTGAGTGATACCCCGGGGGAGAGGGCGACCAGGGTGAGGGACACGGGGCTGCATGGAATGGGATAGGTTCAAGGCATATTTAGATGTAAATTGGGTAGGAATTTGCGATAGGCTGAACGTGAGGGCTTTATAAAGGATGATAGGAAGAGAGGTGTGAGGTTTCTGCCTGGGGAATTAGGTGGATGCTGGGGCCTTTCACCAAGTTAGGGAACCCTCGAAAAGATCCAGGTATGGGATAGAAGGTACTGATTTTAGACATTTTGGACAGATTAAGTTGGAGGCACCCTTGCGACTGCCAGGTGGAAGCCACAGGGTGAATAGATCTGAACCTCAGGGGAGAGGCCTGGAATAGTAATACCAGTTTGGAAGATACTGGTGTATGAGGGTTATTGAGGACATAGGTATCAATGAGGTCACATAGGCAGAGTGACTGAATGTGTATGAAGTATGTGTATGAAGTATGAATGTGTACTGACATGTGGCTTTGTTGGTCAAATATGTTTGAGAAACACTGGGTTAAACATACTTAAACCAGTTTCTTTCCTGCAGGACCTCCTGGGGGACAAGGGGACTTTAAAAGGCTAATGAGTATTTGTATTTCTGGAGGGGATTAAAAGGGAGTAATGAACACTGGGAATCTCTAAATGCAGAGGTACCTTAATTCAGACATTCCTGAACTTTTTTGACCACAGAATCCTTCTATCACAGGGCGTCTTACTGCACTAGAAAAATCTTTCTGACAGTAAAGTAGGGTAACCAGAGCACTGTCTATTTTTTCCTTTGTGAATAAAACTAACAGTGATACCTCACATTTGAATAGTGCATCACACTTGACTAAATGCTTTCATCACTTCTTACTCAACTCCCAAGGTAACCCTCTTGGGGTGATCTTAGGATCCCCACTCACAGATGAGGTTCAGCAATGTTAAATGGCATGCCCGATGCCCAGCGTCTCACAGCTGGTCAGGGGAAGACCTGGGATTACAGATGGGACAACCAGGTCACCAAGCCCAACGTCATGTTCAGTTTTATGACCTTGGCTGCTCCCACACGAAGACACGTTCCTTAACAATATTATTAATTTAATAGTTGTGAGGCTGATGCTTGGATCCTCCAAGACTTCATCTGGTAGCTGCAAAGCCTATGCCTCTGACCAGGCTGCTGGCCTGCTTCCTCTTAATAACCTAAGAATGGCTACACTGAGTCAGACCCAAGGTTCATTGTCAGTGGAAGCACATGATTGTCTTCATGAGGTCAAGTTTAAAGCCGAGAGCCATACCCCAAGCATCCTGGCTTCTCTTTAATAGTCAGTTATGGATCTAACACCCACAAATTTATCTAAAACTTACAAAAACCTGTTTATTACCTTAATCTTGTATCACCACTTGAGATAATGAGGTCAATAAGTTCATCCTTCCTGCTATAAAACCTTTTATTAATCTTTTATACTTTGATTGAAAAGTAGGCTGCTGGAAGAAATAGATTTCTCAAAGAGGGAGGATTATCCTTAGAGATAAGACAAGCCAAGACTACCTTCTAACATGGGCACAGGCCTCCTCTTTTCATAAAATTAAATATATGCTTCTATTCCTGATGTCCTTATGTAACATCTGGGAATTACTCTTCTGCTCTGCTATTCTTTCAACAGACAAAATTCTCTGAACTCTTCTTCTTGGCAAAGGTCTGTGCTAGCTGTAGTGGGAGAACATAGAATATATTCCCCAATAAGAAATTCTTGCTTTTTTTTAATATATAAATTTTTATTGAATTATATATTTGGAAAGGTACGCAAACCATATATTTCACAAAATAACTGTGCTTATATAACCACCACCCACATTAGGAAATAGAACATTACCATCTCCCCATACCTGGGACCCCTTCCCTCCTTCCTATGGGTAACCAGGGTTCTGACCATGTATTAGTTGCCTATTACTGCTGTAACAAATTAACACAAACTTAGTGGCTTGGAACAATATTCTCTTATAGTTCTGGAGAACAGAAATCCCAAATCAGTCTCATTGAGTTAAAGTCAAGATGTTGGCAGGGCTGATTCCTTCTAGAGGCTCTCTGGAGAATACATCCTTGTCTTTTCCAGCTTCTGGAGGCCACCTCTACATTGCCTGACTTATGGCCCCCTTCATACATTTTCAAAGCCAGAATTTCCTCTTATTAGGATCCTTATAATGAGATTACATCTACTTGGATAATCAAGGTAAATCTCCCCATCTCGAAACCTTTAATTTAATCATATCTACAAACTCTCTTTTACCATATACAGTAATATATCCTAGGGTTCAGGGGATTAGGACATAGATATATTTGGGGGGCCACTATTTAGCCTACCTCAGATCATAACACTATAGATTCATTTTGCCTATTTTGAACTTTAAGTAAATAGAACCATATACCCCTTTAATGATGTCTTTTTTTGAAGTTTATTTATTTTGAGAGAGAGAGAGTTGCAAGAGAGGGAGAGTCAGAGAGAGAGAGAAGAGAGAGAGAATCTCAAGCAGGCTCCACACTTTCGGCACGGAGCCCGATGCAGGCTCAAACCCACAAACCACAAGACCATGACCTGAGCTGAAATCAAGAGTCAGACGCTTAACTGACTGAGCCACCCAGGTGCCCCTTTAATGATGTCCTTTGATTTTAAAAAGTTTTAAGTTTTAGAGTAGTCTAAATTATCAGTCTTTTGCTTTAAGGTTAGTGCTTTTGTGTCTCTTTAAAGAAATATTTGGCTGCCTACCCCAAATAATGAAGATACTCTATGTTTCCTCTAGTTGCTATATTATTTTACCTATTGACATTAAAACCTACAGTCCATCTAGAGTTGGTTTTTGTGAATGGTGTGAAGTGTTTGTGAATGGTTTTTGTGAATGGTGTGAGGTCCTCATATGAATCCATACAGATTCCCATATGATCCAGTATGATTTTGAAAAGGCTGCCTTCCCATCCTGGTCTGCATTACCATGTTTATCTTAAACATCTGTTTTAGCACCATACCACACATACAGTCTCAATCACTGTAGCTTTTAAATAAAACCAGATAACCACTGGTACAAGTTGTCCAACTTCGTCATTCAATATTATCTTGGCCCTTCCTGGCCTTCTGCACTGTCGTATACATTTTAAAATCAGTTTATCAGTTTCTGGGAATTTGACTGGGACTACACTGAATCTATAAATATTTATAGAGAGCGTGTTTCTAATACCTAGTCCCCTAGTCCTTGAATATTTATTTGGGTCTTCTTTAACCTAGTTCAATGACATGTTATTCTTTTTGCACGAAGGTGGTTGTACATCTTCCACTGATTTTTAGGTGTTTAATGTTTGTTACATTGTTTTTTAAAATATTTTTTTATGTTTCCTTATTTTTTAGAGTGAGAGAGACAGAACACAAGCAGGGGAGGGGCAGAGGGAGAGGGAGACACAGAATCCAAAGCAGACTCCAGGCTCTGAGCTGTCAGTACAGAGCCCGACGCGGGGCTCAAACCCACAGACCATGAGATCATGACCTGAACTGAAGTCGGATGTGCAACCGACTGAGCCACTCAGGTGCCCCTTTTATGTTATGATAAAGCTGTATTATCATTTAAATGTTTTATTTTCTGATTTACTTTTAGTACATAGAATGTAATTGATTTTTCATATTGATCTTGCATTCAGCTACCTGGCTAAGTTCATTTGCTAAATTATTTAGTTTGTAGGTTCTTTTGGATCTTCTTTCTATAGTTCTATCTGTATAAATAATACGTATTACATACATACTCATATATATTTCTATATATTATCCACGATGCTGATACATAACAGCAGTTTTCTTTCTTTTCTTGCCTTATTGCATTAGCTGTGAACCTCCCATCCAATTTTGGACAGGTGTGATAACAGACATCTTTGTCTCATTTCCAAATTAGGAGGATTATGATGTTTGCTGTAGGGTTATTTAGAAATGCCCTTTCTGGATTCAGGAAATTCTTTATATTTCTAGTTTGCTAAGAATTTATTTTTAATCATAAATGAATATTGAATTTTTAAAATGTTTTTTCAGTATCTATTGAGACAATCATAGGACTTTCCTTTTTATTCTGTTCATGTGATTGATTACATTAATTGAGTTATCTTGTATTTTTATTTTGAAATAATTTTAGACTTATAGAAGAGTTGCAAAAATAATAGTTTTCATATATCCTTTACTTAACTGCCCTAATGCTCATTTTATATAACCATAGGACAATTGTCAAAACTTAAATAACATTGGTACAATACTTTTAATTACACGATATACTTAGTTGGATTTTATTAGTTTTTCCATTAATGTTCTCTTTCTATTTCACAATGCCAGATTGCATTTTGTGGTGTCACATTAGTCTGCCCTAATCTTTGACAGTTCCTCAGCCCTTCCTTGTCTATCATGACAAGGAAGAGAATTGGTCAGGTATTTTGTTAGACTATCCTTTAATTTAGGTTTGTCTGATGTCTTCTCATCATTAGATTGAAGCCTTTATTATTAATTATTATTATTATTGAAAGACAGAGAGAGACAGAGCATGAGCATGGATGGGGCAGAGAGAAGGGGAGACACAGAATCCGAAGGAGGCTCCAGGCTCTGAGCTGTCAGCACAGAGTCCAACGTGGGGCTCGAACTAACAAATCATGAGATCATGACCTGAGCCAAAGTCAGAGCTTAACCAACTGAGCCACCCAGGTGCACTGAAGCCTTTCATTTTTTAGCAATACACTGCAGAGGTGATGTGCTCTTCCCAGTGCAGCATCCCAGGGGATGCATGATATGTCTTATTCCTGGTGATGGTAACCTTGATAACATGGTTACAGTGGTTTCTGCCAGTGTTCATTGAATTTTAAACGTTAAACCTTCTTTATATTTTCGGAATAAACTCAAATTGGTTATATTTTTCATATATTTTAGACTAATATTTTGAACAGAATGTTTGTTTCTATGCTCATAAGAAAGTTTGGACTGTAATTTTCCTTTCCTGAAGATCTTTGTCAGGATTTAAGGTTAAGTTGGCTTCATAAAACAAGGTAGTAATTGTTCCCTCTTAATTCTCTAGGTGAGTTTATGGTTTACGTAAGATTGTTGCTATTTCTTCCCTAAATTCTTGAAGAATGCACTTCTGAACTTACGTGGGCCTGGAGTTTTCCTTGAGGAAAGGTTTTAAATTATAGATTTGATATATATATATAGAACTAGTTAGATTTCTATTTTCCCTTGTTTCAGGTTTACTACAGTGTCCTTTTTGACATTTATTTATTGTTGAGAGACAGAGAGAGACAGTGTGTGAGTCGGGGAGGGGCAGAGAGAGAGGGAGACACAGAATCTGAAGCAGCTCCAGGCTCTGAGCGGCCAGCACAGAGCCAGATGCAAGGCTGGAACTCATGAACCGTGAGATCGTGACTGAGCTGAAGTTGGATGTTTAACTGACTGAGCCACCCAGGTGCCCCTTCCTTTTTGAAGAATTTATATCCTATTTTCAAATTTATTGGCAGAAAAGTATTCACAATATCTTCATATTCTTTTTTTCTGGTGGGTTCCGTGCACAACATGGGGCTCAAACTCAGGACTCCTGAGAGCAAGAGTCGGCATGCTCCACCAGCTGAGTCAGCCATGTGCCCCTCTCCCTGGATTCTCTTTTAAATGTATGATCTGTGGTGAGGTGCTCATTGTCATTCCTGATATTGATACTTTGTTTCTCACTGTTTTCTCAATTATTCTTCGTAGAGGTTTATCAATCTTATTGATCTTTTTGTATAACCAACTTTTGAGTTTGTTGATTCTCTCATTGTACATTTGTTTATTTTTCATTAATTTTCTGCTTTTATCTTTAGTATGTTTCTACTTTCTTGGGTTTAATTTGCTGAGTCCCCTCCATTTCTTGAGATAGATTCTTAAATAACTGAGTTTTAGCTTTTCTTTACCAGTTGCAATTAAAGCTACAAATCACCATCTCTCTACCAAAGCACAGCTTTAACCGAATCCCACCTGTTTTGATATATTTTTATTATCATTTAGTTAAAATGTTTTTTTCTCATTTTTCTTTGACCCACAGATTATTTAGGAGTTTATTTTCTGAAAATGTGAGGATTTAGATTACAGAAGTTTGTCCCCCCCCCCCCATTTATTCCAGCAGGTGCTAAACTGTCAACATCTCTAACCATCTGATTATGGTTTCCATGATCAAAGTCTTAGACATTCCATAAATTGTGACCTTTTAGTCAATATCACTGATTTCAACCTCTTGAAAAGGAATGATGCATTAGAAGGAAACTTTAAATGTCCATTTAACTAAGTTTTGCTTACTCAATTTAAACACATCAGGAATGGGGCGCCTGGGTGGCTTAGTCGGTTAAGCGTCCGACTTTCGCTTGGGTCATGATCTCGCGGTTCGTGGGTTCGGGCCCCACGTCGGCTCTGTGCTGAATGCCAGCTCAGAGCCTGGAGCCTGTTTCAGTCTGTGACTCCCTCTCTCTCTGACCCTCCCCTGCTCACGCTGTCTCTCTCTCTCTCCTAGAAATAAATAAAAAATATTAAAAAAAAAAAACACATCAGGACTTGTCTAGTTTTCTCATGTGGTTGAGGAGATTGTTGGCAGTGCTAAAATTTTTCTTTCAGGCATCTTGCAAATAAACTTTCATTTAAGGATGCCTGACTGGTTCACTCAGTTAAGCACCCAACTTCGGCTCAGGTCATGGTCTCATGGTTCATGAGTTTGAGTCCCACATCAGGCTCTATGCTGACAGCTCAGAGCCTGGAGCCTGCTTCAGATTCCCTATCTCTCTCTCTCCTTACTCCTCGCAGCTTGTGCTCTGGCCTTTCCCTCTGTCTCAAAAATAAATAAACATTTTTTAAAAATTAAAGAAAAACTTGCATTTATATGACTATAGGCATAGATATGGATTCTGCTACGGCTACTTTTAAATTTAAGATTTTTAAATTAAATTGGACAATTTAAATTAAATTTATATTTATATTTATATTTAAATTATCCAATTAATTATGAAATTTGAAAGGTTAAGTCTTCAAGAAAAATTTAAATTTAAGTGATTTATTTCTTAGGTTGTTGAAAATGATGGCATCCCAGAAACATGGGCTTATCCATGGTTATGAAATACTGTTTTTGTTTCGGTGAATGTTTTCTTAAAAAAAGAAAATCATTTACACATGTATTTTTATATATACACTCACATACACAAAGAAAGCATAAATAAACAAAAAGCTCAGAATGGTCCTTAGGCATGTAGGAGTTAAATACAAATTCTGGTTGAGTACCAACCATGAAGATTTCCCCCAACATTAAGAAAAGATGCTTTCTAATGCAGGGAAATAATATACCATGGTCTCAAATATTCTTTTCTGATAAAGCAACTACAGAAAGCTTTTATTCATTCAAAGTAACCGGTTCTATAGACACAAAAAATCCCTAACAGCTTCCCCAACTGATGTATCATTGAGCTTCATCTGCTGGACAAGAATGCAAGTTAGTCTCTCTCATAAAAAAGAATTACAATTTGGGGTGCCTGGGTGACTCAGTCTGTTATGGATCGACTCGACTTTGACTTGGGTCATGAGCCCATAGTTCGTAAGATCAAGCCCCACCTCGGGCTTTCCACTGATAGCGTGAAGCCTACTTGGGATTCTCTCTCTCTGCTCTTCCCCTGCTCATTCTCTCTCTCTGTCTCAAAAGATAGAAAAAAAAAGAAAGAAAGAAAAAACAATTATAATCTGAAGACACTTCATATTTGCCT
Source organism: Proteles cristata cristata (assembly GCA_017311185.1). Lineage (NCBI taxonomy): Eukaryota > Metazoa > Chordata > Mammalia > Carnivora > Hyaenidae > Proteles > Proteles cristata. Next base: position 352,187 of record JAESUZ010004656.1, on the reverse strand, counting down.
CCTTTGCCAACACCAAGTCTGCCTCTTCTGAACCTTTGCATTTCATGAGAAATGTGAATTCTCTACTGCTGTCTACAGCACCAATTATTTGTTCAGGATCAAGACCTCTGGCAAAGACTGTTGGTGTATCAGCAGCATCTCTTTTCTTCTTGGATTTGCCATCATCAGATTCACTGTTGGCTAAAGAGTCTCTTATTGTACCGTCTTATTCTTTACCAGGTTTTTGAGAATTAGGACATACTTCAATTAACTCTGGGCCATCTGAATTTTCTTCAGGCTCCCAAGTATCGTCAACAGCTGTAAATCCCTTCCACTTCAGGAAATGCTTCATCTCCTCATTCACTACTTTCTCCACCATGAATTCCTCAGGCTCTGCCTCTTCTACTTTTTTACTCTGTCCTTTCTGTTTCTTCCCCACTGTCTGCAACGCAGTTTTATTGGAGGCCATTTTTTATTGCAGGCTTTCAGGGCTATTTCACCGCCTCTGGGCTGCTTCATGTCCCAGGTCTGCACTGTCACTGGCCCTGTGCTCCTCAAGCGCCAGCCACATCCCTTCTTTTGGCCTTTTAAAGATATCATTTCATTATTTGGGGGCTTCCTTTTTTTTTTTTAATTAAAACATATTTTAAATTTATTTCTGAGAGAGAGAAAGAGACAGCATGAGCAGGGGAGAGTCAGAGAGAGAGGGAAACACAGAATCTGAAACAGACTCCAGGCTCTGAACTGGCTGCCAGCAGAGCCCAACGCGGGGCTCAAACCCACAAACCGCGAGATCATGACCTGAGCTGAAGTCGGACACTTAACTGACTGAGCCACCCAGATGCCCCTCCTTTTTTTTTTTTTTTTAAATTCGGCTGTCTTATTTATTGTGCCCCTGCATATTTTTTTCTCCTAACTGCATTTACAGGGTTTTTTTTTTTTTTGTCTTTTGTGGTTTTTCACCTGTTTTACGAGTCTACTTGCAACTTTCTTTGTATTTATCTGTACCTCTATGTCTTTTATCAGTTTTCTTTTTTAATTTTTTTTTAATTTATTTCTAGGAGAGAGAGAGAGACAGACAGACAGCGTGAGCAGGGGAGGGTCAAAGAGAGAGGGAGTCACAGACTGAAACAGGCTCCAGGCTCCGAGCTGGCAGTCAGCACAGAGCCCGACGCGGGGCTTGAACCCACGAACCGCGAGATTGTGACCTAAGTGAAAGTCAGACGCTTAACCGACTAAGCCACCCAGGCGCCCCATTTTTATCAGTTTTTAAGTCCTTAGACTATTTTCTCTTCAAAACATTGTGCATCCTACATTATTTCTTTCTTTTTTTTCTAGGACTCTAATTACACAAATGTTTACACTGAATGCCATGTATCTCCTAGTCTATCTTTTTTGTATTTCTTAAAAATTTGATCTTGCTGTAATTGTAGTGAAGTCCACATATTTTCTCCTAGTCTATATTCAAGTTCATGAATCATCTCCTCAGTGGAGCCTAATCTGCTCTGAACTCTTCCTCTGAGTTCGTAATTTCAGTCCTAGCATTTTCATTAGATTGTTTTTAAAATATATTCAACATAGCTGTTTAAATTACATTTTTTTCCTCTTGGTTTTCAGTCATTTGTTCCTACCTCCTGATATGCCTGGCTTTGCTGTTATCACTATTATCGATTTGTTTAATGCCAGACACTGCACGAAAAATGTAGCGATAATTTGAGAGTCTGGATGATATTCTATTCCTCCAAAGAGGATTTACTTTGCTTCTGGCAGGCGGTTATCCAGGAGTAGAACATCTTACTCTAATCTGAGATTGGTTCGATTCGGGCCTGAGTTTCAGTCTCTGTGAGTGCTCGTCTATTTTCAGGCTAGCTTTATTACCAGGGTGTCGTCTCTCAAGGTTTCCAGCTGAAGACTGGGCTGTTTACCAGGCTCCCTCCTTTTAGAAAGCTCTGAATCCCAATTTTGTCTCCTTACCCCTGTAAGACTGCCAACAGTCCTATTCAGCTGCTCAGCTTCTCTGTACTGAACTTCCGAATCATCAAATGTCTCTTGGAAGAAAGTAGCTGAGCTGCTCACCTCTCTGTATTTCCTTTTTTTCCTAACACCTTAGACAATGTCTTAGTATCTCTCCAATGCTTTCAAATGGTTGTTTCTAACTTTAATAAAATCTAGGTGTGCCTCAGGGGCTCAGTTGGTTAAGCGTCCAACTTCAGCTCAGGTCATGATCTCCCAGTTTGTGAGTTCGAGCCTTGGGTCAGGGCCTCTTCTATCAGTGCAGTGCCCACTTCAGATCCTCTGTCCCCCTCTCTCTGCCCCTCCCCAGTTTGTGCTCTCTCTCTCTCTCTCAAAAATGAATAAACATTTAAAAACAAAATCTAGCTTTTTCTAGTTGTTCTCATATGGAGCATTGATCTGATACAAGTCCATAATAACTGGAAGCAGAAGCCTTCCCCTAATGGGTTTATAACTAGGACTGCTTCATTTTATCATCCTTGCTTCCCATCCTTGAGGAACTTTGCTTTAGTCCTGGCTGCTGTAATGAAAAATCTCAGGATAAGAAAAAGAGTGATGCCTTGGATTTTGAATATTATTTTTTCAGGCACATCTTAGAATAAAAATAACAATTATTGGGTGTTTACTTTGGGCCAGGAAATGTCCTAGTATGTCACATGTATGAATTCATTTAGTGGGATACAGTGAAAGTCCAGTGCTGTCCATATTTATCAGTCATAGAATTTGACCAAGGGTAGGCCTGGGTAAAAACTGACACATAATTCAACAAACACAACACAACAATTCAACAAACACAGCCAGCACCCAACTAAGAAAAAAGTTTAGATGCTATCTAGGCTATGAGATGAGAGGGACTGTACTGACAAAAAGGTAATGTACAAGCCTCAAACTACTTCCCCACTAGTCTTTTTCCAGTGGGAGCTACTAACAAAGTTAGTTTATAGCAAAAGACTAATAATGAACAAGCTTCCTTTCCACTTGCGTGCTCCCTGGTGGAGGTAATGAAATGTCTAAAATAAGTAGCAGGGAAGAAGCAATGGGAGGAGAAGAGAAAACAATCAACTGTCCTTGGGTATCAAGAATCAGCTTTATCTGCATTCAACAGCCATAAAATAATTGCAGAGTTAGACCATGGAAATGAGTTGGGTGACCAATATAAGAATGGGATGGTGGCGATATGGTATTAATGGCCCAAGACCCTGCCAAGGAGAAGTGAAGGGGATATTTAGATCACTTGCCCAGAAAACCAGAAATGTACACCAAACACCATGTTCTGGCTTGGCAGAACATGGCAACCTCACTCCTAACTTCAGCTCTCAGCCAGACACCCTCCAGGGCCTGACACTCCTCACCCTTTTGTATCCTTGAGCCTAGGTAATAAACAATATGGGCCTCCTTCTTGCTGTTGGATGAAATTCTGTTTAGCTTCCTCTGCACTCCAAAGAATTTTATTTCCACCAATAGAAGCAGTCTGAGGTGGGTAACACAGAAGTTGTAGAATAAATCTCTCTTGGTTCAAGTTGTGGCTCTGTCACCTAGGTGACTTAGGGCAAATTATTTAACCTCTCTGAGCCTCAATATCCTTATTGTGAAATGGAGATGATGATTATAATAATCAAGATGATATGAGATAATGTTAGTGAAGTGCCTGGCCAAAACCAAGCCAAACCAAACCAAAACAAAACAAAGCAAAAGCAAAATAAAGGTTGGCTCTGGCCATTATTTAACTTAATTTAGGGTCCTGGAGTGTGTAGGAAGGTCTTAGACTATTGTCATCGGATTCCTCATTTGAGAGGCAGCCTCGGAGTGTTGTGGAAGGGGAAGGAAAACGTGGAAAATAGGGGGTTCCTTCGTTCTATCGGGAGCAGGAGTTTACTCCAACAGTGATGGTCCTCCCAAAGCTGGTATCCAGACCTTTGGGAAGAAATGTTGCACAAATGTATGGATATGGGAAATCATCAGCCAGGTTTCCTACTTTCACTTCTTTGGAAGAAACTGGTTCTATTTTAGAGACCTCACAGGTCTCATCTTCCCCGCACCCCCCTCCAGAAACACTGAGGCTGCCATGGTCTTAGGTTAATCATAAATAGATGATGCCTTAGGGGGCCTGGGTGGCTCAGTCGGTTAAGCATCAACTTGTGGTATCAGCTCAGATCATGATCCCACAGTTTGTGAGATCAAGCCCTGCATCAGGCTCTGTGCTGATGCGTGGAGCCTGCTTGGGATTCTCTCTCCCTCTGCCCCTCCCCTGCTGGTTCTCTCTCTCTCTCTCAAAATGAATCAACATTAAAAAATTTTAAAAATAGATGATGCCTCCCACCCTTGTGGTCAGAAGTGCTCCTTCATGGAGCTCAGGAGTCTCCCACTCAATAAAATATCTTCTCAGTAAAGTATTAAACATCAATTATTTAGTTCTTAACGTGAACTGAATTAATGTGTCATTTGCCTAAGCGTATTTGCATTTTATGCCTACTTTTGCTCTGGAATGAAAGCCAAGAAACAGCAGTAGTAAAAGGAGATCCAGAACAGGCACCTTACAGTCAGAAGACGCCACCCGCCATTCTCCCCCCACCCCCATCCCCACTTTCAGTTCTCATAAGCCGTGTGGCTTTAAGTAATTTCTTTTTCCTCTATTATCTTTGACATCCTCACTAAAGGGTCTCGAAGTTCCTTCCGGCTCTAAAAACCATATCTATGTGAGTGATATCAGTTGGAGGACCTAAAGCCAGTCCGGAAATCACCCACAGGCATATACAGTCACCTCGTACCCAACCTGACCCAGGAAGCCTTAACACACTCAGCGCGCCCTCTCACCCACGGTGCCCCAGTCCCGCAGGGGTCTCGCCGCACCCCTTACCCTCCCCTGAGGACAGGGCCTTGCCTGCGCCGGGCTCTGAGGGTGGTAGTAACCAGCCCCCACTCCAGCCTGGCTGTGCAGCCCCCTCCCCCTCCCAATCCCCGTTTCCTGTCTAGCAGATTTACAACACAGTTCAGAGAAGGAAGGCTGATATAACAGCTTTCCTGCTAGCCTCCCTCTCCCAACTGACTTAGTCTAACTGGCCCGGGGCCAAGTGGTTTTTGTTCTCCACAGCCTCCCGTAAGTAAAAATACTCCAGGCCCCAGCCCCCCTGCCTGTGACATGGCGTCAGCTCCCAAACCCACTGGTCAGGCTTTCGCTTGTGGGCGGGAAGGAGGCAGCCCTGTGCGGTGCTGGAGTCTAATTAAGTGCCGAGGAAATAAACCATGGGCTTCAATTTTAGTTCTGAAAATAGCTATGGCCTAGGACTCCCCTCCCTGGCCTGAGCTGAGAGACGTCTCCTGCCGCCTGTCCTCCTGTGCCTGGGCTTCAGGGATTGCGAAGGTGGCGAGGAGGAGAGCACAAGGGTCCGAGGAGCAGAGGCAGCCCTTGGACGCTCAGAGGTTTAGAAGTCAGTGGGAGAAGCACACGTCAGGGACAGGGAGATTCAAGCCCAAAGGCATAGGACTATTTACTCCATACCCTCCATCCCTACTTTGCACCCTAGCCCCTGCCTCTAGGATGGGCTGACTCTCATACCGCAGGGCGTCCAGACGTTCTGGGTCCCGCTGTATGTATCCGGAGCCCCATGTGGCTAAGAAGGCTAAGCTCTGGCCAACGTTGAGGTAATTCTCCAGGCAGATCATAGAATACACATCACAGTTTCACTCATAATCAATCCTCTTGGGCAATGAGGATGAGGAAAAACATCAACAAATGGATACGTGGAAATAAAAGCTTCTGTAAATCAACTGAGTGTCTAACTGGCTCAGTTAGTCTGGATCCTGAGCCTCTTCCTGTCTGCCTCTCTGCCTGGGAGGAGAGAATCAGCCTGCTGAGGAAGACCGGCCACCCACGTGAGTCAAGATGAAGAGGGGCAGACCGTGTGAACTAATGGAACGTCCAGAGGGGTCACCAGCTTTGCCATTTGGTCATTCACTGCATCCTAGCGCTTCTCACATCATGTGGTCATTAGCTGTTGTCTCCGCATTAGACTATGGGCACGGGCCCTGTATTCTTTCCTTCCTTCAGCCATTACCCAGTGTACAGTAGGTGTCTCATTTAAGATGCTTTTGTTCATCTTCAGCCTCCCCTTTTCAACGATCAGGACTGAGCTCACTCCATATTGTCATGAATACTCTTACTTCAGCACCAAAGGGGCAGGGCATGAAGCCATGGTCAAGAACAAGGCCAATGAGTTCAGCGAACAAGTTTATTTCATCTGCCTGGCCGACCAGAGGGGACAGCAGAACTGGGGGGAGCTCTCTAACATCAGTGGTGGCTTTGAAGAGAAATATCACATGTGCCCGAAACCAAGCCCGTACTCACTGCTTCTAGAAAATAGTTGGAATAAAAAGGGAGGAGAATTTCAAAGGAAATCGAACTCAAAGGGCAGGAGTGAGGGCTCTTAGCTGCAACTCTTTTGTGAGAGGGTTTCCATCGGGGCAGAAATGCAGAGCAGGCAGTTCCCTGTTCAGAAGCCCCTTCAGCTTCTTCTGGGAGCTGTCTTCAGGTTTCTTTCGTCTCTTCAGATCCAGTCAGTCACTCCATCGACGTGTTCTGAGCAGCGGCCATGGCTGGGTGCGGTAGGTGCAGTGGGGGCACGGCCAGCCCCAGTGTAATTATAATCCACTGACAAGAGCTGCATAGAGGAGGGGACACAGGGCTGCGGGAGGCACCTCTGGCTGTCCGGTGGACATAAAAGGCTTTCCAGAGCGGGTGGAGGGTACTCGGGCCTTCTCCAGGCCCATGGCCTTTCCATCTCTTGACCCCGGTCTTATACAGGGCCCAGTGCTGTGGGAGACAGGCAGTCAGGGCACACGGTTCATCCTTCAGAGAGCAGCGCCTTGGTCTCCTGCTTTTCGCTCTCAGGAGCCTCCTTAGCATCCAGTTGTTCTATGCAGCCCCTTCTCTTGGCGGAGTTCGAGGCCACGGTACAGGCCACGCCGCTGAGAAGGGGGAAGGGAGCGCAGCGGCGGAGAAGCACCACTTCGCCCTCAAGCCCCACCCTGTGGGTAACTGCCTCAACCCCCAACTGTACTTGTGGAGGCTCAGCTCGGTGTGGCCAAACCACAAAGTCCCCATTTGGAAGATCCCGTTTCCTAACCACCCTGGCCCGACATCAATAGCAGTATCACGAGGGCACGGCAAGCCATCGACTGCGGCAACCACCAGCGCCAGGGCTCAAACACCAAGCTCAGACGTGAAGAACTCCCCTCCGGAGTGTGAAACCAAGTTCTGAAATAAGAAACACAACGCTTTCAGCCCACTGTCCTCCCCGGGGACACCCTCAGCGGCCCTGCGCACAGCTGCCTCGGCTCTGCCCCTGGCCCCTCCTCAGAAACTTAGAAACGAATGGTCCGCAGCTGTGCCAGTTTCCAGGCCTCCTCCTTAACCCCTTGGTTTCCTCTGTCAGTGCCAGGAACGTCAGGCCTCGGATACCGTGTGCAGTGCTCAGGGGCAGAGCGCACCCACCTCACAGAGTTAATCGTGTGCACGTTCTGTAGTTCTCCTAAGAAACCACATTAATAATAACTGTGGCCGCTCCTGGGGTACCTCGTATGCCTTACCCACTCGCATTATTAGCTCTTCTGAGACCTTTCAGCTTTGAACACTAACTAGGAGGTAGGCACTGTGTCGCCTGCGAGAACTTTGGGGCCATGCAGCCAGCAAGCAAAGGCAGGATTTTAACTCAGCTTGGTTCTCTTTCTGCCCACCCTATCACTTACTTTGAGCAAGAGTTGGTTCTCAAATGTGCAGATGCAAGAGATGAATCACCATTCTAAAAACTTTAAAACCAGAAACCACCAGATTGAGGACTGGAGTTAGGGTTTCTCCCTCACCAAGGGGACTCAGTGACTTCGGACAAGTACCAGCTTCCTTGAGCTCCCATAGCCTCATCTTCAAAATAGTGCAAGTAAAACTATCTTCTTTCTTCCCTCATGGGTCTGTTGGAAGATCAAATAGATCCGGTTGGGCCAAAGGATCATAAACTGTAGAGAAGGACGATGGTGCTAATGGCTCTCACTGCCACGGGACACAACATATTCTAAGACAAGAGAGGCTCACCCAGGGTGCCAGGGGGAACTCTGGGGCCTGACATGCCAAGAACCTTTCATTTCATTTGTCAGAAATAGGCTCTGAGGCACTCTGTAAGACCCTGTTATTTTTATGATTTTGGAAGACCAGAAGGTTTATCATAATGACAAACTTCAGTCCTCTGTGACTGAATGTGGCCAATTAAACAGATGACCCATTGGCAGAAACCATATGTGAGCCATTGCCTTCAACCCAGCTACTACCCTCCCTTATCACTGGTACTATATGAGATTGTTACTCTTCCATGGAAAAGAATCAGTGTGATTAAATATGGATCATTAAGTTTATTGCCAAAGCCCAGAAACAACCCAAATGTCCTTCATTGAGAGAATAGATAAACAATCATGGTACACTCACACAACAGAATATTACTCAGCAACAAAGGAATGAATTACTGTCACATGCAACAAATGCTTTATGCCAAGTGGAAAGAGCCAGGCTCAAAAGGCTATGTATTATATGATTCCATTTAGATGACATTTTGAAAGAAGCAAACTACAGGACTAAGAAGAGATCAGTGGTTAACAGAGGTAAGTTTCAGGAAGGATTTTACCAGAAGGGAATGACACAAAGGAGTTTTAGGGGGTGATGACTTGTTCTATCATCTGATTGCAGTGGTGGTTACATGATTACATTTGTTAAAACTCCTAGAACTGTATGCCAAAAAGAGTGAATTTTATGATAGGTAAATTAAAACAAACTTTTAAACATTGAAAAGTAAACTAGTCAAACTTTTCACAGATGGGTCATGAGAAAGTAGAGAGATTTGGCAGGGAGTCCTATAGCATAGTACAATGCTGTCCTAGGTAGAATAGTGTGCCTAGTGTAGTATCATAGTGAGAATTTAGCCATTGGTTCTCTGGCTTGGGTTAGGAACAACACCTGGGTAAGGTGTTAAGAGGGGGTCATCCCTAGGTGACCTGATTCCCTATGTGATCTGACTCCCTGGTAAACCCCAGAGTCTACATTTTATTTTATTTATTTATTTATTTATTATTTTTAAGAGTGAGTGTGTGTGCAGGAGGGGCAGAGAGAGAGAGAGAGAGAGAGAGAATCCCACGCAGGCTCCATACCATCAGTGCAGAGCCCAACACGGGGCTTGAACCCACAAACTGGGAGATCATGACCTGAGCTGAAATCAAAAGTCAGATGCTTAACCAACTGAGCCATCCAGGAGCCCCACGAGTCTACATGTATATATATATATTTAAAAATTTTTTAATGCTTTTTATTTTTTAGAGTCAGAGACAGTGCGAGCAGGGGAGGGTTGGAGAGAGAGAGATACAGAATCCGAAGACAGACCCCAGGCTCTGAGCTAGCTGTCAGCACAGACCCCAATGTGGGGCTTGAACCCTCGAACCGTGAAGTCACGACCTGAGCTGAAGTTGGACGCTTAACTGAGTGAGCCACCCAGGTGCCCCATGGAGGAGTCTATATTTTAAACAAGATTCTCAGGTTGTTTGGGTTCAGGTGGCTAATGGCCCACATTTTGAGACCCACTATTCGGCATTTCTTCATGAATTGGGAATATTGTGCAGGTCCTTGTATGCCTTGGAGTTTCTACCAATAAAATGAGGACAATTACCCTGTCTCCTACTCATAGTGACTTGGGGCTTGAACTCATGACTCCAGGATCAAGAATCACATGTTCTTCCCACTGTGCTGCAGGCTCCCTTCCCTTTGATTAAATTTTGCATTTCATTGAACGCATCTATGTTTCATCATTTCTGAAATTTGAAGCTAAAATAGGACTTTAAGGGTGTGCCTGGCTGGCTCTGTTTGAAGCCCCACACTGGGTATAGAGATTACTTAAAAATAATATCTTTTAAAAATAACATAAGACGTCAAGAATGTCAAATAGTCAAAGGGGATGAAGTCCCATTCACACATTTAGCGATTAGTAAGCTAGGAAAATTTCGCAGCGATTGGGATGGGAGAACATTCAGGTACCTGCTGGGGTGCTCCGAAGTGCTGTCCCATTCCAGCGGCAGCAGTCTTGCAGCTCTAATGATCTGTTCTTCGGGGGCTGCACCCTGAACATCTTTTCCAGTAACCTGGCATCTCGGAATATACCCAGCCTCTTGGGAAGTGGTAGCCTTGACCTTACGGGGATATTCTGAAGATGAAATTTTGTCTCTCTGAAATGCTTTGAGTTTTTCCCACAGAAATCCAAAGCCAGAGGCATGCCTTCTGCGATGATCATAATTCTGAGCTCTAGAACCATTCAAATAGAAGACAAGATGAGAGCCTAGCTTCAAACCTCAGTTTCACCACTCATTGTTTGTGATTCTGGGCAAGAAAGTCTAATTCTTAGAATCTCAAATTCTTACATTCAACATTTTCAGGTGTCAAATGGGGCCAATAACTGTACTAACTTTGCAGGAATAGTATGGGGTTTGAAAGATGCATGCCGAGGTACTATGATGGCTGAGCTGTCAAAAATTTTGGCAAAAACAAAACCATTTACACCTGTGTTATATATGTGTTAATGTGGCAAATGTTAAGGATGGTTGGGTGTCTAGGGGTGCCTGGGTGGCTCAGTTGGTTGAGCATCTCTGTTTTTAAAAATTTTATTTATTTTTTTTAAATTTATGTCCAAGTTAGCATATAGTGCAACAATGATTTCAGGAGTAGATTCCTTAATGCCCTTCATACATTTAGCCCATCCCCCTCCCATAACCCCTCCAGCAGCCCTCTGTTTGTTCTCCCTACTTAAGAATCTTTTATGTTTCTGTCTCCCTCCCTGTTTTTATATTATTTTTGCTTCCTTTTCCTTATATTCACCTGTTTTGTATCTTGAAGTCCTCATATGAATGAAGTCATATGACATTTGTCTTTCTCCGACTAATTTCGCTTAGCATGATACCATCTAGTTCCATCCATGTAGTTGCAAATGGCAAGATTTCATTCTTTTTGGTTGCCGAGTAATACTCCATTGTATATGTATACCGCATCTTCTTTATCCATTCATCTGTCGATGGACATTTGGGCTCTTTCCTTACTTTGGCTATTGTTGATAGTGCTGCTATAAACATTGGGGTGCATGTGTCCCTTGAATGTCTGTCTTTTGATTTTGGCTCAGGTCACGATCTCTTAACTCATGAGGTTGAGCAGTGCCGCACAATACTGCACTGACAGTGAGGAGCCTACTTGGGATTCTCTCTCTCCCTCTTTCTGCACTGCTCACATGTGCACACTCTCTCTCTCTCTCTCTCTCTCTCTCAAATAAACTTAAAAAGAAAAGAACTGCTGAATCGAAGTGACAGGTATATGGGTAATCACTCTTCCAACTCTTCTGTATGTTTTAAGATTTTCATAATAAAATCAGAAAAAAAAAAAAGATGCATGTAAGACCATCAGCACAGTTCCTGCTACTCAGTAGGTCTCCGCAGGCCAGAGAGCAGGGGAAGCCTGAGGTGCAGGGTAGGGAGTGGCAGGGGCAGAGGAGAAGGGCTGCAGGCTGCCCAGTGCCGGAGGAGCCCCGGAGAGCAAAGAACCAGGGGGTGTGGGAGTCCCGGCAAGGCCCCACTCTTGGGAGGACGTGGGTGTGGGAACTGCCTTTCATGTTCCCATCTCCAGAGAATCTGGGTGTTGGGGAGGAGCACTCCCGGAGGTTCCGGGAATGTTCTTTTCCCTTTCCTCAGGGTTCCGGGCCATTTGCAGATGCTTCAGGCCCTCTTGGTTGAGGTGGGAAACATGACAGAGATCCCCTGGGCCTCCAGATTGTTTGCAGTTTGTAGCCACGTTGAGCCCCCCTGATGTACGTACGTGGGGCCTGTTCAATGGCCGTCCTGCATATGAGCGAGTACATGAACAAGGAACAAATGACAGAAGAGGGGTTAGCAGGTCCGTGAGGACAGCCCTGAACTGGGCAGCGGGGCCCCTTCCCTCACTGTTTCCCTCATTCAAGTCCCCCACCCTAGCCCCTGGCAGGGCCTCACGGGTCTTCCAGATCAGGTGACGTGAATCCAACGCGCTCGAAGAGGACGTTTTCCTTTCCTGTTTCTGCCGTAACAAATCACCACACACTTAGTGGCTTAAGACAACACAAATTTATTACGCTTCTAGAGGTCAGAGGTCCAGAATGGGTCTCATGGGGCTCAAATCAAGCAGGGCTGTGTTCCTTCTGCAGGCTCTAGGAGACTATCTGTTTTCTTGTCTCTTCCAATTTTTTAGAGGCTGCCCACACTCCTTACCCTGGCGGCCCTTCCTTCATCTGCACGCCTAGTGGTGTCTTCCTCACAGTGCCATTCTGCTGATTCTAACCCTTCCGTCTCCCTCTACTCCATTTAAGGACACATGTATCACATTGGGCAGATAATCTCCTTATCATAACGTTTACTAATTCGGACCTGAATTCCCCCTTATAACCTAACACAGTCGCAGGTACCAGGGATCAGAACATGAACACCTTTGGGGGAGCCATTATTCTGGACACCACAGAGAATCCCCCTCAAGGGATGAACATTTTTATCTCTTACTCCCAGGAATTTTTGCACTTTAGTGTACTTCAAAATCATGTAAAACAGTGTTTGAAAAGGCAGAATTTCAGGCCCTATTGGATGCTGTTTCGGCACGGCAAGGAAGGGACCCAAGGAATCTGAATTTTTAGCAAGCTCTCTTTATGCCTTCCCAGGACGAGATGTGCATGATCCCAGGGGCACATTTTGAGATATCTGCTTTACTTTGTCACCGGAGGGTAGAGTGACTACGTTTTAGAAACCCAATGACAAGATCTATGCTCTATGATTTACTGAGCAATTCCAATGTACTAATAAATACAGCTAAGTTTATCAAGCACTTGCTCTGTACCAGACACTAAGTGCTGTCGCATAGCATCTCATTTAATGCTCACACTAACATGGCCAGGTAGGGGTATTGTTGTCCTCTCTATTTATCAGAGGAGAAAAGGGAAGTGAAGGGTTAATTAAGTAACCTAATTAAGGTTACTTTTCTTTTTCTAAGGCCTAGTGAGTTCCTTTCTTCTTTCTTTTTTAATGAAATATCCTGTTGAGCATAAGCTCCAGAGTGGTGAATCTCTAAAATGAAAGACCTGAGCTGTTCACCACTAACTAGATCAGTGCTGGCACATAGTAGGCCCTCAGGAGGTATACGTTGAATTATAGGGCAAATAAATAAGTAGGTGTTTGTATGCATTAGCTCTAAGCCTCATAAGAATCCTAAAGGGAGGCACTACCACCCCCAGGAAACACAAGGGCCCAATGGCAGGGAGGATAGAGGCCCCATCACGGTGTCTGGCTCTGAGGTCCCTATGGTGCTGCTCACTACCGCGGGTTTCTCAAGCAGCAGGTCCACAGGCTCGCACATAGCGGTGTTTTCTAACCATGTATTTTTTTTTATTACAGAAACGTCTTACTGCTGTCCAAGTTAAATTTGCTTTGAGTTCTGTAGTTAACAAGTGGCTTCTCTCAACAAGAACCTAAATGTACAGAATCAGGCAGGAGTGGGAAGTTTTTTGACTCTCCCAGACCGGAGCTAGCCTGCGCAGAGCCAAGTGGGAGGGAGGTGGCCTGAGCCTTGATGCTCAAGGAGGTACAGACTTGGCAATTAATAGCTTTAAACTGCCCAGGTAAGTTCTCTTGCATTCGATTCTTCTCCAAACACCGAGCAGGGCCATGAGAGTGCCCTGGGCAGGAAAGGGTCTACTGAGGCAATGCCATCCAGGCATATCTGGGAGAGGGCAACTCAGAGGTCTCTTTCTCCACCAGCCTCCCCCACATGTGGGGCAGGGGTGGGGGGTGGCGGGAGGCACCTTCATTACACTGGCAGCTCCCAGCCTGCCGCCATTCCTTGTAGCCTTCAAACGAGCAGGGGATCGCCCTGGCCTCCTGTGTCTGTCTGAGAGCCCTTCCCGTGGGGCCACGGCGCTGCCTGTGTCATTCCACTTGTTTAGGACAGAAACCGGAGGGCCTTACCATAACGCCAGCCAGCAGGTTACAGGGCTAACATCTGTGTAGGGCGCACAGCCTCCTCTGAAGCAGCTCCTCCCACCCTCTCCCTGCCGCACTGCCCCTTCCCACTAGGTCTTCTCCATCTCTGCTCCCTTTTCGCTCTGCCATCCCTTTTCCTTTTTCCAGTTCTTTCCATGCCTCCTTAAGGGTATGCTGCACCCCAACACTCTCCTCAGGGTCTCATAGCCTAAAGTGTGTGGCTTTGAAGGCCTGGGGCAGGGAGCTGGATAGTAGCAAGAAACCATGAACCTTTAAACACACTTTGGACTCTGCCTCGGTTTCCCGTCTGGAAAATGAATGTATTAACATTTGCCAACTTCCCGACTCAAAGAAGCATCTTGTGGTCCTGGTACTTGCTTTGTGGCTTGTGAAATGTGTGCTCAATATCTGGGTTCGTAATGACAGATGTATAAAGTGTGGAATGTTCATGAAGTAGATGGGGAAACCCAAGGCTATCAGGAGAGAAATAACTCCCTCAAGGCCACACAGAGCTAGGTCCAGAAACAAGTCTCCCAATAGACTCCTGCCACAACATTTGGGTTCTTTGTGATCATGATGATGATTCCAGGGTACATGGCATGGACCATGCACACGGTCACTGCCAACAGATCCCAAAGAACATCAAAGCAGCAGGAAAACTTTACAAGTTGGTTACCTTTCATGCTTAATTACTGTGCAATCTAATTATACTGATGGGGTTCATTAATATGTCAAAGTTTGTTTTATGTTTTTATATGATAAAAACCAACACCCCAAACAAAGCAAATGAACAAACAAAAAGCAGAATCAGACCTATAAATACAGAGAACAAACTGATGGTTTGCCAAAGGGGAGAGGGTGGGAAGCCAGGCAAAATGGGTGAAGAGGAGCAGGAGATACAGGCTTCCACTTACAGAGTGAGTAAGTCACAGAGATGAGAGGTGCAGCATAGCGAATAGAGTCAAGGGTGTTGTAAGAGTGATGCATAGTGACAGATGGTAACTACACTTGCAGTGAGTACAGCATAACTTATCAACTTAGCAAATAGCTGTTGTACACCTGCAACCACTGTTCCAATATACTCTATTGTGTGTCAACTATACTTCAACTAAAAAAAAAAAATCCAACATCCCACGGTGTGTGGGCCCATGGGCTGTGTAAACAGAGAGGACTCTGAGGAAGGGCTCCTGCTGATGGGGCAGAGTGCCACAGTACTTCACCGGCACGTTCTCAGGAGAGCCTCACAATTCATAACTCAGGCAGCCTTGTTCCCATTTCACACGAGAAAAAACAGAGGCCCAGAGAAGTTAATTGACCCACCAATCATCATTCAGCTAGGGAACAGGTAGGGCTGGGTTCAAGTCAACACCTATCCCATTTCAGAGTTGAGTTTCCCTCCGTACTCCATGACACTGGCTCCCCACAGAAACATGAAGGGCTTAGTCATTAAGTGACTCGGTTTCCTCTTGTGTAAAAGCCAGCCTCCTGGTTTCTGTGCGAAGGAGAGGCTCCCCCCGCTGCCTGCATGGTAAGGCAGAAGGAAGGCTCAGGGGGCACCGGCCCACAGGAGAGTGTTAGAGCCTTTCTTTTGGAGGAGCAAGCTTCCCCTACTTAGGAGAAGCCAGCCAGAATTTTGAGGCCGCTTAACCCCCCAGGGACAGCCCTGCTCTGAAAGCTGGAAGCCCTGCCTGGGGCACCAATGGGTCAAGGCCTGGCCCACATGTGGCCCTGCTCTCCCCATGCCCAGCCAGCCGGGCTGCTCTCCAGCTGCTTGTGCAATCTTGCTATGAATAGGTCTAGGTGTGTGGTTTGGTGCCAAAGAGACCAGACTGGTTTCCTTCGGGTGACAGCTCCCCTCTGGCATTCTGGGAAGTGAGGGAGCGCAGCTGTGAGGTCAGGCTGCTGACCCTGAGGCTGGGCGGTCCAAGCCGGTGGCGTGAGGGGTGGAGCCTGTGGCCAGACTGGATGGACAGGTTGGCAGCATGATCCTCAGTGTGCTGGCACAAGGATGGGTGTTTCACTCTGAGCTCCGGGGGCTCCTCCTCCCTCCCTAGCCATCGCCAGGCTGCCCTGACTCTGCCTCCTGATCCCCTCCCACCTTGCACCCTTCCCTCTCCCCGGGCCCTCATTACCTCAGGTAGGACTAAAAGAAGTTTGGAGGGCGAGAGGGAAGACAGATTTGCCATTTAATTTTTAAAACATTAAAAGCATGAAGCTGTGGGAAAACGGAGGTTCTCCTAGATTGTTGGTGATGCGAATTGGTACCTTGGAGGGCGGTTTGGTCGATCTTTGTTAAAATCACAAATGTAGGCTTTGGCCCAGCAAGTCCAAATTTGGGCATTAATTGCACAAAGATTCTTACATGTGTAGGTAATGTATGTAGAAGGTTATTCACTGCAGTGTTGCTGGAAAAAACAAGCATTTAGAAACTATTATCTGTTGTCTATCAATAGGGGCTACTGCTTCTATGAACTACATACTACAATGGAATCCTACGTAACTATAAAATGAGGCTTTCTACTTACTGATATTTTCTCTATGTGTGAGAAAATCCTTAACAAAGTAAGATGCCTGACAGTGTGTATAATGTACTTTTGGTGTCATAAGAAGGGGAAAATAAGAATTTGTGTTTTTATTGCTTGTGGGTGCGTAAGAAATTCTAGAAGGATGCACAATTAATTCGGAGGTGAGAGGAGGAGCCCCTCCTCCTCTACTGGAGCAGGAAATGGTTCCCGACCCCCCTGCCAGTGAGGCTCCAGCAGCAGGTGCCCTCTGACTTTGAGTTTGGGGGAGGGACTGAGGAACACTTCGTGGTGGTAACAGTTGAGGTCCTAAGTCCAGTGTTGAAGTTAAACGTGTCACAAGAATTATTTCAATTTTTGCATTTTTCCTTTGAGGATCTCTCCCCAGCCATAGTTTACACTGGCAGTACTAATTCTGTTCTGCTCTTTTTCTTATATTAATATGTAAGGTTATAATAGGGCAGCAACAATTACATTTCTAAGAGCATATCCGATACGAGCATTTTCTAAACATCTGACTAGCTTTCATGTGATTTTAATTGCTGCATAATACTCCTTTGTTCTGACTAGGTATTCCCTATACTGATAGTCAAGATGTTAATAGGATGAAATTATGGAAATCCAAAGATATGAAGACACAATTTTTCAGTTGAGCTGAAGTTGGATGCCCAACCGAGTGAGCCACCCAGGCGCCCCTATCAGATTCCTTTCAAACCGTACAGTTACCTCATTATCTCCACTTTTACACCCTAATACCCTTCTCCCACCCTATTGCTTGTTCCTTGCAGTCTTAGGAGTCAATGCCAGGCTTTCCACCTTGGCTCGTGTGAATGCATTACCTTTCAAAATTTTTAAACTGCAACAAGATGAAGATAATTTTGACAGAAGATTCTATAACCCAATTGCCGGATACAATGAACATTTGTCTCCTGGGGATAGGTCGCAACATGAAACTATTTGTCTTTATAAAAGTTTGATAAATTACAATTGTACAGAAGGTAAAAAGTTGAAAGCCAAAATCTGCCAGACTTAACCACGTTTTCTGTGATTTCTGCTAATTCAGGACTCACCTCGGTTGCAAAGTCACAAGGATGCTGAGAGCTCCCGACCTGTCAGCCCTTGGGGCAACCTCTAGGGCCCGGGACTTGGAGCAGCTTTCTCTGTCATCCCAGTGAGCAATACACATCATCATTTTCTGTGGGCAGCATATTGTGAAAATAGTTCCAGAAAAACCATGACTTCTCATTTCCTCAACATCTTCCTCCTGGGATCTACCTCCCACATTTGTGACCTTTCTAAAGGCCCACTTGAAACAGGTCCCTGCCCTATTCCTATCCCACTAGCAGAGTCCAAGACACTGTTCTGGAATTTTCTAGCAGCCCACTTTTCTTGCCTGACTTCTCATTGATCTTCTTTGAGCTCTTTAAGCCCCAAATAAGCCCACAACTCACTGTTTCCCAAGTATGGTCCAGCCTTTCCTGCCTCCTCTATCCTTGAGATTCATCACTTGAGCTAGAAAACTCATTTCTGCCTTTCCATTGAAATCTTCCCTTCCTGTGCTCGCTTTGGCAGCACATATACTACAATTAGAACGATACAGAGAAGATTAGCATGGCCCCTGCGCAAGGATGACACGCAAATTTGTGAAGCGTTCCATATTTTTAAGGGGAAAAAAGTTGTTGCAATACTGCAATGTTGGCAACAGTATTTTTAATCTACTAATTCAATGCTGATGGTGCAGGAGTAGATAGTCAAGAGTCAACTAACTAGACACTTCACTTTGGAGTGACAATATGTGAACCACTAATGAGCTTTGCAAATGATTACTTACTCATCTAGCATCCTCCCCAATATGTCCCTATTTGTCCACAGAATATCATGAGAACAATTATATGTTACATTTTGAAGTACAGATATCTGTCTAACGTCCAAAAAAAAAAATGTTCCCTTCCTCTGGGCCACCTTGGCTTTACTTCCTCTGTCCCTCCATCACATCCCTAGTAGCATTCATAGGATTCACCTACGTAAGAACTCATGCCAGCAGCCATACATTTCATTCCAGCTCCTTTTGGCCCATCTTTCCGGACAAGGACCATGCCTTGCACTCTAGGTGCTATTGAGATGGATAAGGTAAGATTCAGAGGAGGTCCTGTGCTGATACAAGAAGGGAATCCACATTTTTCTCCCCTGAGTGGGAGTAGGGATGTTTGTAGTGTTTCTAGAAAGTCCTCAGAGAACACATGCAACAATGCAGCTTTGAGTCATGACTATATGACACTTGGCAGAACCACACACACACATAAACACACACACACACACTCTCTCTCTCTCTCTCTCTTCCTTCAGGTCTTACATATTGCTGATAGTTTTCCTCCTTTAACACTCAAATTCAGGAAATCCAGGGGGAAGTCCTCCTCTTCCTCCAGTTCCAAAGGTGTCTACTCCTCAGAGCCCAGCACCATTGCTTCCCTTGGCTGGAGCTAAAAACAGAGCTACGGTGAGTTCCCTTCCCAGCACTCCTTTCTTTACCTCCATGCTACCAACATGCTCCCCTGCCCATTGCCAACCCTTTGCTGGAACCCATCTCCCTTCTTTTCCATGTCCCAGGGGGACAGGCTGTGTGGGAATGGGGTGGAGCATCTGGCAGATAGTGGCCACGAATTCTACCTTCCTCTACCTTCGACCCCTATATTGCAGCCATTGTGGGGGTGACTGGCTTAATGCAGGTCACATTTGCTAGCTTAAAGGTTTCCCCTCGTTACTTGAATTTAATTTGCAAAACTGAATCCTAAAGTGTTGCAGAGATTAGTCCAAATTCCTCCTCCTTTAAACCAGAAGCTGAAGCAGGGAGAGTCAGCAAGAATTAGCCCTTTATTCATCAAGGTGGAGCAAATACTTCTACCGAGAGAATAAACTCATGGGGGCAGGGCCCAGGACCTGGCTCTCCTGGTGCCTGTCAGAGTCTGGGCCTCTGCCACACTTTACTTAGTAATTGTTGAATATTAACTTTAATCAGTTTTTGGTTGATTTTTACCTGGTTTGGGAGAACTCTCTATTGAGAATCATAGGATAGCTAGTATTAGAGTTCCATCTTTTGGGAGACAAAATAAAAACTGGGAAGCAATCTCAAATTAAATACATTTTCCCAGGAGGCTTTGGTATTAGAAGATGGTGACGCCTTACCTTCATAAGGCATGACTTCTGAAGGCATGACTCTCTGCCAATATAAAATTTATCCTAAAGGGCAAACTTAAAAATATTTACCTACTTGGTCTGAAATAAGAATCTATCATATTCCTTGGGACTTTGAACCCAATCCTAGGGAGTTTCTAAAAGCTGAAACATTTTTTTGTCTTTTAAAATGAAAAATGTCACTCTGGCTATGAGGGCTAGTTTTATGATAGGGTGGCGTTCCCCCTCACTTGACTGAGAAGCCCTAAATGTATACACTGAGGAAATACTTGTGCTGTTGCCACCAGAAGCTTGAAATATTGCGTGTGGTTCTCAACATGCAGGAGGGCCCTGTTGTTGACCTGCTGCTCTCACACGAGGAGGACCTTATTAGGTAAAATCTCCCACACTCAGTAAAGGCAGAGAGTCTAAATCCCGCCTTCCTACTTAAAAGCTCCTCCAGGGCAACATGGTCCTGTGCACACCAAAATGACTATCAGCCACCATGAGCGATGCCATAAATCTGCTTTTATTAAATTGTCTGGCTGTCTGTGGAGCTCGGAAGTTGGCTGGAGAAAAAGTTTAGAGAGCTCATGACAGAGTCTCTCGAGGCTCTCCCAGCCTGTGAAGGAATTCCACGGGAAGACCTTGACATATACGCAGCTAGCTCACGTCTGAGGTTAAAGGATGGGGAAGAGAGAACAAAAGACTTCTTGGAGTGAGACAGAGTGTCACTGATGCTTTATTTACATGCGTCACCATCTTGTTTACAAACTAGATTACGGCTGTAAATGGAATACACAAGGCAATATCTACAAACACCAAGGAAAGTTAAGTACTGCATCTCTATTTCATTTGGAAAGGGGAAGATTCCCAAATCAAATTGGTTTTGATTTTTGAGAAGAAAGGTGGTAGAGTTAATTCATGGCAACATATGGTTAGACAAAATCCTCAGTAAGAATGCAATATGATAGTGTTCGCTTGGAAAGAAGAATGAGGTGCTTCAAACCAAAGTATCAGCTGCTTGACTCTTAGGTGTTTGAATATGGCCATGCACCATATTTAATTCTAGTTTGAATGGGGAATGAGCAAGAAATTGAAACAGGTAAGACAATTTTACAGATACTGTATACAGGTTTTTTTTTTCCATTCATGCAACTTTTTTTCTTAAAAAAGTTAAACATGTGAAGCCAAAATGCACAATACATTTTTTTTTAATATTAACTAATTTTTCTGGTCCTCCTTCACATCTGTTTACATTTCCCATGTACATAATGTGCTAGGACAAGTATACGAGAAAAGACTGATTGCCAGGCAATGAGATAGTTTTAGAGAAATAAGTGACCCCGGACAGTTTTTAAAGCAGCCACACAAATAATTCTGGTGTGTGGCAGAGGCCTCAGAACCATTCATTCATCAAAGAAAAGCACACACAAATAAACCTAAAGAGGAAAATATTTCACTCATTTAAACTGCATAAAGGGTTATCCACTGAAGGTTTAGATCAAATAGAATACACTCTTTAGTTACTTGGGCATCTGGGAGAAGATCTTGTTTGGCAGACATGATTTCACAAGGGCTTCACTTTACCTTCATCACACCCGTTGCCCCCAGTTTTCAGGAGAGGTTGGCTTTTTCGTACCTCTTTGCCAGTGATTGCATGTCTACAAAAAACTTTGCTAAATTAAAAAATACAACAGTATGCCTAATCTTACAATGTTCCCCAACTACAGCAAGAAAAAGGAAATCAGAGTTAGAGCTATCAGGGTTTACTTCTGCTTTCAGAGAGAAAGGGTAACATTTGTATTCCCCTTTGCCAGTCCATGTCATGAGCAAGCTGAATGACTGCTTTACTCTTGATGGTCTTTCCAAGAGATTTAAATGTTCCATCTTCTTTAAGTGGGATCCACTGGGTACAGATGAAGTCTGTCCCTACCATCTTTAACAAGATCAGAAGCCACCTGAAATGACACCCTGAGACGGGGCAGAGCTGTCCTGAGCTAGGAGTCATGAGGATCTGACCTCAGGGTGGTGAAGTGACACATGCACACAATACCTGAACTCAACACCAAATACACACATAAATTTCCCTCCTACTACACGTGTGTGCATGATCCTCCTGTTAACAGGAAAGACAAACTTGTGAAATTTTTAGAAAACACGTGTTTCAGCAATTATTACATTGAAGAAAATGCAATAAAGGAAATCAACCTCGGATTCATTCACAGTTAATGGGTACGCTGAACCTGGCAGCCCGTCCTCACACCAGGACAGTGAAGGCTTATGATAAAGCTCTTTTCTAACTTTGGTAAAAGGTATCTGGTTCTGGAGACCTGAAGGGAGAACAGAACCCCAGAGTGCACGTCATGTTTTCAACATTAGTTATTCTTTCTAATTTCCCATCGAAAAGTGGAAAGGTCCCTAGAGCAGCTTAGTTAGAGGCCGAGGACAGCCTGGAATAGTTCTCATCAGAATGCAAACATTACAGCTGCTGGGCCCCCAGAGCCTGCTAAGTATTCCATGGAGAGGCTGCAGATCAGATAGCTTACGGGGAAGGACCCAGACACTCAGAACTCCACACGGTTGGGCCTTCCTGAAAGCAGAGTCTCAATATAAGGGACGGAGGTCTTAGGGCCGCACCTCTGCCCGTCTGACCACCTGAGAACCTGGTGAATCTCAGGGAGCCCGGCCTCCGGGTGGGGGGCCAGCTGGCAGTGGCCACGACTAAAAGCGGTGCTGCTGTGATCCTGGATAGGCCTAACTGTCCCACTCCTGCCTGACTCCCTCCTGGAACTCACACCACCACGGGACTCTGACCTGATCTCGGCTCTCCACAATGCTCTACACGTAGACGCTATCCGCATTATTAAAAAACAAAGAAAAAACCACACAACAAATTCAAAGCACCCCTTCCCCTCCATATTCCTGATGTGTTCTGTGGCTGCCCTGCCCTCATACCTCCTCTGTCCCTCCTTCAGATGTTTTAGATTAAATTATAACCTGGTTCTAGGGCATTCTGTCAGACATTCTGCCTGAAATCTAAAAAACACCGAGAAAAAAGGAGAATAAATGAGAAGCCACATGTCTGAAAGGAATTCAACGTTTTAAAGTTGAAACATTTGAGGGTTGCTCTTCTTATTGCCAAGGTAGCAATCAGGGTCTATAAAACTGCAAAGGCAAGTAGATATTTTGTTAGTTTATTCATTTCTTTGAGTTCAGGAGAGAAATTCTCTGGTCTCTCCTGCCACAAGCCCGCTGGATTCCCCTTGTCCCTGATATCCCCCCACCTTTCCGTCCCCACGCTGCTGCGGCTACCTCTAAACTGTATACCCACCCAGGGCAGCATCTCTTAGGAACCCAGAGAGGTAGCCTTCTTTCACGGATGCTCGACAGTTCTTGTGTATAGCAGACTACCAAGGAACCAAGAAAGCGGCTAGCATTATTATAAAGGAATACAGTAAGCAAAAGTCTGTCTCACTGACAAGTAGACTACGTGAATAGAATACATATTTTTAAAAATTATACATACTTTTAAAATGAAGATTACAAACGTGTAGCAGTTTAGAAAAGGCGATATTGCTACAAGTCTACAATAACCACAATTGCACGACAATTTACAGATTCAGTAAAAGGCAGGGTGAAATCAACAGGGCCATCACTCAAACATGACAACCCACGCGAGGCGGGAGAGACGTGTGACAATACCAAATGGAACTTTCCTTATGCTAGGAGCTGCTATCACCACCGATATCACCCCCAGAGGAATTATAAAGCAAAGGTGCACAAAGGGGCCCCTGGCGGCCGGTGGTAGGTGCAGGGGGTCGGGTGGCACGTCTGTGTTGGTGGCAGGGAGTCGGTGCCCACTGCACGGTGCAAGTGTCAGTGAGAACTCATGCAGGGAGGTCTGTGCTGAAGTACTAGCCTGTATTCCTAACGTCCATGCAGAATGTTCCATTTTTGTACTGTACATGATAAAATTTATTTATACATTTATATGCCTAATGCTTTTATGCAAAGAAAAGAGTCTTCATATATCACTTTGGAGAAGTATGCATATGCTGTGCTAATCAGAGCTTCATTACACCAGTTTCATATGTACCAAAGGTGTTCCCAACTATTCTGTCTACCAGAGAGGGTAACTAATATCACACTTTCCAGGTTAAACAGAAAGCACCTATACAGCACCATAACTTTTTGAAAACAAAACAAAATGAAATCTATAGAAGCAGAAAAGGGGGGAGATCAAAACCGCCCTATCTTGTACTTTCATTGTGTCACTTGTACAATTACAATCTAAGCTTTTATACATATGCGTGCGTGTTTGTGTGTGTGTGTGTGTGTCAATCAGTTTGTATAGTATTGCCTCTCATTCATACACGTCTAGTAGGTCAGATTATACGCAGCAAGGCTGAAAATAATCAAAGGTGTGTATTTTAGGAAAACAGTGACTCCGGTTTGTACTTTTCATGCATTCTTCACTGCAGGCTTAACGCTCACCCGTGAGTTCATTTCTTCTGCAAAGCAAACCAGGACTACATTTTTTTCCTTTTCTCCTTAAAACTAAATCTTCTAGTGGTGTTTGGCAATGAGTGGGCAGCTGAGCTGACTTCTTTCTTGAAAAGACTAATTTCTAACCAACATACCCTCACTGTTCACTGCATTAGCTGAGGATCACGCCAGGTGACCAGGGGCCCCATGGACCTGACAAATACAGACCAGGTGCTGGGGGTCTCACCAGACCACCTGGCTCAGAACTAAAAACACACTGGGTTGAGTGCTACACTCTGCTTGGTTCAGTCCTGAACTGGTGTGCACAGCCAACAATTGTGCCATTGTTCGGTTTTTAGAAAAGGAGAGTTTTCTACCAAACAAAAGAAGGAAGAAGATCCCCCTCTGGTTTATGTAATTTGTTAGTTTATGGAGTTCCAAGGGCTCAAATGCTTGTGACGCCCAAAGCCAGAACAGTAATTGGTACAACATTTTCCTCTGTTTTTAAATTTGCCAGGAGAAGGATGATTAACATTTTAACATAAAAATACTGCAAGTTAATGCATGTGAAAAACTCAGAAAGTCAAAGGAAAACAAACACAAAAACAACACTTAAAACATCCCATAAACCATCATGATATGAATACACCACAGAATCGCCAACAGGAGCTCACGGTGTGCTCTGAACGAGGGTGGGTGGTGCTGACAGGGTGCTGTCCTTTGCTGGCAGGTGGCTCGTCACCCCGTACAAGGAAGATTTTGCATACTTTATATAGAGAGTTCTGTTCCAAGAGTAAGTGCTTCACCCGGGGTAAGGGGCCATTAACAGTCTCTGCTGGGTTAGGAAAATGGTGCAGGATTCACAAAGGTGTTAAGCTGTAAACGGTATCACTGTCCACTTGCTGAGAGCAGATTTGGCAAAGGGTTTTCTCTGTAGGTCTTGTGTCAGTTTGAGGGTCTGCAGAAGGAGAAAAGAAAACCAGAGGTGATTAAGAGCATGCAAACAGCAATCGTAGGCACCTCAGCGTCACACTTCATCAGCCTCCTGTCCCCTCACCTCACCTCCAAGCTAACAGTACTCATAGTGAAGCTGCTTTGCTACACGAGGTTCAGAGGTCTGAAAACCTAGGATAAAGCATGGAGACTACTTACCTTATTTCTGGGCTTCATTATAAGATGCTCTCAGGTTGAAAAAGCCTAGAGGAAACGAGGTCATTCATTTCGGGAGGTTAACAAAGAAAGGTAAGTTAGGGGTGTTTCGGTAGTCCCTTTTAAGTTGGTAAGTCCAGGGTACAGATGGGGTTTTGCTCTAGACCTCTGGATTGAGGGGTGTCCTGGGACATGGATCTTTCATGCTAAAACCAGAAAAGGTGGTCACCCTAAACAGACCAGCGATGCTTTGGCGGTTCTCTCCCACTGGCTGTTTGGATGCATCAGCCTCGTTTGTCATCCAGTACTAGGGGGAAGTGAAATGGCCACTTTCCACAAAGGCTTAATCAGTCCCTACTGCTGGACAGAGATCATCTCGACTTCCTTCACTATTAAAGGAGTAAGTAATCTCTAAGTGGGCTCTCTTAGGAATTTTTTTGGTATTAAAAATCTGCAGAGGGGGCGCCTGGGTGGCTTAGTCGGTTAAGCGTCCGACTTTCGCTTAGGTCATGATCTCGCGGTTCGTGGGTTCGAGCCCCGCGTCGGGCTCTGTGCTGACTGCCAGCTCAGAGCCTGGAGCCTGTTTCAGTCTGTGACTCCCTCTCTCTCTGACCCTCCCCTGCTCACGCTGTCTCTCTCTCTCTCTCCTAAAAATAAATTAAAAAAAAAAAAAATCTGCAGAGAAAAAAAAATTATAGCACACATACACCTATGGCCAAAAAACTCTCCCACAAAACATACCTTTAACAGTTAACAACTTATTATTTTGCCTCCAATAGTCTTCAATGGTGAGGCACAAGAGAGGTCCTCTCAATGTATCTGAATTTAGTCTTATCAGATTTCATGCGACCCCTGAGCCCAGAAAAGTTAAAGGATTAGAAAAAAAAAGTGTACTCATAGAGATGTAGCTAAAGGAATTGACACAGCCGACCTCAACACCTAAGATCTTTTGTTTATGGAGTCAGTGTCCACTGTTGTGGTAGGGAAAAATGGCTCTGAGCCGAGAAATGGATAGAAAAGCTGAGTGAAGCAAAAGGAACTCATGATCTTCTCATCAGAGAAGGCAAGCAAGTCACAAAATATGCATCAGTACACTCACACATTGAAGACATCTACTTCTCCCCTCTTTAGGTGAGATATTATAGGTTCAATTGGAATTTTCACAAATGTATTTAGGACTTCAGTCTTTTTTGTGGCTGGACTGGCTGGCAATCTTACTTTTCACTATCAATATTCAGAAATATAGCAGGGCATAGTATTTGTGATGTTACATACCCATGTTCACAGTTACCCTTGTTATAGCTCCAAACAGAAGCACTTAGGTTGGTTTATCAGAGGCAGTGACAAGAACGAATGGAAGAAAGGCCCTACCCATCTCCAGTATTTAGCTTCCCTGGTTGATGGAATTCTTTGCTTTGTAAAGGTACTAGACAATATTATCCTGGACTTGTTGACTTTACAGCATAAAAAAGCTAAGAGAGCAGCGCCTAGCTGGCTCAGTTGGTAGAGAATGTGACTCTTGATCTTGGGGCTGTGAGTTAGAGCCCCACGTTCGGTGTAGAGATTACTTTAAAAAAAAAAAAAAAGCTAAAATAGATACTAGATCCAAGTATCTATGAGAAATTTAGCCATCTAGGGTGAGCCAGTGCTATTCTAGCTACTCTTCCTGGGACCCCTGAGGCATGAATGGACAGGGATGCAGACAATGTTCTTTGGAAAGGTATTGGGTTTCTTCCTTCACAATAACACTTAATAAACCACAGTCTAACATTACTATGCAATTAGTCATCAGGGGACTACAGTCCCCAGGTGCCAAGGGAGAAGCTGTAAAGCATTACCTAATTCAGACCCCATCCTGGTTCCCTCTGGTGTTAATTATTCAGCCATGGAAACCAGTGCATACTGGGAAGGTGACATACTTCATTCCCCAAGTACAGAGGCAGAGCATGCAGCTTGCTCTCATGCTGGAGCTGGGTCAGCGCAGGAGGGAAGAGGGCAGAGGGCACCTATAACCCTCAACATGGCATCATGCTAAGCAGAACAGGGCATTGGCCCTGAAACTAGGGGCAGGAGGCCCACACTGGGCAGTCTAGAGCAACAACCCACGAAAATTCCCAGGCCAAATACACATTCCCTCATCAAAAAGCCCAGAATCTTCTGGGAGCAGTTATCATGAAAAAGGCAATGCACTGATCAGAACTCTTTCCATTTCTACAGAATAGGTTGGGGCCCCCAGTGGCACTAAGTCCTGGGGCTCCCAGGGGGTCTCTCAGGCAATGCCTCCTGATCTGCTAGGAAACCCCTGTGCTTAGAAGAGAAGCAAGGAGAGGAGAGGCCCAGGTTTAGAGGCAATTCTCACAAGAATAATAAAGAACCCCCACTCCACACAAAGGTGGACATAAAGGTGACTTTTCTCTGCAATAGAAAGCAAACAGATTTTGAAAACATAAAGAAATCAGATAAATGTTGAACAGAAATATAAGCATTCCTCTAAAAGGAACACCAAATCCCCATTCACTGGGAAGACCCTATGATTAAAAATATTCACAAAAAACACAGCTCCTTATCTGCCTCAGATTTTCAGCTGTTCTTTAGTGGCTCACTGTTTGCACATGTTTATCTGACTCCTTCGATGACCAAACAAATAGATGGAGCACTTTAAATGATGACACCAGCTTCCTAGCTGGGAATTTAATGATGCTTAGGCTGGGTATAAGTTTGGTGGGTTTCAACAAAGCTCCCCCATTCTTACATTGTTTAAAGGAAGACGTTTAAGTGAACTGAGGTTTAAGTATGCTGATGCTGATTCTAAGCTTAAAAACACATCAGATTGAGCAAAACTTTTGGAAGGAAACGGAAGCATACAACTGAAGAAAACTGCAGCCATCATTTTGCAGTTACTAGGCAATAGGCCAACTCACAATAAATATGAAAATGTCCTAAAAGAAAAAATGTTGCCCTGTCCCATCAGTGACTTTAATAGGGAGAAGGTCCCCTCTCTCCCCACACCCTCCCCAGTAAGTTTGAAATCAGGCTGTTGATGCAAGGAAAATGAAATGGGGAAGCCAAATGATGAGACCGGTTCTAAAAATATCTATAGATGCTGTCATCTGGTCTCTGGTGAGAGCAAGTCCCTCTATAATCTTGGCATCTGTAGGGAAGACAAGTTTCTGCCTAATTATCACCACTAAATCACATGATGTTCTAAGAAAGGGCAACGCCTCCAAAAAAACTCTACAAAAAACATAACAACCCCAATCAACTTTAATTTGGAAATAAAACATAAAAGTCCCTACTGCTGTCCTCCCACAACTTTAACTCTACTGTGACAAATTTGGATTTCTCAGTAGTGTTTTCCTCTTTTTGGCAGAGAGGAAAGGAATAGGACCCCAATATCAAATATGACATGGAAGGAAAACGAGCCAGTAGCATGCAACTCACACGCTCACAAATCCAGGAAGGTTATCTCCACTGCTTTCCTAGCTAATACTCAAGATGTTTGGAGGAAGTCTTCCTGAAAAACACAATCAAAGTGCAACACCACTTTCCCCACTCTTTACACATAAAGATAATTTAAGCCAAATCTGCAACCCCCAGGACGAGCTGGGGATAAAATTTAGGAGAAGGAAATGAATCAATGTTCACTCGATCTGACAAGGAAACCTCATGTGGAGTTCAGAGAACAGGTGTGGGCTTCAGACTATGAATGTTTCCACCTGTGACGAGGGAGCAAAGAAATGCCTGCCCGTCACCATCTCTGCTTTGCCCCCAGAGGGATCTCTGGGACACCAAATCCATCATGAGCCACAACCATCTGTCACCATCCACCGAGGCTTTTGTAGCTGGTACCACCACTGGAAAAACAGCTTCTCTGTGGGTCTTGGGTTAGGCAGCCATGTCTCATTTTGGAGCACCAAGATGGGAGCAAATCCCTTGGAGCCCATCTTCATAGCCCAAACATGGAGCAGCTCAAGAAGACACTTCATGGACCCAACACTCTGGTTTAATTTGGTAATTTTTCAGTATCTTCCAGGTTGAGGTGGGAGATGAAGATGACTTAAGGAAGCACCTGAAAGCCAGCCTGGTGGTCACTTGTGACAGCAGGGACCTGGCAGATTACAGTCTAGCCGTCTGCCTGCAATGTTGGCCAAATCCTGCCATCCTCCATGACTGCCAGAGAAGAGGAATTCGGAGGTGCGGCTCTACAAGAATACATTTTGACAAATACTGTAAACTCGCCACTTTGGACACTGAATAATTTATGAGAGAAACAGAACAGGTGTGGAAGTTTTTGGTCAGTCTAGAGGCCAAATTTGTATTGTTTGAGGAACCTCAACACAAAGGAATGTCAAGTTTCTAGGAAATACGGCCTATAGGCTCTGATGCTTTTTAATGGGCAAGTAATTATTTATAGAGAAGATGGGGATGTTATAGGGAAGCTTAACATAAGAAGCTTTTTATGGCAAAGGTGACAATGGAAAGACACTCAGCTACCCATGCTACTACCAAAAATAGAAAATAATAAAATAAAAAGTTCAGCTTGTGTAAAAGCTTGACCTGTGTGACCACTTCATTCTCTGTCCCAGTAATTCCTGGGTTCTTCAAGGTGGCAGGTGAAGCCTGTCTGTGAAGGCTGGTGAGAGTCCACTGACAAGCCTTAGCCTCCAGGACACTTTAAAATCTGGACCTAGTGTGGACTGCACTCCAGGCAGCCTTTACTCTCTACTGATAAGCCACAGAGGAAACAGGGGAGAGAAGGAACCACAATCCTAGCATGTCACAGCTGAGGGATGAAAGCAGGGCTGATCTGCCGAGAGGCACTGACTTTCCCTTGGGTTAAACTGTAAGCATTACTGCTGGTTAATATACATTTCACTGAAGAACATCCTATCTCTGTCTTTATATTGGGCAGAGGTTATGTTAGCCAATAGTCTTTATCCATCCAGAGTCGAATATAGTGATTATCATGGCAGAAACAGGATACATATTGATTTACCATCAACAGCAAAGTTGTAGAGATTTCATATTTTTAAGAGTCTTAGATTTTCAAACCACATAGCATAGTATGTAAAGTTTGTATTACATTCTTTTAAAGAATTGTTTTAAAGGCAAAAAGCCTTTAAGCAGTGTTTAAATCTTTTTGGACTCATGGTTATTTATCCCAAAATCTTAGCTGGCAGAGACCTGTGGGCTCAGGTTCCACTGTCCTCAACTGGGCTGTTTCCCACTACTGCTGATGGGAACAACCCCTCCTCACCCGATAGTCAGGTTCAGTCACACTCCACCTGGTTTGCTTTCCTCCCAGGTGAGTCAACCCATACATCCAAGAGACCTCCAGCCCCACCTTCCCCAGGCTGATCACCACTAAACTCCTAAACCACTCACCTGGCACTTAATCACATAGTGCTCAGATGGTTAGTTTTTTAGACTATTGAACCCCAATATGGCGAATTCCTTGAAAGCAGAGCAAAACCTCCAAATCAAACACTTATGGACACCTATTATTTTAAGAGCAGTATCTTAGACATGGTATTTGCCCTCGAGAAGCATAATATACAAAATTTTCTTCATGTCCTAAGTAGACTAGAAAGTTGAAATATAGAATAGGCACAAAAGAAATATTGGCTGAAGAAATGAATGAACATCTTCCTGGAATAGGCGTCTCTTCCCCTCTGCCAATTCAAATACTTAGCAATCTTTAAATGCTATAAGCTTCCATGAAGCATTTTAAACCTACTCACATTTGCTCATATTTAATCTTATTTGAATCCAGGCAGAACCTACTGCTTGTGGGACAAAACATAAAATTTTTTTATGGGGAAAGATGACTTCTAATGAACTTTCTAAATTGTGTTTCTTATAAGATGAAACCACCTAAAGATCAATACAAGGCACAATTTTAACATTCAACTAATTTAACAATTAACAATCGAAAAACCTAAAATAGTAGGGGCACCTAGGTGGCTCAGTCAGTTAGCTGTCCAACTTCAGCTCAGGTCATGATCTCATGGTTTGTGAGTTCGAGCCCCACATCAGGCTCTGTGCTTACAGCTCAGAGCCTGGAGCCTGCTTTGGATTCTGCCTCTCTCTCTGCCCCTGCCTCAAAACTAAATATTAACATTTTTTTAAAAATTTAAAATAGTATTTAATATTTACCTTCTCCCATCTTTTCTATATACCCTACCATACACACCTTTACTACTAGCCCCCAAATTAACAGTTTTCTTGCTCTAACTCTGAAATTGCTATCAGTGCTTTAGTGATTCACCACTTACAAACAAGAGGGAACTGTAGTCCAGGAAGAAATGCACAGAGCCATAAACCATGAGCTGAATGCCACATGTTTATGTTCGCCTGTGTGACTTCACTGCATTTAGCGGCTGGGGGTGGGGATAGTTGGGGGTGGGGAGGGTGCAGCCATCCCTTCAGGCTGGGGCACACTAGACCTGGAAATGTAAGTCTGGTGTGCCGGCTCATCCAAGGGTTCCACAACCAGGTACAGGAGAGAGGGGTCTCCAAAGTCTTCTTTTCCTGCTTTAGATATATAAGGTTTTGAAGATAACCTAATTTTTCCAAAAGTGATACTGAAACTGAAAATACAAATCGGCTATTTTAGTTCTATAAATAGTCTACCTGTAAGGTATGCTATGACATGCAGGTGACACAGGTGGTGGCCAAGATGCAACTATTATATCAGCACAACACAAGAAGGAAACCAAGAAGGGAACTGAAAGGAGAGTCTCAAGGTGGCTCCGAGATTAACAGAGACAAAGGACCATCCTAAGGTCAACAGTCTGGCCAGAAGTGTAGACTCCAAGAGTGAGGTAAATCCACATGTTGTATGGCATGGGTGGCCCTCATCTCCCTGCTCAGCCTACTAGGTGCCTGGAACTCCCTTCCACGGGTCCCCCACCCTAGTGGGCAGGCAACCTGGATTGACTGTGGCTAGACAGAGAGTGCTTTGGCTTGAGGCATTCAAGCAGCAGGAAAGGGACACCTTGTAATAAGTCTACCAGTCAACACCTATTTTCTGAATACTTACAGATATGTTGGGCTATATTGCTTTCTGATCATTTCTGAACATACACATGACCAGTGCAAGTTCCAGTTAATTACAATGGCATGTATACGTGGAAACCCACAGGAAATTAATTTAAAATTTCAACCTCGGAACCACTGGCCTTCTCTTCTTGGCCATTAAATTCCTTTAGGGAGTCCAATCAAACACTCCATACAGACATGAATACTTAAAAAAAAAATCTTACTATCCAGACTTCTCTCATCAGAGAGAGACAGAGGATGGAGGGGGAGGGGAGAGAAAAGACATACTAATATGCAAACCTCCAATCAAACCAAGACTGGCAATTAACGTTTCATCCTTCAGAAACACTGGAATTACTTTCTGAGGCTTCCATGACTAAGTAATTCTCATCATTTAATAAATGAACATCATAGATTTTAGCAAAAAAGAGGTTATTAAAAACAGAAAATCTAGAATTAAAGAGTACGGTCCACATCTATTACTGGGAAGAGAAACAAAACACAGCACCTGCACCCAAGTGTGCAGCAGTTCTTTAGGGGGTGGTGTGTTTCAGTTCCAGGCTTGGTCCTCCTTCTTTGGGAGGAAAGCTCCTAGAGAAGAACAGCTCATTTTCTCTGGGTTTTCACTGGAAGAGATGGTAAGGGCACAGCGACCACATTTTTGGAATCCCACGTTGTGTCACATTAGCCAATAAGGGGGTAAACCACCAGCCTCAGGGGTGGGGGTGTCTATAGCCAGACCACTGCCAACATCAAATTATTTATTGTGGGGCAAGCTTTGGGGTTTCAGCTCTCAAGAGAGCCCTAGGAGGGCTGGAACAGTTCTTTATTTCTCTGCGTGGCTTGGGATGGGCTGGCAGTGGGAGGGGGAAGATCAGATTTCC
Source organism: Proteles cristata cristata (assembly GCA_017311185.1). NCBI lineage: Eukaryota > Metazoa > Chordata > Mammalia > Carnivora > Hyaenidae > Proteles > Proteles cristata. The sequence goes on along the minus strand of JAESUZ010004656.1, from coordinate 318,874 downwards.
AGGCTCCCTACTAGCAGAAGCAGCCACACTGAGGGAGCAGAGAAAGGGCAGGGAGAGGCCTTTCCCTCCGCAGAGCGCTCCCAGCCTTTTGGATACTGACAGACACCCCAAGGAAAGCCGAGGCCAGACAGCTAGGATTTTCAGGCAATCCTTTAAAGATGCTAAGGGAACACTTCGAGTACCACACACAAACCTCTTCATTCCATCTGCGTCAGAAGTGCCCTAACAGAGGGTTGTTAGTGAAACAATAGCTTCTCTCACGGCATCTCCAAATTGGTAGGCAGGAGTTCTAGGGCAACTCACCAAAAAGGTTCACCCAACTGGCAATTGCTATACCTTTTTAATAAAAAGAAACTGGACTGATTCTAGTTTATTGAGGAATGTACTTGCTCTTTCTGCCAACAATGTAACACTGGCTTGCTTGGCTAGCTCCTTTATTCTGTATTAACCTCTGGAGCCATTTTAAGTAATAATAAATATTAAATAACCTTTTAAAAACTTGCTAAAGGACATTAGCTCATGTTAGAGCTCTGTGGGGGTAGGTTTCCATTTTAACCCCATGTCACAGATAAGCAAATTGAAACTGAGGGAGATGAGTGACTTGACTCAATGGCATAGCCAAGAAAATGTAAGCCGACTACAAACCCCACAGCCCCTCTGCTCTACCACACATACAATACTTAACTCGGACTGGGTCATAAGGAGGCTTTTTAAATCCACTGTTCCCATCACAGCAGAACCCCAGGGACAGTGAGCTGAAGTGGGTAGCTGGCTCATGTCTTTAGGGGTTCTCTCAGAACACTAGTCCTGGTTTCTTGAAGAAAAAGGATTTGACTCAAGATACCAAATGAATTCAGGAAACACTATAATCCTACCTACAAGATTCATAACATATACTGAAAAGGCTCTGAGAGAAGGACAGGTATCATTATGTTTTCACTCCTCTGTGGATCTTGAGAAACTTAACAGAAGACCATGGGGGAAGGGAAGAGGAAAAAAAAAATAGTTACAGAGAGGGAGGAAGCAAACCACAAGAAACTCTTAAATACAGAAAACAAATTGAGGGTGGATGGGGGTGTGGGGGAGAGGGGAAAATGGGTGATGGGCATTGAGGAGGGCACTTGTTGGGATGAGCATTGGGTTGTAAGCCAATTCAACAATAAATTATATTAAAAAAAAAAAAAAAAGAGGCTCTGAGAAGCCCTGCTGGAAACATCCCCATTTCACTTTAACATGGTATTCCTCAAACTTATTTGACCACAGAATGCATTTACTACTTAATACCCATGAACTCCTTGAGGATCTAGTATTCTGTGAACACTTTGAGAAACAGTGATTTACAAGACCTCTAAATATCAGAAGTACCACTAGTTTTCATAACAAAAAAATTTTTTAACAAATTTTATTAAAAAAAATTTTTTTAACATTTTTTAAGGTTTATTTATTTTTGAGAGAGAGAGAAACAGAGAGAGAGAGAGAGAGAGAGAGAGAGAGAGAGAGCGTGTGCAAGATCCTCAGAGGATCTGAAGCGGGCTCCATGCTGACAGCAGAGAGCCCAATGCGGGGCTCAAACTCACAAATCACGAAATTATGATCTGAGCCAAAGTTGAACATTTAACCAAATGAGCCACCCAGGCACCCTTCAAAACAAAATTTTAACTCATTTTAAATTTTGGAACTTCAAAACAATTTGGATGATAGGCGAAAGTGGTGTTTTTAAATCAAAGGAACACATCAATAAATCTAGGGTGAAACAGGGGATGCCTCTTACAAGGTGGGGATTCTCCACCTTGGAATGGAAATCTAGCATTAAAGCATGCATCTTCAAGTCAGGAAGAACAAGCAGTCAACAAACATTCTTCTACCTGGCCCAGGAACAAGGCAGACCCCTGGCCAATTTCTCTGGTGATAGCACAGAAGCAGATCCCAGCAAGGCCCTTTCTCTAGTCTCTAAACAGAAAGGGAAGCCTTATGAGAAGCCTATGTGGCACCTGGGGGAAGACTGTACTCAAGAAGATGTTATTTTTTTTACTTATTTATTTTGGGGAAGAGGGGAGAGAGAGAGAGAGAGAGAGAGAGAGAGAGAGAGAGAGAGAGAGAGAGAGAGAGAGAGAGAGAGAGAGAGAATCTCAAGCAGACTCTGTGCTGTCCACGTAGAGCCAGATGCAGGGCTCAATCCTACAAACTATGAGATCGTGACCCTAACCTAAATCAAGAGTCAGGTGTTAAACCGACTGAGTCACCCAGGCACCCTGAAACTTTATTTATAAGATGTTGAGTATTGAGCATTATAAACCCTGGAAAAAGCATTTAATGGTAGCTTAAAGTTTACAAGAACTTCCAGTAGTAATTCAGGTGATTTTCACCCCATTTATTCATGTTCCACATAAGCTTTGTGGCCCAAGAGACTGTCCAGAAAGCCATTTATTAATGCAACTGCTTAAAATGAGAGTCATTCAGGCTCTGTCCCTGTGCCCAGGAGGAGCAGCCTCAGGGCTGGGAATCACGGCTTGCCAAGGAAAAGAATGTATGTAAGGAGTGTACCAGCCTCTGCATAGAAAACCCCTTTTCACAGCTGTGTCAATTTTCCTTTACTGTTGTCAACACTAAAAGGATCCAGACAGCCATTCTCTCAATGAATGACAGTTCAGACTTCAGGCTCTTTTAAAGGTAAGAATAAAGATTCCTGCAGATGCAGAATTCTTGAGGCTGGCATACTGTAACAAAACTACAGTTACAAGTGCAAGTAACAGAGTATGTTCTCCATGCAATACCTACAGATTCATATTTATCATACATTATACTGTCTAACACAGAAATATCTACATCAAGAAAAAGATCATGACATAAACAGCCTACATTGCCTCTATTTGGTCCGAATTAGTTCTATTCCCCAACATGAATACATAACAGATAACAGCATTCAAATACCAGTTCAACAGGTATCAAAGATGTGCTCCTTTTGGAAAGCAGCCTAAATATAAATTCTAAATGGCCTGCAGCCCTAGATCCTGCTGGTTTCACACCAGTATACCACTGTTTCTTTATGGTTCTGTATCATCACGTATCTCTTACTAGGGCCACTTTGTGGAAAGAATATTAGAATGTGGAAACATTCTTTCTTGATGTTTTCCATTCTTTATCGCAAAGTAGTTTAAAACTAAATACTGGGCTGTTCCCTAATGGGGTCTCCAAATGTCAGAAGATGAAGATGAATGAAGGGGCTTGTGAACTTAGGCATCTTTTGACCTCAAGACTAAAGTGGGACTAAGGCTGCTTTCCTGCTGAGAGGAGACCCGCGTCAGACACAGGAGGGCTCCATGGGAGCTTGGCATTGCAACCACCACACTAGTTCATAGACCTCTCTGCTGCCAATTTGGAAGTATGTGCATCACGCTTTATAAAGAAGAAAGTGCCCTTCACATCTCAGTAGTTGGCACCCATAAAAATGTATGGTTTTTTTTCTTTTCCAGATAGACCCACAGGTCAAAGGATTTTACACGTAGTCTAAGATGAATGATGTATGCGAAACATCCAGACCTCCAGAGAAGCACCTCTCCATGGCTCTCCAGCAAGACTGTCAACTAACTGGACAGAACTGCTCCATAACTCCACAACTAGACGACTCCAATTTAGGGTCACATGACCTTCAGTTAAACCAGGAAAGGGGGGGGGTGGTCTGGAGATTACCATGATGACTAATTTAAAAAAAAAAAAAGCCAAACCAAGAAAGCTATTCTAGAACAACTCTTGGGAAGCTGGGGTACTTCATTTCGGAGAGGAGAGTTCTGAGGTTTGTGACTTCAGGCCTGTTCTGTGAATTTAGAAGAGTCAATAAAGTGATAGACACAAAATAAGTTTAAAGGTAAATATACTTTAGGCCACACTGCTCCTGGCAGTTTAGAAGAGCAATTCATTACAAAGCAATATGGCAATCCTAAACCTAGAAACCAGACTCCCTCAAAGACCCCCATTGTCTTTAGGATGTTTCTTTTCTTGCTCTGATCACAATGAGCTAGTTTACTTTCAGGAAATTTGGGGCTTTTCATTTTTCTTTTCAGAGAGAAGTATCATTTTATCTTTTTTTTAAATAGTTTATTGTCAAGTTGGTTTCCATGTTACACCCAGTGCTCATCCCCAAAAGTGTCCTCCTCCATGGGCTTTTCATTTTTAAATGAAAAAAATATCTTCTAAAAAGAACTTCCTCAAAATGTTGTGAGAAAAAGGTGACTAAATGGTCCTATGGCTCCATTAGGGGATAACAATAAAATGCATTATCCCAAATAACTCATTAAAATGTTTTTAAAATGTAAGTATTTAAATATCCCTTAAAATATTTTTATACAATCTTTGAGAACTACACATATACAAGAAAGGCCTGCTATTCGACTAAAAAGAAATCCTACACTTGAAAAATTAAACAAAAATTGATACATTTTCTTCTGAACTCTTTTCAATGAATTAGAAAGTGGGCCTCCTTACAAACCCACCAAAATTAAAATTTACTTGTGTCATTAGAAGCCACAATCACATTCCACTTCTTAAAGGAAGACAAACTATTTATTCTTCTAGAGGCCAAATATCTAAATTTCTCAAGGCAAAGTCTTCACCAGTCTGAGTTCTGGTATGGTATTGAACTGGATGGCATGCAAGTGTATCACCCTATTTAGCTTCCATTACAGTCTTTTTACCATCTCAAGGGCTATTAAATGACTGAAAACAGATGTCTGAGTCCCATTAGGGGCCTGCTTATGCCTGGGAAAGCTGAGAAGCTGCAGCACCACAACACTCTTGACACTCCCCTTTCTACAACTACTCTGTGAGCTGCAGGGAGCTCACCATAGGGGACCCATGTAATTCCTTCACAGGGCAGAGGGTTAAACAAGGCTCGGGTTTTTATGGCTCTGAATCGCATTTCCCTTTTACACCATTTAAAGAAGGATATAAGTAGCTTACTGAGATTTTTTAAAAAAAGGAGCTGGGGCACAGGACAGAGCTCTTGAACATGGGTAGGGTCTAGGGGTACAAATCTATCAGGAGAATACCCCAGTGCTCATCTTACTTGTCAAGGAGAGTTTCAGGGCAACCTTGTTTATTTCTGCTACACTGGCTCCAGTTCAGAGCACTTCGTAGTATTTTTTTCTATTTAGAGAAAATTAGGGAAAACTATCATGGTTCAAGCCATTCAAGAAATAGGGATTTTGGGTCCAGCTGTGTGACCTTCGGCAAACTACTTAACCTTTCTGGGCTCTGTGCTTACTCATCAATCAATCAGTATGTTTATCTAATTACACCATACATATTTTAGCCCACTGCAGTTTTACAAACCCTTCCATAAACTTCGGTGCATTTGATGCTTAGAATAACCCTGTGAAGTAAAAAAGGGGCTATTATACTCATTTTATAAAACTGGAAATTGAGGCTTAGAAGCTAAGTGATATACTCCTGATAGTAGCCAAAAAGTAGAAGTGAAACTGAACCCTTGATTTCTGATTTTTTAAAAATGTTTTATCATGTTGTGTGATCCTTCTGTTCCAACAGTATTAAAATACCACAATTAAAAAAACAAATCTGCCCCCCATTCATAGCTCAATTCACTGTCAGGAACCTCACTTATACATTGAGGAACAAGAAGCACATGACCAAGTGCTCTGTTTCTCACTCACATAAAAATGGCTTTCAATTTAATCTTTTGCTATCTAAATGCTTATATGCTGAACACTAATAAACATAATTAGTACTACAGTGAAGAAACTAACAGATCTTGGTTTTTTTTTTTTTTTTAATTTTTTAAAATGTTTATTTTTGAGAGAGATGAGAGACAGGGAGCAGGAGAGGGGCAGAGAGAGAGGGAGACACAGAACCTGAAGCAGGCCCCAGGCTCTGAGCTGTCAGCACAGAGCCCAACGTGGGGCTTGATCTCATGAACCACGAGATCATGATCTGACCTGAAGTCAGATGCTTAACTGACTGAGCCACCTAGGAACCCCTAACAAATCTTGCTTTTAGTAGAAATATTCATGTATGAAAGAGTCCAGAATACATATTCTACAGTTAAACTAGAAGTATGTGCAAATTGTTACTTTACTGGAAAAAGATGAAGAAATCAGAACTTCAAAGATCGACAATGGTGGTGTGGGACCTGAGCATCTAAGAATGTCTTCTGGCTGGGTCCTTACCCTTGAAGTTTGTGTGACCTAAGGTCCTCCTACCTCCCCCCTTTCCATTCTATCCTCATCCTTCCATCAAGTAAGGAGACCTGTGTCATAAGTAAACAAGAACAAATGGATTTTAAAAAAAAAGAAAGAAAAAAGAATCAAATCTCTGAATGTGTATATGTTCTTTTTACTGGCAGTAAAATTCCCGAGCTGTCAGCAAACTGTGGAAAGGGGCACCTGATGGCCCTGTTTGACTTGGAGATGAACAGGTTGGGAGCCATGTTATTGTTTACCACTGCTCCATGGTTCTCAATTCCTCAATGTGGAGTAAAGCTCAAAATAAACAGAAGTCAGCCTCCCCCCAATTAACCCCACTTTGTGATTAAATGCCATAGCATTGGGCACTGACCTGCTTTGCCCACTTCCCCTTTCCTCAGTGATCCTTCAGCCTGGCACCCAGCTCTGAGATGAGGCCTGCTTAGCACCAGTGAAGTTCCCCACGTTCAAACCAACAACATTCTGTGTGGAGATGAGGGAATCAAAATTAAAATCCAACCCATCGGCATCCATGAGTTCACTACGGATAATGGACTCCATGTCACACTCCAAGCTCCCATTGAACATGTCCAGGTCCAAGTCGCTGGGGAACTTCTCATGGCCCACGACGGGAAGGTTTGCACTAGCTGAGTACAAAGAGGAGCCTGAGAGAGAGTCCGAGAGGGTTTGCATAGACTGGCTGACAGGAGATTGTTGCTGGTGTTTGACTGACCCAAGACTGCTGGAGTCGCTCAAGCCCATGTTGCTGACAGAATTAGACAAGGCACGGCTGCCACCGAGAGCGCCCTGGGTTTGGTGCTGGTGGTGGAGCAAGTTCTGATTGACCAAACTCCCCTGGTTAGGCTGGGCAGCAAAGGACATCATTGGGTCATTTCGAAGCATCACGTTCCGGCGGGAGTTCTGGGCAGACACAGCAGTACTGGCCTGAGACATCAAGGGATCCGACTGGGTCATCATGACATCGCTGTGGCTGAGGGAGTCTGAAGTGAGCAGGTCCTGGAGTGTCTGGTTGCCATAGTGTGACATGGAAGAGAAGGTAGCTGGCTTGTTCTCTTGGATGGTCTGCATGGGAGACTGGCGCAGGGAATTCAGAGACGAAGGTCCAAACACCGTGCTGTTGAAGGAGCTGGTTGGAGAGCCCAGGCCGGAGCCCTTGGTGGTGTATGGGAAGCTAGAGCTCCGCTGCATGAGCCCTCCAGTGGGTGATGGCTGGGACGATGGGAGTGTGATGTTATCCAGCAGGTCATCCATGAGGTTGTCAGAGAGCCCATCATTCAGATTCATGGTGCCTGCCATGTCGGTCAGCCGTGGTAGCTCCACGGTGCATGGCTTACTTACAGAGGGTGAGAGGCTAGCTGAGCTGCTGTAGAGCATGGGGGAGAGTGGTGCATCATCATCCTGGACGTCGTCCAACTCCGTGCTTGCCAAGATGGGTGACAGGCGGCCACTGACCGTGCTGGCGTTGGAATTGGTGCGTGAGCGGAAGTCCGTCCATGCATCCAGCTCATCACTGCTGCGTGACGTGGGGCTTCCAGGCCACTTGGAGAGCTGGGAGGGACTGTCATCTGCTGACTCAGGGGCTGTCTGCAGGGCTGCCTTCTTCTTGGCTGCACGGCCACGACTCTTGGTATACTTGTTGCTGTTGTCCATGGAGACAGCCCGCCGCCGGGGTGCCTTCCCGCTCTTCCCCCCGTCAGGGTTGATGATCCACCAAGAGCTCTTGCCAGTCCCCTCATTCTGGACCCGCATGAAACGGCTATGCAATGACAGGTTGTGCCGGATAGAGTTCTGCAGAGAGAATGGAAAATGAAGAATATGAGACAAAATGATCCAAAACTAAGCAACCAGAAGTAGTTAATCAGACTCATTGTATGATATGCTCCCCACCTAGCTTGCAATTCAGTGACAACATTGTAAATGGCCAATTTTGGTATTTAGGAGGTGGGAGATGGTTTCATATCCAGGAGATGCTAGAAATGTATAATGTCGATGACACTGTTTCCCCAATTCCTAAGTTTTGTTGTCCTTTCTAGAACTGTATTTCCTACACTGAAGTTCACACTTAAATAATTTATTACCACAGTACTTTTGCACTTTGTAGCAAACCTCCCTGGCTCTTTAAGGGTAATCACTCGAGGGGCCACTTTATTCTCTTACAGTTCCCTCCTCCACTAGAATAAGGACAGCATCTCCCTTTTATTAACCACTTCTATAAACTCAGAACTGGTGTAACTGAATTGTTACCTATCCTTTCTATGACTTCACCTCTTCTTGCCATAATTTCATGTCTGTCTGCCAGGCATAAGAAAAACAAACAAACAGTGGGGTGCCTGGGTGGCTCACTGGGTTAAGCATCCAACTCTTGATTTCAGCTCAAGTCATGATCTCAGTTTGTGAGATTGAGCCCCATGTTGGGCTCTGGGTTGACAGTGCGGAGCCTGCTTGGGTTCTCTTTTTCTGCCCCTCCTCTACTCACACTCTTGTTCTCTCTCAAAATAAACATTTAAAAAAAGAAGAAAGAAATGGTAGAGTAAAATTTGCTGAGTTGACAGAAATAGGCAGGTTGCCCATTCAGAACAATTCTAAATAATTTATGTAGATATTCCCCCTCCAGACAATGCAGTCTGAGCATAGTAACTTCCAAAGAGTTCAGTATGGAAAGGAGAGAAAGAAGTAACTTTACAGTAGAGAAACAAACACTATCTCAGTCAGGTGATCAAGGTCAACATCAATGGGGCTAAGTTATGTTGATAATATATACTCTTGATATGATGTGATGAAAATGGCACCGTCTTTTGTAGTCTTTCTTCCAAAATCCATCACCCCAGTCTAATTATGAGAAAAACATCAGACAAACCCCAATTAGGGGACATTTTAAAAATGTCTGTTGAGGAAATGCTGATGCACAGGAGCACATGTACCCCAATGTTCATAGCAGCACTCTCAACAATAGCTAAAACATGGAAAGAGCCTAAGTGTCTATCAACAGATGAATGGATCAAGAAGATGTGGTTTATCTATACCATGGAATACTACATGGCAATGAGAAACAATGAAATCTGGCCATGTGTAGCAACATGGATGGACCTTGAGGGTGTTATGCTGAGCGAAATAAGTCAGGCAGAGAAGGACAAATATCATATGTTTGCACGTATAGAAGGATTAGGAGGAACTTGACGGAGGAACAAGGGGGAGAAGAAGGGGGGAAATGGTGGGGGAAAGGGAGAGAGGCAAACCATGAGAGACTCTTGAATGCTGACAAAAACTGAGGACTGATGGATGTGTGGGGGGGGAGGGATGGGCATGGAGGAGGGCACTTGGGGGGATGAGCACTGAGTATTATGTGGAAACTAATTTGACAATAAACTATTTGTGTAAAAAAAAAAAAGTCTGTTGAGTATGCCTTCCAACTATCAGACTCATGAGGAAATCTAAGGAAGAATGATAATTAAATGTAAAGTAGCATCTTGGATGAGATGCTGGAACAGAAAAAGGACATTAGGTAAAAATGAAGGAAATCTGAATAAAGTAGGGACTTCAGTTCATAATAATGTATCAATATTAGTTCATTAGTTGTGACAAATGTACTAAACTTTAGATTAAGATGTTAACAACAGGAGAAACTTGATGTTGAGATATGAGAACTCAAGTAGTTTTCCAATTTTTCTGTATATCTAAAACGATTTCATATTAAAGGATTAAAAAAAAGAAATAGAGCAAAATATCTTCAAAATCCTAACTGCATCCATCTTGCAAGATCTTCCTCTTGGCTTGGTAGATAAGCCTGGTTGGCTAGGATGACTTAGATCCAGTCCTATCTCTGCCACTGATCAACCATGTGACCTTGAGCAAATCATTTAATCTGTCTGCAACAACTTCACTTCTCTATCTTCATTATAGCCATAATAACATCCAAACCATCCCTCCCTGACAAGGATGATGTAAGAACGATATATGATAATATGGGAACGGGTCATGCTACCAAGTCAGGGTGTTCTTATTGCTATTATAAAACACAGAGTCCATGGTAGGGAGAGCTCATCACCTGATACCAGCTCATTCTAATCTATAAAATGCCTCGTGAGCAATAAAAGAGAGTAATTGATGGTATTCTCCACATCTGGAACAGAAACTACAGGACAGATGAATTTTTATTTGCTAAAGTTAAAAAGTATTGCCTAGTGCTGTATATGAAATACAAACAATCCTAAAAGTTATCATAGTTATTAAAAAAAATTGGCAATCACCAACTGAATTTATGTAGAAGATACAAATACATGTGTTCTACCAGAATGTTTTTAAAACTCAAAAAGTCAGCAGAATCTTACCATAAGTAAATAACTCAAAATACTCAGTGTTTCTCATGTATATGTTCCCATGTAAGGAGGCCCTGCACTTCAGGTTAGGCAATGCACACGAACAACCATCAGTCATAAGTTGGCATTTCTATGATATAGCCATAAAGACACATTTGAGGGAAAAAAACAAGCAGCATACTGAGGATCTGATGAGACAAATGTTGCCCAGGAGACTATATACACTGATTCCCTTTTACTCTTCTGGTTTTAAAAAAGTATAATGGCATCTCTACTAATGGTTCAGAAATTATGTTTTTAAAAAGTAAAACACTTTGAAGCATGTTCTAAAAATTCACTCTGTAGGGTTTAAAAAGCAGGCAAGTGCAAGGTGGTCCTACTATCTGAGTACTCAAATGACTAGATATACTAAATAAAAAACTTAAACTTCTTGTTGAAAAAACAGGAAGGTTCTGAAACTATGTGGGAGCAATGTGGATCCCTGGCCAGCCCCCTTTGCTCTAGATTTTGGGAAGAGTTCATACAACACTTAGGATTAATAATGACCAACCTTAAATATCCAGTTATCCCCCCTTTAAAAAGCACTTGTTGAGGGGGCACCTGTGTGGCTCAGTCAGTTAAGCATTAGACTATTGATTTCAACTCAGGTCATGATCTACGGTTCCTTTGACTCCCACATAGGCTGCTATCAGTGTCGAGCCTGTTTGAGATTCTTTCTTTCTCCCTCTCTCTCTCTCTGCCCCTTCCCCATTCACGGGTGCACGCGCGCTCTCTCTCTCTCTCTCTCAATAAACTTTTTTTAAAAAGCACTTAAGGAACAATATTTTTTAATGTATTTTTAGTTTCACCAATTCCAAACCAATGTATCTACACACAAAAAAGTAACACTTTACAGAATTCCTAAATGCCCTATGTGAATTTTCTAACAGTTATCTATTACTACAACTCTAAACCTCAACAATGTATAATTTAATAAAATTTCATGCTACAATTGGTTAAAATTTGGAGACAGAAATTAAACTTCTGTAAGGACATGTGGTAAAGGGGCTGGAATACCCACATCTAGGACCAGAAGTTCAGGACAAGATGTCAGGGCTCAGGTCCCTGACCTCAAGGGTGAAGAAATGAGAGTCTGCCCAATTACAACACTGCCACTTACTGGGCTATGGCTTTTAGATCATGGTCTCTAATCATTATAATACACCTGCAAACTTGGTATCAGTGCCCTCATCATCTATAGGAGGGCTCAGGCTGAGAGATATCAAATAATTACACATGGTCACACTGTGTGTATAACCCAAAGTGAAATTTTTTTTCCAAACTCCAATTCAATTATTATAACTTTTCACAGGTTTGTCACTAAATTAGTTAGAAGTTATCATTTGACTTATTTCTGTTAACATTTAAAGAAACATGTAAGAAAGAAGGATATAAAAGCACAACCTTATTACTATAATTCTGTTTATGAAATAGGGATAATAATTTGATGGGTCTTTCTTAAATTAAAAATAAAATTTTTTTAAGGAAAGTCTTTCAGAAGAATCAATGGGAAAGTGAAGTCTCACACAGCCCATGTTTGTGTTTCTTTACTAAGGTGGCCATGATAGCATTCCTTCTAGGGAGAGGACAGTGGTCACCATACAAACCAATGTTAACTGCTCTTCTGAACAAAACCTGACTTGTTAAATCGATGACTAGCTTCAGTTTCCAATCTTTGCTCTACTCTTCTTTTAGAGGTTATTACTAGCAGAATGCATGCCCTAAGGCATATTACCTACACAATACTCAGACAGGTTTTTCAGGTTACATGACCAAGACAGCACAGAAACTGCCACCACCATTGTGGCAGTCCCCTATCTCAGCAGCCTGTAAACATACAGACTGTCCAGCTTCCCATTTATAAAATCCATAATCCACTTATAAAACCAAAGACCAATAAATATGGCCCCTCTGTCCATTTCCCGTTCAAATGCTCCCTTACCCTAACAAAGTTTTCTTACAGGTCATGATTCTAATCACTAGTTTCTCTACCTAAATTTTGGCAAAGCAGGAAAAGGTAAATAAATAAATGCCAGATAAAATGTCAGGAATGTGATGTTTCCCCACACCTCCCTGATAACAAAAGTTAATGGTGATATGAATGGTGATGCGATTTCAAAGGGATGACACTCCTTCATGTCAGTCCCAGGAATGAGAAGTGGGATTTATAAAAACAAGGCAACTGTAAAATCTTTATGATCTATATTCTCTAAAGACTTCTACATTATGGTCTATAAAGTAGTTTCTGGTGAACTGTATTTTATTTTTATTTTATTTGTTTAAAGTTTATTTATCCTTTTTATAATCTCTGCACCCAACATGGGGCTCAAACTCACAACCCTGAGATCAACAGTTGTGTTCTTCCGACTGAGCCAGCCAGGTGCCCCCCTATTGTATGTATTTTAAACTATAAAAACCGCCATTAAAAATATTCTATGGTTTTCCACTAATTCATATACCATACCAAACAGTCTGTATTTCTAGAATTTTACATTAGTTTGGGGGTTGGGAGCTGAAATAAAGGAGGAATGGTTTGACAAGACTAGAATGATTTTTCTAATACCTTGGAAGGCAAGCCATTGTTAACTTGCCGAAGTATTAAGGATCTGTTTTCCTTAATGCTAACGTGATAAGGTAAATATTAACAACCAGAAGTCATATTGCTAGAGCACAGGACATTCTGTCACCACACTTACTTACTAAAGGAACCACAAAGCTACACTACAACCTCAACTCCAAATCATGTGAATAGTTCTGGTTATTTAAGTTCACTATGAAAAAATCCAGATACTGATAGATTATAGAAAAGCAAACATTTTCTAGGAAAAAACTTTAGTGTCAGAGACAAATATGCCAGTTTTTTTCCCAACCTGCCCCAAAGATTTAGAGAATCCTTAAACCATCTCTAACATAATGTGTCTGAAGAGAGAGCAGAGATTAGAATACTCTTCAACCATTTTATGTCAATGCTCTCTTTTACAAAATGATTTACACCCAAGCAAGCCTGGGACAGAAATGCTTTAGAAGGAGTTAAATAGGAAGAGATCTGGAAAACCTGTGTCCTGTGTGATTGCAGCTATATTTAGTGGCCTAATCCTTCAAGGAGGTATGTGCAGGAGGTACGTGAAAGAGGTAGCATGAGGGAACTCGAATTTCCAGTCATGCTGAATGGGGGCCACAGCTTAGAAATTTTTTCGTTTGGCTCTCCTTTAAGAAATTAGCATAAAGATGACTGTACTTATCAGAATCTGGTCATTATTTTTCTTGCTATCCGGTTTTCTACTGTAAGATATATTTATTGCTAATATTAAAATGCACATGGTCACTACATATATACCAACTGGCTGAAATGACAGATGAACCCAAAACAGAATAGATTAAGTGTCTGAGAGAAGCTGCCTGAAATGAACAAGTATTCCCCACTGAAACTTTACGAAGTGGATAATTAACACACACAATTTAAGGTGGCTAATGGAGGTGGAGCAGTGTGAATGTTGAAGGAAAACTACAGACTTTGATGTCAGTCAGGTCCAAGCTAGAATCCTGACTCTGACATTTGTCCAATGACGTTGGGCAACTGAGTGAACCTCAGATGCCTCTTTCATAAAATGAGGATAAAATTACCCTCTCTGCCTAACTCTAGGATCTTCGGGAGGTTAAATGAAATTACGCATGCAAAGTACTCACTGAAGTGCCAAGCACAAAAGAGGCTCTCAACTGTCAAATCCCACATACGGAAGCAGTGACATCAGAAACGTTCACTTACTGTTTTCCGAGCATCGTATAATTTAAGCCAAAAGGTGAGAGGGCGGCTCCTTCCAGGAAAGATTTCAAACTCTTAAAAGTATTTCAAAGGTGCCGTGTCAGTCAGGAGTGACGGGTAATTTCCTAACTGTTGCTACCCTATGTCCACTCCAGCCCCTTCCAACCCATGTTTACCTTGTGGAGACTGTCCACTAACCCAGACACCAGCTGCATGTGCTCCCCCTGGAACACAGAGAGGGTTTTGTCTGGAAGCAACATGTGGTATCAATTTATCTTTCTCAGCAACAGCAACAAGGAATCCACTGACTTTAAAAATAAAAAGGGAGTTGTGTAATTTAACTCTTAAAAGCTGCTGCCTACCCTCCTTTATATTTTATTTTTATTTTTTGAGGACAACACCTCCATCTCCCTCTCTATCTTTTTTTGTGCTGTCTCAAAAGCAGCAAAATGAGTTACGGCTGTCAACTCCTAAGCCAGACCCACTGTTCCCCACCAGGCAGATTGCAGACACCCACCTGGTCCTTCTGAGCGATTTCAGTGGGGACAATCTGCAAAAGATTGCCGTTAGATACAATACTCATCTACCTTGCACACGGGACCAGTATTTCAAGTAGGTCTCACTGCTTTGACTTGTGGGCAATGACAATTCAGAATGAGCCTGCCAAATGCCTGAATTCTAATATATGCACCCCCTGAGCTGTTGATGATAAAGGTCACATGAAAAGCCCAATGGAAACCACAAGTCACGAGGAGACCCAGGGGTCTGTGTGCCACTGCAGAGTAATGCAAAGATACAGCTTCAGGAGAGGGCTGGGAAGTGGCCTTTGATTTATAATGATAGGCTCTTTCAAAGGCAGTTCTCTGGACAAGGCCTTGACTTCTCTTAAGTATTAATTCTTCCCCCTGGCTGCCCATTAGAATCACCTGGGGAGGCTTTACATACTCCTGCCCCGCTTCTAGGAATTCTGATACAATTGGTGTAGGTAAGGCTTGGGTAGAGGGACATTTTTAAAGCTCCCCAGATTGTTCTACTGTGCAATGAGAGCTGAGAATCACTGGATTTCCCTCTGACTTTTCCAGTAACTAAGACTCTGAGTCCAACCTAATGATCCCTAGTCTTTCTGGGTCTGGTAACACAGCAGAATCAGTGTTTTGTTTTTTATTATTTTTTTACAAATAGTTTATTGTCAAATTAGTTTCCACATAACACCCAGTGCTCTTCCCCACAAGTGCCCTCCTCCATGCCCATCCCCCCTGCCCCTCCCCCCTCCCCCCCACATCCATCAGTCCTCAGTTTTTGTCAGAGAAGGACAAATACCATATGCTTGCACGTATAGGAGGATTAGAAGGAACTTAACTGAGGAACAAGGGGGAGAAGAAGGGGGGAAATGGTGGGAGAATCAGTGTTTTCTAAGTTCAAGTTCCCACCATTTAGAAAATAAGGATGAAAAGTGGGGCTACAGAATCAAGCTGTGATTATATGTGCAGGGTAAAATAGAGAGAGTAATTTTTCAGGCCACTGGGACCCAGATAGCTTTTTTCTTAAAAAAAAAAAAAAAAAAAGGCAAGGGAAATGGGGAAGAAGGGTCCTTGACCTTGCACTGCCTTGTGGACAGTCATCTCATTATGTCCTGTGCCACTTCTCCACCCAGCATGGATAGATGTGAACAGAAAAGAGGACATGTGGGCATTCACAAAACTAAGAATTGATATAGGCTGAAGACCGGATGAGCTGGAACAGAAACTAATCCCTATAATTTTTAGAAGCCTCCCTGAATTAGCATGCAATCTCATACAATCCCTTTCACAAACTGTCCTTCAAGCAAAATGCCAAAAAGATAGACTAGGTAAAAAAATAACTACTGAAAAAGCCATACCCCAATCCTGAGGTACTTATTAGCTCCCACTGTTAAGAATACAGCAAAGTATCACTTAATGAAATTCATTCATTGAATATGAGGACATATTCAATCTCAAGAATAATAATCACATACTCTGTTTCTCATTCCTTCTCATTCCTCAACTGTGCAAAACACTACATCATTACACTCAGGGCAAAGATCCTTGAGCGGACACTGCAAAGAGCCAAGTAGTGCTGCCATCTGAGGGACAAGTGTGAGGCTGGTCCTTCTTATTAGATATTGGTAGAGTCTAAGTTTTAGCTGGCTTATCCTCTTCCACTAGATTTTATCTTCTTTGGGGCTAACTTATTCAAAAGCAAGTACAGAAAATATGATAGTATAAAACAGACTTGAAATCAGAAACAGTGATTATTTCTGACTATATGGAATACCAGCTATAATAGGCAAGTAAGCCTTTAGACAGAAAGCTTAAATAAACATTCACATAAAGGACTGCACAATTAACCCTGATGTGTAAGACAAGTCCCAGGCTAGTTCTACTCTTACTCTTGTTTAAAACACTAAGTTTAAACCATTAAGGGACTTATTTTAAAAAGACGATGTTCTAAAATAAATATTGTTAGGAACTTGGCTGAAGGATTAAATTTCCAGCTAGGAACAAGATTTCTGTTAAATCTGCTAAGACTAATCCTCTACCCACAGAGATCTCCTTTGAAAATTAACGTTTGCTTCAAGTTTTCATGCAGTAAGTGACAGGTTCTGGTCTCTCACTAAAGGGAATAAAATAATAGCAATCATCTGATAATCAGCATAATGAACCCATTCTTTACTCAAGCAAAATGAGACACATGAGCTTTCTTAGAAGAGGAAGGGCTGGGCAGACAATCTGTCCTCCCCTCAAATGGAAAAGAAATCCTAGATAGGAAGAAAGTTCTCTTGAAGAGCATGAAAAAGACGGCTACCACTCTACTGCAGTCTTGTTGAGTTTTCTATGTGGGTTCTATTTTCATATTAATTTTTTTTTCATTTAGTAATCTTCTTTTCAAGCTCTTCCACAGCTGTTTCTGTTCTTGGAGGGCAAGAGGGAACATTCCATTCCTTACAGCCAAACCTGTACTTCCGGCACAAAGAGAACCCTGGCAGCCTTGCAGCCTCTGCCCACACCCACTGCCTGCAGCACCCTGCCCCTCACCACAAGCCCTTCTACTTCCAACCCCCTGCCCATCCTTCTCCCCAGACTGAGGAAGAAGCAGCTAAAGGCATGCAGTCAACAGAAGCACGGTCCCCAGAAAGCAGGTTAAAGTTATAATATTTGGCAGCCCCTGCTCTTTTTCTCCAAGATTCCTCCCTGATGTTACTGAATCCATTTCCCTTTCCCACAGGGGCACACACTATGTCAGTTCCCTATCGAGACCATACACAGCTAGCTACATGAAATGGATGCATCAAAGTGTTAAACACTATGAAGTTACAGAACATTCTTGAAACTGACTCTGCAGAGTAGAACAAAGTAGAACAGAAATAGTTTTACTATTAACATAATTTTCACTTAGATTTTCAAAAATAAAGCTACAAGTTTTTCCAGTTTGAAAATTTATTGTGGATGGAAATAGAATAAAAGGGCATTAGAAATACATGACCAGAGTTCAGGAATACACTAGAGAGTTTAATCACTTTTGTGGCATTATATAAGTGATCAGAGCAGGAAGTTCAGTAAAAAGTAAACTGGGGAAAACGGAGAGGGCTGTGAAACCCATCTAGTAACAAGCAGCCTTAACTTTATAGTGAAAGAAACAAAGGACCAAAGAGATACAGGGGAGTACCTGAAGTCAATCAGGTACTAAGTGGATGCCATGCTGAGACAAACTCCAATCCCCTGGCCTTACGGTAGAACAGTAATACCCAGAAACAACATCGGTCCCAATGTTTGGATTACCACACCAGTTAAAGGGATGAAGTGCAGGGAGCAGAAAACATGGGTAGTATCTTCTACCACCCATCCATCCAGCCAACCCACCCATCCAACTTCAGTCTGCCTTGTTTTATAATTTGAGGAGAAGTCTGTCTTCCCTAACACATATAGAACGCTTCACAACCCGATACAATGTCTTATTACAGCTTTAGCATCTAGCATGGGGCCTCGTACATAGTAGGTGTTCAAAAAAATATTTGTTTAATCAGTGGATTGGTGGGAAGGGGCAACAGCCACAAAACAAACCGGAATTATACTTGGCGATGTTATAAAACATGTGCTCAATGAATAATCCTCATATGAGTGAAGATGGAAATCAGCATCCACTGTAAAATGTGAAGTGGTAAGTCTCTCCTTTGAGTATTAACTTCAATTATACAATACAATTTCCAAAAACAAGACGATAGTCTATTTAGTAGACTTAAGGTTCTCTATAATAAGAGATGCTAAGAAGGGCAACATGACAGTGTGTGAGCTCCTTGGAGAAACAAAGGCTTGGCACAAAGGTCTCATGTCCATTTAGGGAGAAGAGTTGACTCCTTACCTGCCTTGAGATGCTATAGGGCCTCATTACGTGGTAATGAGGTTGTTCCAGAGGTCTTAGAGGCAAACACAAAATCACAGATAACACACTCTGGTACTAAATCTCCTCCAAGGCACATCCAAAGAAAAACAAGAATAGAAAAATCCTAAAGAGTCTACTTCACCTGCAATCTGAAAGAACTTAATGTATTTGACATCCACCAAGGTTAAGTCTCTGTGCTTGACAAACCTAATCTCATTTTATTTTCACAACAACCCTGTCAGGAGGAAACTGAAGTACAGAAAAGTTAAGAAGCTTGTCTGGTGGTGCTAGTAATGAAGCCCAAGGCTAGCTCCAGAGTGAAGCTCTCACCACTGTAGTATTTGTTTCCCTCTGATGTCACCAAACCGCCTAAGGAGAGAGCACCACTAACAGGTGACCAAGGAACATGAAGGAACAGGAACAAAAATCTATGCTACTGAATGACATGTTCCCATCTCTAAGTTTCTGTACATGATCCCTAGGATTATGAAAAGAAGGGAAAGAGTGGAAAAATGACTAGCCATGAATTACTGAAACCAGATCATGTTTAGAAATGACAGCGTTTTCCCCCCTCAGATACACCCCCAAAAGAGACACTACTGGCATGTCCTAACCTGACCTGGGGATCACCTCTTTTAGGGAACAACCTAACACGATTACTGCCATAAACTATTAAGTATCCAGGCCTTCCTCAGTGGCACGTCTGGTGGCTTCTGTGCTCAGAGAGCATTAACCCATTAGTGAGTCAAGTCAGTATTACCTGGCCGTCCTTGGCAGACCAATTCAGGCCCTGAAATAGCTGGCACCATGCTGTGGATCCTCCAGCCAGAGACATCAGGCAAAGCCAGGCAAATGTCTGCTTTCTCCTGACCTTGCCATTATGAGGCTTAATCTGAAACAGGGACTCAGCTCTATACTATTTTAAACATATAATTAGTTTATTATAGAGCCAGAAAAGATTAGCTTTCTTTAAATCTATGTGAATTTTAAAATATGCCTTTTGCCTGCCAACTGACAGCATGATCAGGATGCTTCTGTTTAACCTCAATCAAAAACTGGTAGAAAACTGCTTTAAGTTTGTATATGAATGCTATTTTATTATTTGTCTTCTGGCAACAAAAGCTGCAGAAACAGAAATCACTGACAATGCCTGCAAACACATGAAAGGGATGGCTGTGGAGGTGCCGAGTGGGTGAGTTAAACAGCTTGAGAGTTTGTCATCTGAAATCCAGGAAAACTGCTTTTCTGTGCTTAGTTTACAATCCCTTCCTTCACATGAAATTCACTGGCTTTAGCAGCACACATACAAACACAACTGTTTCCAGCTCTTCAGACGTTACAGCTCAGAAAAACCATTCTTTTTCATCTTGTTATTTCAAGGGCAACTGATTTCTTTTGGGTAGCACCGAAATATATGCCAACGTGTGGGCACAGTCACACAGCTAAGCACAGACCCACACCCTGGAAAGATTGGGAGGGGTAGAGGCACATTTTTCAGCTAGGGAAGGAAAGAGTTTGGGCTAGGATGTACAGAACAGACAAGTGTGTATGCATTTGGAAGAAGGCTATCTTCCAAGTGTCAATGTTAATTATTCTAATAGTCATCAAAAATCAAGACGATATTGGTAAAAAGTAGAAGACAAAGTAAATGCCACATAACAGAATATCTCATGTTGGCTACTGCAAAGAAAACAACTGATGGACTTTCTCTTTATAGGAATAAAGAGCAGACAATTCTGCAAAATGACTCAGGTCTACTCAAGTCTTCTCTTTCCTTTCCACAGCCCAATGACATTCAGCTAAAAAGGAGCCTCCTGAGGAACTGCTTTCTCTACCCTGTAACCTCACCTGCATGTGCAGCATTTCGCTGTACTGGTTTTGCAAGATTTCTTCTTGTTTAAAACCACAGGATGCAAAAGTGGCTGATGACCAATGTAATGATATTGCTAAATGCCAAATGAATCAACTATTCATTCCAGGACACTTCTGGGTGCCAATCACACATACAATTGAGTACCACACAGCTCAAAAGTCCACAGAGAATGACCAACTAAGGAACCAGACACCCATTCCACTATTCTGGGGGGGAAACAACCCATTTAGATACCGGCACATTTTAACTTAAAATCCAGGATGTTCCTAAACGTATAAGTTAATTAGCAATACTCTCCAAACTAATGATGAAAAAGATTGAATATGCATGGGATAAGTCAGTTTTTCAAAAGGCCATGAAAGGAATGCAGTGCTTTAGTATTAATGTGCTAGGCTCTAATCTACTTCACGTGTAGGGGTAAGCTTGAAAGCACTTAAAAAACTGGAAACACCAATATTATACTATCTATCACCCAACGGACAGGAGAGACAATATTAACCGGCAAGGATAGGCATATAAGAGACTTAGTATGGTGAAGAGTTAGGGGGTTAGCCCACTCCTCACCTAGCAGGTGTCACAGTGCTCCAGGGCTCACTGGTCCCTGCATACCAGCTGTCTGTGACTCCAAGGCCATTCTTGAGGACATGGGACCTCTGGCCTCATAACTGCCTCCTCACTTGAGTCTGTCTTGGCAGGTTTGTCCCACAGATTTTCTCCTCAACTTCCTAGAGCCTATAACCAGAGCTCCCTGAAGTTTCCAACCCTTTTCCCTTAGTCAAATTGTTCATTTGCTAATATAAAATGTGTGTGTCAGTTCAGACATGACCAGGTACTAGATCTCCCCCTAAAGCACAACAAATCACTGTACATATGGTGGCCACTGAGATTAATCGCTTCAAATCAAGACAAGGGAAGAAAAATACACAGGGACAGATGTTGCTGAGCTATTTTCAGGTTCAAAGGTAGCTTCAAATAATACACTTCCAACTCTCTGAGGCATTATATGGAACAGTATCACCCTGTGTTAGCTTTCTCCAGCAACAAGTTCATCAGGTTCTTTCAAACAGCTATGATCTCAGTCATCTTCCCAAGAAAGAAAGGCAACCAAATCCTGATGTTAATTCATGGACAGAAATAGAAGTCACACAAGCTTCCTATAGGGTTAATAAATCCAAGGTGAGAGACAGTTCTCTATGGGTCACTGGTGTTTCTGCATGTCTTGCAAGCAAAGCACTAATGGTCCTGTATTCTGAACTATGTTTCTAGAATGTCTGCATTTGCATAGTGAACAGACTTGGAAGACAGTGATTGTGTCTCCCTCCAGAGCAATGTACAGATATACTTACTGCCCAGCATCCACTATCCTGTTAGCAGCACCCACTGCATGCACAGGCATCAAACTGGGCCCTCCTGTGTCACTCCCATGGGACTTGGGAACAAAGTAGAAACTGACACAAAATACGCTGCTGCTTGTGCAGCTTGCTGTGCTGTGCATGAGTAACACATTTCTTTGCCTCTGGCCTATGAGTCTCATGGCTGGTGGGGTCAAATGCAAAAGATGTAATGTGGCAATTCATCTCTAGCTCATTTTCTTCTCTACTCCTACATAAATGAGAAGGAACACAAGACAAGGGGATGAAGGAGGAAACTGAAGTCACAAGTAAGAGAGGAAGACATGTGGTTCCAGCAATCTGAATATTCTGATCCAGCTTTGCTGAGAACTTGTAACGCTTTATGAAAATAAACCATTTGTAAAAGAGAAGCTCCCCAGGTACAGTCACTGTGCAGTGTTTCCTCTGCACCAGTCACCATCTTTTCCAGCTGTTGCTCAATGCTGCTGTTTGCTTGTGATGAGCAGAGATGAGTGGGCAGATTTCTCTCTCCTTGCTTCCCTTGACCAGACACAAGAGCAGATCAGATGGGCCCACACTCCCCATCTCCCTGACAACCGACTGCCCCAATGTATGGCGGTCTTCTAGGTTACATTGGTTGAGTTTCCACAGGATCCAGATCTTGATTTTGGAGCCCTGGGCCCTTCTCAGAGGGAAGAGCTTCTCCTTAGTCCCCTACACCTGCCTATAGACTGCCCCAAATTTAACCCTGATGGAAATGCTTTCAGGCCTTTCTCCTTGCCACAGTGTTGCAACAGGTCACACACATAGAAGCCCAGGATTCCCTCCCTCTTGCTGCTTTAGCTCTCCCGCATCCATTTTCTTGATTCCTCTAACAGTATTTAACAGCTTTAGACCTGCAGAAAGGATGGTGGGGACAGCTCCTATGAACCAAAAGCAAACATATGCACATACACATTTACAGTAAAAGGTTGATTGTAAGTAACTTGTTCTGCCAGTGTTCCACAAGACAAGCAAACATGTCTAATAAATTTTAACTTGAAAATGAGTGATATCTTGCAATAGGAGTAGTACATGATGCTGAATGCCACATGATCACAACTGAGCCAATGGTTCTTGTCTGTCTGTCTCTCTCTGATGGACTGTACATAATCATCTCCCATACTCTGATGCTTGGTCTCAGGCAGTGGTGTTTGGCAAAAATCAATGATTTTTCAGAACACTGGAATGTGCCCACA
Source organism: Proteles cristata cristata (assembly GCA_017311185.1). Classification (NCBI taxonomy): domain Eukaryota; kingdom Metazoa; phylum Chordata; class Mammalia; order Carnivora; family Hyaenidae; genus Proteles; species Proteles cristata. Next base: position 295,677 of record JAESUZ010004656.1, on the reverse strand, counting down.
ACTGGCACTGGTGTATTTCCTTGTCACTTCAAAGCACCTATGTACAATCCTTTGCTTTTCCATAGAAGAGTAAGCTTAGGGATGCTTTGCTTCATTCTAGGTCAGGCTGCCTGAAGATTTAGACCCTTTCCTCTGCTGCCTTATTGCCAGTTACATTAAATATAGTATATGACAAGAGTTTATTAATACTGTACTGTAGTCAACAACTGTGTGAGCGTATACAATGGCCCCCATGCAGAAAAATGATTCCAGTGAGCCAACAGATTAGCAGTGATTCCGCTGTGATAGTTAAAGTTGTCCTACATAATAATCTCCCCTCCTCTTGTCTCCCTCATACCAGTCATGAAGATTTTCAAAGGTAAGTGTAGGTTAATTTATTTTTCTCTATATTTTGTATTTTCTTTATTATTTTGTATTCTATTACAGCATTTGTAATCATTTTTATATAAATATTTTTGGGCTGTGGAACAAATCCTCTGAGTTTCCATTATTTCTTATTGGGAAATTTGCTTTGATATACAAGGGCTTTGGATTACAAGCATGTTTCTGAAATGAATTACACTCGCAAACGAAGGTTTTACTGTATATACTTTCTCCAAGTTTCCAGAAGAGAGTTAATTTTCTAGTTTATTAAATATAAACCAGAAGCCTCTACTACAAAATAAAAAAAAACTTTACAAGATTTCACACTCCACAGTTTTTTAAAAAGCTAAGTGATTTAAGCCAGGCCTGTTCTGGTACTTGGAAACTGATATTTTCTTTTCCCTCCCCTTTCCTCTTGGATAACCTACTTCCATTCTTGGCAAAACCAGGCATTTATTTACTGTAGTGTTCACATGCACCTACACGTCCAATGCCTCTGGAATAATACTGAATTGTTGCCACACGGCCAAATAATGTGCTCTTTGAGAAATAATTATCAATTAGAGTGCTATAAAATGGGCCAGCAGTTCTACTCTGCTCGCACTGTGTGGTATTTTGGCCACCAAACACAACATGCTTTCTTTAGTTACTCTTTGCATCAATCAGAAAATTACATTAATTTGTTGTGACGCTATTTGTGGACAGATGTGGAAAATAATGCAGACATCCAGGAGCAAATTAGAGTTAACTCACTCCACTTGGGCAACAGGTCCCCCCCCACAGTCACCACAGATACTAACATTTTACAGGGACCCCAGCCTGGGCTGAGTGGCAAGGGCTGCATAAAAAATGAACTATTAGCAACAGCTTGCAAATAATCAATTTTTAGTACTTTCTTTCAGTCTAGAGTAGCTGCCAAAAGAACTTGGCAAAAGCCATCATTAAAAAAAAAAAAAAAACATCAATTCAAGCTACAGTTAGGTAGTCTTACTATAGTAAAATAGGTTTTACTTTGTCTATCTGGATCTATATAGGAGTCTAAAGTAATAGAAAAACATAAACGTTTAAAATTTAGATACCACTTGAACATTTAAATGTCTTTCTTCCTGAGAGCTTTTATGTAGTACTATGTTTAGTGATGGTTATTAAAATATTTCTTAGAAAGAAAAGGTACATAAAAATATGGACAAGTTGTGGGGAGGGAGCCTGGGTGGTTCAGTCAGTTGAGTGTCTGACTTTGACTTGGAGTTCATGAGTTCTAGCCCCGTGCTGGGCTCTGTGTTGACAGCTCAGAGTCTAGAGACTGTGTCTCCCTCCCTCTCTGCCCCTCCTCCACCCATGCTCATTCTCTCTCTCTAAAAATAAATATTAAAAAAAATACAAGTCATATACATTCATATACAAAAACAACTAGGAAGTGTCAAACAACAAAAAAAGGGGTGCTTGGGTGGCTCAGTTGGTTGAGTGCCCAGTTCTTGATTTCAGCTCAGGTCTTGATCCCAGAGCCTGGCATCCCAGAGCCTGGGATCAAGTCCCCCATGGGGCTCTGTGCTATATGTGGAGACTGCTTAGGATTCTCTCTCTGTCCCTCTGCCCCTCTCCCCAACTTCACTTTCTAATTAAAACAACATTAAAAAAAATAAAAGAAGGCACAACTACTTCTTGTCAATGTTAGAGAGGACTGACACATAGAAGACTCATTTTCTTGAAATAAACTTTCCTTTTGTTTTCTCTTTTGAACTAAACTATTGTGAATAAAGTTAGCACCTGCAATACAATCCAAGAAGTCCAGTGTTAAAGAAACAGACTCTCTTTTCCCAGGTTTTCCATCTCCAAGGAAATCTACCTTTAGCACTGAAAGTCATAGCAAACACACAGTAAATAAAGTATCAGATTTTTAAAAATTAAGTTATCTGCCTTAAACTTCAGAAGCACTTAGAAGTTCAAAATGTGGATATCATTTGTTTTCTTAGAGAAATACTCATGCCCCCAGTGGACTATACAATTCAAATACAGGAGGAGAGAACATTTTGTCAAGATTCAGGATTTTGTTTATTTGTTTACCTGTGGGAAAATAAACATTTGGATTAATTGGCAAAAGTATTAAGTGAATGCAAACTTTAAAAAATATATTAATACCTACTGATACTAAAAATGTACATAGCCTTTGACTTACTGAAACAAACCATTCCAGTCTCCTCTCCTTTCTTACTAACACAAGGTTGATTTTTAGCTGGGCACATGGCTGCCCAGAAAAAAAAGACACTGAATTTCCCAGCCTTCCTTGAAAAGTTAGATTTGGCCCCACATGACATGTATGACATGTAAGAAGGAGTACCATAGAACTTTCTGGAATACTGTTTAAAGGTAACTAATTCAGATGAGAGTTCTTTTTGTTCTGCATTTCTTCAGTCCATCTATAATCTAGATGAACTATAAGAGGGCCCTGATGATGAAAACCACCTGCAGTAGTGGAACATGGTGTAACAGAATCTCAGAGACAGATCCTCAATCACTCCTTAGAATGGTCTTATCAGACCTAGGCTTCTTTTACATGAAAATAATTCACTATTAAATTTGAGTTTTCTGTTATACATGACCAAATCTAATCCTGATTGATAAACCCAGAAATTCTGTTTTTAGGAATTAATCTTATTATACACTCTTCTGCATGTGTTATCCCTATGTTTTCTCTTCTACTTTTGCATATATTGATAATAAAAAATAGATGACAACAAAATTCCAAGTATTAATAATGGTAATCAGAGGTTTCTAATCACAGCAAGTAAATAATGCAACAAATACACCTAGCAAGAAAGGCTTTTCTGTGTCTATTTCCCACCTATCTTGGTGTATGTGTTATCAAGCACTCTGAAAGTGCTTTTCAATGAATGATTGTGTGTGTGCTGGACACTGTCATTCTCCAGTGTTACAAGGATGGCATGGTGAGCAGTGTTCCTCCTGGTCCCAAAGTTTTAGAAGTTCTGATGTGGAGACACTAAGGATAGGGACTCAACAAATTTCCAAGTGAACAGGCTATATTATCATGAGGCTTTTAAAACTTGTTTTGCGGAGCGCCTGAGTGGTTAAGTCAGTTAAGTCTCTGACTTCGGCTCAGGTCATGATCTCGCGGTTTATGAATTTGAGCCCTGCGTTGGGCTCTGGGTGGACAGCTCAGAGCCTGGAGCCTGCTTCAGATTCTGTGTCTCCCTCTCTCTGCCCCTCCCCCACTCACGTTCTGTCTCTCTCACTCTCAAAAATAGACATTAATAAAGAAATAAACATTATAAATGAATGAATGAATAAATAAATAAAACAAACAGTGCTATCCAATAAGGAAACCAATGATATTCATATCTGGACACTGTGGGATAGCATCCAGTAAGAGTATTAAAAATAATTCTATATTCCCACTGAACAAAATTGTGGTCAGTTATCCTTCCTTAAAATGAATTTTCAAAAATCAGGAAATGAGCAAATGAAGAAATCTGTCAGAAAGTATTCCAGTATTCTGAATAATGAATGCTATATGAGAATAAAAACTTTATTGCATTAAGATACCATTTGATTATCTCTATTTTTCGTGTCTAAAGTCTTGATACTGAAAACAGTCTATGAGGACCTAGCAAACAGGAAAGCATTACGAATACTTAACTATGCTGCCCAATTCTATCAATATGTAAGAAAGAATATGCCAGGGAAACAGTCCTGAATATTCCTAGTTAGGTACGTACTTGCTGGGTTATAGTCACTGTTAGTGAACAGGACCATCCCCAGAAGAACAAAAGATGGTCCATTTACTCAGAGGAAAGGTGGTCACTTAGTAACTGATATATTCATTTTACTGATAAGTACTACGTAATTGCTCCCAAAGCCTGTGCTGGAGGAAAAGGGTTTATTTATGAGCCTAATTGTCCCTTTCAACATCTTTTAACCCCTTCTTGTTACGCTGTTGACTCTACTCCTCACACTTCATAAATAAACCTGTAAAGTCTTGGTTTTGAAATGGCCCCTATGACACCAACTTCTGTGCCAGAGCGTAAGGCCACTGGGCCAGGAGCGCCAACTTCTTTGGTGTCTCCCATGAAACTGCTCTCGCAGGGCTGGGCACTCTACAAATATGCTTTCATTAAATCCATAACCCCACTAAAGGAAACAATAAAAAGGAGAAAACCCTCCAAGTCACAATGTTTGATGCATGAACAGCTCTTTCAGAAAGTGATTTTTTAGTTTGTTAACATTTTGTCATTAGGTATAAATGCCCTGTGTCAAACCCGGATTTCCTTTTGCTCAGGGATTTGAGCTGAACCACCCAGGATGCTCCATTGTAACTGTTTTCCAGGAACTAGTACCTGGTACTTCCTTTAGTTTTCTGATCATTAACTTTGAGTCTTCTAGGTCTTGAAGGTGAGAAATGGCACAATTCCCTATGACTTCCTCTGACATAGAGAATACATTTAGGGAGTAGAAGGAGTAAGAACAAAGGTTCAGCCTCCCCAGAAGTGCCAGGGCTGGAGCAGTGGAGGAAGAAGTGGAGAGGCCTCACATACATAAAGTCATTCAAACAGGTGTTTACCTAGGTCCTTCCATGCACCAGGTATACAAACATGAGTGAACAGACAGGCATAGTCCCTCCCTAGTCTCATTACAATTTTGTGGGGTGAAGGGAAGTGAAGGACAGACATTAATTACAATGAATAAATACACACATAATTATAAACTGTGAAAAGTGCTCTGAAGGGAAACAACAGGGTACCATGAGAGAAAATAATGGGTGGGCTGGATGGACTTTAGAGTTGGACTGGAAAGACAAGGAAGACCTAAGACCTGAAGAATGAGCAACTAAGTAATAAAAGTCTTTGCAGTGGATGAGTTTACCCTCCAGAGAATAAGAAGAGAAACCTGATTTTTCCTTGAACTCTTGCAACATGAGGTCAGGTAGAGAATAAGGACCACACAAAACAGAATGAACAGGAGCCACCAGACAAGAGAGGAGTGTGGTTCTCATGGCCATGAGAATACAGTACTTCAAGAAGGAGACAGCACTCACCCCTGAAAAACGTAGAATGAGGAGGATGAGGAGTGTCCACGAGCTTGACAACAAAGAGGTTATCACTGGTGATTAAGTATTAGTGGCAGAAACCAGGATGATGCCAGTAAGGAATCACTAATTATAACATAAAAGCTAACATTTATTGAGTGCTTATTACATACTAAGCACTATTCTAACAATAGGGGTAACATTATCCCCCATATTACAGATGAGAAAACTGAAGCCTGAGGAAATCGTCCCAAGACCCCATGACATGAGTAGAGGATCCAAGATTAGAACTCAAGGGGTCTGACTCGAGTCCGAACGCTATGCAGTGAAGGCCTCAGGAGGTGAGCGAATATGATCCAGGGCCTACAGGCAGGGACTAGCAGTGTGCTGGTCCATGAGTCACATTCAGACCTTTCCTAGCTGAGATCATGAGATGGGGTAAGAAGACTCTACAGGCAGACTCTAACTGGTGCAACAGCCATAGGATCATCCTTCTACCCGGGGAAAATAATTACTAAGGGCTGGTATATCCCAGAATACATACTTGGACAATTTCCAACTTGCTTTTCCACCATTCATCAGTGAGAGACCTCTGAGAATAATTTCAACCTAGAGATGACCTAAGGGACAAACAAAGCTGTGACACTGAAGTCAGGAGTTATGGCTCCTGCCCCATGGCTTCAATTCTCTACAGTTCAGCTCCGGGCAGTATTACTTTTAGTCCACGGGCTCCCCTGCCACAGGCTGGGCAGGGACAAAGCAAAGCAAAATACATGGGATCGTTCTAGCTGTGTCCTCTCCTTCCATGGTTCAGGCAGGAAGGAAAGTGGAACAATGAGAAGAAACTGAGGGATTGCTGTTGAAGACTCTTTTCGTTCCATAATCAACAAACAAACACAAAACAAAACAGAGCAGCTGTGCATATTTTCTGAGGTCCGTTCATCTTGTTTTCAAGACCCAGCAGTTCCAACTGCCTTCACCTCCACCTGGGAATAGTTTTTTTTGGTATTTGACGGGAGTGTGCTAGTTTCTGAGGTGACCTCAGAATGGTGCAAACCAGTAGTGTAAGTAAGCCTTCCCATTCCCCTGCCTCTTCCCATCCTTTCTGCCTTCAGCCACTTTAATGTACACTAAGCCCAAAAAGGTCAAGCTGGCCCTGGGTAAAGAATTAATTTATTGTTTACACAGTAAAATTATAAGAATGAACAAAAAAATTAAGTCCTCCTCTTCAGAACAGCACTACGCAGGAACTAGGGTGAAATCCAATTCCTCCTCAAACAAAGCATCCCATAGAGATTTCCAAAAGGGGGGTGGGGGAACGAGAATTTGAAAACGTATTTAACATTTTATGAGTTAGTCTCTTTGGATTAGGAAGTGGAGAGCACACAGGAATTCTTTGGCTAGCAAGCTTAGCTGTACTTACCAGATCATGTGAAATACACATTATGTTTAGATCCTTAGAAACTATGAGCTCAATCTGTATACAAAGGACTAGAAACAAACTGCAACAATAACACAAGCTGAAATTGCAGTAGCTGCAGATGAACTAGCTTTATGGAACCACTAATTATGATGACTTCAGGCTTTAGCACAATCCTACCTGTGACTCTTCCAGCAACTGTCCAAACCAGTGCTATACAAGATTCTCATCTCAGTGAGAACAGTAATTTAGAGTACAGCTACTGCCATCCACAAATCATTCTAATTTTCACAACTTTTGTTATTTACTAGCTTTGAATTGGGTAAATACTACTGAACTTCTGTTTACAGTCTTTAACTTTTCTTTGACTACCAAAGTAATACATATTTATTCTAAAAATCTAGCAAAATCAGAAAAATGTAGAGACAAGAAAACAAAAACCAAACAAAAAACCCAAAGCCTGAATGACTTAAAAGGCTTATTAGTATTTCAGGTTTCCAGCCTTCTGGCATTTTTCTTAAATTCCATGCAGAATTCTCTTATAGCTAAACCACCTGTGTAGACAGGTCTTAATACAATGAATGGTAACTGTGCACAAAGTTTTTCCTTTTTTTTTTTTCCACTAAAAAGTTTAACCTTTACAAGACAAAACACAAGAAGGATACTGACTGTAGTAGGGTAACTGCTCTGGTTTTTAGGGGGACAACTGTAGCCTTACTGCACACATCACACTTGAAGTTGTCCCTCTCACACTTGATATTTGGATTTTTATGGTTCCTTCTGTGCTCCCCAGTTCTCATGTTCCGTCCTGCTTGTTGTGCGGGCAACCAAGACACTAAAGGGGAAAAAAGACCTTAAATCTATATCAAGTGATCATAACTCTGGTTGGGTAAGTTAAATGCAGAAGAAAAACAGCACAGAGAAGTTGAGGCAGAATTTCAGAATGCGGAGAAACATCAGCGATCAACTAAACCAGTAGTGTTTCAACTGTTTAATGGAGCAGTGGAGATTCTTTAGGGCCATAGGTGGAGGAAGCCAACCAACTCACTAAAATTCAATGTGCAAAATTCACCAAAATCCATGGCTTTCGAAAGCATTTACAGAAATGTTTTAATACCATTAGTAAGAATGTTTGGTTTTTGCTAGTGATGATGGAATGTTTTAAAATAAATCAGTTAACTTAAATTCAAAGGCATCATAGGGAAACCAAAATTAGCTGAAACAATCCCATCCCACTGAAATGTTGAATTTTGGTTTTGATCAGTAACAGCAAAACAGGGCCAATAGACATTTGTTAAATGAACTTATAAATGAATGGGATCCATCATTTGTAGAAAAACCTAATGTGAAATGGTAAAATAATTCAAAGTGGTAGAAAGGAAGTCTGGAAGGCATTAATGAGCTATATGATTACTAACCCAAATTTCATATCTAGTACTTATATGTGAATTATATATGAAATTGTGAAGGATCAAAAAACCCAAATTAAGTGTCCTAAACATGCTATATAATGGATGCTAAAAAATCCACACAACTGAGAATGGAGTAAAAAATGTTTAAAATATCAGAATAAATGGAACAACAGAACACGAGACACTGACATTTTTGTTACTGAAGCATATCTTTGTGAATTTATTTAATATGTGTTTAGTGTTCATAGAAGTATAGTATGTTGCTGGTAAAACACTTCATGTCCTAACAGAAGCATATGACTAACTTGAGGAATGGGAGTGTGGAGGAGGGGTATCTCCATTTCAATTCAACCTATATATATAATGCTGCCTGAAAAAATTCTGAATGCCTACTGTGCTGTAGCTAAGCTTTTCAGATGTCTTATGTGTGTTTTAAAGTCTCAATTCTTCTTATTATCACACAACAGCATCTCTACCTTTCTTCTCCAACGAAAACTTCTTGCTTCCTTCCATAAGCCTCTCTGGGGGCTGTCTCCTCTCATGCCCATCACTTCCTCAACACTCCAACTTAAAACTCACTACTTACAAGACTGGCTCTTTGATTTGATTCAAATCACAACTGTGTTCTTGAGCATCTGGAAGGAGATACCCCATCTTTAAAAGCAGGAGTGTCTTATACTCAGTGCTTTGCAGTTTTGAACTAATTTCACAGGTGTCTGTTTTTCCATATAATGCTGCCTTTCCAAATAGACTGTAAACTCTGAGACCAACAAGCAAGTTTTCTACTGGTGTTCAATAAATATCCAGAAAGTAAAATCTACAGTTTTATACTATAGAACCAAGACCTCAATACATTGATCATCTAGGTTTTGTCCTCTTAGAATTGATTGTACTTTTCAGGGTGACTTATTCCATACTTAATTTATTCAGGTTAAATAGAAAAGTGCCTAAGTAACTGGCAGTAGGTGGATTCCTGAAAGAGGGGTGGGGAGGGAATGTTAATAAGCTCAACCTGGGAGCAAACACAAACCTGCCCAAGACAGGGTCCAACTCCATTTGCTCCTTTCTGAAGAGCCCCTGTTGTTGCTGTCACCTGGGGTCGCTGCACCCATGCTTAAGCAGGGTTCTCAGTCCCAGGAAATGCTTTCAGAGAGCAGAATACAAGAAATAAGGCAGTTTCATCTCACTTTCTCTCCTTTCAGTCCAATGTGACCAACAAACTGAGCTTTCCGATTTTATTTACAACACTATATACTTCATGTACGTGAAGATGAAAAGTTTCCCAAAAATAAAAAAGCTAATGATTGAATTAGTGTTGCAACCAAATGGAGTTGTTTCCTTCCTTAGAGGCGGTCTGGTGTAGAGACCGCTTTGCATGTGAAAGGGAGCAGGATCCTTGCCTGAGGATCCAGGCCTCAGCCGAGGGGGCCCTGAGAGGCACAGCCTGAAGGAGAATGCCCTATCATCAAGTCAGGGGAGCCATGGGGCTCTGGAAGCCAGGGCTCCAAGCATCTCCAGTGAGAAAGGACAAGTCTTGAAGTTCCCTTTCCTCTTGGTTCATTAATGGGAAAAGTCTCCTGGTATAGACCTGGATATCAGGACAGCCTCCTCATACCCATCTAAGGCCATCTAGACAGTGCTGACATAGCAGTGGGCAAAGAGTCTGGAAATGGACATCCAAGACTTGTTAGCCAGGACAAGGTGCCACTGTTCTGGCCCCTTTCCTGCTGTTAATTTGGAATCATTTTAGGATGAAAAAAATTACTGTTTCTTCTAAAGAGCCTGGGCCTCTAATCTAAACCAATAAGTCATCTTTAAAAAACAGCAATGTACATGGCTTGTGGCTCTTACTTCTCCTCGCTCAAACCACACACTCCTATTAGAGCACAGACCACAAGTTAAAAACCTCCAGGTGGAGGCGGCAGGAGGAGACTAGGTAGCAGCCTTCTTTTCCTGGAGTTATTTATTAACACCACCTGAATTTAATCCTAAAATGTCGGAGCTGTAGGGGACCTTCAGATATCACTTCACCTTAACCTATCACTTCAGACACGGGAACAGTCTACAGAATGGAAACAACTTGCACAGTTACACACCAATAGTTAAGGGCTGGGCCAAGGTCTATGCCCAGGTGTCCTGGCTCTGATGCCAAGATTCATTCTTTTCTCTACACTATCTTAGTCAAACCTTGATGTAAAGAACAAATCATAGTAGAACCGCTTTGTTAAGGAGGGCTGGGGGGAGAAGACCCAGAGAGGCCCCTTTCCATAACGTCCACTTTCCCTCAGGGACCTACACCCCTGCTCTGAGGATTTCTGGGGTCTTGTAGGTCTACATTTGAGAACAACTGCTCTTACACCACACTCCTTTACATTCCCTTGTGCCACACACCTAAAAATGCCACATGGATTGGGGGGTGGGGGGATAAATATAAGTGACATACTGATAATTTGGAAAACAGGGTAAAAAGTTACTCATATTCCACATATTCTGCCTTAACCATTGTTAGCAGTGTGATACAGTGTTTTCATTTTTTTTTTCTTCTAAGTATATTTGTTTCACAAAATTTGAAAATGTAATTTTCTGTCCTGTTTCACTGACTTGACATTGGACATATTTGCTTAACAAATTAAATTTTTATTAACACTCATGAGGAATTCAGGATATTCTTTTTGATAAATGGTTATCTTAGGAAATACATCGGAAGACTTGGACATTATAATCATGCAACAGAAGTGAGGGAAAATTTTTTAATACAGATAGTATTAGCTATAGGGGAAGACAATCAAAAAGCTACTGGGGACAGAAAAGCCCAGGATCAGGGAATGACATTCAGTGCCAACAGTTACATGGGGAGAAAGACCTAGTTTAAAAAAGAGATGCTAAGGAAATTCTTGGTGGAAATATAGTCTAATAGAACCACAACTTTAGAAAAAGGAACTATTTCTATTTTTACCAGGAGTCTGATATGTAGAGTAAATCCATACAGACTTAATTCATCTTACTTTTTTTTAATATTTATTTCTGAGAAAGAGAGACAGCATGAGCAGGGGAGGGTCAGAGAGAGAGGGAGACACAGAATCTAAAGCAGGCTCCAGGCTCTGAGCTAGCTGTCAGCACAGAGCCCGACACAGGGCTCGAACCCACGAACCATGAGATCATGACCCGAGCCGAAGCCGAATGCTTAACCGACTGAGCCACCCAGGTGCCCCTCATCTTACTCTTTTTTTAAAGTTTACTTATTTTGACAGAGAGAGAAAGCACGCATGCTCACACATGCAAGTGGGGGAGGGGCAGAGAGAGAGAATCCCAAGCAGGCTCAGGGCTGTCAGCACACAGTGCAACATAGGGCTCAAACCCATGAATCATGAGATTACAACCTGAGCAGAAGTTGGACGCTTAACCAACTGAGCCACCCAGGCGCCCCGTCATCTATCTGACTTTTTATACATCCATGAAAACATTCAGAGACTAATTACATCATTCTGTTGTTAACCAATTTTGCCACCACTATTCTAGAGGAGAACCAAGGATTTAGACACTTTTAAATCCGTAACAAGGTCCAAGTAAAGTCGGACTTTAGGACAAAGCCCTCTGCCAAGTTCCTTGGCTGGCTTCTGGCTTTCTAATTGTGCCACTGGAACCAGCAGATTCATATGCTCGTATGGAACTCATAGTGCTTAAATATAAATTTAATTATATTTATATAAATATAAATGGGGGGTGGTGCTAAACTAACCAATTAAGGAAGACAAAAATAGACAACAGAAAAATAGCCCCTCAACCATATATGTGTGTGTGTTTTTTTAATGTTTTATTTATTTCTAGGAGAGAGAGAGAGAGAGACAGCGTGAGCAGGGGAGGGTCAGAGAGAGAGGGAGTCAGAGACTCTGAAACAGGTTCCAGGCTCTGAGCTGGCAGTCAGCACAGAGCCCGACGCAGGGCTTGAACCCACAAACCGCGAGATCATGACCTAAGCGAAAGTCGGACACTTAACCGACTAAGCCACCCAGGTGCCCCTATGTGTGTGCTTTTAATGCTTCAATTTATTTCATTCCTTGCCAGTTTGGGGGAGAAATTATGATAAAAAGGAAGACATAAAGTTGAGAACTAAAGTAAAGGCCAAAGGCAATCAATGTAACCAAACCCTGCCCAGGACCTAGAAACCCCCTCACTCCGCAGAAATCTGCACCTTGCCTCAGTTCATTCCCGCATGTCAGGAGATCTTTCGATCCATTTACAGGGCAGATCACTCAGAAGAGCTGGGATTTAAATAGAGGTAGTTTAATGGGATTGCCTGGGAGGAGGCGGAAGAACGTCCTGGGTCTGGTAGCCTCTCAAATTCTTCTAGGAAATGCAAATAAGACTGGATGGGTACAGAACATGAAGTGAGTGCCTCCCAGAAACAGAGCTCTCCTCAGTGGCTGCCATTCTGGGTAGTCTTTGCTTCCTGTGGTTTTTCACCTGGCATACACCACAGGTCCTTTCCTAAGTGGTAAGTTCACTCCAATCCTCATCCTCACAAACTTTCAGAACATACCCCTAGAGACCTCCATCCCTATTACAGGAGAAGGCCATTTCTAGAACACACAGTGGTAAAGGGCTGGTCTGGTATTCAAGTCACTGCCTTCCTCAGATTCTAGAATACCAAACAGCAGGGTCTCTGGATGCTTGGTCTCCTGCCCCATGCATCCCTTTTCCTCAGCTGCATATAGTCTCGACACAGGTTGTATTCTACTAGCAGAATGTTTAACTTGTAAGGCATGTGGACTTTATGTTTTCTCTCTGTTAAAACTGTCATCTTCAGCATAGGAAACAGTGATCTCTGGCTGAGAGGTTTAAAGTGAATAAAAATACCAAAGATGTTATCTTATATCTGTATTCCCCAAGAGACCAAGTTAACATTTTATGTGTGCATACCATTCATGCTCACTAGTCTCAACATCTATAAATACAGTAAGACACACAGAGCAAGACCTGGGCACAAGGGTCACTCTAACCTCAAGTCTTGAGGTCCAGAGGCACTAGCCACATTTTGGAAGCAGGCCATGAAGCCAGGCCTCAAAATAATCGGTCTTCTTACTCTCCAAACTGTGGGCTTGCTTTTCTAGCTGAGGGGTGACACAGCTTAATCCCACTTTGTGTGGGAAGGCTGATGAGATTACCACATGACAACCAATCAGTAGTGGAAACTGCTTTCTTGTTTCTGGTAAGTCTTATCAAGGGAACCAATTATTAAATTTTACTCAAAAACTATGCTTTTAAGAAATCTCCCTTTTTCTTATTGTCTCTAAACACTAGAGTCATTATAACTAACTCATCCTCCATGACTTAGCCCAAAGTTTCTGATAGAGGTAATAGGTCAACATGTTCCAGAAAACCCTAATCCAGCCATAACTAACTTGCCTTTAATTCTGGCTCCCCTACTGCCATCGCTCCTGACCCTGACCCTGACCCATGGGGGCTTCTCTCCCATTAAGCAGCTTTATGAGTGACTGGCCATTTCATCACCCCTGCCAAGTGAAATGCCCTGACAGGACATGAATCTCTACAGCAGGGGAAGGCACCCCTCATACATCCTACAGCTCGGCTCCTGACACATCCAAAAACATGTCTTGCTGTGGAATCATGGCATGTTCTTATTCTATTTATTGTGATATACTTTAAAAAGACAAATCACACAGAATGTTAACAAACACCCATGTACCCACTGCTCACTCAACTTTAACGTATCTTAATATCTGCCATATTTGTTTCAAGTAACTTTTTAAAAAAGAAATAAAATAGGGGCACCTGGATGGCTTAGTCAGTTAAGCATCCGACTTTGGATCAGGTCATGATCTCATGGTTCATGGGTTCGAGACCCACGTTTGGCTCTGTGCTGACAACTAGCTTAGAGCCTGGAGCCTGCTTCAGATTCTGTGTGTGTCTCTCTCTCTGACCCTCCCCTGCTCATGCTGTCTCTATCTCTATCTCAAAAATAAGTAAGACATGAAAGAAAGAAAGAAAAGAAAGAGGGAAGGGAAGGAAGAGGGGAGGGGAAGGGAGGGGAGGAAGGAGGGGAGGAAGGAAGGAAGAAAGGAAGGAAGGAAGAGTATTACAGAAACACCTTATGTATCCCCTGCTCCATTCCACTTGTCTTCCATTTTCCTCACAGGTAACCACTAAAGTTAGTAGTTATTATTTTTATAAGATTTAGAAGTTTTGCTATACAAGTATACGTGCATAAACAATATATATTCTTTGCTTGGCTCAAAACTTTATATAAATGGTATCACACTATACTAAAGCAACTTGTATTTTCTGCTCAATTTTTACCTTTCTTATAAAAGTTCCAAACTTATGCGAAAGTAAAAAGGTTACAATGAACTCTCATGTACTTATCCAGTCTCACAACCAATCTTATTATATCTATATACATAATTCATCCCCTACCCTCTCATCCACCTCCTGGCTGCCCAATCACTCTGAAACAAACCTCAGATATGTGAAACTTTTAAAGGTCTATTTTCCACTGGATCTACCATTTGTTTTCTCTCTCTCTTTTTTAAAGAGAAGCCAAGGCAGAAGGGAGCTAAATAAATAAATAAGGCAAACATATAACCTGGTTTCAACCACCTTAGGAATTACAGCTCATATCATTAAGCAAATGGCTCCAATAAGCCAAAGAGAAATGCCAGCTTTGGTTAGGACCCAGGAGTCGAAACATGAGCTTCTCCCTTCCTAGTGGCCTTGAGGCAGTGGGGTCATCTACAAACCTTTCCACTGTGCACCACCTTCAACTCCAGCCTCAGTCTTCTAAGTACTTGAATTTCTCAAGATATCTTCTTGACTCCTAGAGAAAAACTCCTTCACATACTAAATACCTGAACTACATCTCCAAAAACATTTACACATATAGATGTAACAGTGAGTTGCTAATGTTTATCATGTGCTTTCTTTGTGCTGGCATTTTTTTCATGCCTCAGGTTGCATTATTAACTCATTTTACAGATGAGGAAAATGCACAGAAGAGTTAAATAATTTCCTCAATACAGGGCTATTAAGTGGAGCACTGTATTGAAGTGGACTGGCTCCAGGGCCCCCAAAACAAGCCACACTGCCTCCTTAGCAAAAGGACCAGTTCCCAGGGGGAACTCAAAGAAGCCACATACATGATGAATGTTTGGAGGCCATCAAAACTCCACTAGCGAATATGTGATAAAAATCTGAGTAAATGAGCCTGATTGAAGGCTGGCTGTGGATGATCTGGGCAACTGGTTCTCAGCTCTATGATATTTAACTTTTCCTTTTAAGAGTTCGCAATCAGATTGACTTCGGTATAAGAAAAGTAAAAAATAGTACAAAGGTAGACAAAAGCCATTCATTAGTCCAGCTTCCCCTCTCAATAGCCACTTACAACAGGGAACAGAGAAAGAGTAGATCATGCTCTTAATACCCGAAAACACGTGACCTTCCTTCATCTTGAGAATGTGGTATCTCCATATCAAAGAGCTCATTGTTTGCATGCACAAAAAAGGGGCAGAATTATAATGACCTAAGTATTTGACCTTCATGTAGTAGTAAATGCATCAAAGCTTACTCTCTAACAATTTTTGGTCATTTATAATAAAAATTGGTTCCTAAGTTAGAAATGTCATTTTTCTTTCAAGAACAAAATTCACAATTTTACTCAGCAGTTTTTTAGGTTGTACATTTTAAATACAATTTTTTAAAAAAACATACAATCTCAAGAAAAAAATCAGTCAGCAGATAAGATAAATCCTCTTCTATTTGTCAATGTGCTGCGCACACACACACACACACACCCCTCTAAGCACCCCTGAGTGCTTGAGCCAAAGTTCCTTATTGAAGGTGGTCTAAGGATTTTTTTATGGTCATATTATTTACTTGCAATATCTAAACAAGAGTGCATACTATAGCCCCAATGTCTCATTTTATTTATTCAATCAGTACTTATTGAGCATTGAGTGTCCAGCACTGCATTAAATGTTTAAATACATCAGTGAACAAGATACTCCCCAGGGAGCCTTCATTTTGAATATACAGAGGAATTTCCTCTTTTGCTTAAGTTCTCGACTTACGGGCCCTGAATTGAGAGGACATTTTCAAGTTGAAATTTTACTTTCTTATGGGAAATAAAAATTTACAAGGGGTAGGGATTGGGTAGAGAAGAGAAAGGTAAAAAGACTATACAATGCTAATAGATACTATTTTATAGGTTTTCAAAACAGTTTTATAAAATTCACATAAACAATTTTAAAGCTTCAGCTTTGGTAGTATAAACCTCTTCAAAATATCCCTCCAAAAGAAAAGGAAAGAGGGAGAAGAAATACTAAGGTGTTCACTAGAAAGTTCCTTACACTGTACTATTTGCATGCTCTAGATTAACACAGGTCAGGTAGGATGAGAGAGAGAAACAGAGCCAGCTGATACTGATGGATCACCAGTTCAAACATGGTGCCAGCTTTCTCTTTTACTGAGAACTTCACTTGCCTTTTGTGTTTCACTGACTAGGTATGGGAAGTTACAGGAATGTCTGCAGGTCTTATCCTGACCTGGGTGTACTATAAAGCAGCTATAACAATGTTATAATACCTTGAATAATGCAATGCATAATAGGTTAGGGGAGAGATTTAAAAGAAACAACTCAAGAAAGAATTGTATAAAATGGTGTAGAAAGAGTACAGCTACTATTGTAGACAGAGAGTATTTCTTTTCTGTATTAACTTTTTTCAGAGTGCTGAAATTTCAAAGGTTTCTTAGGCAATCTCTCCTGATAAGAACTATTTACTGACTTGTTAACTCTTGACTTCCTGGTCCCTAGCTACACATTACTTATCTTCTGTCAGCTGCTGGTCATGGTCTGCATCCAAGAGAAATTCTGAGGCAGCTGACACTATATTTTGTTCATCTCTGTAATCTCCAGAGTATCTAGCACCATGTCTAAACCAAACTCTCTGTTCACCAATAAATTTTTTTTTATTTAATTAAATTAAGGAGGCTTTCCCTGGTGTGAAGCAACTAGCACTCTGCAACTAAAAAGGTTAAACCTGAATCTAATCAAGCCTCTAGAGCTAATTTCCAGTTTCAGGAAATTCAGGCAATAGAGGAACAAGATAATGACACCACAAGAAAACAGATATATCCAGAATGTGGGACATTCTGCAGGACAACTGACCCAGTTTCTACAACAACTCAAGGCATGAAAAAACAAAAGGGGGTGGGGAGGGATTGGGGACTACTGTTAATTAAAAGACATAAGATCCAAACCCCATATGTGGATCTTAATCAGACTGTGATTCTAACAAAACACTGTAAAAGACACAAGTAAGTATTTTTACACATTGAGAAAAACTTTTTTATTAATAAACTGGGCATTAGATGATACCAACAAAATATAGTAAGTATAGTTATGATAACAGCACTGTGGTTATGTAAAACTAAGTCTATGTCTTTTGAAGGGGCACCCTGAAGTATATAGAAGAGAAATAAAAGGCCTAGGAGTTGCTTTAAAATTCTCAAGAAAGAGGGGCACCTGGGTGGGTCATTCAGTTAAGCGTCTGACTCCTGGTTTCAGCTCTCATGGTTCAACATGGTTTCAACTCTCATGGTTCATGAGTTTGATCCTTACTTGGGCTTCACGCTGACAGAGGGATTCTCTCTCTCTCTCTCTCTCTCTGCTCCTCCCCTGCTTGTACACACTCTCTCAAAATAAACAAACAAAAAACTTCTCAAGGAAGAAAAAAAAGAAAAACAAAAAATGGATTAAGTAAATGAGGCAAAATCTTGATAACTGTTGGATACACTCCATGCTATTGACCCTGTTTGAATTTTTTCATGACAATTTTTAAACTAGGTTCAAAAGCAGTAATTCAAAATTATTTTATACAAAAAGTAAGCAAATGTATTCAACTCTAGAAATGAGACCTCTTTACTTCATAGCTGATTTCTTAAATGAACAAAATGAGCTTTCTTTTCTGATTATCTCTACCAAATATTTTTTACAAGAGTGTGACACTTTATGTGCTATCAGATGAATAATAAATAATGATGCTATAAGCAGCATCCATCCTTACACACGGTCACTTTGGCAGACCTCTGGCATGTCTATACCAGGAAGGACAGCAATTACACCCAGGCCTTAGGGAGCAACTCAGAAATGCAAAATACAAAGCAGGAAAAACTTAGGCAGAGTAATATGGTGTCATAGAAAGTACTTTTTTTCTTTTAATTGAAGTATAATTGATATAGAATGTTATACTAGTTTCAGCTGAAGGTACTTTATTATAGGCATAGTACCACACTTTCCATGGGCTTACTATTTAAATTCTTTTTTTTTTTTTAATATTTATTTTTGAGAGAGAGCGAGACAGAGCACAAGTGAGGAAGGGGCAGAGAGAGGGAGAGAAAGAGAGGGACTCAGAATCCGAAGCAGCCTCCAGGCTCTGAGCTGTCAGCCCAGAGCGTGACACGGGGCTCAAACTCACAAATCCCAAGATCATGACCTGAGCCCAAGTCTGGCGCTCAACCAACTGAGCTACCCAGGCACCCCTGTAAATTCTTATCAAAGCTGGTTAAAGACAAGCGTTAACTCTACTCATTTAGAAAAAGAAAAAAAAAAAAAGGCTTGGAAAACCAAATGAAAAGACATTGATTCCATACTTAATGTCTTCTGTAGAAAACGAAGTATGTTTTTAAAAGATTATAGAATAATCATTTAGGGAATACACAAATCATAGAGCAACACTATCCAACACTATCCTGTCTTCCTGCAAATCAACATCTGCCCTTCTCCTTATCCACTTTCTTCCCTCAACCCCCAAGAGAATAAAATCCCTAATTCCATTTGGATTGAGGGGCTAGGTGTTCATAGACCAGAAGTGGATATGACCATGTGTGCAAGACCCCTAAAGAGAGGGATACCCCCATTTATCTGGAGGCAGCCCGACAAAACTGGCACTTTCCATACCGAGCTGTCTGCATCATCATTCAGACTTACAGACTTAAACTCCAATGATGCGGGGATGGTGTCTGCCTTGTTCACCACTACATCCACAGGTGCGCAGCAGAGAATACACACTGATGAATGGAACTATATCCACGATCCTAACTAACTCAGCCTTCTCTCTTCTCAAAACCAGAAGACTTAGAAAATACTGATGGCCATGATGACAAACTAATCCACAGATTCAGTATTAAAAAGCAGCAGTACGTGGGGTGCTTGAGTGGCTCAATAAGTTAAGTATCTGACTCTTGGTTTCAGCTCAGGTCATGATCTCACAGTTCTGTGAGTCTGAGCCCACATCAGGCTCCACAATGATAGCTGAGCCTGCTTGGGATCCTCTCTCTGCCCCCCCCACCCCACCCCCGCTACTTGTGCTCTCTCGCAAAATAAATTTTTTTTAAAAAGTAAAACTAAAAAAGCAGTACACTTTAATGCATTTTAGAAAACTACTATTAAAATGTCTAAATTTTATAAAAGGGTTTGGGCACTTACCTATGGTTAAAAACAAAAGCAACTCCCAAACATTTATTGAATGAAAAGCAATGATCCTAAAATTTAGGATTTTATATATTCTAATCAATTAATTAATAAACCTAGCCTTTTTGTAATGGCCCCCTGAGAAGGAGGACAATGACCCTTGGTGGCAATATGAAGCAAACAAGGGAAGAAAGTGTAGCAGAACTTGAGAAAGTCTTTTAGAATTTCTTCTTCTTTAAAGTGAAACAAGTCACAAAGAGCTAGTTATAGAGAGCAGTGGCAAGACTTGTGCACGAGTTGATCCAACTTAGAGAAAGGAGGTGGAAATGTAGAACAGCTGACCCAACAAAGCCAGGCCTTAGTCACAAGATCACAAGAAAACTAACATAAAAGGACAGGCAAAGTTGCCTTCTACGGTTTCCTCCTCACACCAAAGCACCAAAGTACAGATGATCCTCTTAGACACTATTGCCCAAGAGCTCCCTAACTCAACCAGGTTCTGAATATCACGCTGGACATCCCAAATGTTTAAATTCCCTTGAAAGCCTCATGAAGGTATCCCTCAGGCACTATTCCCCACAACCACCAAACCTAGTATGTCCTCTTTCCTTTTTTTTAAAGTTTATTTATTTTGAAAGAGAGAGAAAGTGAGTGAGGCAGACAGAGAGAGAGAGAGCAAGAGCACATGGGAGAGGGGCAGAGAGAGAGAGAATCTCAAGAACCAGGAGATCATGACTTGAGCTGAAATGAAGAATCCCTTGAACCCACAAACCGTGAGATCATGACCTGAGTTGAAATCAAGAGTTGAATGCCTAACCAACGGAGCCCACCCAGGGGTCCCCATGTTCTCTTTTCCACACTCACCCACCTGTACCCTCTCTGGTCTGAACTAGACTTCTACCATTCCTACTTAGTACTGTCTCTTCCTCTCTGGATTATTCCTATTTTCACCATTTCTGGTGAATTTCTCTTTCTTTCTCCCCTTTCTGCTCCAATATGCTCTTTTCTCTCTCCCCTTTTCTTTGTCCCCTCCTCTTGAAACCTTTCTTTGACAAAGGCTCACATTCTTGTATTCCCCAAAACTTTCTGTGCCTATCACCCTCTCCTCCCCTCTATATTCTATACCTAGAAGCTATTTCCTAGAGCCACTCCTGTGTGACCAAAGCAAAAAAAAAAAAAAAAAAAAACACCAAAATCTTAGAAAAGGTGAACATGGAGTTTAAAGCAATAAAATATATATTTAAAAAAATTGGTAGTGCTACAAAATCTTTTAAACAACTTCAAGGTTGACCTGAAACCCACAAAGCTTCAGACGGGCCTTTCCTATTTCAGGGTGAGAAGTTCAGAATTTCTATAACCATGAAAATGTATCTAAATCAGTCTCCTCATCTGTATTTCTAATCCTTTTATCACAAGTTCACTATCAAAGCCACAGAGACTTATGGATGAAAAAAAAATTTTTTTCCTTAGCTTATTATCTAAAGTCCTATTTAAAGGATTTAAAGGTACCTAAAGACAAGTGCTACATTATTCATTAAAAACAAAAACAAAAACAAAAACAAAAACCCTGAGGGAAGCACATAAAGAGCAGGTATCCTGATTATTTATTGTCTCCGGTCATTTAAAAAAACCGGGAGGGGGGGCTGTTTGTTTTTAGATCATATAATAAAACTGTTGAAAGCTTTTACTATGAATCAAAAATATTCCTTAACTAAAGCTTCAACCTCCTCCTAATCCCTTCTGAAAAGATTATTGCTTATAACATTGCTATCTTTTGACTTTTCAATGGCATCAAAGTATATCATGCTGGATAAGACAGTAAGAGGAGAGAAATAACAAACAAAAGGCCTCCCTCTAAAACTACCAAACTGCTCTCTGCTGGCAGTTCTCCCCGTACTCCACTTGAATCCACTGTGTCTCCTATCTTAAGAGACCCATAGGAAGAAGGTACCAGGAAATTATATAATCTCATCCTCAACCTTACTTGCCTTTCCTACTGAATAGAACTGAGAGAAGGTTTTAGAAGGGTCCTTCACAATCTAGATGGCAATTTTGATCCCTCACCCTGGAGAATGCTGCCTGTTTCCTCTTCTGTCTGTCTCTCTTGGCACCTCTGATTATTGCTGGTGATTACTAGCATTACCACCAACAGTAATAGATGAGTTTTCATTTGTTTTGCTACACACTATGCTAATAAACCCTTAATATGTATAATCTCAGTGCAATCCTCAACTGGGATTTTACCTATGAGAAACAGGGGCACAGAAAGCTTACAGAACTTGCTCCTCAAGGTCCTCAGCCAAGAAGTCAAGGAGTTCAGACTGAAACCTAGATCTGATTCTAAAGCCCAAACTCTTAACCATGACTCAACCTTACCCAAAAAGGACTCTTTAAGCCTCCATCCCAACTCTAGAAGTTCAAAGGCCCCCAGAGATCAGAAGACCACCAACACTAATGTAAAAACCTGTACACCCACCCCCAGGGTTCTTCCCATCTTTTGTGTCTTTGCCTCATGGTGCCTATCAGGGGAAGAAGGAGGTGGCCTCCACATCCTATTCCAGAATAGAATGCTATTCTACTTCTTTCTAATTATATCTGTCTGAGAATATGGGTTTAAGCTGCTTTTAGCACCATGGGACTTGCTTAGAGTCTTGAGAGAGCCTGCTGCTTCTTTCTCCATCTCCACCTCATATCCTGCGTGAAGCCAATGGACCTAGAGGAGTCACACAGCAAGGCACACAGCTCCAAGGTGAAGAGGCTCTGGAGACTTTTCCTCTCCATCTCCCCAAACCCTGTGGGGGACATTCCTTTCAAAGGACCACCAAAATATCCTGTCACGGCTAGTTTGGCTAGTTCTTCTCCTGTGGGAGAAAAAGATTGAGAAAATGGGTTACTGTGGATTAGCCATTAAAAAGCCCCTGCTGAGCTACTGTTTTATCTTAGTTAAGACTTAATTAAATATTCACAACTGGGACGCCTGAGAGGCTTAGTTAGTTAAGCTTCAGAATCTTGATTTTTGGCTCAGATCATGATCTCAGGGTTCGTGCGATCAAGCCCCACGTAGGGCCCTGTGCTGAAGATATGGAGCCTCTTGGGATTCTCTCTCTCCCTTTCTCTCTGGCCCTCCCCAGCTCATGCTCTGTCTCAAAATAAACACTGAAAAATAAATAGACATGCATGCCAGAGACTTCAAGCTCATATAGAATTTTAGGAAGAGGGGAGAATACCCAGAGGTAATCTTGTCATTTTTCTTAGCATGGAGCAGTCCAATAACAAATGCATATTTTGTTCAAAAAAGTCGATTCTGAAATTGAAAGCGTAAACAGATGACTAAAATATATTTTATCTTCCCAAAAGAGGGAGAATCAAACTTATAAAAAGGGGCAGGTGTCAAATACAAAGAACAATAATGCCAACTATTGGTTGAGCAGTTGGTCTCTGTTCAGCTCTGTGATGGATGCTTTACATATGTTATTTCACCCAACCTTCATAATCTTGTGAAGTTCTTATTATAAAGAGGAAATGGAGACTTAGGAACTCTACCACCAAAGCAATTATACAGCACTTACTCTGTGCCACACTCTGTTCTAAGCACTTTAAATATGCACACTTTGCCTGCTTTAATCCTGACAACAGCCCTATGCAGTAGGTGATACTCTAACAGATGAGCAATCTGAGGGAGAGAATCATTAAATCACTTGCCCAAGATAAGTGAAAGTAAGGATTTAAACCCAGGCACTGAGGCTCCAACATCTATGGTCTTAAAACTTTGTTTTACCATTTTGGGGGGTGTTATGTCTCCAACAAGAATGCCAGCTCTTGGAGGACAGGGACCATTTTTCACACCCCACTTTGCAATCAGTACTATGTACCAGCTTAAGCAGGGTCATCAGTATATAACTGAGTCTGGTACAATACACGAAAGGGAACTGACTGTTGGGAGCTTTCCCTGTCAGCTCCACTGCTCTGCCCAGGCTCAGGCCCCCAGTTCCTCCTACCTCAGCAGCCCTCAAAGTCTCCTAGTCAGCCCTTGTGGGTCCATTCTGGGCACATGTGAAGGCAGACTGGTATAGACTGAAAATGGTCTAACATAAAGATTAGATTCCTCTACTCCTCATTTCCAGACCATGGGAGAGCAAACTCAGCAACAGGACTGCCACACCCTGCTCCATTCCCCCAGTGCCCAGTGTCCACACCAGCTCAAAGCCCTCTCCTGCTAGAGCCTAGGTAAGTGACCTCAGAAGCCACCACTAACCAGAAGGTCAGCTTGCAAGAGGGTATCTACCAACTTCCCCTGCCTATAGCAGAAAGAACAAAGCCTCTCTGATCTGACACTCAAGGCCTCTCACAGGCTTCAATCTACCTTTGGTTCATTTGTTCCCTATCTCCCGACCATCTACTCTTATCTGGGAGTCCCACCACACGGTCATTTACTATTTTGACAGCTACTTAGGGAGTAACCACCAGACGCCAGGGTCTCTGTTAGAAACTGGAAATACAGGTAAACTAGAAACACACAGTCTTGCCTCATGGAGCTCATCCATCCTGTTCCACTTTTTAAAAAAACAAACAGTTGTCATTCAAGGTTCAGCTCACATACCACCTACTGTGTCAAATCTCTGAAGATACTCCTTGTTTTAAGTATTTGGCTGATAGCGAGTTATGTCAAATTTTCAGTAGGTTTAAAAATCACCTAAAATCCAAGTAAAAATACTGGCATAGCCAGATGAGAAACATAAAATTCCAGATTCAAGATTAATAAGATTATCCTTATAGGACATTTCACTCTGAAATATGCCAAAAGGTAAAGGTTAAAATTAAAAATCCATGAAATCAAGGATTCCTAGGAGGCGGAGGGAGGGAGAATCTGAGAAAGCAGATCACCCTGAACCACTGCAACTTATAAACTGATTTTATTTTTTCCTCCCTGGCTACAGAGTTGTTCTTCATCTCAAAAAAATCAGTGGCCTGCCTGTCTGTTTATCTCTGATATATGTGCTCAAGTCATCAAGTAACCTAGGAACATGGATTAAAAATAATGTGGCTTGCCTTGAGGTAAGTGACACATATTCCAGAAACAGTGACCACTTGCTGGGAAGACAAGGTGCCACAGGTATCTGAGCCGACAGCACAACCAATGAGTCCTGACACCTCAGGAAAGAAAGCCAGTATCTCTGGAGATCACACTGGTAACTGTGATTCAGACTACCCAGGCCCACTAATACATTTACTGACCTTATACCATAGGAAAATAAGGGGATTACACATAAGTGAAATTTTCAAGTAACTAACGTTTGCTTTTAAATGCCAAAACATTAGCCACTTTAAAAGAGCATACTGGACACAATTTAACATTTTCTGGATGTCTAGGGTCATACTAAAATATGCTTGATACCAAACAGCCTCAGACTACTTCCTCTCCTCAGCACCTGCTTTGAGTAGCTTCCTCTCCTCAGTCCCAACCCCACCTCCCTCTAACCAGCTGTATACCTAGGAAGAACTGAAAGGAAAAGTAGATAAGTAAGCTTATGCAACACACCAGCTGAATTGAGACATGGTTCTAAGCAAACATGCTCTGGTCCCCCTCACAAGGGGGTGAAGCAGGGAAAGAACTGCAACCCACTAAGCACCTGTGGTGGGGAAGACACCACCTCAATATTCCATCATGTTATTGAAACAAACCCAGCACATAGTAACACTGTTCCTACTTTAAGATAAAGTTTGAAAAAGTTGCTGGCTTACCCAAGGTCTCACAGATGGTGGGTGGCAGGGTGAGGCAGGATCCCAGCCTTCTGACTCCAAGGAGTGGCATCCTTCCTCTACACCAAAGCTGAGTCACAGAGGAGTGAAGGCCTTGCAGAAGACCCTAGTGCAGCTTAGAGGGTTCACCACAGTCTCCCAGGGTAAGGATTCCTTTAGTTCTAGAGAAATTCATTTCACCATTACACCATTTTACCTTCATCTGATCTTTTAGAAGGTAAAAATTTATCAGAGCACCTGGGTGGCTCAGTTAGTTAAGCATCTGACTCTTGATTTCAGCTCGGGTCATGACCTCATGGTTCATGAGTTCGAGCCCCACACTGGGCTCTGCGCTGGTGGTATGGTGCCTGCTTGGGATTCTCTCTTTCCCTCTCTCTCTGCCCCTCCCCCACTCATGTTCTCAGGTTCTCTATCTCTCCCTCTCTCCCTCTCCTTTCCTCCCTCATTCTCTCTCTTTCCTCCTCATTCTTTGTCTCAAAATAAATACATAAACTTAAAAAAAAGTAAGATTTATTGGTTAAGTGCAAATAATTACTATTGTGAAGACAAATATCTCATACCAGACACATGGATGCACCTTTAACTACGGTCCTGTCAGCCACTAAGTTCTTCACTAGTTTTCATCAATAAACCTAAAGAATGGAATCGACTGTTAAGACTACACAAAAGTCAACTGTTAAGACTATACAATCCACCTAATGAAGTACCAAAAATCAGTAGTTCAATCATTATTTTAAGATTAAAGAGTTGAACAAACTTGCCAAAGAGCACAGAAGTGTTGAGAAATGGAACTTTTCAAAGGAAATGAAATAACAATTGTAAGAAAACCATAACTACAAGTTATGTTCATTATATGTAGTTTTATCAAAATTCCAGATAAAATACCACACAAAATGTTTAATTCTATGCACAGTAAATAAACTTTCTAAAAAATACCTACTTTTTTTTTTTTTTTTTTTTTTTTTGAGAAAGAGCAAGCAGGGGAGAGGACTTTAGGGAGAGAATCCCCAGCAGGCTCCATGCTTAGCATGGATCCCATGACCCCATGACCTCAGTGAATAAACTTTTTAATCTGAGACTTTTAAGTGTTGAGTAACTGCAGAAAAAATTGTATGTGTGAGAAACACCAGCACCCAGTCCCATTCAGTTGAAGATGCTCTTGTATCTTTGACCTCCATTTTTATTCATAGGAAAAAAATTGTTTTAGGAAATATAAAATACATCTAAAGCTTTACCAAAATGCAATACTAACTTTCACTTTTTACATTTTGATTATTCCCTGCAAAAATAAAGTGGCAACCAAAGTACTCCTTTCCAAGCCCACATTTAGGATACACCCTAACACTACAAATCATCTTTTCTAAAAAGTGCACTCATTTTGGACCCATAGCTTTATTCTTTGACACTATTTATTAAGTAAGCAACTTACTGGTCTGATAAGCTTGATAATTTGCCCCTTCTCATCTTGAATAAGAGTGAAATAGTTATAAAACCTAATCTTCCCTTGTTCTTCCTTGGGTTTGTACCCAAAGGGCTGTATCTTTCTAGAGTAAAAGTCTAAAGTGTTTTGTTTTTGTTATTACCATTGGTCTATCTTAGGAAAGGTCTCATCCAAACAAGGAAAGGAGATACACCCTAAATTCCATCATCCATGAGCTTCCAAGTCTTTGGCTCAGCATAACTCCTTGGGAAGCCCCAGGTACAATCTAGTCTGGACCTTGCTCACCAAGCAAGTGAAAGAATTTCTCTCAGAACATTCCCAAAATATCAAACAGGCTCATGGGAGGAATGAAAATTCCCTTGTCCTTGTGGCCCCAACACTATCTTACAACATTTTTGTCACAGTCTGTATAAATTATCCAGGTGTCCAAATCTTGGTGGCATGATGAGTCCTACCTACCCATTAATTTTATGCATATTTTTATTAAGGAATACACACTTCTCCATTCTTTTTAAGTCTATTTAATGAAGGAGCCAACAAAACTCGCAGGTGGTTGTCTACTTTTTAGCTGAAAGGTAAAAACTCTTGTCTCAACTATTCAGAAAGTTAGCATCATGAGAGGAAAACTTTTCCTGTTAAGTCTAGTTTATGAACCTATAGCCCAAGACCTGAATTTCCTTCCTTCCCACATCATTTTAATAGATGAAATTCTTTCCTCCTTAATCAAAAGGTATAAACTGATATATACTTTGTCACAGCTGTGCTTTCTACAAAGGTTGGAAGCTTGAGAGGGATAGATTCCTTTGCCTTCCTGAAAAGAGACCCTGACTTTTCATATCATAATGACATAAAACAAAACAAAAGTACCCAGAAGCAAGAAGTCTGACAAGGCCTGCCCCAGCAGCCTACAATGGAGCTGAACCAGTGTCTGTCAGTTCTGAACTTGTCTTAGCCCTTGGCTGTCCTTAGGGAGGGAACCTGGAGGTAGTGAGCCTCTCCTCCGAAACTGAGGAGGTGAGACATTAAGGAAAGGCCTACATGTGCAGGTAGTTTCACTAAAAACCTCCCTGGCATAGTATCCTCTACTCCACAAAATATCCTACAACAACTACTCATACTTACCAATGACCCAGAAATCATGAAAGAAAGCCAGTTTATAAGCTCATCAGAGAATGCCTCCTTAGGCATCCAGGGCTCATGACATCTGCCCTAACCCCTCCTGGGAGCTAGCCCTGGGAGCACCCCAGAATCTACCCCCAGACTAGATGCCAGAAGCCATGAGCAGGCTCTGGTAGGTTTCTGAGGCATGCTTTTGGTCCCATGACAGGGCCAAGATGAGAAAGGAAACCATGCCACAAAACAGAGACAGACACACAGCATTTGCGCAGGCTCAGACCTCTTTCTGGGTCTTCTTCTGTGCCTCTCTTTCTGTCCTGAAAGTGGCTGACCCTCCTGCTGCTTCCACCGCAACTCAGGAAGAGGACCGTTTCCAACTTTTTAAAAAAGGCTCTCTTACACACAATTCTAGAACTGCAGAGAAGCAAGTTCCTGAAAGAATGCCTGAATGGGAGGCACAACACAAAGGGGGGCCCCCCCGGCTCTCTCACTGACATCATGCAAAATGAGTCATTTCAGCTACGTATGCCACTGCTGGTGCTGCTGCTGCCCTTGTTCAGAGTAAACGAGTCAGGCAGATGGATCCACATGGATCTGTGGAAACTGGATGTGTAAGGTTATCACAGCAACAAGGAAGGAGCAGTCCAGTGAGAATGCCTGCCGCTTCCATACACAGTGGCTCCTTCCCAAGAAGAGCGAGAAAGGCTCCTCCCAACGTCTATGTGGGTATAGGGGAGAAGGTAGGGGGCAGGGGTCACTGGGAAGGGAAGGAAAGAGAGATGTTGAAAACAAAAAATACCGTGTGTGTGTGTGTGTGTGTGTGTGTGTGTGTGTGTGTGTGTGTGTGTGTGTGAGAGAGAGAGAGAGAGAGAGAGAGAGAACTCTCAACTCAACCAGCTCCTCAATAACTCCCCAAAGAGCAGGGACTCTGCCTTATGATTTGATCTCAAAGGGAAATTACTATGGACAACATCTATCGTCCTTCCCTCCAGTACCTTCTTCTGGCTGATTCAAGTGGATTTTCAGGTACACAGCAAACCTCAGGACAGAAAGCTTCCACTCTCTCTGATTCTCTTGCTCTGCAGAGGAATTTAAGGAGAAATCCTGTAACCACTCCTCAAAGCTTTGGATCCCTCTGCTTCTTTCTTCCCGACTCTCCAAAGAGAACTCGTGATTCACTCCTCAGGGGCATCAGGCCCAGATTATCCCTAATACCACATAAACATGACTCCATGAGACATGGAGCCAAATTCAGGACTCTCTCTAGCATATCCTGTGATTAGGTATTGCCTACCTGGCAAGAACTGACTTAGGACAGCTAAATACCTCGTACCTCCCATTTTCTCCCCAACAAATTGTGAGATGACATATACCCCTGTCAGGCTAAAGGCAATGTTTCTCAGCCTTGGCATTATTGACATTTTGAGCTGGATAATGTTCTATTGTGGGGGGCCATCCTGTGTGGTGTACTATGTTTAGGGCATCTACCTACTAGATTCCAGGAGCATCCACTTCCCCTGCCCCAAACCTTGTGACAATCAAAAGTATCTAAATGCCACCTGGGGCAAAACCTCACACACTTGCCCCACCCATGTTAAGAACCACTGGCTTAAGATATCACCTCTGCATATTGTCTTTATAAAGTCTCATATTCTTAGAAGGAGAAGACATGAAGAGCACTACTAATGACTAAGGCTTCGGTATGGGTTAATCTACACTCTGAGAGGAATACAGTTTGATAAGGATATGTCCACACTGAGAAGGCTAAGTCTGAGACAGGGCTGGGGGGGGATGGGAATGTAGGACGCTGCCAACAGGAAATGGTACGAGAAAGAGCTGACCCACCATTCACAGTATAGGACCTGAAGCTGTCTTTCCCCCTATTTATGAGGGAATTGAACTTAAGTCTCTGTCTTATCCACGGAATACAGAGTTGACACTGGGGGTTTTGAAACCTCAGAAAGAATGAACCTCACCAAATACCCATGACCAAAGGGTCCAACTCAACCTGGCCAATAAAATAAAGCCAAAAATTCCCCCATTTCTGCCTGAGAAATGTCTCTAAGAGCACTTGACAAGTGCCCTGGCGCTCTACATAGAAAAAGTGGAATAGTTGAGACACATGCCTACGATGTGGAATGATTCAGGGACTCCGGACCGCACTGAAAAAGCAACCAACAATTATTATTCTGGGCAATCCAGATGATAGACACAAGAATAAAGTATGGTTCCCGCCTTCAAGTTGCTGACAACCAAGTGGGGAAAAAAAGAGATGAATTACACATTCACCAATATGCACACGGTCTGTAATAGCAGCAGCTAAGGTTTACTGGAAGCTTATAATGTGCCAAGTGGTTTGCAAGGCACTTCATATTATCTCTTTTAATTCTTACAAAAACCCTTCAACATATGGAGCTACTATCCTTCTTCTATAGCCAAAAAAAAAAAAAATCTGACATTCAAAGAGACTAAGTGACTTGCTCAAAGTCATACAGCTGAGAGTGGAGCTGGGATTCAAAAGATTTCATTTCAGACTCACTTGACTCAATGTAAAAGACCACAGCACTGCAGAAGCACACAGGGCCAGAGTGCTGGGAACCTGGAGACCACTGGAATTCTCAAATGAAAGCCAAACACTGTTGACAAAGGAGAAGAAAAAGTACTTCTAAGGCAAAAAGTTCTTTAAAAATTAGCTCCATATCTCACACACTAGCCTAACCAACTACTGGAAACACTGCTGCCCACAAGGGAAATCAAAGTCCTTCCTTAAAAGGATTCAGGGCTTGGTGTGAGAGGGGGTTGCTGCAGGCAGGAATGGATGAAGGTCAATGACTGCTCCTTTTTCTTCCAGGATGAGTACTGCCTTTTCTACTGGGTTTAAAACTTTAACTCTCTTTTCACAACCATATCCATCACTCCAGGTCAGTGGAGTGATGCATCCTGTGGACTCCTCTGAGAGTGCAGTAAATGCTACACACCCACTTTCCAGAAAAACGCACAGGCACACGTCCTCTGGTGTACCATTTTAAGAACACTTAGAAAATTTTACACGTTACGAGGGCAGAAGGATATGAATGCCTAATTTAGCCCTAGGTTTGGATTTCACTTTTTCAGGCGTCTTCATCTAAAGGATCCATCTACTCCAAAGCAGGTTTGTATTGGACTGATGAAGAACTAGCCAATGTAGGAAGAGACTCATTCCAATGATTTTTCATTGCAGTTGCTGAAGTACATCATGAACTACACATACAATTACTTTTTTTCTTTTGGACATTGCCTTATTAATTATATTTTGAACGTGACTCCTGTCATGGCCTTAAAAATGACCAAGGAAGGTCCTGCTTTAGTATGATGGCGTCTGATGCCTTTGCGACTCACATCAGGAGTCAGCTGGCAAGGCAAATGGTTCATGCACATGAGCAGTGGTTCAACACGTCACGCCAATGACTATAGCCTGGATGAACTGCTGCTCCTCCTGGGCAACTCCTAGCTTTTCAGGCAGAGCAAGAACATACAAGCCTGGTTTCCAAAATGCTTAATGGCAATTATACTGGGTTGGTGATTCACTAAGCAGTACAGGATGTGCCCAATTATACACACTATTTTTTTCCAATCTTATTTCATAAACTTCAATTTCACAAGAACATAGATTCTCCATCCAAACAAAATTATCCAACTTGAACAATTGAAATACTACCCATCCTCAAAATTCTCTTTGGAAGTAGGAGTATATAAGGCATCATTTTAATAAGCATTTGAATAGTTTTCGTTGTGTCATTCATTCAAACATTTAAGTACCTACATTTTGGATATTGCAGAAGGTCACAGGCACAGAGGGAATCATTTGCTGAATGTCCGTAATAAAACATTATGCGATAAAGACACTAGTTGTATCAAATAAACCAAACTTTAATCAAGTAAAATCATTAATAGTATCAATTTTGTTCTCCCCAATCCCACCCCAGATTAAAGACTACAACTTGAAATCTTTTGTAATAAGATGCTAAGAACAGCTGCTATTGAAGAATAAAATAAAATTCTTACTATAAATAATTAGTTCATTCCAAGATAAATAACAAAGTGGCATTCTAATCCTCAGATTCAGAAACATGGCTTCATAATACAAACCACCCCAGCTCCTCCAGAAAAGCATCATGTCTTTAAACATACACCATCCCTCCCATCTATAAAGTGCTATGAAGAAATACAGGGCCCTATCTGCAAAAAACAGTTCACTTTAATTTTTACAGGAAACATCTACATCCCACATGAAATAAACTGAGGCCACTTAGCATCATATATTTTTCTCCTAAAGAAACTGTCACCCTCCTATTTAAGGAAAAGGGCAGACAAAAAATTATGTACTGTTAAATGTGTTAACAAAAAATGTTTCACACGTAAAAACAAATCAAAAGGCAGCATGAAACCATGTAAGACCTCTAAGAAAGTAATTAGTCAATGATGCTGTGTATTTCTAGGCTCCTGAGTACAAGTACGGTCTGTTTTTCTGACCCCAAAAATATAATGAAAGGATTTAATTAACTTAAAGATTTAAAAGAGGACACTGTTAGAACTGGGCTTAGGAAATGAACCATGCTTTCAGGCAAAGAATGTTACTTAACTATTCTGCTCAAAGAATGATCTGTGAAGATTCCCTATGACTCCATGCAAGCTTTGTCCTGTAATTTAACCTGTAGGGAACCCAGACAAGGCTTAGGAAATGAGGCCCCAAGAAGGTAGTGACTTGTCTTAGCTTGGCATCTACAGAAGACTCATTTGTAAGGCTTTGCAACCAAGCTTAAGTGAGATTTAGGAGTAAGACACGCCAAATTAAAACTCTTAAGGACCATTAATCACACCCTCATGACTTCAGATACAGCAGTACAACATATGCTTATGTAGGTCTGGTCTTTATTCTTAATCAGAGGTATTAGCTTCCTACTCCAACAGCCTATAGGAGGAACTGTTTCAAAAGTGGGGCAAGCATGGTTCAGCCCATTCATTATTTTAAGTAATTAAATAATACATATATGGCTATGAAATTTTTGTTATTCTTGGAGACAAACAAACAGATGGCCAGTGAGGAAACGAGATCAACTTTACAGCTGAAAATATACTATATTCCACTCCCAGTTTCTTAATGTCAAAGCCTGAGAGATCAATCCAAGAATCTAATTGGTAATCTAGAATAGAAAAATTATTTTTATTTCATTTGTTTGGCATACTCCAACTGTTAAGAGGTAGGAATAAGAGAGGTACCTGGGTGGTTTAGTGGGTTGAGTGTCTGAATCTGCTCAGGTCATGATCTCACAGTTTATGAGTCTGTACCCCACATCGGGCTCTCTGGCTGTCAGCACCGAGCCCACTTCGGATCCTCTGTCCCTCTCTCTTGTTGCCCCTTCCCTGCGTGTGCTTGCTCTCAAAAATAAACAAATATTAAAAAAAAAAATAAGTAGGAATACAAAATAATGCCTAGAACAGCAT
This sequence comes from Proteles cristata cristata, assembly GCA_017311185.1. Taxonomy (NCBI): domain Eukaryota; kingdom Metazoa; phylum Chordata; class Mammalia; order Carnivora; family Hyaenidae; genus Proteles; species Proteles cristata. The sequence continues at coordinate 262,155 of JAESUZ010004656.1, read as the reverse complement.
CAAGTACTCTGTGGATATTTAATAAATATTACTTGGATGACTAAAAAGGGCAATTTTTCAAACATGGCTAGTGTATTGAAAATCATAAATGCCCTACCTAAGTTAGCAAGTAAAGGTATCATTTCTGTAGTATACAGGTCGACTGTCTCATGCCTTGGCTTCATAGGTAAAACTAACTCTTTTTGTCTCCCTGTATATAACAGGCTCTACTTTAAATGCTTAATACAGCAGCAGGCTTTGGCACAGACATCACGTTTATCATGGATTTCAGCTATGATGGAGTAACAGCTAGAAAACCAGACAAAATACATGAAACAATTATTTTCAGATACCGGACAACAGGCAGTGTAGGACTTAATTCCTGAGGAGAGTGAAACAAATGAGCATGCCCTGTGATAGCCTGATTATTGCAGTTTCCAAGCCACAACACTAAGAAGAGAAAACTCAGAGTGTGGCAGTCATACTGAGTTGAGGGGGGTAGAGATCAGTATTCAGAGAGGCCAATCTAGGTAGAAGTGGAAGGGCAGCACACCTGAAAGGAGGGAGCAGTGCAAAGGTCCCTTAGAATCCCAGGCTGAGTTCTGTGTGAGAGGAGACCACTTAAAGTCAGGGGAAAAAGCACCAAAAACAGTTGGTCTAAGTCCCAGAGCTCAAAAAGAGCAAGGAATAGTTCATGTTTTCACTAGCAAAAGTGGAAATATCATAATACACACACCATCAGATAAAATCCTCAGGTGAGTTTTGTGTTAGTACTGGAGCTAAATCATTCCTACATCAATGGCTGCTCTGGATGTACCCTAATAAAGCCCAACAGCTGGCTTAAAAAATGATACAACTTATTTCCAGTAACTTAACTGCATGCCAGAACAGAATCCAGTACTATTTAAGGAAATACAACAAAAATCTAGCATCCAGCAACAGTATCCAAGTAAATTATCAGACATGCAAAGGGAGAAGAAATTATGACTCATAACTAGGAGAAAAATCAATTAATAGAAGCAGACCCAGAAATGATAAGAGATGATGGAATTAGTAGACAAGGGCATTAAACAGGTTATTACACTGGTATAGCTTCTTCGGGAAACAGATAGTTCCTCAAGAGGTAACTATATGACCCAGCAATCCCACTCCTAGGCAAATACTTAAGAAAAATAAAAATGTATGTCCACAGAAAACCTTGTACATAAATGTTCAAAGCAGCACTATTCATAATAGTCCCCAAATTGAGACAATCCAAACGTCTATCAAATAATGAATCAAATGTGATATATCCATACAAGTGGAATATTATTCAACCGTAAAGAGAAGTACTGATACGTGCTACAACATGGATGAACCTTAAAACCATTATGCTAAGCCAAAAGAAACAGATACAAAAGGCCATGTATTATAGGATTCCATTTATATGAAATTTGCTCAATAATCAAATTTATAGAGGCAGAAAGTAGATTAGTGGTTATGTAAGCTGGAGAGGAGTGATACAGAATGGGGACTAATGGGCAAAAAGTTTCTTCATGGGGTGATGAAAATGTTCTAAAATTAGACTGCGATGATTGCACAACTCTGTTAATGTACTAAAAGCATTGATTTATATACTTTAAATGGATAAATTACATGCCAATGTGAATTATGTCTCAATACAGTTGTTAAAAAGGAAGCAGAGAAGGGACAGATAAAAAATCAAGTGGCACTTTCAGTGAAAAAAAATGTAATATCTGAAATAAAAAATATATTGGATGGAATTAACAGCAGATTAGACCTTGCAAAAGATCAGTGAACTTTAAGACACAACTACAAAACTATCCAAAATGAAGCATAGAGAGCAAAAAAGACTGAAAAATTAAAAGAGTCTGTGACCTGTAGGAAGACAACATTAAGCTCTCTAAAATTAAGGTCAAGAAGAAGAGAGGAAGATGACAGGAAAAATAATTGAAAAATAATAGCTAAATTTTTTTCCTAAAAACTATAATTCCACAGATCCAAGAAAACTTATATCCCAAATAGAATATAAAGAAAACCACATAAGGCATAGCATATGAAAATTAGTGATAAAGAAAAAAAATTAAAAGCAGTCAGAGAAAAAGACACATTAAAAAGAATAAAGATAAAGAATACAAAAATACTACAGCAAAGGGACACATGCACTCCTATGTTTATACCAGCATTATCTACAGTAGTATTATCTACAAATTATGCAAACAGCCCAAATATCCATCAATTGATAAAGAGATGAAATATTACTCAGCCATATAAAAAAGAATGAAATCTTTCCATGTGCAATGTCATGGATGGAGCTAGAGAGTATTATGCTAAGCAAAGTAAGTTAGTCAAAGACAAATACTATATGATTTTTACCCAAATGTGGAATTTAAGAAACAAATGATCAAAGGAGGAAAAAAAGGTAAGAGCAAACCAAGAAACAGAGTCTTAACCATAGAGAACAAACTGATACTTACCAAAAGGTGGGTAGGAGATTGGTTAAATAGGTGCTGGGGATTAAGGAGTGCACTTGTTGTGACAAGCACTGGGTGATGTATGCAAGTGCTGAATCACTATATTGTATACCTGAAACTAGTATTGTACTATGTTAATTAACTGGAATTTCAATTAAAACTTTAAAAAAAAGGAATAAAGATAGAATGAGAGCAAAATGCTTTTTATAAACTATTAAGACAGAAGACAATGGAGGAACCCCTTAATAGGGGAACAGAAAAACCATCAACCTAGAATTCTATACCTAGTAAAACTGTCTTTCAAAACTGAAGACAAAATAAAGACTTTCAGACAAACAAAAGCTGAGAGAATTCACTGCCAGCAGAGCGGACCTATAAGAAATGTCAAAAGAAAGTTCTTCAAGCAGAAAGAAAATGCTATCAGATGGACATCTGAATTTAAACAATGAAAAGCCAGAAATTATCAATATATGGATAAGTATAAAGATTTTCCCTCATTTTTAATCTTTTAAAAAGATAATGACTATTTTTTTTAGTTTTTCCTTTTTTTATTTATTTTTTTTTACAAATAGTTTATTGTCAAGTTGGTTTCCATATAACACCCAGTGCTCATCCCCACAAGTGCCCTCCTCCATGCCCATCTCCCCCTCCCCCCCACATCCAACAATCCTCAGTTTGTTCTCATCATTCAAGAGTCTCTCATGGTTTGCAGATAATGACTATTTAAAGCAACCTAGTAATATATCATTTATAACATGTTTATAGCATGTAGAAGTAAAATAGAACTAAGACTAGGAAGAGAGAAATGGCAGCATATTTTTTCAAGGATCTTACTCTATGTAAAGTCTTATTTGAAGACTGACTGTAATTGGTTAAAGATGTACAAACACTAGAGCAATCATTATAAAATAACAAAGAGATGTGGCTAATATGCTAAGTAAATGGTATTCATTGAAAACAACAATAACTACTTCATAGAAGGCAGGAAAAGAACACAAAAACATATAGGACAAATAGAAAATTAATAACAAATTGGTTGGTTTAAACATAAACAAATCACAATTACATTATATGAAATGGTCTCTTTAAAAACCCTCTTAATGAAAGGCAAAGAAAGAGTATCAGACTGGATCAAACAATACCAACAACAACAAAAACAAGACCTAATTAACTATATGCTGCCTACACACATACATACATACATACAAAGATTAGTTATACCTAAACACAGAGATAGGTTACAAGCATGTATAAAAGTAGAAGCATATATAAAAGAGGTACCATACAAATACTAATCAAAATAAAGTTAAAGTAGCTTACTAATCAAAAGTAGCAGGAGTGGTAGCGGTACTATATTACCTTTATTATACAGATTTTTAACAAAGAAAATTGTCAGGATGAAGAGGGACACTCCATAACAAAGAAACCAATGTATCAAGAGGATACAGAACAATCTTGAATGTTTATCTGCCAGTAATAGAATTTCAAAATACATGAAGCAAAACAGAATTGAAAAGAGGAGTAGACAAATCCACAATTACAGCTGGAATTTCAAAATTCATCTCACAGTAATTAATATAACTCACCAAATGAAGTTGACCTCCTTGATCTAAGCGACATTTGTAGAACACACAACCCAAAACAGTATATAAATATTCTTTTCAAATACACATAAAACATTCACCAAGATCCCCAAGCTCTAGGTGATAAACAAGTCTCCATAAATTTCTAAAAGATTGAAATTATACAAAGTAGATTCTCTGACCATAAAAAGATTAAGTTAGAAAATAATAATGTTATAAAATTAACATACACTATACATATGACCCAGCAGTCCTAATCCTAGATACTTATCCCAAAGAAATGGAAAAATATATCCCCAAAGACTTGAATGTGAATATTTCTAGCAACTTTATTCATAATGTAAAAAAGAAAAAAACACAAAGAAAAACCCATGGAGAATAACCCAAAAGTCCATCTATCTACTGGTAAATGGATAAAATATTGTACTCTATTTATACATGGAATATTCACAAAATGGAATACTTGATAGCAATGAAAGGGAATACTGATAAAAGACAGGAATGAATCTCATATGCACCATGCTAAGTGAAGGGAGCTAACACAAAATCTATATACAGTATGACACCATTTATATAAAATTATAGAAAAGGCAAAAGCAGCTCAGATGTTGCCAGGGGCCAGAAGCAGGGGGAGGGGAATGGCTGAAAAGGTACCAGGGGGCTTTTTGTGGTGAAGAAAATGTTTGAAATGTTTTATAACATGACTGTGATGTTACACAACTATATACCTTTATCAAAACTCAAATTCTCCACAAAAAAATGGCAAATTTTATTGTACTCAAATTATACAATAGATGAAATTCACCTGAGGGGGAAAATTAACAATAAATCAACATAGTTTTGTTCACTTTTAAAGATTTTAAGTAATCTCTACACCCAACATGGGGCTCAAACTCACAATCCTGAGATCAAGAGTCCCATGGTCCATGGACTGAGCCAGACACCCCATAGTTGTTTATAAGAGATAATTTTACTTCATTGTAAAATTATCCAAATGTTTCAAACAGCAGGATTGTAGGAAAAAGGTCTTCATCCTCCTTGGATTACAAATGAGAGGTGAAGGCAGCAGGGGGCGGGGGGAGTGGGGAGAAGGAACAAAAATCCTAAAAAAATGTAAAAAGCATAAGCACCAGAAACATGTGGGGGTTGTCCTCTGAATCGTTTAAACTCCATGTTTAGGTTTCAGATTTTGCCAACCCCTACCCCTATCACACATCTACTTGTAAAGGCCACAGAATGGAAATGTGTTCTCTCTCTCTTTCTCTCTCTCTCTCACACACACATACAAACCACACACACACACACACACACACACACACACACACACACACACACACACACACACACACACACCTGGCCCTTTACTCTTTTTCCTCTGCCTCAGAGCACAAAGGAGAAGAGGCTCAGCCTATTGAGCTGAGAGGTCCAGTCTCATGACTCATTTGTACACACTTAACAACACTGAATCCTCTGCTCAATTCTATTGAATTTCTAGTGGCCAAATTTCCCTGTAGCTAATTTACTGTGAGTTCCTAGCCAGGAATCCACAGTTAGAACATAAGCAATTTACAGAACACTTAGATGCATTCTTTTTATTTAAAAATTATAAAAACAGGGGTGCCTGGTGTATGTATATGTGTATATACATATTTTAATCAAATATGCACATCTCTCAAGTTTAATGAAAGGACTCTAGCCTGGGGGAAAAGCGGCCAGGTCAAATTAAAGCCTCTAGGCATATTATCTTCGTGTGTGTGTGTGTGTGTGTGTGTGTGTGTGTGTGTATGTGTGTGGTGTGTGTGTGTGTGTGTGTGTGTCTGTCAAGTGCTAAGCTACAACAGAAGGACCAGTAATGATGTGCACACTAAAAGGGGTGTGACATGAAGAAACAAGTAAGAACAACACTGCTTTCCAATATGAGAGATCATTTTGCTGTGCCATGTGGCTGACCCAGAAACACAAATACATTCACCCTACAGGTGATCCAAAGCATTATATAGAGACAGAGTGAGAAACAAATTCACTTGCCTGTTATTTAGCCTTCTGTCCTCTCCTCCCTTCTTAATACCACCACCTTCAATCTCAGTACTCCACTATCACCACCACCTTAAAAGTAGCAGACAGGACAGACAGTATTTTGGCTAATGTTAAAACTAAAGAGGGGTGCCTGGGTGGCTCAGTCGGTTAAGTGTCTGACTTCAGCTCAGGTCATGATCTCACTGTTCATGAACTGGGGCCCCGTGTCTGGCTCTATGCTGACCGCTTAGAGCCCGGAGCCTGCTTTAGATTCTGTGTTTCCTCTCTCTGCCTCTTCCCTACTTGGACTCTGTCTCTCTCTCAAAAAATAAATACACATTTAAAAAAATGTTTAAACTAAAGAGATCAAGACCCAGAGCTTTATCATAGTCACTCAGCTACTAAGTAGCTAAACCTGGACTAGACCCAAGGTCCATGGGCACCTATGTATTAACTCCCAGGGCCTCTCTGTGAATGTTGGACACTACCGCAAGTCAGCACAACCATTCCCACCCACTGACTTCTTTTAGGAGTAACGATGGGGCTCTATCTCATCTCTAAGCACTCATGGGAACAAAAGCTTTTGGAAGAGACGTGACAATTCACCATTCATTTTGGGGGGAAGGCTAAAAATAGTAAGGCTTAGAGATAATCCATTTACTCAGCTTACCAGTTATAAACCACTGCTTTACTGAATATGAATTACAGTAGGCTGATCTTAAAGACATTTCAGAACTAACCTCCAATAACCTCTTCTGCATCATGTCCCCGGCTAACTGTCCATCTGGATTAAGGCAAAAAACTCAAGGTCCAGCTAACACACCTCTGAAGCTGGTGGAAGCATTCTAGCTACCTCAGTGTTAACAAAAGGATACATGTTCCATACAGTTCCATACACATGAACTGCTTAAGCAGCTATCTTCAGCTTGAAACAAATCTGTCCAGGGAAATTAGAGGCAGTGTTCTGACTGCGGTGGGGGAAGGGTAAAGAAGAAAAAAGTTAGCTTTTACTTTTTTCTCTGTAGTAACAGCATTATTTCTCTTCAAACTTTGAAAAACTACTGAAAATGCTAAATGTTCTAAAAGTACCAAGGCCAAAAAGAGCTTTTAAATTGTTTTCCACTCATGAACACACTGCAGTTGTTTTCACATAAACCTAAAGACAACTCAAAGGGATCCTAAATGGTACACTGTGTTCAGAATCCACAGAGTTAGCTAAGCAGGTAGGATATTTGGTTTTCTGATTTCTGTCAGGGAATTTTTGTTTCTGGATTTTGTTTTTGACAGAGAAGTTACAGGAGCATCAGAAAAGGATTGGGTTTGGGTTTTTTGTTTTTTTTTTTAAATTCAACAAGTTCCAAAAAGTTCTCTGATCATCCTTCTAACTTTATTTGGACTACATCTCTAATCTAGTCCATGGTCCATATCCTTCTCAGAGAAAAAAGATAATTCCCAGTCAGCATAAGCTTCTTTGGCAGAACAACTTGTAATAGGTCTGTGATAGCTGATTTTCAACCATCTTTAAGTAGGAGTGTTAATTTATCCACACATCAGTTTTTCAAGTGGTTAAACTAGAGATTTCACCCAACTCAAGCATTCTGAAAATGATTCTCAATATTAAACAGATACTTACATTTAAATTAGAAAACTCGAGGTGATCTTGAGACCAACTGGGAGTATGCATATGAAATCCTACATTACTCTTCATGAATCAAATGAGAGAACTGGACTAGAATGTCTACATATCTTTCAACTCTGACATTCTATAATCCCAAGATCCTTGGAAAATGGCAGCAAATAAGACAGGAATGAAGGTCAGACCTGCCATCAATGGTCAGAATGCTGCTGTGCTAAACTGAGAAACTGCTAAAGATTAGTTTTTCCAGGGTAACCCACTGTTAAAGAATACACATCTCAGTGCCTGGCACACAGTAGGTATCAATAAACATTTATTGAGTGAATGTAAATTTCTTCCTTAGCATCTGAGGTAAGGCATCCAAGGAATTTAAGCTGTGACCACCTCCAAAAGGATGCTTTTATCTTACGAAGAGTGTCAGGATTTTCGAAAAATAACAATATGGGGACTCTCTTGGGCTTTGTAAACCAAGCAGAATTTGTCCACAATCATCTGGGCATACAGCAATATCAACAGGGTTAGAAACAAATACATCTTACGACCCTATTTTCAAGACATGTAGCCTTATCAGAATCAGAAAACATAGTGTTAGTGCGGCAAGTTTCTGAAGAGAGTATAGGAAACAGTCTTCTAGAGTATTTCAATTTGTGATTAAAAAAAATCTTTCATCTTCTAAGTATGCCCTTTTGGGTGTGCAAGGCAAAAAACACAAGTTAATAAAAGTCTAGTTATAAATTCAGTGAGTCTAAGAAACAATGACAACACCTTGCTCCTAAATATTCCAATATCCCAGGGGTCTGTCTGTTTTTTAAACATAACAAAAGCACTGGACACTTGCTGGTTGAACTTGCACTGCCTCCTTCGATGTACTCCTGTTGAGCTATCTTTAAGAGACCCTTGTCCCTACCCACTCTTGTCACACAAGCAACAAAAATGAAAACTGCACATAACAGTGGCCAAAGAGCCAACTTTTGAAAGTTATGCACATTAGCACATACTAAAGGGAGTCAAAATACAAACTTTAACCATTTAAAGTGTGTACACTGATCACTAAGTACTTAGTATAAAAGTAGGACAGGCTGGTAAATGACTAGAAAAAATGTTGGCTCCCTGGCTTTCTGAACCTGCCTGTTCACAAGACTGCTTTCTGGAAAGAAGTTTTTAATGGGGTTTCCTTAACCACAATGTGGCAGAACTATGCAGACACATCAAATTCAAGAAGACTTTTTCCCCCCTTTTCTCCTTTTGATTTTTGTTCTACCAGTGGCATTGCCACCGTGTGTCAAGAACCCAAAGAGTTTAGGGTGAGGGGGAGGAATGTCACAATTGCAGAGGCCTGATTACTATGCAGAAAACACCGCCCTACCAGACAGACGTGCCAATGAACCGCCCTTGGGAAGAGGAGCCAGGGTACAGTCTGTGGTGGTGAACAAAAGGGGTGATGTACTGTGGAATTAGCTTCAAAAAGAATTCCTCATCTCCAGAGTTTCTGGATTTCTGGGCAAGAGCAGCAGTTAGTCATTAACTGAGACCATTATTGACAACCAAGGAAGATGCTCTGATCAGCCTCCTGTCAAACTACACAGAATTCCAGTCTTCAAACCCTCAGTACCAAATTAGTTGTTTTCTGACCCTGTCCCACCTCTTTATTTATTTATTTATTTATTGTGAGAGAGGAAGGGGGAAGGGCAGAAGGAAGCAGAGAATTTCAAGCAGGCTTCACGCTGTCCACACACAGCCCGAAGCAGGCCTTGAACCCATGAACCTGGAGATCATGACCTGAGCTGAAATCAAGAGTTGGATGTTTAATGGACTGAACCACCCTGGCACCGCCTCTTTTAATGTATAATTGCTCTGTTTCAGACCAAAGTTGTTTTGTGTCACAAACTTATTTTACTCATAATTCTTACATTTAAAAAATCCAAAAATTTTATCAATGACAATTTGCAAAGCAATTAATTAGCAGGTACCACATGCTCACATTACAAAATAGATTTTGTTTTCTGTGCGTTTTTTTTTTTTTTGAGTGATGTGAAAGCACCACATTTTACAAAATAAATGCATCTTGTGACTTCTCCTTTAATTAGGTTTTCTTCTAATTTTCGGTCTTACTTCAACCTCATGCTACATTTCCATGTTCACCCTCCCCCAACTCCCCATCCCAGCCTGGTCCCTCATTTTATCTAAGCAGGTTATCAAAACAGGAACCATCCCATTTAGCACCCCCTCTGCTAAAACAAAACAAAAGCAAACAAACCGTCTCTTTCTAGGGTAATTCTAATCATCCCCAAACCATTTATGAAATTAAGATAATTAGATCTAAAACCCATCTTTTTTTTTTTCCACTAAAGTATCATCTTAGGCAAGCTCTTAATTGATCTACGCTTGTTTCCTTTTCTGAGAAATGAGTAACTTTTAGGGTATGGATTAGACATATGTATCTGAAACACAGTATGTATGCAAAAAATCAACAGTAAACAGAATATAACTACAAACTTCACTTAACTCAGAAAGCTTATTTTGGCCTAAGGAATATCTTACCCTTAAAAATGAAAATTAGTAGAGCTAAGAGGCCATGTCCACGTGGAACAGTGTGAAGAAAATCTGCAACAGAGAAGCATTTGGCTTTAAATAAATACTCTTTTCTCTCTCCTCACTGAGCCATCATGATCCACAGGTGGGTGAGGCACAACAAAATGGGAGAAGGCTCAAAATCACTTCCCATTCACAACATTTAGATATGGCACAGGAGGGCATCCCTAAAGGGATGAACTGGAATTAAGACAACACTCTAGATATTTAAAAAGGACCCAAATAAAACACACTGAAAAGCAAAAGCAAAACAAAACAAACAAAACCCTCAAAAACTTAAGGGGTCTGAAACATCCAAGCTGGCTGTTTTCTTTGGCAAAATTCACAGGCAGTTCAGTTCTAGCACAGACCCTACAACTATAACATTTATTTGTGGCCCAAACACAACTTGCCCAGATATAGGTCAATGTCAAACATAGTATTATGTCCTAATAAATCATATGAAGCCTCCAGACTTCAATACAGTTTTAGAATAGGACTATTCACTTACTTTAGGCAAAAGCAGGTCTCTGTTGAGTGTTATCTAAATCCAGAAAAAACACAAAATATGCTGGCAAGTTCTTCCACACAGTCACGCAAAAGTTTAATAATCCACACAAACTTAACCTGCCACTGAAGGAATCCAATGTTTTTACCTCATTTACCCACCAAGAAATAAAATGCTATCTTTCAGTTTCCTTTTATTACTTACTGTATCTACCATAATTCTAGACTTTCAGGAGCAAATCTTTCCTAAAATATCTATGTAATAAAATCTTGATTGTTTAAAATATGTTTTTCTCTCTAGTACCTTCTAACCTCCTTAGTAAAGTAAATTCTGCATGATGTTGACATGTCTTCTGAAAATCACTCAAATCAGAATTGGACATCACCATTTTAGTCAAAGAAGTCTGAGGGGTCGATATTGTTTGCATTTGATTGTTCTCAACATCATGTTCTTTCAGAGTTGCCTAAGCTACCATTCTTGGTCAAATTCATAGTCAAAGATTCTTCTAGGAGTTCTCAGACCTGTAGATATTTCCATGATTGTTATAAAAATACTTTTTTAAATAAAAAATGTTGTCTAAATGTAACACATAGAGAAATCTGTATTTCAAAAATAAAATGAAACTCTGAGGTTCAATAAAGTTGACAGATTCCAGGGCCCTTCTACTGCCCTGGAGGAAAGTTGTGATACACGTTTGGGGAAAGCTGCACAGGCTGAGCTCAAAGAAAATACCCCATCCCAAACTCCCCGAGTGGTCATCCGTCTCTCCCCCATTAAGCAGAATTCCCTTCCTGCATTTTCTTATACCAAAAGTAACTCTTGGTAAATTAGGTCGTATATAACACCTGGATGTAAGAATGACAAGCTTGACGTTCAATACTACACTTTCCTTCCTAGGCCAAAAGGTGTGTGACTGTTCTAGATACTTAATGTTAAGATCACTGGTGTGGTAAGCATCATGCTAAACTGGGAAAAATGAAATGAGAAGATTTTATTTATCATACCTGAGAAAGTGAATAGTTTTCATGGATGCTGCTTTGCTTAATCTGCTCATTTCAGTTAATTATTAGTCTTTGGCAACAAACTTGCAGAAGGTATTTAAATGGCTGAATGAAATAATTCTTACAACTTTAAAAAGAGAAATGCCAGATTCTGCCAGCCTCCTTAATTTATTTGTAAGAATAGGGTCTATCTTTGTCACAGGACACTAACTGAGCACCAAGTCAGTAAGCACAATCTCTTCTGAAATCATCCAATCTCCTACAGAGTGATTGTGCCATTCTAATAAAACAATTTTTACTGAGATCATCCTGATTCATCTTTTTTTTTTTTAATTTTTTATTTCTAGGAGAGAGAGAGAGACAGTGTGAGCAGGGGAGGGTCAGAGAGAGAGGGAGTCACAGACTGAAACAGGCTCCAGGCTCTGAGCTGGCAGTCAGCACAGAGCCCGACGCAGGGCTCGAACCCACGAACCGCGAGATCATAACCTAAGCGAAAGTCAGACGCTTAACCGACTAAGCCACCCAGGCGCCCCCATCCTGATTCATCTTAAATATGGTATCCACAGATGAAGAAAACAAGTAACTACAGATTTCAAAACACAAAGAGGAAAAAAATGTCTTACACTGGAAGGAATGTCAGTTTGCCATATTCTACCAGAAAGTAATTTTCAAACCAAAGGTTTCATTTGTCTCAGAAAACAAATACATTCAGGTTTTGGTAGATAAATATTATTCTCACTGTATTATCCTTTCAAAATCACTACCTAGTCACACTGAGAAAAATACTAAAACACTTTAGTATAAGAAGGGAGAAAAAAAGCATCTACTGCTATACCTACTCTTAACAAGGACTATACTTAACTTTCATCTCTAAGAGTCAAAAATGAGCTACTATACTGATAAGACACATATATGCTCTCTCTCACATATATTGCTTATATCAATTGGTTTTTTAAAAAAGTGATTCACATCTCAAAGGTTTGTTTTTCTTTGTTTATGTCTATTAGTGATGGCAGCATACGCATGTTTAATTCTTCTCGATGAACAGGAGGTAGAAAAGAGACAACGCACAAGAAAAGGCAGACTGAGTGATTTCTTGTAATTTACTGGACCCAAGTTTTTTGGGGTTTTTTTTGGAAAAAAGATCTTTTTTTTTTTTTTTAAAGTAATCTCAGTGCCCAGTGTGGAGTTTAAACTTACAACCCTGAGATTAAGAATCCCATGTTTCACCAACTGAGTCAGCCAAGCACACCTCTGTACCCATCTTATACCAAATCTCAGGCTCTACTAAATCACTTCAGCAGAGTTCCAAAATTCATATAAAATATAAAAATAAGATTTTAGTGGTACCTCCACTATTCTGAAAGATTTTCTTAGGCTAAGTGGGACTGGAAAATAGTCGAGTTGTAAGTATATGTGGCTAGAGGAGGGGTATGGTAGAGATTAACAAGGATTTTTTTGAAAGTAATAATGTTCTGTGTTGGCAAGGGTATGAGAAATGGATAACTGGACACTTTCATACACTGCTGGTAGAATTTTAACAGGACAGAGATATTAGAGGAAGAAAAACAAAGCTTTAAAATTCTGCATACTCTGAGGTATCAATTCCACTTCTACAAATAAAAGCATGGGGAGGGGGAGAGGGGAAGGGGGGTGATGGGCATGGAGGAGGGCACTTGTTGGGATGAGCACTGGGTGATATATGGAAACCAACGTGACAATGAACTATTTAAAAATGGAAAGAAAAGAAAGAAAGAAAAGAAAAAAGAAAAGAAAGAAGGAAAGAAGGAAAGAAGGAAAGAAGGAAAGAAGAAGGAAAGAAGGAAAGAAAGAAAGAAAGAAAGAAAAAGAAAGAAAGAAAGAAAGAAAGAAAGAAAAAGAAAAGAAAAGCCGATGTGCATGAAGGCTTACCTGTAAAGGTTCTTATCAGTATATTTATAACAGCAAAAAAAAAAAAAAAAACTTTAAGGAAAAGAGCTTTAATCCACCTAGAAATAACCAGCTGAATAAATGACATATTTATTGTATACAATGAAGAAAAAGTCATACAAATGGAATATTATGCCGTCATTAAAATGAAGTCATTGGGCATTTATCCCAGAGAAAAACTTACATTCAATTTTTTTAATGTTTATTTATTTTTAAGAGAGAGACAGACAGACAGAAAGAATCTGAAGCAGGCTCCAGGCTCTGAGCTGTCAGTCCAGAGCCCGACATGGGGCTCAAACTCACAAACAAGAGATCATGATCTTAGCCAAAGTCAAACATGTAACCAACCGAGCCACCTAGACACTCTGAAAAAAACTAATCTTCACAAAAAATATGTATACAAATGTTCATATAAGTTTTATTCAAAATAGCCAAAAGCTAGAAAACCCAAATATGCAATCAATTGATAAGTGGATAATAAAATGTGATATGTCCATAGAGTGGCATACTAGACAGCAATGAACAGAAACTACTGATACATGTAATTTTCTGGATGAATATCCAGAGAATTAGGCTGAATGGAAAAAGCCAATCTGAAAGCTCACACAAACTATATGATTACACTTATATAACATTCTTGAAATGACTGTATTATAAAAATGGAGAACGGATTAGTGGTTGCCAGGGGCCAGGGTGGAGGTGAGAGAAAGGAGGTGGATATGGGCTAAGAGAATCCTTATGGTGATGGAAATGGTCTGTATCTAGACTGTATCAATGCCAGTAAATTGGCTGGGTGTACCATAGTTTTACAAGATATTATCAATGGGAGAACCTGGGACCTCTATTATTTCTTACAACTGTATGTAAGTTTACAATTATCTCAAAATAAGACATTTAATTTTTATTTTTTAATTTTTTAATGTTTATTTTTGAGAGAGAGAGAGAGAGAGAGAGAGATGGACAGAAAGAGAGGGAGACACAGAATCTGAAGCAGGCTTGAGGCTCTGAGCTGTCAGCACAGAGCCTGATGTGGGGCTCGAACTCATGAATAGAGAGATCATGACCTGAGCCAAAGTCAGACGTTTAACTGACTAAGCTACCCAGGCGCCCTGGACATTTACATTTAAAAAATGAATTCATTAACTATTTAGTGGCATGGAAAAGTATAATCCCTCCTCCTCCCTTATGAAAATTAGTCAAGATATCAAACTACCAAGTTCCTGAGGCTTAAGGGAGAAACCACGAGTTAAAGCTATAGGTATAACACATAATCCCAATCAACCAAACCAAGAAATGAGCACAAAGAAATGTAAACAATAAATTGCAGAATTATAGGTGATTTTTATTTTCTTCATTTTTGCAATCTGTAGTTTTCAAATGTTTTCAATGAACACAGATACTCTAATAATAAAAGGAAATAAAATTTTTTTGAAAAGTAAATGTTATTCTTTCTTTTTTTTAATAGTTTATTGTCAAGTTGGTTTCCATATAACACCCAGTGCTCATCCCCAAAAGTGCCCTCTTCCATGCCCATCACCCACCTTCCCCTCTCCCATCAGCCTTCAGTTTGTTCTCAGCATTCAAGAATCTCTCATGGTTTGCCTCCCTCCCTCTCCCCAACTATTTTTCCCCTTCTTCTCCCCCATGGTTAAAAGGAAATAAATTTTTAAAGGTTTTATCTATGAATATCAATTTGTGCTAACTGGTCTTCTCAGGTAACACAACTAGGTTTTGTCAGTAATCTTAAAGTGAATGGCTTAAAGGAAAAAACAAGTTTAACTACGTGCGGTGATGGATGTTAACTAAACCTACTGCAGTAATCACTTTGCAATCTACACATATTAAGTCATTATGTTGTAGGCCTAAAACTAATACAGTGTTATACGTCAATTATAGCTCAATAAAAAATAAAGTAAATAAGTGAATGGCTTATGCCTCTGAAGTCTTGAAAACACAGGAATATCCAGGGGCAAGATGTGCTGAGCAGCAACTCAATCTTGCCCAAAGAGAAGGCTGATTCAGATTCACATGGGTCTCCAAGAACTGGCCACCGAATGTTTTCTTGTTGGAATGTGACTACGTTCTATTCTATTCTATAGAATACCTTTAACATCTGTATTCTATTCTGAAAGAAAAACTGAAATGGGACAATTCACATCTACAGTCAAGAATAACTGAGATTGAAGGATGCTGGAATCTGTCTGAAGAAATGAAATAGCCCTTAACAGAAATAATTGTATCTAATGGATGTACAGGGGGCTTGCTTCTCAAGATATTTATTTAAAGACATTTCTAAGTCTGTGAGTCAGATTTTAATGTACTAAATGTTTCTTTGCTTTTTTAAAAGGAAAAATTAGAACGATTTTAGAAAAGTAAACCGACTAAACTGCAATAAAAATTTGGGATGTCAAACTTGAGAAAGTCTTGTGGCAGATGATAAGGAAAAAGACTAGAAGCATCTGTGAGAAAGTACAACATTCCCACTGAACGCTAGAGGATGGCATATATTGGATGAAAGGGCATTATGAGAAGTCTATAATCTTAAACTATTTATGGTGCTTGACTATTAACTACTGAATACCGTTCAAATAAGACAACTGTGTTCAAAATGTAAATCCACCAACTATGGTTGTAATACAAACACATACACACAAACATAGACACTATTCTAGGCATAGCTGAGCACATACAGTACAGAAATTAATATATTTTTGGTACTAGAATAAACAACAAAGTTAGTACACCCAGAAGGATTCTATTTTTCTCCTTTATATAAAATTGCCCTGTCTTATGAGAAAATCCCCATTAAAAAAAGGTTAGGTTTTTAAAGAACACTCCTGAATCTGTTTCAGTTCAGAAGCGTCATTTACAGGGGCACCTGGGTGGCTTAGTCGGTTAAGCGACCGACTTTCGCTTAGGTCATGATCTCGCGGTTCGTGGGTTCGAGCCCCGCGTCCGGCTCTGTGCTGACTGCCAGCTCAGAGCCTGGAGCCTATTTCAGAGTCTATATCTCCCTCTCTCTCTGACCCTCCCCTGCTCACGCGCTCTCTCTCTCTCTCTCTCCTAGAAATAAATAAAAATATTAAAAAAAAAAAAGAAGCGTCATTTACTTATTACCTAGAATAACAACAGGGGAAAAGGAAGAAGGAAGAAGGGGAATAAAGCAACTTGCTCTCATAGTTATTGTAATCTAGCAATGAGCAAATAGCACTCATCTAAGTTTCTAATGAACTCAGTTTGCACCTCAAGTTTCTTATAGAATAACTGCTGGTAATCTTTTTTATTAATTACATCTAAAAAGAAAAGGGAGAAAGAACATGCACAGATGAGAATTTGAGAAATTCCTTCCTGGTCATCAGAAGCCACAACTGAAAGAGGTAGAGGGTCATGTGTGAAGAGACACAGTGCCCCTGCCCTAAGTCGGAAGTCTCCAACCACCACCAGGTTGTAGTAACAGGAAAAGAGACTTATCAACCATCTGCATCTTGCTATAGAATTCTGGTTGGCATTCCTGGAAGCCATTTGTCTGCCAAACCAATTCCATGAACGGGAGCCTTCCCAGAACATATTAAGAATTCTTTCCCTAAATTTCTGTTTCCATGATGGTGAATTTCCAGTAAGTCAATCACCATAGAATGTGTGACACTTCTCCCTCTCCGTTCCCACCACCAAATCTGGACAGCCCTGAAACCTTTGGAATTATGCTTCTGACTCATATTGTACTTAGCTTGTTCAAGAGAAAGTTCTGATTCCTGCCCTGTTTCCCAGAAGGCTCCAGCACAAACAGCTGGTTCAGAGCAATGGGTCAGTGTGTCCCAGAGGCTCTTCTGTGCACATCCTGCTTGTGGTTGCCTTAGTTCAGTTTATCACTCAGCAAGTGCTTGGTAATCCCCTGTCATCCCCACCCTACAAATGTCCGTATCAGCAGAGCTGGGTAGCAACAAGTCAGCAGAATTCAGCCAATCAATCCATTCCTTCTCTGGAACTGAGGTGACTCAAGTAAAGATCAAGAAACTACTGAAGAACACAATTCTGGCAGAAAGACTGCTTCAAGACTGAGAGAAGCACAGGGATTTTTCCCTCCCTAAACTGGGGGAGATAGATGAAGGGAAGATCAAGATGAAGAAGGCAAGGACTACAGGAGATGTGCAATAGGATTTGTACAGTAGTACATTATACATATACAATATGTATATTAAGAGCTGCAGAGGAACTGGATCCTTAAAGGAAAATATATGCCCCACCAAATAATTGGGAACCTCAAAACTCCATAAGGGGAATTATATTTTTATTAAAAATTTTTCTTGCTTGATTAGAATGTTCAAAAATTCCCGCTTAGAATTTATGGGCTTAGAAGAGGCTATTTAACAAATATGGATGACTAGAAGTAGTTTCAGCAAAGGAAGAAGAATCACTAATTTAAAAAAAAACAAAGCATAAATTCTAATTTTAGGACCTCTTTAGTACTCTAGTAGGTGGCATGTGATGGACTCTGTGATACATCTTAAGAGTCAGGCAGACCTAAGTACTTATTAAAAATTAGAGGAAACATGAGGTTTGTTCCTGAAATAGCTCTCTGGCTACTGCACATGCTGTGGCTGGACTCAGCCACATAAAGGTCTACAGTATGAGCCACCAAAGCCTATTAATACTAGAGAATATCTGTGTAAAAAAAAATTCCTTGAAACATATTAAACATGGAGTATCTAACCAAGAAAATGCTGGGCTCAGGGGACTGATAACCATGCATAATGGCATCAAAGTACCCCTGTGCCCTGCACTGCTAGCTTAAATTTAGCCCGTGGAGTCCCTAATTTCACAAAGTCATTATCCAGAATGGGTATGAATACCACAAGGCAGCTCAGAGATGTCCTGATCCAATTAAAGACAGCATAATGATTTTGTTTAATAATAAAGCAATTTTTCTTAAATGAGCATCCTTGCAGCTAAAAAGAAAAATGCTTTCCACATTCAGAATCACAACCAATTTTTTTATGCCTAAGCCCGCATTACCTATTATCAGCCTGGTGGGCTTCTGGATTAATGGGGACAAAGTTGTTGAAAGAGTAAATCTCTAGGGTGACGCTGTTTTTAATGGCTCAATCAAGCAGTCTCAGGTCTGCCTCTCTTTCTCATGTAGCCACAGTAAGAACTTACACAACCTCTGAGCTGTGTGTCTCTCAGCAAAGCCCAACATCACCCATATTCCAGTACCGCCTTCTCTGGGGCAAGTGAAGGCACAGCTGCATGACCTAGTTATGTTCTCACTTAGCTGCTGCTACCCCCAGAATGAAATTTTCTCTCCAGTCCTTTGGCATTCTCTGCTTATTGTGGTTCAGGATATCATCCATACCTCAGACTCTAAAAAGTTAGAAAGGACCACTTTATCTAGTTTAAGCATTTCACTTCCCAAAGGTGTGTTCTGCAGATAACTGTTTTCTGCATTAAAAAAAAAAAAACAACATCCTTTGGACCCAAAGCTGTTTGGAATATGCTGGATTCAACTATGTAAAATAGGTTAGTTAGTTAGTTTGTTTGTTTTTTACTGCAGGACTTCTCAGGAACGTCAGCCTGCAGATATGTGTCTTGAAACCCCCAAAGGGCAACAGCATATTAAGTATTCTCCAAACTCACTAAACCACAGATCTCTTTTTAAATAAAATGTGGAAACAGTCTAAGGGTTCTAGATTCTCCTCCCAAACGTCCTATAATTTTGCTTATGAACAGGTGCACCTATACCTCTCTCTTTCCCCTAAATGTCCCTTCTCAGTGCTCCTATCTCTGATATCTGTTTCCTGTGTAAACTTTCCCACCCCCTTGCAAACATTTTCCGTCCCTGCTTATAGAACATACTTGAGCCGTTCATCCTTCAACAACCTGTAACTTTTTAAGTAATCTGGACACTTCCCCTGATATCTGAGTCCACACTACTATTTTCATTTGAGCAATTTTTCTAATTACAGTATTTACCTTTTTTTTAATTTTTATTTTTTAGAGAGCGTCTGTGTGAGCAGCAGAGGCAGACAGAAAGAATATTAAGCAGGCTCCACACCCAGCATGGTGTCCAACTTGGGGTTTGACCCTGAGATCATGCCCTGAGCCCAAATCAAGAATTGCACACTTAACGGAGTCACTGGAACCCCTTAGAGTATTAACCAGGAGTTCATGGATGGGATTTAGAGGGTCTCTAAGCCTCTGAAATCAGACGCAAATAAGATGCAAAATGTCTTATGTAACCACACTTTTCTGGAGATAGGCAATACAACTTTTTCAAAGGGGTCAATTACTTCTCAAAACAGCAAATAGCAAACATGGTATTATAAAAATGCTTTTAATGCTAAGGGATAATTGAATGGAGAGGAGAAATATAAAAAAGTCATGCTTTTGATCTTTATGGTAAAATAGTACATACTGACAGATTATAAGTTTGGGGGGTATTCTTCAAAGTAAGGGAACATTTTAGGAAGAAAAATAAGGGTAGGTTTATACAACAAGGACATGAGAAAGTAAACAAGGTCTACGCAGGGTCTGACAGAATGATGGGGAACAGGGCTGTCACCATTAAAATATTTATTTTACTAAAATATCAAAATGTTCTATACTTGGCTCATTAATACAAAATCAATGTCCAGCAGAAATATGAAGCTTATCACTAATAAAGTACAATGGTGACTTGGCCTGTTAACACCCAGCAGGTCCCTCATATCATGTGGTTTTACAGAGGTCATTATTTCATGTAGAGGCAAAAAACTCCCTTAGATAGGACAGGATTTGCTACAAACAGAAAAGCAGGTTTTACCCTACGTCTTAGGAATGAGACATTAAGAAGGCAGATTCTATAAGGTTTCTCAAAAACCTTATAGAATTAAATTTGCTAATTCTTTTCTAGAGTAAGTAACCAACCTTTGGGAATTGTAGGAACAAACGTGCCTTTCCTCCAAAAAAAAAAAAAGCATATTTCAAAGACAGAGAGAACATCAAATAATAAAAGGGTCCCCTGTACCCAATAGCTTGTATTGAGTTTTTTAATAACAAAAACTTACCTTATAACTCATACAATGACTATACTTGGGAAATTAATTCAACATAATAAGCCCAAAGTTTTCTATATCACTAAATTCAGTTTAGGTAGAAGAGTTTGAGAGGTGAGTTATACTAAAAAGTATTTCTGGGGTGCCTGGCTGGCTCAGTCAGTGGGGCATGTGACTCTTGATCTCGGGGTTTTAAGTTGAGCCTCATGTTGAGGTATAGAAATTTCTTAAAAATAAAATTTTAACAGGTGCTTGGGTGGCTCAGTCAGTTAAGCATATAAACTTGGCTCAGGTCATGATCTTATGGTTCGTAAGTTTGAGCCCCACATCAGGCTGCCAGCACAGAGCCTGCTTTAGATCCTCTATCTCCCTCTCTCTCTGCCCCTCCCTGCTCACACATACTTTCTCCTTCTCAAAAATAAACATTTTTAAAAAAAATAATAAAATAAAATCTTTTTTAAAAGCATTTTTACTTTACCTCCTTCTCCAGAAGTATTTTCAGTATTCCTGAAAGCTATTTGCATTCCACATCACTACCTAGAAACACTATATACTCACACTCTATAAACCCAACAAAAAAATAAGCAAGAGGCTCTTGGCCTCAAGAACTCGTGGCTTGACAAGAGTTTACAAAACCCAGCTGCCTGAGGGATGAGTGAGTAGGAAGGGTGGAAGTCACACCCCTCACCCCAAAAAAAATCTCTCCTTGAGCACAACATTAAGATATCAGGAGGATGAACTGAACTCTGAGTTCTTGCTAGTGCTGTCTGGGGAACCACTGTGAAGATACCTTGGATCACGAAAAGTCTCCACCAAAAATCACATACCTTCCCTTGTCACCACAGACCACTCATACAGGTTCTGAAATGGCTTCCAGGAGCACACACAGGAAGAGAGCCGCCCACAAAACTGCTCAGGT
Source organism: Proteles cristata cristata (assembly GCA_017311185.1). Lineage (NCBI taxonomy): Eukaryota > Metazoa > Chordata > Mammalia > Carnivora > Hyaenidae > Proteles > Proteles cristata. The sequence continues at coordinate 240,508 of JAESUZ010004656.1, read as the reverse complement.
AAAGCCCATTCTTATTTCACTGCATAGGGCCGGCAGGAGTCAGTTTGGAAAGAGCTGGAGCTCTGTCAGATTCAACAAAGCCAGATTTGGGGCTGAGAGGCTGGGCTGTCCTAAACTCCTGCACCGGCTGAGTCACTGGGACACACAACACGCCAGATTCAGAGGCCCAAGGGACTCAAGGGGGCACAGAAGCCACGGGCCACCACCCAAGAGGCAGGTTCGGATTTGCCATCTATATTCTTGGGAGTTTAGAAAGCAGTAATTCAAAAACAGTGTGGCAAAAAAGCCAGAAGAAGAGGGCCAGAGAGGGAGGCAAGTGCAAGGAGGGAAATGGGGCTGATGTGGGGAAGGAGGAAAGGAGTAATCGGATGCATCTTACCTCACAGATACCTTTGGGGAACATGGATGATGCTACTACGGTCCATACCTTTATTCTATTAATAAGGAACCAAAACTCCAGTAACTTGACAGCTTTGTTTTCTTCATTTGGCATTTAAATCTTAGAGTATGGAACATGCTTTTGATATTCTACAACTCCCCTGAGAAGGAAAAAGAGAACGAGGACTCTCATATTTTCTTCTCTAAAGCTTTGCAAATATCACCTATTTTTATTTTGAAAAAAAAAAAAAAAAAGCTTAAATCAATCTAAGTATCTCAAGCTGCCCTTCCCACCCCGCCCCCCCATTTGAAATTTATTTGCCTACAACTGTTTGGGGAGGGAAAAAAAAAAAAGAGGGAAGAATATCCACATACAGCTTTGTGCCATCTCTCTTCTCTCTGCTTGAGTAGTTTTAAGAACAGTCCAAGTTAACACAAACACAACACAAACATAAAACCTAAAGACGTCCAAAAGAAATACATAGCAAAGGAAAAAATATTTACTTTTCCCTCCCCACCCCCCAATTATTTAGCTTTCCTCAGGCACAGTAACAACCTTTACTCAGTCTCTCAAGCTCATCTATTTAAAAACAGTAAAATCTAAAATATCTGCACACCCTATTTCACAATCAACATCTTTTGATAAACTAGGAAATAAAAGAACATCTTGTTACTATAAAGTGTAATCCTCCCTAAGAAAAAAAACACTTGTACCAAATCCAGCTAACATGATCCATTAAGAACAAGCTAGTTCGAGGGGCTCCCGGCTGGCTCAGTCGGTTGAGCATGGGACTCCTGATCTCAGGGTCATGAGTTCGAGCCCCACGTTGGGGGTAGAGATTACATTAAAGAACAAGCTAGTTCTTTCTTAGAGGCTAACCTTGACTGTACATGGAAGACCTGAACTCTAAAAACACTCAGCAATATTCCTGATACTCCATGTTCAAATAACGCACTAAGTCATACATTCCTATGCATTCACACGTTTCTCTGAGAATATACTAGAGAGAAGCCCTCTCGAGGTTCTGATGGTGTGGAGATTGAGATTAAAGACTGGAGACCAGTGAAAGCACGGAGAACCCTTACCTGGGCCCCTCCTCCCCCCACTGAATTACTACTGCACAGCCTCTCAACAAATGGCTTCTCAGACTCTGACACCACAACAAATGTGCAACCTGAGGCCCCAGCTGTGGCAGACAAATGCCAGAAGCAAAATCCATGACACTTAGCGTTCACACAGAAGCTTACACAAGTGTGAGGAACCACAGCACAATTATCTGAGGAACATACACCCTTTTCCCACACATATACATTCATGCTTCTACCACACTTCCATTCCAAAAGGCCAGCAATGCTTACCAAACTTACTTGAAAAATAATTTCAAGTAAATTTAAAATTCATTCTTGTTTGCTACTAACAAGGACTGCTAAGTTCCTCAAAGAATTTTTATTGCTCAAATCAAGAAAGGTCGGGGGAGACAAAAGAAAAACGAAGACCCTTGTGTAAGCATAAATTAAAAAAAAAAATAGCTGAAGAAACATGAAAGCAAAGGGCCTAGTTACAGTGCTCAGTGCTACAACCAAACCAAAACAAACAAACAAAACACAACAACAACTGGTCAAAATGTAGTATCTGTTCTTCAAGAAATCCCAACCATACCCTTTCCTGAACTTTTTCTTTTTAAATCAACTTTACTGAAGTATAATTTAACACCAAAAAAAAAAAGCACCCATTTTAAGCATACTTAGATGAGTTTTGGCAAATGTACATACCAATATAACCACCACAATAATGATATAGAACATTTTCATCTCCCTAGAGAGTTCCCTTATTGCAGTCAATCTCCTACTACCCATGGCCCCCGGCAATCACTGATCTGCTGTCACCATGGGTTAGTTTGACCTTTTCTAGAACTTCATATAAACGGGAACAAACAGTTTGTACTGTTCTATTCCCTTTGTATCAATATACCACAATTTCCCAAACTTTTTTTTAAAACAAAAAAGCAGTGTTGGGATGAGCACTGGGTGTTGTATGTAAGTGATGAATCACGAGAATTTACCCGCAAAACCAAGAGCACACTGTATACACTGTATGTTAGCCAACTTGATAATTATATCAAAAATAAAATGAAAAATGAAACAAAAAGGCAGCAATGATTAACTTTAAAACACATACATAAAACTTTTTAAGAATACCATTATTTCTTTTTGTTAAGGTAGCTGGTACCCATAAGTAACTATATGAAGGGCAGACCACAAAACCTTTGGCTTCAGAAACACGAAGTGTTGTTTTGTTTCACCTCCCTATACAATAACTTGTTCAATGGAAAGAAAAACAATAACCTTAGATTTTTGTTTACTGCCAGCTCAAGATGTCATTCCAAACTACTGAAGAACTATGAGGAAACTCTCCTAGTAAATTTTCATGTGCTACTTCCTGAAAGCCTGACTGAAAAGTGAACTTCAGGACTGTAGTTTAATATGGTTCTGATCTTTCTGCTTTTGCCTGGTTAGCGAGAATTTTGGATTTTATGCTGGTTCCTGAGTTAGCCTACCAGCAGAAGGATATAATAGGATTACCCCAAGAAGTCCCATTTAGAAAAGAAAATAAATAGAGCATTTAAATTTTGTTTAACCTAACCTAAACCACGAAGACTACTGTTATTTCCAAGAGAACATAATTTGGGAAACACTGTTCTAACAGATATAATGCACATCCCCCACATGGTACTTAGCTTTAAGATGGATGCCTGTCTGTAACAGACATGGCTATACCCTGAATGTAAATGGACCACTCTTACCCAATTGTTGGGTACAAAGCTGAAATCAGAGTTTCTCGGGGCACCTGGAAACTGGCTTAGTCGGTTAAGCATTAGACTCGATTTCAGCTCAGGTCATGATCTTGCAGTTCGTGAGCCCTGTGTAGGGCTCTACACTAACAGTGTGGAGCCTGCTTAGGATTCTCTCTCCTCTCTCTCTGCTCCGTCCCTGTTCGTGCACTTGAGTGCACGCTTTCTCTCTCTCAAAATAAATAAACCTAAAAAAAAAAGTTTCTCAAGATACTGCAGTGAGTCCCAGCCACACCTGTGAAATGGAAAACTCTAATCCTTAGAAGCAAAGGAAATCCGTGTACCCTCAGCCCCCACTGCCTTTCTCATGACCAAGCAGGTCTTTAGAACAGTCACAAAGGTAGGCAGCAACATCTTCTAAAGGAATAGGCCTGGACTGAGAAGGCTACTTCCTGTCCACACTGCCTAACTAATCAGCTGGGTACACTGAGCCTATCACCAAGTTCTAGGCCTCAGTTTTTTTGGGTTTTTTTTTTCTCCTATCAAATGAGACAGCTGACCTAGAATGAGCTCTAATGTACCTTCTAGTCTGAAAGGTATAATAGGAGTCTCATAAAAGAGCAATAATCCCAAAACTAAAAGGAGAAAAGTTGTGTATTTTTTGAACCATAGTAACATTTATGAACACGACATCCAAAATTCTGACAGAAACAGCAGTCTCAATTCTCCATTTATAATTCTGGCTATTACAGTCTTTAAATAAATACTTTTATTTTGTCTATCCATTACCTCTTTCCCTTGCTCTAATTTGAGCATTATCCCTCAAAAAAAAAAAAAAAAGCACTGGCAGGGGGGGCACCTGGGTAGCTCAGTCTATTGAACTTCAGACTCTTGATGGTCAGGGTGGCTCAGGTAAAGATCCCCAGGGTCATGGGATCCAGTCCCCCATCAGGTTCTACTCTGAGAGCGAACATGGAGCCTGCTTGGGATTCTTTCACCCTGTCCCTCTGCCCCTCTCCCTTGCTGTGGGTGCACGCTCTAAAACAAAAACACACACCAAAATTAAATCCTAACAATAAGTTGCAGTCTTCACATTTAACTTTACACATCTATGTGCCTCTTGTCTGAATACCAATATTAAGAGTTTCTATTAGCACACTGAACAGAACATGACATCCTTCAGTTAAGAATAAATCTCTAGAAGGTGAAAAGTTTCCTTGGGGAAAAAAAAATGCCACTTCATTTTACAATAGTTTCTTTCCAGGCAACGTCCTTTTGATTTTTCATGAAATTGCAAAGGATCACTTCAGCCTAACATTCAGTACGAAAGTTTTTTTACTCACAATTAGAAGGCTGTGTCTTAGAGTCCTCATTAGGCAACACTGTATAATCCAAAAGCCCCTTAAATTTCCCATAAGTGTCTAAAGAAAGCACTGCTTTCTCAAATATTAGTCACAGAATCTATTGCAGTAGAGCCAGCCACAGGGCTCCAGTAAGATCCACCCCCTGCCTGATTCCTCCTCTCGCTCTTAAAGTGAATAATAGCAGCTGAACCTGTTTCGTCAGCCAGAGTGCAGGGGAGTGGGTCTGCAGGTCCTCACCAGAATCTGGAGAAGGACCGATGGCTGCACTCGAAGAGCAAAAGTCCACCTCACAGATGAGGCACTTTCCAGGACAGTCAGGAATGGCAGGGCTGAGAAAATGCTGGAGGGGCGCTTGTGGAGGCGCATGGTTCTTCTTAGTACTAAATGTCCCCAGCACTTGGAGAGGAAGTAAACAAGGATCCGGGTTATGCAGGCGTGCAGGCATCTGTGTGGCCCTGAGGCAGCCAAGGCCTGGTGGGTCAAGACTCTTGACTCCCAGTCAGGGGGCGCTTACGTCACGAAGCTCCCAAATGTGGGCTGTGTGTGACCAGGAAAAATTACAAAGACCAGTTTAAATGCAGCCTCTATTTCTATCAGTTAGATTTTTTTTAATTTTCAAAAACAATAGTTTTCTGAGAAAGTTAAGTAAAGCTGCAACATAGGAAGCAGCCACATGTGGAATGGTCCACAGGACTGTTTACAAGCACACAGGCACCTTGATGCCGTTTATTTTTCTCAAGACACATTTGCATCAAAGTACTCCAACTCCACCAGACCAAAAACAGGTTTGACTTTTCTGTCTTAGAAAATAGCCTCAGGAATGTCAATTCTGAAATGTTCTACTGCAGAACCTACAACATTATAAATGCTAAGGAACTAAGATACTATCATTACTTTCCATCAAAAACTGTTTAAATATTCCTTCAAGTTTTTCCTTTTTCCAGTCCCACCAGAACTGTGTTCTTTCTTTCCTTTTTTTTTTTTTTTGCCTAGTTGTAGAAAATAATCCCAGCAGAGCCGAAAGCATCCTGCTGAGGTTTCGAGTGTGAGGGCAAGACCCAGTCAAGCTGTATTTTTTTCTGTTTCTCTATTCTACTACACTCTGAGGCCCAGACCGTGGTTTCGCAGAAAATCGGGATACCTCATCTTGACTCATCACAGTCTCAGTGCATCTTGATATTCTAAGTTTCTTCTTATCCTGCATCTTTGGGGTGAGGGTGAGGGACTAGGGAATATAAAGCTATAAAACAGAAGCAGTTCTGACCAGAAAGAGGAAGGCTGTTCTGTGTCTTTGCATATATATTTCATTTTGTATCACAAATATATTCTTGTAAAGTTGACTATAACTGAATTTCTAAACTCTGATTCTTTAAAATGTGACAGCTCATTAAAGAAAGGGTTGAATAACCACCTCAGTTTATATCGTTTTGTTAAATCTTAATTTTTCATATAGCTTAGCTTAAAAAAGTAATACTATTATATCCAGGTAATGGTCCGTGCAAATGAATCAGCATACCAGCAAGAGAATAAGCCCAAGTGCAGAAGAGAAACATGAATTGAACTTTTAAAATACATTAAAGGAGGTGCCTGAGTCGACTGAGAGTCTGATTTCAGCTCAGGTCATGATCTTGCGGTTCATGGGTTCAAGCTGGGCATTGGGCTCTCTGCTGACCGCTTGGAGCCTGACCCTGCTTTGGATTCTGTGTCTCCCTCCCTCTCTCTCTGCCCCACACCCACTCGCTCCCATGCTCGCTCGCTCGCTCTCAAAAATTAAAACAACATTTTAATATATTAAAGAACACTTCAAAGGTAACTACTCAAAAAACAACTCACTCCTATCATCTCTACCTTTGTTGAATTTATCAATTTAAAGATGATAAAATAAAACACATTCTTAAATAAGGTCATGAGGAATGCAACTGGTTAGATCATCACAATTAGAGCTTTAACTATGTTAAAGTTGCCTTAAAAATAGTCTCCATCATAAGAGGGAACCCTCCATCCAGGAGGCAGGTCCCTTCTCTTTACCGTATATACGTAGGTCTCAGAAGGATGGCACCAGCAACAGTCTGCAAGGGCCAGCGGGGAAGCCCTTCTCCAGCCTGTGTCCTACTTAATGTTAATACTTTGGAAATACTGGCCTGAGTCATCTCAGAATTCAGGAATCCTTAATTTTTCTATAAAAATGTTTGTGTCCTATGACAGACTTAATACAACATAGGTGGGCAAAAGTTCCAGGTTTCAGAACCAAATGTACCATCAGGCAAGTCAACTAAGCAGATAACCTCAGAGAGAAATTAAACATTTTGTCAAGGGTTTCTGATGACAATGCAAAAGCAGCAGAGTACATTGTACTTTAAACAATGCCTTGTCTGTTTGCAGGAACGTGGACTGACCTAAAATGGAGGGGAGAAAACACAAGGGCAGTATTGGGTCACAGCTTTCACTTCAAAGGCAAACTGAGGAATCATTGTGTGTATGTGTGTGTGTGTATGTGTGTGTGTGTGTACACACACACACACATACACACACATATACTGTATATACACATTTCTATGAATAGCAAAATATATGTATCACAGGTGGGCACACAAATCTCCTAGTGCTGCCTGACACCCCACTCCCATCAATCTCTACATCTAATGCCCCTCACTGGAACCACCTCACTCCACTCCCTTGAGCAGTGTAGGGACCAATTCTGCCCAAGGAGAAGCAGTCTCAGGATCCCTTCATCTGTGAGTGGAGGTGTATTCAGCCCTGAGAAACTATCCTAAGTGATAGAGACCTCTGATAGGAGGAGGAGGAAGTAGGAGGTGGGGTAGGCAGGCTGGGTCTGTATTACTCTGCCCTTCAGAACCTGGCTGAGCTTGATCCACTGGGTGCACCAGACCCCTGCCAAACCAATCAGGGGCCAGACCCAAATCTGAGCCTCTGCTTCCTCAGAAACTGGAAAAAAAAAATTTTTTTTTACCTTCAAGTTTACTGTGAGGATGGTACTCAATAAATGTTGATACAGTTTCCTTAATGATTCCCTAGTGCTTTCCCTGAGAACCAGTCTTGTCTCACACCCCAAGTCCTGCTGGAGGCTGGACTATGCCAGTGCACTTGTGCTGAGCACCAACTACGCACCAGCTCCCTGGCATTCCCCTCAACTCCAGCCCCTCCTGCTGAGTCTCCGCTGCTACTTCTTGGTACAGGCAATTCCTTGTCCACTTTTGCCTTTGGCCCATTTCTTCTGATTCCACAGTTTTCCTACCAGCCTTGGTTTTCTCCATGTGTAACTCTGAGAACTTTCCCAAAGAACGTCGTCCATATTGCTTCATATGTAAGTCCCAGTCACTTCCTAAGCCTGATGCAATACACACTCAACCAATCTCCTGATATGTCAAAAAAAGGATTTATAAGGCTAGAGAGACAGAAATAAATAAACCACTGAGGAAAGAATGCTCAAATGGACCGGCTCATTACTCTAGAGAACCAAATTTCAAATATGAGAATGTCATCCATTAGATCAGCATTCTGTTTATTATGTCCTAAGAGAAAAAGCTTCTCAGTAACAGAAAAAGTCATGGTTCTTCTGTGAAACTGATCTGTTTTTATTAAAGGCAATTATAAATTTGGAAGCTGATCTTATATCCCTTTTTGCTTCAGCTGCTATGAAACTCAAGAGCAAAGTCTGTGATCTGACTCTAGCACCTACCAAGCACTATACTGCCCTTCACCCTCAGGTTCATCCTTTTATACAGCATAAATTTTTTAAGTTGCCACAGTAGAGGAGCATAAACAAACATCAATTTGAAATTAACATCTTTAGGGAAAGGTGGTCTTTGCTTTTCCATAGGTTTGGGTCTATCCAGGAATGGCAGGCCTGTGCAGATATTTAGAAGCACTAAAAAAGCAAGGAACCTGCTGAGAATGTGGGATAGGAAAGAGGTGGAAGCAGAACTAGGCCTGTGCTCCTCACCTCTCCCCCATGCACCCTGAAGGATGCATCAGGACAGCAGCCAGAACAAAGGGCACAGATACCTGGGGCAACATATCCCATCACTCTGTAGAAGTCAATTTTGGATGATACTGAATCCAAAGTGTACGTAAAGTGGTTTAGATTTTCATTTGGCTAAAATCTTTGAGACTGTAGACTAATAGAATAATAATTATGATTGCTTTTCCTAAGGTGCCCTGAATAGCCTTAGAAGCACTCTAATGGGAGGTAAAAGGCATGTCTAAATTACAGGAAAGTGTGGGGCACACCTTGCGGAGGCTATCAGCTATCTTGGGAAGAAGAGCCCAGCCTCATTCTACTGAAGTGCTGAGAAAGTGCAGAGGGCCCCCCAGACAGCAAAGGAGCTATGGACACACTGCCAACTGGGCTCCTAACTCAACAGTCAGCAGCTGTTTCCCAAGCCAAGGGGCCTGTGAGCCCTAACCAGCTTTGCAATCTTATTAGGCTTGGATTTAGGCACCTTCAGCACAATTTAAATTCTAGATGGGAAACCTCTACTCCCCTGCTGGAAAATTACGATGACAAAGATTCTTCATGGCTTAGAGACTTTGCAGTCAGCAATGCTTGGTAGCAAAGCAAGAGCCAAAGCCATAGATTGTGAATTCAACTTTTCGTTTCAAAAAAGACAGCTCCAGGACCAGCTCTAGAGCAGGCTACCATGTTTCAATTTCATGGCTAGGAAACAGAATAAGACTCCTGCCTTTTATCTCCCATTAGAGTGCTTCTGAGCCTATTCAAGGCGCCTTAGGAAAAGCAATCATTATTATTATTCTATTAGTCCATAACCTCCTAAGTTTTAGCCAAATGAAAATCTAAACCACTCTAAATACACGTTGGACACAGTATCATCCAAAATTGGCTCTGCATCCTAGTAAATGCAAGTTTCCAGATGGCAAGATTTTAGGTGAAATCATCAAAAAGACTACATAAGTGCCACATATTATTACGTGCCTTCCACTCATTAACTCACCCAACACTCTGCATGTTAGGGATGAGCCAAGTTATCTCCTTTACAAAAAGCAGACTCAGTATTCTTTCACGGTTACACAAACAAATAGCAAAGCCAAAGTGAAAGGAAGGACAACTCCCTCCCCTCCCTGTACCCTGCAATTTATCAAGCAGGGTCTGTGTTTTATCACTTTTCCTTGAAGGTTGCAAAAGTTCTGCAAGTAATTCTTTGATTACTGTAATACTTTTATCAACAAAAGAAAATGAACTCCGACAACATACTACACTGACAGAAATTTCACTATCACAAGTGAAAACAATGAAGGATGGGCAGAAATCCGTGCCAGGATGCACAGCTCAGCAAGACTTCCCTTCTTTCCAGGCAAGGTAGAATCTGGGCCCACGCACACCTTCCTTAATGCTGTCTCCCAAGAAATGTTGTACATTTCTGAGTGTACATTCCTATCATTTACCACACTATACACTCATCAAAGGCAATGCCTTCTTCTACATCCATCTTGATCTTCAACACTTTAATACATTTGATGAATGAAAGCAGAAGGATAAATCAGATGAATAAATAATCATGACTGTGGCCCAGGCAGCACACTCCCATGGCCTGTCCCCAAAGAAGTACATCATGTGGACCTTGGGGTTAGATCTAGACCCTGGCCTATCAATACACTGTTGAAGGACCAGAACATCCAACCACTTTGTTATTTAAAAAAAAGAAAAAGAAAAAGAAAAATGTGTTTATAGGAGTTTGACTCAGATAACTTGCCATCTTTCTATTTCACCTGTAAAGGACATACAGATTAATTCACCATAGCATTAGAAATCCCATCTGCCACAAACCTTTCAACTAGTAGTGGTACTTTTCAGTGCCAAAGAAATGGCTCCTTCCAAAGACTACCAAATTTTTTCAGTGCCATCAAAAGAGCTGAGCATATCAATCAGACTTCAATAGTTATAGAAAGCTGCTTTGGGGACTTAATTCCCAATAAAAGACATCCAAATCTACCAAACACATTTAAGTATGGGCTCTCTAGCATCAAGACTGGTAGAACTGCAAATTTCCTTTGCAGCAAACTGCTGATAACTAAAAGCATTGATCCAGCTAACTGTGCCCATTCCTCTGGCACGAAGTCACTTATTCTTGTAAACATTATATGCAATGTAACTCTTACCCCAAGTCACAACCCTCTTATGACTACATAGAATATTCAGGCCCCATCACTCTGGATTATAAGACTGCCGCCCATCAATCATTCTTCAATGTCTGGAGACTCAGAAGACAACATTTGGTCACCTGAGAAAGTCTCCCACAGGTACATTTCCATAGAATGCCTCCACACTGGCCACAGTGAAATAAAAAGCCTTGTTTCTCCCTGGAGAATAATGTAGTGGTGTCTGAAGTGAGGAACATGTCCAGGCAGGTATGGGCATGTTCACACTCCCATGAGGTACGTGCGCAGGCCGTCCACCATAAAAGTGGTGGTGACTAGGGTGACCACTGGGCATTTCAAAACTAAGAGTGGCCTCACTATGCATTTTCAGCTAAGCTCCTACACATCTCTCATCCTTAATTTCCTCATCCAGAAAATAAAGGGATAAACAGGATGACGACAACCAAGGCCCTTTAGTTCTGGAACTCAGAGGTTCCATCATCAATTTAGCATTAATTTGTTTCTCCTATCAGTCCTTCCCCTAGAAAATACCTCATGGAACAGGGCCCAGGTGAGATGGACAGGGGAATGCTAGATATACAAAGTCGGACTGCCAAGAAGGGTGGTCTGGAGTGACTCTCACTAATGCAGCTAGTGAGTAACAATGGAAGGACCTACTGTACTATTTTTTTCTGGGTCAGACTTGGCTTTCCCACCCTGATATACAAAAGAAACCAAATGTCAAGTCTATCCTGAAAACAGTCTCCTCAAAAAAGAAAGAATTTCACCCCTTACCCTCTGCTAGAAGAGCCACTCACATCTACATGACAAAAACCTAACTAACAGGTATTAAATTAAATAGGGTAAATGCATTACCTTACAAACAGCTCCTTTTCTTTTAGGTCTTTCAGGACATTTCTGTTTTCATGCAGGAAGCAAAATTTTCATTAAAAAACCCTTCTTTTAAAAATAGTAATCAATGATTGAAAAAGAGAGGTTTCTGAGTTCTTACAAGATATAAAGATCTCTGTGCAACTTTCTGGATGAAAAGCTAACTGTCTCCCACTAGAACACAGGACTGGGAATCTCAGACTTCTTAGCACATGGCTTCACCTTCATGTTCTCTCACTACTTCCAGGGCAAGTCATGAGCCTGCTGGACCCACTCCCCACATCTGGAAAACAAGAGGTTTATGATGGTCCCTACATTTAATCTAAAGAAGCTGGTAGGCACTTGCTTAAGCAGCTGGTAAATAAATGGCCTATGCCAAACCAACAAAGAAGGCTGATTTCTCCTTTTTCCCAAGGGGGTTAAAAGTGCAAGGAAAGTATTCTGTCTCTATATGACAGTGAAAACTCTGTATAATAAATATTCAAAAAACAGCCTCAATTGCTTTTAGTAAGCTTTTTCTCAGAGAGTGTGCAGCCTATATTTTAAAGTATTGAGAAACTTTTATCTTTATCATTAATCTCAGAAAAAAATGGAGACACTTTATTTTTCATGCAGATGAGAAATACCAGACAACCAAGTTCTTTTAACAAAGTCTTGGCAGCAAGTCACAGATCATTTTTCATGACGAGGTGATAACGGGGAAAGGATGGCACATAGAGTTTCCTTCTCCTCTCCTCTCTTTCCTTTGCCCCTGAAGCATCAGGGACTTTGTGAGACTGGGTTTACGGAAAGAATGCTTCTCCCACTTTGACAAAGAAAAAAATTATTCAGAATTCTGAAACACTCCCAAAAAGATACTATCAAAGCATAAAACATTATTACATTTTTACCATTCCAGAACCACAAATAACTTTGCTTTCCTCTTTTTCTTTCCAGAATAAGAACTGCTATGGTTCACTTTTCTCCCCAAAGGAGTCTCAATGGTTCCATGGCAGAGACTAAAAGCAAATTGTTTACATTTTAGTCAGAAAATGTGTTTATTAATGATGTCACTTAACTGAGGGTATGTACGTGTTGTTTGATCATGTTCTTTGAAGAAATTACATAGTGGCTAAACTGTCCTAAACCCAGCCATTGCTCCTAATATTTCATCACAATCAACACAGCTACTACCCCCCCTCCAGCTTCAGCCAAGGTTTTTTTTTTAATGTTTTTTTTTTAATTTTATTTCTAGGAGAGAGAGAGACAGCGTGAGCAGGGGAGGGTCAGAGAGAGAGGGAGTCACAGACTGAAACAGGCTCAGGCTCTGAGCTGGCAGTCAGCACAGAGCCCGACGCGGGGCCCGAGCCCATGAACCGCGAGATCATGACCTAAGCGAAAGTCGGACGCTTAACCGACTAAGCCACCCAGGCGCCCCAGCCAGCCAAGGTATTTTTACTCGGCCATCACCCATGCTCTTAGATCCCTCTTTGCCAAGTAATCACCCATGTCCTCTACAACTTATCCTCCTCCTGATGCTTCCATAATTCAACACCTGTTCAGTTCATCTTCTTAAACCAACACACATAATATCCTGGGCCTGAGTGTGAAAAAGATCCAAGAAAAGGATGAAAGCTAGACCTAAATGATCCACAGACTTCCGAAGCCAGGCCACGCAGATGTAGCTAGCTGTTCACCAGGTGGCGAAACACAATTGGGCTGCTTCCACTTGCCCAGGGGAGAGGGAGAGAGAAAAAGCAGTGATCACAGGAAAGTTTAGATGCAGTTCAAGTCAGAGCATCTCTGTGTCTCATTTCTCAATGTGCAAAACATGACTTGGGTCACCCTTCTTGAAATACCACTTCTATCTGCTTTGCAACCTGGAGAAAACAGGCAGTTTGCAGTCCCATCCCTAAAAATAATTACACTTAACAGGAGTGAAAATCTTAAAAAAGAAAAAAAAAAAAACGTTGTGTTCAACACAAATGCTTGTCTACAACTTAACACTCAAGCCTGTTCTTTATGGGCTCTACCAGGCCAAGCAGAACACATCTGTCTTAACAGAGGATCATGCAAACTCCCCTCCTATCTCTACTCTTAAACCCAAATGAGAGATGTGATAAGGATGGAACAGCCCAGTGAGGTCTCAGGCAGTATTATAAAATCAAAATTCCCTAAAGTCTAGATAAATTATTGATTTTAGAGTTTCTTTAGTCAAAGTAGAGACATACTGATGCAGATATCTCAACTCTATCACTTGCCCAACTGTATGGCTTTAGCCAGGTCACTTAATCATCCTGTACCTCAGTTTCCTCATCTGTAAAGAGGAAGAGTTAACATGCATAAAGCTCTTAGCAGTATTTGGCACATAATAAATGGCAAATAACGGTAGCTTGTAGTTATAGCCATGAGAATGATGGGTAAACCTTAAGGTTGAGACTGTACATATCTCCCATTTGCACCAAAGATATAATGGTTTTTCCCTTTTTTTTGGGGGGGGGGGGGATAAAAGCTTTCTAGCATCATCAACTCTCCCCAGTTTAGCTGCATGTGGAAGTCAGGGAATAGAGACCTTCTTCTCAAAACCAAAGGCCTCCTCTATAGTCTCCTAGAGGGGATTTTGAAAGAGGGGTCAACCAGACAGATGTCCCTTATTACCGTCTTCAGATCTGGGCCACAGGAGCTATGGACTCAGATCCCTCTGATCCTTGGGCTGGGAGCCAAGACTTGTAGACTGCTGCCAGGCAGGCTTTTCTTCTGAGCCTGACTGTTCCTTAAGGCACTTTACTCCTCTGCAAATGCATCCGTAATGCCAGAATTTTTTCAGGATATTCCTCTTTCCCTGTCCCCAAAACATGCAAGCAGTGGCCCATCCTTTTGGAAAAACAAAATGGAAGTGAATTAACACATATACACATTTCATCTGTGAGCAGTGGCAGCTTTGGAAGCATCCCACCAGCTGTCTCTGGCTCACTTCTGATCTTAAAAGTCCCTAGTAATCACTTGGAGTTCAACTCTGAACGCTGCTTACAGTGTTCATGGCACTTTTTAGGACCCTCCTCCAAACTCTGGCCCCAGACATAAGTATCTCAATGTAGCTTTCTCCACCACTGTGTGAACCTTCTGATGTCTCAATATCTGAACCTGCCTTCCTAATCATTCTCAAGAATCTTGGTGAATCTGAGAAAAGTACTTGTCTGACCTCCCCATTCCCAGGAAGAAAAGGTCACCATGCCTCTGAAGCTGAGTACCCAAGCAGGCCCTGTTGCCTCCAACAGGGCTTCATGAAGGAAAAGGTATGCTACTAACAGCAGAAGAATTTGTAATCCAAACTAATCCTGTGTTGTTGTTTTTTTAACGTGTCAGATATAAGAGTATTTATGAATCTCAGGCAGCATTCTGAAGCAGCTGCTAAAAGGTCCTGAAATGAACTTCCAAGTCTGGCCAACCCACTGTTCTTTGCACTATTTATATTCCTAAAGCCATCAGCTATGTTTGATATGGCTGATCATGAGGCCCAGCTTAATGGACTACAGAATCCAATGATACTGACAGCACGAGTAACTTGTTTTGATCTTTACCTGGCTTCACCTTGTGGGAGAGGCTGTGCACCTCAGCCAGGATGGATGCCATCTCACCACCACGGCGTTGCCTCTGACCTCATCATGAAAGCTGCATCACTTTCCCCTTCACGTCACCCACCCTCCACACTGATTACACCCAGCACATTTTCATCTTATCTTTCTCCCACATGTTCCAAGTCGTCGGTGGATGAGTCATTGCGACTACTCCCGTCTGATGCTAGTATTAAATCTAAGAACATTCCCCAAAGATCAAAACGAACAAGGGAAAAGATCACAAAACAACAGGAATCCAACCTATGTACAAGTCCTTTGAACACAATATATGCCCCAGAATGATCTCCTCTGTGCACCTGAGCAGATCGTTCATTATGGTTGTCCAGGAGGGAGGGGTACTCTTGCCTTCACAGAAAGCTACACAACAATGCATATCTGTGGCAAGTCTAGAACACTCAAGGGGCTAGGGTCTTCATTCCATTTTAACAGAGACCACCATGAGATGGCTGTTCATCTTTTCCCACTCTTGTCAGGATTCTGAAGCCAAGGTGGCATGCAGATTTTTATTTTTGACTCCCAATCTGTTACCAGAGGAATTCCAATCGTAGCAAATGATTTAAGCAGTGGTTCTTAAACTTCAGCTTCCAGAATTACCTGGAGGCCTTATTATAACACTGAATGCTGGGTCCAGAGTTTCTGATTCAATATGTCTGAGGTGGGCCCAAGAATCTGCATTCCCAAGTTGATGAATGCTAATACTGCTGATTTGAAGACCACACTTTGAGAACCACTAGCTTAATGCCAGAATATGGTAGATCCCACTGGTATATCAGGTTAGGTTGCACAAAGGAATGATAGTACATTTATGTGCCTCAGTGTTCAAGTCTCATTCAATGACTTGAAATAGCATCATCTCGTTTTGCAAACTCCTGCAAACTTTAAAACAGGTTAACTAGGGTCCAGTGGAAACTAGAAAAACAGGTGGGAATTGGAAACCTTAAAGAAACCACATTCATCTCTATGAAAGAACGTAGAGGAGGAAATCCTAGTTAAAAAGTTTGTTAAAGGGGCGCCTGGGTGGCTTAGTCAGTTAAGCGTCCGACTTTGGCTTAGGTCATGATCTCGCAGTTCGTGGGTGCAAGCCCCGTGTCGGGCTCTGTGCTGACTGCCAGCTCGGAGCCTGGAGCCTGTTTCAGTCTGTGACTCCCTCTCTCTCTGACCCTCCCCTGTTCATGCTATCTCTCTCTCTCCTAGAAATAATAAAACTTTTAAAAAAAAAAGTTTGTTAAATAAGGATGCCCTTGTCTTAGAAACCAACTGTTCTCTTCCAGCCCAACTAGACAGCACTCCCTTTTATAGGGAGCTTCCAGGGAGCACACTCAGTGATCTTCCCATGGAGGAAAGGGTAGAAATAGGTCTAAAAGTCAACTCTAAAACAGTTGATAACTCATTTCTCTAAGACAATGGTTCTTGGCCCTAACTGCATACTGTAACCTCCTGGGAGCTTTAAAAAATATAGATGCCCAGGCCCCATATCTAGAGATTCTAACTTAATTATGTAGGATGGGACTGAGACACAGGTGTTTTTCAAAGATCCCCAGGTGATTCTCAAATACAGCCGAGGTTGAAAACCACTGATGTAGGAGAAAGATCACAGAGCAATAGTAGGTGGATGGGAAAAAGAGAAGAAGGGCAGTGAGTCCCCTTTACATAATGTCTTAGTGATATAGAAGGAAAGAGAAAAAAAGGGAAAGGAGCTGGGGGTGACTACAACAGGTAAAACTGAGGCTCTTAGATTCTGAGACTGATATAAAAGTCAACACAGCATTGCTGGCTGTCCGAGATTCAAAAATAAGAAATGGCTACATGATCAATGAACTGCCCACATTTGTCAAAGACTTATAACAGTCCAAAAGGAGAAGACTAAATAGGACTGCTTTAGATATTTCAGTTCAACAGAGGACATGCATCTAGTCAAACAGAAGGCTGTAAGCTTATCTTCATTGGACATGGTTGGTGATAGAAGGCCTGATCTAGGCCACTACTTTCAAGAAATGGTATACTAGCTCACCTAGGAAGTTATCTATGAGGAGCTTAAGAATCTACATGTGCCAAAGCAAGCACATCACCCTGGAATCAGCTTGAAGAAAACCTTAAATTAATCAGGCCCATAATTTTCATAAGCCCATTCTAGGCTTCTCAGGGTTACACAAATGGTACACCTGATCTAACTGCTCATTATTCTTTTAAACAAATTCAGAAGAATGTTTGGGTTCAGAGTTTCAATGTTTACTTTTAAAAAAGTATTTTGCTGAAAATTTAGTTTGTGGATCACTGTTTATTTGCAGGATGGGCATATACACATGTGGCAAATTAATGCTGTTAATGAGATTACTGAAAACTAGTGAATACATCCCTTCTCATTCTACCAACTAGAGGATTAAAATATAGATACATACATATGCACATAATACAGGGTGTGAGGGTGAGATTAACAACAACTCTTTGATATGGAAATAAATGCTGGCAGGAAGCCCCAGGACAGCTATCCTATTAGGTAAAAACTCTAGAAGATCTACAGCAACACTGAATTTTATATTAGGTAAAAATTTTTTAAAGAATTTACCAGCAGGACAAGTTCTAATAGAGAAATGTAGAGAAAGAGTTTTACTTTATAAAACCATTATAGTATTAGAAAAAATTAAAACGCATCAAGCTTTTAACAATATTAAGTAAAACTTTACAAAGAGAAAGGAGAGGAATGCAGCAGGAAGTGTTAAACATAATGTTAAACATCAGTAGGACACTTCAGGGGAAAAAAAAGCAGTTTTAAGATTTGAATTATGTGATGAAACGATGCTCAGCATCCCTCCTCATCAGGGAAATACAAATCAAAACCACACTGAGATACCATCTTATGCCAGTCAGAGCAGCTAAAATGAGCAAATCAGAGAATTCTAGATGCTGGCGAGGATGTGGAGAAACGGGCACCCTCCTACACTGTTGGTGGGAATGCAAACGGGTGCAGCCCCTCTGGAAAACAGTGTGGAGGTTCCTCAGGAAAATAACAACAGAACTCTCCTATGACCCAGCAATAGTACTGCTAGGAATTTACCCAAGGGATACAGAAATGCTGATGCATAGGAGCACATTTTTTAGCAGCACTCTCCACAATAGCTAAAACACAGAAAGAGCCTAAGTGTCCATCAACAGATGAATGGATCAAGAAGATGTGGTTTATCTATACCATGGAATACTACATGGCAATGAGAAACAATGACATCTGGCCATGTGTAGCAACATGGATGGACTTTGAGGGTGTTATGCTGAGCGAAATAAGTCAGGCAGAGAAAGACAAATATCATATGTGTGCACGTATAGGAGGATTAGGAGGAGCTTAACAGAGGACCAAGGGGAGAATAAGGGCAGAAATGGTGGGGGAAAGGGAGAGAGGCAAACTATGAGAGACTCTTGAATGCTGAGAAACAAACTGAGGACTGATGGATGTCGGGGGGAGATGGGCATGGAGGAAGACACTTGTGGGGATGAGCACTGGGTGTTATATGGAAACCAATTTGACAATAAACTATTTGTAAAAAAAAAAAAATGCTAATGAAGGCATGAGGTATATTTTAACAAAGAAAAAAATATTTGAACTATGTGAATTAATGACTCAACTGTCCACTTGATCTTTTTAAGTAGTACAAATTTTCAAGGAGACCTCTAACGAACTCTGTTGGATATAATTTTATGCCCACCCTAAACTTCAGGTTTATAACCCAAAGTTGTATCATTAAAAGTCCACTGTGGCCACTACCACCTTATTGCAGCTGCCTCCAGCCCCATCACCCTCCCTGGCACCCTGCTATATTCAGTTATCAGGCAGAACCATTCTGCTGACTCCACATTTATCATAGTGTCTCAGTCTATCTTTTGGACACTATCCAGACACTACTCACCTATCTTTACTATGAAACTGAGAGTTCTGAAGTTTTTTCAAACACACATAGGATAAGCGTGCTGCTAGCCACATTTAATCTTAGGGCACATGAGTACTGCATTCCCTGGCCAATTAAAACCATTTTAGGTCCTACCCATACATATTTTTATATTAAAAATAAAAGCAATAAACTCTCTAGTAGAGATAAATACCTTAACCTGGCCAGCAACTTGCATTATGCAACGTATTTGGTCTCTGTGTTGGCAACCTGCCTTTAAACCCAAGAGTAACTGCATAGCAAAGAGTCAACCACCTCACAAGATATTTTAATACCTTTAGTTATGAGATCTGATTCAGCAGCCAAACTGCTGCCAGGAGCTTCTTATAAATTTCGTTCCCCTAAAATCTGGTTTTCTTGGTGGTCTTGTCTCCCTTCATGTACCTACCTAAAGTCTACAATATAATAAAAGCACAGATAATCTGTTCTCCCAAGGCAAAAATTTGTCAGAGATAATAGCCCAACTCAAAGGATTTCTACATACTATGTATCACTCTATTAGTTCTAAGTAGTACACTTTGTATCTGACCCAGAGTAAACCGCTATTCTGCAAAAAAATGACTAGTCAGAAATGAGAACCCACACACCAGCAGGTTTTTTAAAGAATGCTCAAGCCACTTCTTCTACTCTCCCACTAAAAGCAGAGGCACTGACTCAATTCTTAAGTTATTAGCTCATGCTAATAAAATCAAGGAAAAGAGCCTAAATAATGGGTCCAAGTCCACTCCCCTAGCAGCACACAAAGAGGGGTGACCCCAGTCAGCCACAACTTGGAAAACAAGCCTTCAAGACAGTATTCCGGTGGATTAAATATGAGGATTAGTGGTAATATATGTAAAGATATGGGACACAGCAGCAACTTTTAAAATGGAAGCTATTTTCTAAAAACACAAACTTCCAGTTATAAGTCACAGGGACATAATGTACAACATGGTGACTATATGAATAATACTGGATTGCATATTTGAAGATTGCTAGGAGAGTAAATCTTAGAAGTTCTCATCACAAGAATAATATTCTGTAACTATGAATGGTGACGGAGGTTACCTAAACTTTTTGTGGTGATCATATACAAATACTGACTTGCTATATTATACACCTGAAGTTGATGTTATATGTCAAATATACCTAAATTTTAAAAACCCCACAAACTCACACACAAAAACTCAACTCTCCCTGCCAAATGAATATTATAAGTGAAATGGCAGCCGTTTAATTTTATCGTTGTACATACACACCCCAAAGTCCCACTTGCACTCAGGTGACAATAGAAAAGGCAAAAGTTCCAGAGTCCAAGAAACCTGGGTCTGATCCCAAACAAGTTCCTTGAACAAATTCCTCATGTTTAAATTGGTATTTACAGGGACACCTGGGTGGCTCAGTTGGTTAAGCGTCTGACTTTGGCTCAGGTCATGATCTCCCAGTTTGTGGGTTTGAGCCCTGCACTGGGCTGTGTGCGGTCAGCCTGGAGCCTGAAGCCTGCTTCAGATTCTGTGTCTCTCTCTGCCCATTCCTTGCTTGTTCTCTGTCACTCTCTCTCTCTCACACAAAAATAAATAAACATTAAAAAGTTAAGATTTACATTTAAATGCCTATCTTGTAGGATCAACATTAGATGTAAAAACCTACCTGAGCACTTGGTGCTTAGTGCTCAATAAATCAGCTACTATTATGAAAATTTTTATTATACCTAGGCCTGAGAATGTGGTTGTACAGACTCCTTTTTATTGTAAAAATCAAACTGCCTCTCCAGGTTCCCTTCCCAAAAATATCATTTTGAAACAGAATATTAGTGCAATTCTGATTCTTAAATACTTCAGCACTGCTGCTTTTTCTACAAGGACAATCACTCTATGTTCTATGCTTCATCAGGATAACTGGTTTTAGTTCCGAGGAGTCAAGAGCTTGAAGGCTCAGGTAGGAGAGACTTAGAAAGTCCCCGAAGCAAGCACAGGAGGAGCTGAGGGGACTCCAGAGAGATTCTGCATTAGCCTTACTACCATAGTCAATGACAATGGACCTGATTGGGCTCCATCTTCTCAAACCCTGACGGGAAAGAAAGGATCCTTCCACTGAGGACCCTAGTCTCCTTTCTCTCCTCAAAGAGTGACTCTTCTGAACCAAAGCTCTCAGCCAGAATTCACAGGTTTCAAAGCAAACCTCAAGCCCACACTCCACACTTGCAGCCATTCCACCAGCTTCAAGAAATAAATTCAGTAAGCGGGACAGGGGAGGGGAGACGAGAGGGAGCCCAGGACACATGAGAGGGAGGAACAAAGAGAGGGAGGAACAAGTTCTAGTAGTTCTAACTGGGAAATCAGGTAAATTCATCCCTTCCTTCTGTCTCCCACAGCAGAATGAAGAAATTTAAATTACAAGTGGCCTGTGAATGATTAACATTTTAATTTTAATCTGATTAAAAATGCAGAGGGGCAGAATGGATGAAAGTGGTCAAAAGGCACAAAAATCAGAGATCTTAAAAGTTCTAAATTACAAGAAAACAGAAATATGCAACTGCATGCACCCATGGATGTTAATTCAAATAGGGTAAATGTGGTCAACGTTTTGCAACATATACCAAAGTTGAATCAGTATGTTGTACAGCTGAAACCAATATCATATGGCAATTAAATCTCAATAATAAATAAAACTTTGTACTCTTCTCCTCTATCTGCACGTCCCTCTCTTCCATCACCATGCTCTTGTGTTTGTTTCCTAAGACTACCATAACAAGTGACCTTCAAACAACAAAAATTTATTCTCTCACAGTGCTGGAGGCTAGAAGTCCAAAATCAAGGCATCAGCAGGGCCATGCTCCCTCTGAAGGTGCCAGGGCAGGGACGGTTGCCATCTTCAGGTGGCTCCCAGCAACGCCTAGTGCGCTTGGCTACTAACTACATCACTCCAAGCTTTGCCTCAGTCTTCATGCAGGCTTCACCACATCTACTCCGTCTAGTATGTCATCTCCTCTCTTTATAAGGACACTAGTCGTGGGTGTAGGGCTCACCCTAATCCAATATAACTTAATTTTAACTAATCACCCCTTAAAAGACCCTATTTTTACATAAAGTCACGTTCTGAGGTTCCAAGTGGACATGAATTGGGGGGGAATACTATTTAACCCACTACAACTCCCAAATTAAACCACCACCACTACCAAAGTATGGGACAAAGAGGAAGGAGATGACAAATCACAGCAATACAGAAATGTTTTTTTAAAAAATTCAAGGTATAGGGGCACCTGGGTGGCTTAGTCGGTTAAGCGTCTGACTTTCGCTTAGGTCATGATCTCGCGGTTCGTGGGTTCGGGCCCCGCGTCGGGCTCTGTGCTGACTGCCAGCTCAGAGCCTGGAGCCTGTTTCAGTCTGTGACTCCCTCTCTCTCTGACCCTCCCCTGCTCACGCTGTCTCTCTCTCTCTATCCTAGAAATAAATAAAAACATTAAAAAAAAAAAGTATGTTAAAAAATTCAAGGTATAATCGCCAGTTTATAATTACTAATTACTTCCAAACTGAATTAGAAATAATGTAGCTTTCACCTTTCTCTTACCTGTGGGAAACCGTGAAGTCTTGGAAAATATCATAAGTCCCAATCAAAATAGCACGAAAACATAGGACATTCCACAAGTCCAGAGACTTGAATACTCTGAAAAATTTGCCATTAGGCATAAACACTCACGTATATTATCAGAAGCAACAAAAAGGATGAAAGACAAGGAAAGATAATTTTCCGTTAAAAGTGCTTTCATTTAACTATTTGGGGATGGAAAGTGGACCATGGGTCTCAGAAGATCAAGGTTTCCTAAAAAAAAAGTTACCTTAAGGTTTTTAACAGTCCCCTCTACAAACTATCCTTTTCTAATGGGGACATAAACCTACACAGAAGCACTCTATATCACAGTTCTTTTTATTTTAATCAAGCAATTATTTTAGCTTTATGGGGAAAATATACTTGAGACGAGCTTAAAGACCTGTGTACTCCCTCTGCTGGCTCTGAATTTAAAGTAAATTCTCAATGACTTCAGGAGCCTAAATTATTAATTTATTAGAAATAATTAATTTCTAGTGAAATTATTAATTTCACTAGACCTCTAAAACATAATGAAAAATATGATACGGATTCTCCCCCAACACATACACATGCAAAGATCTTCAAAGAAATAAGAAATTTCAGAAAGGCACCTCACTGGATTTATCACAGGTTTACTCACAGGAAAGCTAACGCATTTGTTTGTAGCAGGAGTCACTTCCTGCATCAGCCTTGCCCCCCTACAAGTGTGCCAAGTTTTCCTTGCTCTGCGTGTACCTCTCCACTCCAGGACGAGGACACATCTGACACCCAGGAATGGTGAGCCCCTAGAAGATAACCTGTCGTATTCTTCACAGGCAATTACTAGAGTAGCAAATACTGAAAGGACCACAGCCCACAAGGGAACTTAGTCTCTTTCATTTTGTAACGTTATCCCATTATAATGGAGAGGGAGGGGGAGCCTGAATGGAAAGTGAAAGACACACTCCCTAGAAAAACCCAGCTTGAAACATGCACCCGTCACACACTTGCCTTTTATCAGGAAGGAATGATACATCACAATACTCTATGGATGCTTGCTACTGTGCTTATTTTTCCAATTGGGGAAACTGTGATACTGAGAAATAAATATTGTTCGGTGAAGAATAAGATGGTTAAAAGGACAGAGTCTGTCCAAGTAGAGATGCCATCAGAATTGGGTTCTTCTATCATAATCACAGCCTAGCCACCTATTTAGAAAACTTGAACTCGGAAGAGCTACAGACTAGCCCTTAAAAGATCCATCTCCAACAGTGCTTGCTATCTCTTCCTCCTTCACACATGACTTCTATTTCCCAGTCCATGGATATAAAACTTCAAGCACATCTGAGACTTCTACCTCCAAATGCAGAACATTATGGACAACTTAGTTTTACACAACAGCTTTGCTCCTGTAAGAAGTGGGTAAGTGAGTTTTAGGCTGAATAATCCCATGGTGACTCTCTCTAGATGGTGCTTATTGATGCTGCATCAGTGGGGCATACACACACAAACTTGATTTCAACTTTCTCTAAATGAAGTCTTTCCAAGATCAGGTTCCCCTCAGTTTCTGTGATGGGTCGTGACTGGCACTAAGGAAGTTTTCAGGGACTTCTACACTAGGAGATAAGGCACTACAAGAAATGCCTTAAATAGCAGAGTATCCTTTCATAATTACACTATATCCTATCAACATCAATGCTAGGAGGTCTCAGACTTCATAGCTGGAAGTGTCCAAAAGACTCCACGTGTGGTATCACCTCACTCCCGCATCACATCACCTCTTTCAGTGTCAGAATCCCAGAACAAGGCTATCTTCATGGACTGTGGACATAAGGATCCAAAAAGCAGCTCCAAGGATCGGATGTGTTATCGTCTGGTAGACACATTCTGTGCTTTGGAGGCTCTTACACTGTCCTTGAGAATAAAGAAGAGTCACAGAAAAATGACAAAGGAAGTAGGTGGGAGTCGGGTGGGCACAGTAGGGTGGGGGTAGGGTTGAAACAGATGGCTTTTAGGTTAGCTGAAAGCACTGATGGAGAATGCTAAAAGAGCAACACAGTTACTTTAGCACAAACCAGCCTAAGGGAAGGGGGAGGGGAAGCAGAGGCAAGCAAATGAAGTAAGAGTTTGCAGAAATGGAAGCAATGACACGAACAGCTGTGAAACCACCATGGTTAACAGCAGACATTACAGAACAGTGGTGCCTCACGTGGACACACTCTTAGCTCCTAAGCCAGTCACTCACAGGCTCCTGCCTGTTCCTCACCCGTAAAATGAAGTAGTTAGACGATCTTTAAACCCTCTTTTAGTTCTAAATTTGAGGCGAGAAGCAATGTGGATGAGTCAGCTGTATCAAGGCTCCACCCTCCACTCCAGAGGGAGGTCAGTCCTCTACCAGGCCCCACAAGACAGAACTGGAGATCCCAGATCAGGCCAGGACCACAGGTGTGCCCTAATCTGGGCACACCTGGAAAAGCCCCAGCTTCTCCCAAACAGACCCAAACTGCAGGAGCCATACCACAGTGGCCTTGCAGCTCCAAAGCAAGCTGGAAAAAAATAATCCGCAGGGAATTAAAGACCAGCACCAAGCCAGAGTTTAACACCAGCTTTGCAATTTGCCGGGAACGTCTCTGCAGACAGCTGAAGTATTGAGGAAAGGAGAAGTACAGATGTGAAAGAAGGCAAAGTGAATGAACAACAATGACAAGTTCATAGAGCACAGATTTGCATGTTTATATTTTGTCTTCCTCCAATAGAACATGAATCCTGTGAACTGGAACCTTATGTGACTTGTGCTCCTACTATATCCCTTACGCCCTGGAGAAAGCTCTGTGAACAGTATGTCTTTGATTAAGTATTTGTAGCATGAATAAAATGGCATGTGATAAAAATGAGTAGAAAGGCTTTCTATGATCTTTAGTCACTTACTGTACACCAGCTATAACGTCCACAGACACTAACCTACCTATGTAGGTCATTCCCAACTTCTCTAGCAGCTCTTCAGGACCCTTCAATGTGTGCTACAGGAATAGGCGAGGAGAAAAATTACTCAAGAACAAGACCAAGTCTGTTCCCTACAGACAAGATGAGTAAGGTATGAAAACAAAATAAATTCCATATTCTCTCCAGCCCTGGGAAACTGATCTGATAAGTGGGGGGGAGCGGGGGGGTCAGCAGGGTGCCTGCCAGAAGGTACAGACCAAAACAGTCTTACCTTTTCATATTTATGACGATCTTTTTAGCAGATGGTGTCTGTTAAACTTTTTCCAGACCAAATAAATGACTTTTTAGTGGGCCAAGGACTCTTCATTAATTTCCTAAACAAAAATATCTTGCAGCTTTTAAGTAAGAATCACGCGTATTAAAAAGTTTAACTACAAGATGTTCTTCTATGGTGTCATTCTCTTAAAATAGAACCCTCCTAAAATCTCCTAAAAATAAGTCTGCATAGTTTCATTTCATTTTCTAAGAAGGAGATAAACATATCAAAACAAACACTTAGTTTAAAGACTCTCTCTGCTACACAGGGCTCACAGATCAAAGTTTAAAAGGGCCAATTTCTTCACTTCATAGGTCGATGACACAGCTCTGAAAAAGAGGAAAAACAGTCCCCCAGTGCCTCTAGTGTGCTGCTGCTGTAGGAAGAGGAAGTGTATTCGTTGAGAATCCCTGACGAAGACAGTACTGCCAAAGGAAATTACAAAACAGCATTTTGGCAACATGGGCCAAGCAGAAGACAGATTCCTTGCACACGACTACAACTGGCCCTCTGGTGAGTTACTCCAAAAGGTGACTGAGGGGGAAATCACGAGCTAACATGGAATTATCACAACTTTGTCATTTTGAAATTTCAAGAAATATTTTTAAACATAAAAGTTGTAGTTGAAATAACATTTTCTTAATACAGTATGTTGGTAAGGAACTGGATGCATTAATCTAAAGAACCAGAATGGCGAGAAATTAAACAAGTATTGCATGGCAGGTGGGCCCTCATCTTTTTACCCTGGGAAGAAGCCGTCAGAGTATACATTCTCACATGAAAGGAACTAGTCTCTTGCAGAATTAGCCTCCACAGCAGCAGCAGATATCGTCACACACACAAGATTCTCCATTTGTGAAATTGTGAGAACCAGCAGAGAAACTCACTGGCTACACGGCTACCCGGCTACCCGATGCAAGCATGTCCTAACCCCCTGGGAAATGCAGGTGTGTGGGTGTGAGTAGGTGGATAAGCAATAAATAGTTCTTAACAGGTAAACCCTGGAGTCCTAGAGGTCTCCCCCCCCCCCGCCCCCCGCCCCAGAAGGAATGGAGAGAACAAACCAGTTTAATTTGGGGTGGTGCAGTACAAGTAAACTTAATCCGAATTAAAGGAAATGTAACCTTTTCCCCTCTTAACCACATCTGATTATTCGTTTCTACTTATTGCCTGAGGTAAGAGAGTCTGTGAGATAGCCATCACCTTTCTCTCTGGCACAATATGCATCTTTCAAACCTAAAGTTAACCAGGAACTTCCTCCTTTTGTTAAAATGCTATCTTTTCTGCCACCTTTATCACCTCATAGTTCCTAAGTATCCATACTGATCGACACTGGACAGCTATACAAATATGATAAACTCACTCAGCTTCCATCAATACTTATCTATGTTTCTAATGCTAAAATAATAACCAAGGCATTTTTAGATTGAGAGGCAAATAATGCTTTTTAGGAAAGCATCTTTTACTTATATAAGACTACTTGTTACTTAGTAAATGACTTTTTAAAAATAGATCCTCGATTTAAAGAGGAAAATAGCGTGATAAAGAACAAATCTCCAGAACTGCAGCTATTAATTACCTGTATACTAATTAGCTATGTGATCTTAGAGAAGTCCTTAACTTGAAGAAACAGGTTCTTCACCTACAAAATAAGGGAGTTAAACTATCTCAGCAAACCTCATCCCGGATGTATATTAGAACAATGTGAGAAACTTAAACAAAAACAATGTTAAGCCCCAGACCAGCCCAATTAAAACCGATTCTCTGGGTATTGGCATTTTTTTAAGCTCCCAGGTGATTCTAATATGCAACCAGGGCTTCAAACCACTAGTACCAGTTCTGATCTCCAATGCTTCTTTCCCTATTCTTTCATTCTCTGATCTTAGAGCGATAATTCTGGTGATAGGATCTCAGAATGCAATAGGCCAAAAAAGCCACAAAAAAAGTAAAGCCTAAACCTTGCATGCTGTGCCTGTGTGCACACAGGACTAGGAGCGGTTAACCTGAATTCTAGACATTTTTAGAAGTTAAAAACCCTAATGCATAACTAAGAATGAAAGCAGTGTGGTTTAAGTGCACATGCATGCTCTCAAAATGACTAATCATGATAGGAATCAACTCCTGAAACCTGGAGGCAGGGAAATGGGTCACAATTAGCTCCTGACCTCTCCCTTTTCCCTCTTCTGCCACCCCCACTGAACCACAGCACAAAAAATGGTTGGCTATTAGTCATAATCAGAATATGAAACCAGCCCCAGTTTCAAAGGGCTTTCTCCCTCATCAAAGATTTGGAAGTTCCTGCATGGGTGCATCTTCTGATGAAGGTCATCTTACAAAAACTCTTTAACTAAATTATATCCCCACCAGTTGCCATGTGATACTCAAAAATAGAACTAGTACAAAATCTTAAAGTAAAAATAATTTTACTTACATTACATACAAAGACATTTTACTTTATGCCCTGTGCTAAATCTATTAAGGCTCAAGTTTCAATTTATAAATTTCACAAATTTTAGTTAGAGATACGATAGAAACTAATCTAATACTGTGCGTTGAATATCTTCTAACAACAACAAAAAAAGAGAGGGACAGAGAGAAATGAGATAGGAGAGAAGGAAAAAGAAACCAGGAGACCAAAATAAGGATAAGGACAAGAAACCACAAAGTTTATGACTAGGCCCAAAATCTCTCTTGCAAATCCTGCAAGCTACATGAAAATATAATTAACTGCATCACAATTCATGGCTACTTTTGATAATACTACTTTCTCACCTAGATCTCTAAAAAAAATCAAAACTGTTACTATCTTTAAGCACAAAAGAAATATTTGTAGAATTAAACTACTTTTGCAAACTTAAAAGTCATAGGAAAGGTGAAAACCCTTCCAACATTAACTTTTTAGCTTTAACTAGCTAACTTTTAACTAGCAGATCCTCTGCATGAAGTTCAAAATATACAGGATTCGTGTCAAGTGTGAGAAATCTGAAAAATATTCCAAACCCCTATATCCATTTTCTTAGATCTTGAAACCCACCCCTTCCTGACACTGTACACTGTGATCAACCCTTGCTATTCACTTGGAAACTCAGTTTTAAAAGATATGACAGTAGCACTGCTTTGAAATGGAATTCCCTCTCATGCTTTCTGTAAATGGCCCTCGGATCACACAACTGGCATTCCTTTACAAAGCTTTAACATTAAATCAAATGTAAGACTCATAATGTCAGCATCTGTAAAGGAAATGAGACAGATATGTGGAATAATTTCTAAGCACACATTTTGCTCTTCAAATATCTCAACAAGGGGTACCTGGGTGGCTCAGTCGGTTAGGCATCCAACTCTTGACCTTGGCTCAGGTCATGATCTCACGGTTTCGTGAGTTTGAGCCCTAAACTGGCCTCTGCATTCACAGCATGAAAACTGCTTGGGATTCTCTCTCTACCCCTCCCTCACTCTGTCTCTCATGATTAATAAACTTAAAAAAGTATCTCCACAAGTCCTTTCCAATACTAGCCATTAAAAAATAAAAAAATAAAAAAACACTTTACAAGGGTTTTTTTTTAAGTAAATTAAAACTCAACACACTTTTTTTTAAACACACTAAATCCTTCAGTTTTTTCATACACAAGTTCCTCTCCAGGGCTCCAGTTCTCCACCAAGATTACACCATTCTTGCTGTACACACATACTGGAATCCAGGAAGATACAGGGCTCCCCAAAGACAGTGATGGGAAGGAGTGAAGGAGGAAGCAACCATCTCTTTAATTTAAAACAAAACAAAACAAAACAAAACAAAGCTAACTTGCAAACAGAAGTAACTGATAAGTGATATCTATTTCCACCTGTACAGGACTCTTTTGTCTGGTAATGTCACATTCATATCTTGGGGAAAGAGGCCAGGAGGATGAGGTGCCAGGAAGAGCGGAGCAGCTGGGTATCAGCAGCCCAGCAGGGGCACAGGAGTTAATCTGTTTGGATGCCCAACTGCAGGAAGTCATTACATCATAGGCCTTTCCACACCTCTCTCCCTACCATGTGCTCAGTGCCCCAAGAGGCTGAAAAGGAACAGGAGACAGCCTCCCTTCTGGTTCACTTATAGGTAGAAGCCATTACGGCCCAGCTATGCCACTACATCTCCCTCCCCTAGGCCGGGCTCCAGGCCCCAGTCCTCTACACTTGGACCCGGCCTCAAACAGTGCCAGAGTCCAGGCCTCAGCGGAAGCAGCTGGTGTGGCAAGTCCGCCTTGACGTGCAAGGGCTGGCCGGTTCCCGGACCCAGAACACCTTAAGTTTGGGGGCACGTTTAACTGGGAAAACCTCTCTAAGGAATAAGGATGTCAACACACGCAAGAAGAGAGGAAAAGGTTTACAACCACTGCTTTTTCTGGTGGGACCGGTATGCTTGTGGGAATTAACACCCACAAGCTAGAAACTTCGACGTAAGGGTTCTCATCCAGCTAGTGACAACGACCATACTCCGGTGACCGACTTGAGAGCCACAAACCAACCCCTTCTCTGGGCACCAAGTCCCAAACACTCCCCCCACATCCTCTCACTCCACCCGCAGGGCCCTCCCCGCACCCCCACTACGGTGATTTCTACTTCGAAGTTAGTCGCAGACCTACCTCCTCCGCGCAGTCCGGAGACTCCCGCAAACGCACTCCCGTCCGCCAGTCCTTCCCTCGCCGGCATCCCTTGCCCCCTCTCCTCACCTGGCCAAGCCCGAGGCTTCCCTGGAAGCCTCCTTTCCCCAACCCCCCTCCGCGGCCGACCCCAGGTTCCCCTCCTCTGGGGGTCACACAGATCCCCCGAAACCTCACAGCGGAGGCTCCCGGGGCCAACCCCTCTCCCCAGCGCCGGCAGGCGCGCTCCGATGAATCGAAGGCGCGTCTGGCACTGCGCAGGAGGCCCGGCGGGTCCGGCCGCCCGCCCGAGGTGGGTACGCACCTTCCACCCGGCCGAGCTGTTGCTGTCGCCCTTATCCTTGAAGTAGGGCACGCAGCGCACCATCCACTCGTAGATCTGGGACAGAGTGAGCCGTTTGTCCGGGGAGCTCTCGATGGCGCGAGTGATCAGGTCGGCGTAGGACAGGTTCCCCCAGGCGTTCCGCCGCGACGAGCATTTCCGCGGCTGCCCGGAGCCCCCAGCCGCCCCCGGCTGCGGCGCTGGCAGCGGCTGCTGAGGCTGCAGCGGCGTCTGCGTGCCCCCGCTCAGCGCGCCCGCCGCGGGGGCTGGCCCGGACCCGGAGTCCTGCCCTCCGGGAGCCAGCAGCCGGGCCGAGTCTTCAAGGAGCAGCCCGGAGCCCCGCGTGCCGCTCCCGCCGCCGCCGATCGCCATGGCCGAGCCGGCCCTACCGCTGCCGTCCTCGTCGTCTTCGTCGTCGTCCTCTTCGGGGATCATGGAATCAGCGGCCGTCTCCCCCGAGGGCTTGGCCGGGCTCCCCTGGAGCTCTGGCCTCTGCAGGGGCCACGTACAGGAGCGCGGCCGGCTCTGGGGCTCGAACTCCGGGTCCAGCTCCACTTCGAGCGGAGAGAGCGGGGCCGGGGAGGCCGGTGCCTCTGCCATCTTCGCCGCCCGCCCGCCCGCGGCTCGGGCTCTCGCGCTCTCCTCTCGCGCCGGGGCGGGGTGCGGCGGGGGAGGGACGGGGGCGCCGCGAAGGCTCGGGCTCCCGGGAGCCGCTGCCGCTACTGCCGCCGCCTGGGGAAGCACGAGAGGAGAGAGAAGAGTTGATTATCCCGGGCTGGAGCCAGGTCCTCGGCGAGTCCTCGCCCGCTGCCGCCGCTTCCCGGCCGCACGGCGCCCGCCTCCCTGAAGCAGGCAGACCTGGAGACGTGCGTCCCGCGAACCTGGCGCAGCAGACACCGCCCCCCGGCCAGGCCGCGGGGGAGACGGGAGCGAATCGACGGGCTCGCACGGGGCAGCCCCCTCCCCCCGCCGCCTCGGCCGCCAGAACTGCAGGTCCCTCCTGGGCTAGGTGGCTGGGCGGGGAAGAAGGGGGAGGGGCGGGGGAGGGGCGCGGGCCGCGCCTTTAAAGCGGGCAGCGGCCGGGGCTGGCGCAGCCGAGCGGCGGTCGGAGCCCGAGCGGGCGTGTGTTTGTTTATGTTTCGCTCGGGCCCGTTCAAGTGCTTCCCGCGGCGCCGCAGCCAAAGTCTGTGGCGTCTTCCGCTCCTCTGCTCCTCGCCCCTGGCCCTGCCGCCTCTGCACCCCCTTGTGCCCCCTCGCCTAGCTCAGGGGCCCGAGCCCGGGAACGGCACGGGTGGCCACCTTCTCTTCTCTTGGCCCGCGGACCCGGAGGGCGAACACGAGTCCGAGCGCGGACGGGCCCTTGTCACTTCCAGAAAAAAGACCAGACGGGAAGCCGGGGGGCAGCCAGCTCGGCGGGTGTTTGCAAAGGGTCGAGCCAAGCAGGAACGACCACTTTGGGATTTTGTGTGGTTTATTTGCTCGCGGACGTTGTACCCTCCACCCCCTTCCCTGTAAAGAACGCGAGGAGGGGACAAGTCGGAACATAAATCTTCCAACAGGTCAGGAAGCGCCAAGTCTCCCGGGCTGCCAGAAAACCCGGACTAGCACGTTCATCACCTCCTTGCTCCCGCTGCTGCCATCTTGACAGTTTTCCCCCCTTCACTCAAGTCCTTTAAAAACACTAGCGGGAGGGAAGGGGGGCGCGCACACCGAGTCACGGGGAGGGAAAAGGGAAGCGCCTGGCCCAGCTCGGAAGCAGATCCGGAGTCACCGGGAAGGCGGCCGCCCCGCTGCACAGCTCCGGCGCCTACCTCAGTTCCTTCCCTTCAGGGACGAGGGGGGAGGACGCACAATCCCGCGCGGGCCCGGGGCACGGCGAGGAGGGGGCGCGCAACCTCGGCGAGAGAGAGGCGCTCCGGCCGCCGCCGCAGCCCGCCTGAGGAAACGCCTGTCAGCCTGCGCGCCGCCGCCTTCCACATTCCTCCTCCTCCTCCTCCTCCTCCCTTCCACGAGCAGGGCGGCCGCGGCAGCAGCACAAAGTTATAGACACACGCAGGGTGCCTCAACCTAAGCTGACGGCGGGCGGGCGGGTCCCCGCCCAGGGGGAGGGCTGGGCGGCGGGCCCGGGTGTGCTGTGTGCGTGCGTGTGTGTATATGTGTGCTCGCGCGCGCGCCTGCGCGGCCCGGCTCCGCGGGACTGCGGGCGTGGGAGTCGGGGCGCGCGCCGTGGGCCGGGACTAGGCGGGCTCCCGCAGCCGTCCCCGCTGGGCTCCTCCTCCCGAGAGTCTCAACAACAACAAAGCGCGGCGCCGGCCTAGGAGAAGGAGGGGGAGAGCAGAGCCCCGAACGCTCCACGAGCGCGGTCGCGTGGCCTCTCAGACTCGGAGCAGGGCGCCTGGTACCGGGGGTCCCCGGCGGGCGCGTCCGTCCGCCAGGCTCTGGGCCCGCCCTGGTGTCCGGTTCCCGGTTAGAATCGGACACCAGGTAACACCCGAGATAAGATGCTGACCGCAGATCGCAGAGGTTGCCACGGCGTGGAAATACTGACAAGCGAAGATGTTGGTGCCATACGGGACTTCGATAAAGTGATGCCCTCAGATTTGATCCGGCACCGGAAGGTTTGCAGTGGAGTCTCTTACCTAGGACGCTCGACTTGGGGATTTCACGGCAAATGAGGGGAGAAGTGTAACTAACTCAGGAAAATGCAAATTATCCCCCATTCCTAAACGCAAGGGCAGATGTTGAACAATTATGAATGGAAACTAAATTGATTCTAATTTGAAAATGGCTCCAGAACGGCTAATTGTGCATTTTTAAGTTTTTTTTTTAAGCTACTGATTTAGGCTTAGAAAAACATCTTAACAAGTCCTTATCCTATCATCAGTGCCTAAACTGTTCGTTTATACACTTAAGTTTGCACTACGTGCGATACGCACACCAAAGCTCTATTCGCTTTGGTTCATAAATATCTTTTTCCCCCTTTTTTCTTAAATCCTTCTCAGTCACAGGAGATAACCTTAGAGTCCAGAGCTCGCTCCTCAACAACCCAATACACAAAAAAGGTCCAACCCAGGGTACTCAAGAGTCCGCCCACCCAGCGGATTCCAGGCTCCGGGCTTTGCGCAGGGCCCGTCACTCAAGTGACGCACGGCCCCGCCCCTGCACCAAGCTAGTTCGACGCGTACAAACAGATGATGTCATTGTATCCACACGCGCGTGACCCGGGAGCTCTGCGCCGCGTCCCCATTCGCTGCACCGCCTACTCGTCAAACCACGCCGCGCGCTGACTGGCCGCGGACACCAGTCTCCAGGCCCCAGACACCCCTCTCCGCCCCCCGCCCCCGCCCCCCAGCAAATAATAAACAATCGAGTAAAATTCTAAGGAAGAAAGGAGGGGAGGGAGGAGAGGAGAGAGAGAGGGCGAACCTGAAGCCAATTCTTCGCGCGCTGAGGACAGTTCAGAGGACGGAGACTTGGGAGGACAGAGGAGGGAAGAAGGGGAGCAGACCTGGGGCGATGGGTCCTGCTGCGAGGTGGTGGTGTCGGGGAAGAAAGTTGGAGAGCACCCTGCGGGGCGCGCCTGGCAGAGTCGGGGGACGCTAGGGCCCGGGAGCTGCCGGGCTTGGGGCTTCGGGGCGGTGCGCGGCCGTCCGAGGGGGTGGAGAGTGAGACACGCCGGAGCGGCGCGGGCGGAGCCGGCAGACACGTGCGGGAGGAGGGCGGGCGCGCGCCGAACTGGCTCGCCCGGGGCGCGCGGCAGCTGTAGCCGCGCGCGCTTGTTTACCAGCGCACGTGGGTGTTATTTTTAAATGGAATGTTGTGCTGGCCGCGCCGCGGAGTGGCGGGCGCGTGGGGCAGCCCGCGCTGGCTGGGGGACGCGGCAGGCCCTCGCCACGACCTCTCGGGGCTCCGCTCACGGGCCGGGCGGGCTGTCTCCGTTGCAGGATTCCAGCGCAGCGGCTGGCTGAGGCCGGTGAGCCTGATGGCGACTTTCGCGCGCTGCCAAAGCCCCTACGGAAAAGACGACTTCCCGCTACCGAACGCTGCCTTCTTTAAGCCCGGCTTTGGCTCGCTCAGTCGCATTTCGGGAACAAAGCCGGCCGGGCTCCGCGGCCACAGGTTCCGGAGCCGATTTCACATGCTCACATACTCCCTGCCACACTACACCCTGGCCGCGAGGTAGACATATCACCTTGCGTAGTTCGTGACCTCGCTTTCTTGCTCACACTGTCCCCAGAATGCGCCCGTCACTTGGGCATACAGCTCTGCCACGTACAAATGGGCTTTTGCTACTTTGGCATGTCTTTGGAAGGGAACTCTGGGAAAGGGGGCTCTGACTGCTTCCTGGTGTTGCTCCTGTGCCTCCTGCTCCACTTTTCTCATTATGGGCCTGTCCTGAGAGCCCTGAGCTTCCGTTTGGTTTATAGCCTGGCAATGTGGACGGTGATGTGGCACAACTCTCAACTGAAGGTGTCCCGGGCGGGGGATGAGGTGGTGGACTGGGGCTTCAAAGAGCACATGGCGGGGGCTTTGGGCATGTTACCAGGAGTCCTGTTCAGCGTGTTCAGCGTTTTGGGAGGAACCCAGAGCCCAGTGTTTTGCATCGTGATACAGCATAAAATACAAAGAACTTTCAGTTGTTCCTGCTTAATCTTTATAACTCACCGTAAAAAAAAAAAAAACAAAAAAAAACACGCTCTGAATCTAAGCAATCTTTTGTCGTTAACGTACAGACATGCAGACTTAGAATATGTTTACACTGGCTGGGCTCTCTTAGCTTTTT
This sequence comes from Proteles cristata cristata, assembly GCA_017311185.1. Lineage (NCBI taxonomy): Eukaryota > Metazoa > Chordata > Mammalia > Carnivora > Hyaenidae > Proteles > Proteles cristata. The sequence continues at coordinate 204,855 of JAESUZ010004656.1, read as the reverse complement.
ACTATAAACCTGTTGAGTGTCCATTTACAGAATGCATACCCCAAGGGCATTTTAAAAAACTGGAAGTGTTAAAGGTCCGGTAGATTAATTGAGCTCTTTGTGACCCCCTTGGTGAGGAATGGGGGCTTGGGGACATGATATAGCTATATCCCTCAAAAAGCTCACAGCCTTGGGATAAGACTTTAAAAATTCGGTATTTCAAGAGTTGCAAAGCAATACAAGATAAAAACAGGAGGTCATGTATAGTGTTGGGTAAGTTTCAAATGAGTTGAGGATCAAAATTCAAGTAGAAAAAAATAAAGTAACAAAAACTTCAAATGACCATAAACATTCTCAGCTTGGTAAATGTGTATCTTACTCAGAGAATTTACCCTTGTAATTTGTCCCTATGGGCAAACCTTGGAAGACTAAGAGGTTGAATCTCAGTGATTGTTACATTTTAGCTGGAAATTACTTTGACCTTTGCTTTCCCCACAAAGGCCTCTCTGCTCCTTTATTTCTTACCCACTCCTTTTTTCTCCCTTCCTCTTTCTAGTACATGTAATCCCAAACTTAGAATTGTTCGGTTTAGGATTTTTCAACTTTACAGTGATGTGCAAGCGATTCACATTCAGTAGAAACCCTACTTCAAATTGTGAATGTTAATCTTCTGCCCCAGCCCCCAGCCATATGCGGTAGATCATTTCTTGTGATGCCAGGCAGCAGCACTGAGCCTCCGTTCCCAGCCAGCCACTTGATCACTGGCCTTGGCAACTAATATACTTAGAACCATTTGATACCTATATGGTCATTCTGTTTTTCACTTTTAGTATGGTATTCAATAAATGACATGAGATAATCAACATTTTATTATAAAGTAGGATTTGTTAGATTATTTTGCCCAACGGTAGATTAATAGAAGTGTTCTGAGCATGTTTAATGTAGGCAAGGCTAAGCTCTGATGTTTAGTAGGTTAGGTACATTAAATGCATTTTAAACTTACACTGGGTATTTTCAGGACATAACCATATCATAGGTCAAGGAAGATCTGTATAGGAAAGCTGAGTAAGTTATGGTCATGGATGGAGAAGGAATGCCAGCCTTACCTTTGCGGTAGAATTTTTGGTCAAAACCTTCCCCACATCTTTTTTTTTTTTTTAAGGTTTATTTTTGAGAGAGAGAGAGGGAGGGGCAGAGAGATAGGGAGACACAGAATCTGAAGCAGGCTCCAGGCTCCAAGCTGTCAGCACAGAGCCCAACACAGAGCTCATACTCAAGGACTGCAAGATCATGACCTGAGCCAAAGTCAGCTACTTAACCAACTGAGCTATCCAGGTGCCCCAAAACTTTCCCCACTTCTTAACTCACTTCTTGTTAATTTTTACAGATGAGTTGAGGTGGTGATTGTTCACCCCGTTGTAAATTCAGTCACTGGAGGAACAAAACTTTACAAAGTTTTTTACCCGAATAAGCTAAGTAAATTCACCATTTCCAACATCTAAATGTGAGGCAATTGCTGGTAGATGCTAGAGCTCTGCCTCTGAGGGGGCCGCTATTCAGCACCTGTGTCCTCGCCCAATGCTTCATGCACCTAAGTCAGCTGCATACTCCTCTGATCCCGGAACCTAAATTCCAGGGACTGAGCATGCTGTCCATCAAACAAGGGTTCGTTTCCCTCTACGACTGGCTTCTACATCCATCTCAACAATGAAGACAGAAAACAAATACGGTATAAGCCTCCAAACAAATGTGTGACCCAGCTGGAAAGAAAGAAGGATCCCCAATATTCAGGTCTAGAGCTGCTCCCCACCCTTTGACACCCCCATTAGTCCCTTCCTCCGTTTCCCCATTCCTCAGCAAAGTCCTCACAGGGAAAACATACAGAATACTATGTACGAAAGAGCTTGAACTTTGCCTTGCCTTTCAGGGTGTTAAGGAGACAGCAGGTCTAAAATGGAGTTACTTATGCTAAGTCCCACATCAACAAACCAAGACTTTATCCCTAACCGGAACCGCAGTTCCAACACCCACCCCATCCCACCCCCAGGGATGTAACCTGTAACCAGTCAGCGTAGAATTACCTGGTCAGCACTAATGAGATAACCGACTCCATGGTAAGTCCCCTGTCCAGTCCCCTTAGGAAGGCCACCTTGCAGAAACAATGCATTCTTTGCTAATAATTTCTTTTTCCACCCCCTTGCCACCTTTAAAAACCCTTCCTTCTCTATAGCTCGGTGGAGCTCCTTTCTACTGCTGGATAGGATGCCGCTCAGTGCATAATGGTTTAACAAAACCCGTTTGAGCTTCAATTTTACTCAGTCGAATTTTCGTTACATAGTGAAGCAGCATTCGCAGCAGATTCATGACCACCGTCTCCCAGAATCTCTGGAGCTCCTGTCCTCTCTCCTCCTCGTTGCCTCCTTCAGGCACGACACACCCAGGCCTCATAGTGACTGTCCTAGGATTCATTTGGAGGACAACTAGAAATATTTACAGCGGGGAAGAAGTGGGGGATCCAAAAAAGACTGAAGGTTTACCTGAAAGGGAATCGCATAGAGAAGAGGAAATGGAAAGGATTCTCTGTTTGGGTATTACGAGATAATGATAGCTAAGCTTTATTTGTCACATCGAGGTCCTGAACTAAGCACTTTATTTGCAGCACTTTGCCCTCACAAAGACCATATGGGGTAGATATACTAAATGCTAAATGGCATGGCGTTAAGAATTCAGCCTCTGGGCTTAAGCTGGATCCTCTCGCTTACCAGGTATGTGACCTTGGGCTATTACTTAACCCTTGACCTTAGTTTCTCATTCATGAAATGAGAATAATATTGGAAAGATTAGATTAAATGAGATGACTCTAAAGCGTTTAGGATTAGAATACTGGGGAAGGCGAGCTTTTAATACAGTGATGCCCAGGCTTCATTTTGGACCAACTGAAGAGTATGGTCTGGCATTGATTTTTTTTTTTTTTTAATGTTTGCCAGGTGACTCTACAGAGGTGAAAACTGAGAACACTGAATTTGAGGTCTCTCTTCTCTACACTCCAGTGTTTGCTCTCAGCTGTGACTATTAGTTTCTGCTCAAGAATAATGACAGACCATTAAGTATGCACAAGGGGGCAGGTCTCATACCCATCTAAGTTTGTCTCTAGGATAACCTACCCCAGCAGGGACCATCCCTCTCATTTTACAGCATTTTGTCCTGGGTCACACAATGAATGGCAGGCCCAGAATTTGAACCAAAGCCTGCGTGGGCCCATGGCATGTGCTCCTTCACCAACCCTGCAGTTCTTATCTAGATGGGCTATTTAGCCTAGAGAAACAGAGCTGGAACCAGACAAGCAAACATAACCCCCAAGTACAAACCCAGTCAACCCAAAGCTGGTGTTTTGCCAAATCTGCACCCATCAGGTTGTTTTCTTGGGTCTCTCGTGCTCTTAAAGTTTTTGAGTCAATTGGCAACAGTTGAAAAGGAGGATATTTCACCTGAAAGTCAGATTTCTCATTCTTCTTGAAGAGTAAGAAACTCTGGTAACACATGGCAACAATTAGCTGGTATGTGCTCGCCAGCGCACCTCTATATCATCAGGCCCTCTTCATTTAGGTCTCCTGACAGACCTCTAGACTTTGGACTTAGCCACCTAACTTGTATCTTCTGCTTCTACACGGGCACAGTGGAGTTGGCTCATTCCAGCTCATGAGAAACAACTGTGCACATCCCTTCTGAACTGTTTAGTGAACCAAATTGGTTGCTTGAAATGGATTGCTGTGGGAGTTGTTACCCCCACAGAAATTGGCGATGCTAACAATCAAGTCTTTTGTGAGTTTTGTCAAGTTTTTGTTTTTCTGAAAGTCAGTTTGCTAGCACACCATTGTCCCCACTACCCTTAGCCACTTCAGAACACTGTCTGGTGTTCTGAAGAAAAAGATTTGTTCTCAGTAGAAAGTGAAGGAAACCGAAGCATTTGAGAAACTACTTCAATTCCGCTAAGCAATTGATTATTCATTGTCTAATTTTTATAATTTTTATTATTTTTAAAGTTTATTCTGAGATAGAGAAAGAGAATCCCAAGCAGGCTCCACACCACCAGCTCAGAGCCCAACGAGGGGCTCAAACCCTCAAATCTCAAGATCATGACATGAGCCAAAATTCAGATGCTTAGCCAACTGAGCTACCCAGGTGTCCCTGTCTATCCTTATTTCTAAAGCACTTCAACTTACTGTGATGGAGTAAAAACCCAAAACAAGCCTCTTGATGAAACTAAAGATGGTTAAGATGTTTTACTAGGTTTTAAAATGAATCATTGAGGGACGTCTCGGTGGCTTAGTCGGTTAAGAGTCCAACTTTCACTTAGGTCATGATCTTGCGGTTTGTGGGTTCGAGCTCCGCGTCGGGCTCTGTGCTGACTGCCAGCCCAGAACCTGGAGCCTGTTTCAGTCTGTGACTCTCTCTCTCTCTCTCTGACACTCCCCTGCTCACTCTCTCTCTCTCTCTCTCCTAGAAATAAATAAAAAAATATTTAAATAAAATGAAATAAAATAAAATGAATCATTGAACTGGCAAGAAGGTAGGGAAACCAAAGAAGTCAAAAACAAAGTTAAGATGGGACCCCTGGAAAGTGAGCAAGCTCCTAGAAAATCCATCAGCAGTATCCTTGAGCTTCCACATTGACAGGTATGCAATGGTGGAGACACAGAAGATAAACCCTTAAGCCTATCCAAGATCATGAGCATAGTAAGAACCTATCCCAATGTAGATTGGCACAACCACTATGGAAAACAGTAAAGAGGTTCCTCAAAACATTAAGAATAGAACAGCAATATGATCCAGCAATCTCACTTCTGGAGATCCAAAGGAAACAAAATAATTATCTCAAAAAGATATCTGTACCCCCAATATTCATTGCAGCATAATTCACAATATCCAGGGTATGTTTCTCAAGGCATGTAAACAACTGTCCACTGAGGGATAAAGGAATAAAGAAGATGTAGTGTATATGCAATGGAATATTAGCCATAAAAAAGAAAGAAGTCCTGCCATTTGTGACAACATGGATGAAACTTTTTAAAAAATAGTTTATTGTCAAGTTGGTTTCCATATAACACCCAGTGCTCATCCCCACAAGTGCCCTCCTCCATGCCCATCACCCCCTTCCCCTCCTCCCCACCTCATCTGCCTTCAGTTTGTTCTCAGCATTCAAGAGTCTCTCATGGTTTGCCTCCCTCCCTCTCCCCCACTATTTTTTCCCCTTCTTCTCACCCATGGTCCTCCGTTAAGTTCCTCCTAATCCTCCTGTATGTGCAAACATATGGTATCTGTCCTTCTCTGCCTGACTTACTTCACTGAGCATAACGCCCTCAAATTCCATCCATGTTGGATGGAAAGACTGTAGTATCTCACGTATATGTAGAATCTTAAAAAAGTTGAATTCGTAGAAATAGAGAGTAGGTTGGTAGTTGCCAGGGGCTTTTTGTGAGGAAATGGAGAGATGTTGGTCAAAGGGTACAAACTTTCAATTATAAGATAAGTTCTGGGGATCTAATGTACAGCATGGAGACTATAGTTAAGAACACTGTATACTTGAAAGTTACTAAGAGAGTAAATCTTAAATGTTCTTATCCCCCCCCCCCACAAGGGTAATTATGTGAAGTGATGGATGTGTTAACTAACATAATGGTGATAATCATTGCACAATATATACATATATCAAATAATCATGCTGTGTACCTTTTTAAAAAAATATGGAATGCTTCACAAATTTGTATATCATCCTTGCATGGGGGCTATGCTAATCATTGTATCATTCCAATTTTAGTTTATGTGCTGCTGAAGTGAGCACATACTGTACAACTTAAACTTACACAATGTTACATGTCAACTATACCTTAGTAAAATTGGGTGAAAAAATTTCACATAAAACACATATATGTATTTTTAAAAAAAGAACCTTTCTGATAAAACTGGGATTCCAAAGAGCCAAAGTAAAGATGAATGTGAAAGTGACTTGCTCTGCAGAAGAAGACTGCACCCCCCCAAATTTGTCTGGATTGATCCTGGTGCTGGATGGAGAAAAACCAAAAAGATATATGAATCTTCCTTGAGAGTTCATTGCTACAGTGTTATCTGCATGTAGGATTGTGATCTAAATTCCTGATACCATGGAATTTTAAAAACTTAATGAGTTCAAGTTTGGGATACTCCAAACAACTGGCAAGAGCAGACACAATCCTCTCTGGAGGAGAAGATCTTGAACTTTGGCCCCAAAGAATGCCCCCAGATAAAGTTTCAAGAACAGATGTTTACAATCAGAAAACAAAACAAATAAGGAAGCAAGCCTCCATAAGTAAGAGCAGATAGAAACAAAAAAGATCAGATACACAAAGAATTGGGAATATTGGAATAAGCAGACACAGAAAATACGTGTGTTTAATATATTTCAAGAAATAAAAGAGAAGCTTGAAAATATAAGCAAAGAACAGAGTTCAAAAGAAACCCACAAAAGCTAAATAGATTTGAAATCAAAGTCTTCTTGTTTATTTTTAATTTTTTCTTCCCAACTAGAGTTTAGGTCCTTGAAGACCTCGGGGCCAGGCTGATTGCCTTATAGGTTGTTGTTTGCCACTTGAAGGAAGTACTCAACTCTTCTTTTGAAAGCCAGCAATAAGGATTGAGTTTGTGACCACAGTTTCTAAATTCTATTATAAGATCCAAAAAAAAAAATCACTTCTCAATTTTTTTTTTAATGTTTATTTATTTTTGAGAAACAGAGACAGAGCACAAGGAGAGACAGAGGGAGATGCAGAATCCGAAGCAGGCTCCAGGCTCCAAGCTGTCAGCACAGAGTCCAATGCGGGGCTGGAACTCACAGACTAGACCGCAGGACCATGACCTGGGTTGAAGTTGGATGCTTAACCAGCTGTGCCACCCAGGTGACCCCCAACAAATCCCTTCTAAAGGAAATTAGAATTAACGCAATACTGCCCACTGACTGGCCTGCGGCAGATGGCATTGGACCTTGTAAGTGGTCCATCCACTCCATTTCTTATTTGGGGAAGACTTATAAAGTAGGCCTGTATCAATGTCTACTCATTGGGAAATCTATTTTAAATGCCTAGTAATTAGAATCTTACATACAAATTACTTTAAAACATTGACGTGGTACTTTAAAGAAATTAAGGCCACGTGAAACCATTCATTATTCCTCAGACTTACATCTACCTGATGCAATATGGCATGTCCACTAGTGTATAGCTTTCTAGAATAATCTAAAACCCCCACAGGGTGTGTTTCAGGGCTCACGAGACATGATTATTGCCTCTCCTACATCTACAGCAGGAGGCGGAGTAAATCTGTGGAACAGGAAGGCAGCAGAGGAAACATAAAAGTTGGACAATTTTTGCAATCAAATTTTGCAAGTCTGATGTAAACAGTTTAAAGTCCTCAAACAAGCAAGGTATGAGGCCTGAGCATATGCTACAGCAAAGCCTGGCGTACAAAAGTACTGAGTAAGCTTCCACGGTTGCCTTATAAAGATGGTGTATTTGAGTTGGAATGTTATTCATTAGTGATGGTTTGAATGTCTTAGAAGAAAGTTTTCCCTTTGCCAGAGGAACTTCTCTTTCAGTTCAGGTCCTGGCAGACCCATTCTTCGTGGCCTGAGTAGGGGGTCCTCGTGCCATTAGCGGGACCTGCTTTCTGAGTCCAGGCTGCCCACTCCAAGAAGCATTCTGGACCTCTGGCCTGAGCACCTGCGTTCTCACCAGAGAGGATATTCTGGTTGCTGGTCGATCCACTCTTGTCCACGTGTTGGAAAGGCCTCACCTTCATTCCGTCGCCTGACCCTCTGGGTAGTTCACATTCCTTTAATCTCAGTCACATTTCCGCTCCCTCTCAAGGGTTACCTGTGCTCATTTCTGGAGAGACCACTGATGCCAGCAAAATAGGTGACAAAATTGCTAAATGAGACTATATGTGAGGAAGAAGCATCCAGGCCTCCAAACACACGTCATTTTATGAAAGCATAACATCTGAACGGCACACATTTGCACAGCATTTGGAGCTCTTTTGCAACTTCAATTCTCAAATGTATAATGTGAGGGCTTTTTAAAAAAAATTTTCACTCTCAAAATAAACTTTTATAAAATCTGTATTTTGGAAACAAATGATGAAGCCAAGTGAATAATTCCATAAAAAAATACAATCCCTAGGGTACCTGTCCTGTTTAGGGAACTAGCCAAACCCGGTCACTTTGGGTCAGGCTCTCCTCTTCACTATGAAGAGTGAAACTTGCTTTGGAGTTTGTAGGGATCTGGCCCACCAATAATAAGATAACGTTTGAGCCAAGGCCCCCACCCTTTTTTACTTCATTTGTTGTGCGATGAAACTATGTGGTTGAGGAGTGAATCGTTTGTCATGACAACCAACTGGAAGGCTGTGACCCACAAGGAGCCCAGAAGCGGGAGAGCCTGCGGCCTGCACACCTGGCCTTTCTCCAGTGCACAGGCACCAGAGAGGAGACTCCAACAGCCAGGGGACAGTCAGTGGCCTCAGAGACCATTCTCAGCTGTCCCCCAGGATCTGACAGCTTTGTGTTAAGTGGTGAAATCAACTTTCTTCACCTGCTGAATAGAGAATCAGAGCTGAGCTGGGGAAACCACAGGTGGAAGAATTCCATAAGGCTCAGTCTGAAAAAAGTCATTTTGACTTTTTCTTCCCTCCCCTATAAACTATTACCAAGAAGTCGTTCCTTTTAACAAATTGATCTCCAAGTGAACAATGAGAATTGCATTCCTTTCTCAAAAGTATCAGAACTAGTTTCTCTGTGTATGTTTTAAGTTAGTCCTCCTCCCCTTTCCCACAGTTGTAGTATATTAATATTGAAATCAGGCCACTCAGAATTCTTACGTCATTGTTGCTTAACTTCTGGATTCAAGAAATACTCAGAAGATGAGAATGCTTGGAAAATCCCTTCTAGAAGTCCTGAATGTGGTCCCGCCTAATGCTTTCATTTTTTCAGATATTATAAAGAAAAAAAAGTTTATTGACCTTGAATCTTTCAACTTATCTAATATGAAACAAAGGCACTTAAAATATTTTAAAAGACATCTATATTTTGTACTTGTCCTATATTTGTGAGGATGATATGCCTATCTTCTTTTTCAACATATACTCTTTTTTTTCGCTTTTTTGAGAAATATAACATGCTTATAGAAAGTCACAGAAGAGTTTACACTTTATGTGACAGAACAGTTTAATGAATGGCTGTTAAAAGAACATCATTTAACTTCCATTAAGGTCAAGAAATAGAAGGGACGCCTGGGTGGCTCAGTTGGTTAAGCGTCCGACTTTGTCTCAGGTCATGATCTTGCAGTTCATAGGTTTGAGCCCTGAATCAGGCTTTGCACTGATAGTACACAGCCTGCTTCGGATCCTGTCTCCCAATCTCTCTGCCTCTCTCTCTGCCTCTCTCTCTCTCTCCCTCCCTTTCTCTTTCTCTCTTTCAAAAATAAACATTTAAAAATATATTTAAAGAAGAAATAGAAGATTACCAGCACCCTAAAGTCTCTGAGGTGCCCTTCTCCATGAAAGCTCTCCTCTATCTCCTTAAAAGTCATCACTCCTAAACTTGTGGTAATTTCTTTGCTTTTCTTTATAGCTTTCTACCTTGTTTGCATCCCTACACACTCTCCTTTAGTTTTCTTTTATTAAAAATTGTAAATGTTTATTTTATTTTTGAGAGAGAGAGGCAGAGCGTGAGCAGGGGAGGGTCAGAGAGAGAGGGAGACACAGAATCCAAAGCAGACTCCAGGCTCCAAGCTGTCAACACAGAGCCTGACAGAGGGCTCGAACCCATGAACCGTGAGATCGTGACCTGAGCGGAAGTCGGACACTTAACTGACTGGGCCACCCAGGCACCCCACACTCTCCTTTGGCTTTGCCCTTTTTTGGATCCTTATATGAATGGGATCACACTGCGTATGTGATCTCTATGTGTTCTTTCGGGTCTTACTTTCTCTCTTGATACTGTAAGGTTCACCCATAATGGTGCTCTGCTTCATTCATCTTTGTTGCCAAATAGTCATTCATACAAATGAATAGCTCTCCATCTATCTATAATCTATATATAGTTAGTTTCTCTATTCTAACATTGATTGCTAATTGGGTTGTTCCCATTTCAGGGCAGTTGAGAACATTGTTGTTCTGGCATTCCTAGGTGTATGGGCATGACTTTAGTCTATAGTTAATCAAGGAGTTTCTGGGTCATAGGCTTCTTCCGCTTCACTGAATGCTGGACTGTTCTCTGAAGTGGTTGTACCATTTACACTCTCACCAGCACTGGATGCGTGTGCTCCTTGTCCACATTCCCACTAGCACTTAAAATCGCTGAACCGTTTAATTTTGTTATTTTCTTCTTTTAGTGATGATGGATTTAAACAATCTGGATTTAACTGATATTTACTGAGCATCTGCTAAGAAGCATGCCTATAGTAGGAACTTCTCCGTGTATTTAATCATCATAAAGTCACAACTGCCCCTGAAAGGAGACGATGTTCTCTCCATTTCATCAATGAGGAAAATGAAAGCCTCAAGCTGGAAGTTTCTCAGCAGAGGCCATGACAGAAGCGGTACCAGGACCCAGGTCTGGCTGACTTACGAAGACCACACACTCTCCACGTTCCTACGCAGTCTCCATCCTGACCTCTGCTTCTCCTCATCAGCATCTGGAAGACAGATGGCTGGGTTGGAAGTATGTGGCCCAGAATCTACCGCAGGCCCTCGCTGGGCATCAGGCCCTGGCTCTGACCTCATACACACCTCACAGACTCCACCACTTGAAGTGAACGTTACGGAGGTCACGCTACACTGACCCAGTGGAACCACATTTCTCTTATTATAAAGGATTCCTCTTAAACATTCTTTTAAAACTAGTTTATTCTGTTCTGTTTAATGCCCAGAACCCCACTTCCTTCTCCCTCAGCTTAGCCTTAGTCCTTTTGCAGTGGAATCTTCCCTCCCAGACTCTGAGCTATTTGAATACAAAGACTGTGTTTCAATCCCTTTTAAAAAATCGTGTGTTCTGAGGAGGTGTCAAAGGGTGTGAAGTTTCAGTTACACAAGATGAGTAAATTCTGGAGATCTGTACAAACACAGGAACTGTAGTTAACAATTCTGCATCGTATACTTTAAATTTGGCTAAGAGGGGACATCTTATGTTAATACTCTTACCACAAAAGAAAAAAAAGTAATGAAAAGAAAGAAAAAAAGAAACGGGACAGAAATAAACTTTTAGAAGAGGTGATGATGAATAAGTTTATGGCCTTGGTGGTGACAGTCTGGGAGGGCATATACTTATCTCTAAACTCATCAAGGTGCATACCTTAAATATTTACAGCTTTTTGTATACCAATCATCCCTCAGTCAAGTAGGTAAAGTAAAACGAAATGAAATGATAGAAAAGAAAAGAAAAAAGAAAAAAATTAGTTGTTGAACACTCAGACCAGAAGCAACATGGGAGAAAAAGCACAAGGACCAGGGGACATGGCTGCCATTCCCTGCTCCATTCTCAGCTCACACAGGCCATCTGACCTTCCCATGGCTCAGTGTCCCCTTCTATAAAATGAAAGGGCTAGCCGAGAGGACAACCTCAGGAGCCCTTGGTGCTAGCATCTGTGACTGTGCTAATTAATTTCTTCAAAAAGCACTTATCTAACACCTTCTGTTTGCATCCTTTTACAAATGAAACTCTGGCCCGTATCATTGATATTCAGATAAAATGCCACAGAGCTGTTGTGTTTTTCCTTCTTTATGTGCTGGGGACATTTGTTATCTCTTCATGGCTTACCTATTCCTAACCATTAGATGTAGGTCTTTTTTAGCAAGAACCGTCTTTGCTATTTCTCCACCAGACCAGAAGCTCATTGAGGCCAGGGATTTGAGGCCAGAGATTGTGTCTGATTTGTCTTTGTATCTCTAGCACATAGTAGATGTTCAATAAATGTAGAAGGAAGCAAGCAAGGAAGGGCAAGAGGGAGAAAAAGAGGACTGATGTTTAGAATCTCCCCACACTTGTGATGTCACTGAGCACAGAGATAGTTGGTATTTAAACAACAGTCCCTGTCCATACAGGGTGCCTTTGGTGGCGAGCTCTGACCTTTTACTGAACCAGCAGATCATCAGAGCTTACAAAATCACATTTTTTTTTTTTAACTGAAGCCTTTCACGGGTACCTAATGGTATCGTGGCTGTGATAAAGGATGCCAAGTGTCCCTGAATGCAAAGGAGACGAGAAAAGTATTGTAATAAAGTTACCGGACTCATTTGGCTTTTAACCATAGAAAGTTGACCACTCTGAGAGATCCTTTATTTCTGCTGGATTTTTGTTAGTATAAGGCAACCTGCTTTCTGCTAGTTTTTGTTAGTATGTTTTAGAGGTGTTCTTTAGGAAGATCTAATTTTCTTTAGCTGGGCTCTGCCAAACTTCCTGGGGACCCATGACTTATTATGAATATGCCCCAGTTGCATTTCCTGCCCACAGTCACCAGATCCATGTCCCTGACTCAAGTGTAAAATACAATACAACCTAGTTCTCCTGTGCTTAGCCAGGGTGCTCTCCTGCTCTCGCATCACAACCCTGTGCCATCTGAGAAAGAAGTCTTTGGACTTCCAGACCTCTCCCTGGGAAGCAGGGGTGCAAAACAGACTTGCCGCCCCCCACCCCCCACCCCCACGAAAAGGTCTGACTGCAGGCTAGTCGTGGAGGATCAGGCTGCCGATTTATGTTTCCTCTACCATTTCCCTCTAAGATATCCAGGGGAAGAGAACCACTCTCTAGGTAGAAAGATGGACTCTACTTTTCGAAGCACCAAAATGAGCCTGGAATAGAGCCAGGCTGATTTCAGGCAGCTTCTGTCTACAAGGTTCACATTTCCCAAGCCAGCTGAGACTCGGAGAGGTTCTGAGGGAAGGTCCCAGGTGCTGAGCCTCTAGACAGCCACCTGCCTCTCTCATGTGCAGAGGAGCTGGGGTCCCGGGACACTTTCTGAACACAGGCGGCCCCTCCCCTCCACAGCTCCCTTAGTAATCCCCAGTTATTCAGCCACACTACCGGAGGGACTCTGTGGGTGAAAAGTACTGTGTCAAGTGCTAAGTAAATCCCTGACTTGTCCCAAAGCTCTCAGTCTCCCAGTGCTATGCTAATCCCAATGCTGTGAAGTCAAGCTCCCATTTTTAAAACTAAATAATAAACTTCTTAGCTTTTTCCCCTCCTGCATTTCTAGGAGCGGTTATGACGGCTCTGCCAATATCTTCCAACCTTTGCCTGAGACTGAAAAACACTACCTCACACATCCACGTGTTACGATTTTCGAATGGTATTTAAGCACTGTCACAAATGCTTGTCATTATGAATTATTCTCAATTAATGGATAATGCAGTAGAGCCACGATCATGGGAGATGCTTTAGTTCCTTTTGACACTAAAAGGAAGCCCTCATTTATAGAAAGGTGGGCAAAAGATAACAATAGATATTTTGTATCTGACTGATGGCCCTTTAGCCACATTCTGAGATGCCTGGCTTCCTGTTCTTTGGGGATTAAGCCAAGGAAAGATGCCAACATTTTCTCATCAGCAAGGGGATCCTGCCTGAGTGGATGATGGGCTTAATGTCTTTACACTCGTGCCTTAGTTGGCCTGTAACTGTTGTCACAGCAAAGATTCTGCTTGGGGAGAAAAAATCCCTTTTGAAAAAGAGATGAGCTGGGTTTTATAACCACCACCACTCCCTATTCTAATCTTGCATATCTCTAAAAAAATGGAATAGTTGTTGAAAAGTAAATGAATCAACTTCAGGGATGAGACCCAATTCTGGAAACTTTTTCTCCCAAAAGGGTAATTTTTCAGAATAATCTTGAAGCCTGGACTTGCCCGTGGAGACCCTTGTCCGTATCTGCGCCGTTGTTTGCCTGCACGAACCCTGCGTGAACCGGGGTGGGCTGGTCTACTCTGCGTCCTGAGCCGAGTGGGGACCTGGTACCCCTGGTCTGGCACAGATACCCCTTGCCGCCGCCACCCTTGCTGAAAGCATCTGAGCGGTGCTGTTTGACATCACTCTCTCTGCGGGGGTCACTGTGCCTTGTCATGAACCCACTTGCTGTGGGCTCCCTAACTCTTGCTGCTGCCGTCTGGGCTGTCGGGCTGTCGTGGTCCCCTAGACCCGGGCAAACGGCCACCATCAGGCAGCCCCTGAGTGCATTCAGCGGCCCTGCAGGCCCCTCAGGCTGGCCAGCAGCTGAGCCCTGCATGTGCTTGCAGCCCCCACGGCCCCAGTGCTCCCAGAGCAGAGCCCCACCAATGCCTGCCTGTTCCAGAGCTGTTTGGTACCAGTGACCTGTCTCCACTTTAATTCTCCTTCTCAAGTTCCTTTCATTGCAGCCTCCAGACTTTCTCCTGGTGAAAATGCTCCCTGCAAAGAAGGGCTTGTTCTTAGGCCAGTTTCCCCAAGAGCCAGCATGAGGCTGCCGCCGCTGTACTTAGAGAGGACAGGATCCCTGGACAGAACCTACTCGCCAAGGCCCGAGTGGGCTCCCTCCTCCCCGAGTGCCTTCATCCTAGTCACTCCCAAGGCTTCCACAGTTCATTCTCATTCTCTCCTGCCAGCCACCACGTACAACACATTTGGAGGGTCTGGGTGGGGACAGACGGAGCTTTAGTAAAGTCTCAAGAAGCATTTCTTAACTAAAGTGAAAATACACAGTGACCCCAGTTCTGTTGCTCATTTCCCAGCCTCAGATGCCAAGAAATTACAATGATATTTATGAAATAGGATGAAGTGACTCTGTAGAAGCAGAAAGAAATCAAAACCGGCTGACCAGCTGACCATGGACGGTGCCCTCCCGCCACGGCTAATGCGATGAGGTACCTAGACTCCAAGATGACAAGCAGGTATGCTCAGAACATGGTGAAATTCAGCACAAAAGACCAGGGAGAGGCCATCTCTAACTGCCACACATGGTTATATGCAAACTTGATTCGGATCAGAATTAACGTTTCTTGTCATCTCCGCTGATCCTTGGGAGGGGCTTATGCAATAGGCAGTCCTTTATCTCCAGGTGGGAGAGTTGAGGCTGAGAACCAGGCTTGGTGAGAACAGGGTTGGACCTCACTGCAGCACCTGGCTCCAAATTCATCCTTCCCAGAATCCTCCCATATGACCAAAGTATCTTTCCCTCTGCCTCTGGCTCTTCTTTCTGGCAAGTGTCTGGAACTCCGCTGGTATCACTGTCTTACGTAAGTAGAGAATCATGTCAGAATGGGAGGCACATTTAGAAACCATCCTGGTCTATAGTCACCCTGTACCAGGGCACATTATGTGCACCCAGAAGGCTCCAGGAGGGTCAGACACACATGGTGGACTGATGCCAATCTTTCTAGAAAAACATCTTTCCTCTGTGGCTCTCAGGGCACTTTGCACATTGTATTCCTTACCTGCTTTATCACAGTCAAGGAGGTCACAGTCAGAACCTCTATTTTGCACAGGGAGAAAGAGAGGCGGAGCGAGAGAGGAAGAGCAGAAACACACATGCCTCTCTACTGGGTACCTTCACCATCAAACTTCACAGCCTCTTCTTGTTTTACTCAGCACCTCTCACTGTTTTACAGGGAACTCAAGAGAAAAGAAAATTATTTCTGTCCATACTAATTTACCGAGAAGTGTGAGTTCGCCAGACATCGGCAGGTTGTTTTCCTCAAGGCGGAACAAGGGTCCCAAGGCCGTCCTCTGCAGAGCTGGGAAGAGCCAGGTCTTTGCCTGTGTTTACTGATCTCTTCCTGCCATCTTGTGGCTGCGAGCCAAGTGTACATGCAAATTCCAATCTTCATTTCCCAGGCTCTCTGAATAATCAGAGTGAGTTTCTATCCCTTGCAATCTATACCATAGGAGGAAGAATCCACTAGACACATGATTCATTTACCCCTTAGTACGAAACAGGGAGAAAGAAACTGATTGCTTGAGAGCATCCTTAAGATATCAAAAAAGGAGGCAGAAAATGTCAGATGCCAACTTTTACCAAGGTGCACTTTTGCTGATATTGGGTAGATGAGATGCCCTGAGAACGGGAGCCTTCCCATTAATCCAGCTTTGGTTCTAAAGTGCCAGCTATGCCTGAGAACAGACTTTACAAACAAGTCTTAATTTAACCATCATTGCAACCCTCCATACCCCACCGCCGCTGCCATTAGTGATATTCCAGAACACTGTGGATGCTTCCTTCCCATAATTCAGCAAAATTTACTACTCTCCAAATGTTTTGACTGGGCCTTTTCATGTTTTGAGTAATATAAAATACCAGTACAATAAAAGGAACCTCTTGGCTCATATAACTACAAAAAACAAGGGCAAGGAAAACTTCAGGCATGGATTGACCCCGAAGTTCATGTTGTGTTCATGGTTCTGGGTCCATGTCTGTGTGATTCTTTCTACCATGGCCCTTTGGTATGTTGGCATCATCTGCAGGCTGCAGAACTCACTGTAGCAATGCCAGGCCTCATATCTGCATGTGATATAGTCCAGACCAACACAAGTTATCTCCTCTGGTAGTGTCCAGAAGATCAAGGAAGCTTCCTGGTCAAAAGCCCTTGTTAAGTATTTCCTTGAATCTTTGTGAGGACCAGACTGGGCCTAGATCTTCTTATCCCTAAGCCAAGCACAATGCCCAAGGCAGGGGTGGGATTCTCTGACTAATGTAAGCCAAACAGGGTCTACTCTGGAGGTAGGGTGGAATCAGTCTCACACAGCACATATGACTGCCAGAGTGGGCTGGGAGCACTCTCCAAAGAAAACTAGATGCTGAATTTTGATGGGAGAACAGGAATAGATGCTAGGGAGGTACCCAATAAAAGTGTACCATACTCTTTTGCACTGTTGGTAGGAATGCAGACTGGTGGAACCATTGTAGGAAACAGTATGCAAGTTCCTCATAAAGTTAAAAATAGAACTGTCCTATGATCCAGCAATCGCACTACTAAGCAGTTACCCAAAGAGTACAAAAATACGAATTCAAAGGGATACATATACCCCAATATTTATAGCAGCATTATCTACGAAATTATGGAAACAGCCCAAGTATCCAAGTAGTGGAATATTACTCGGCCATGAGAAACAACGAAATCTTAACATTTGCAATGACAAGAATGGCGCTAGAGAGTATTATGCCAAGTGAAATAAGTCATAGAAAGACAAGTACCATATGATTTCACTCATATGTGGGATTTAAGAAACAAAACAATGAGCAAACGGGGGAAAAAGAGAGAGGCAAACCAAGAAACGGAATCTTAACTATAGAGAACAAACTGAAGGCTACCAGAGGGGAAGTGTATGTGGGGAATGGGTGAAATAGGTGATGGAGACTAACAAGTGCACTTGTGATGAGCACTGCGTGATGGAAGTGTTGAATCACTATATTGAACACCTGAAACTAATATAACATTAATGTAACACTAACAAAAACTTTAAAGAAGTACCACACTAGCAGTCTCCAATTTTTCTCATCGTATACCCCCAATCAATAAACATGATGTATATTTAATACATAAAATACAGATTTACACTAACGTAGCATCTATTTGTACACTATAATACAAATATATATATATATATATATATATATATATATATATATATACGTATATATATATGTATGTATGATTTTTTCTTCTAAGTTTTTGTTTAAATTCCAATTAGTTGGGGCGCCCGGGTGGCTTAGTCGGTTAAGCATCCGACTTTCGCTCAGGTCATGATCTCGCAGTTCGTGGGTTCGAGCCCCGCATCAGGCTCTGTTCTGACTGCCAGCTCAGAGCCTGGAGCCTGTTTCAGTCTGTGACTCCCTATTTCTCTGACCCTCCCCTGCTCACACTGTCTCTCTCTCTCTCTCCTAGAAATAAATAAAAAACATTAAAAAAAATTTAAATTCCAATTAGTTAACATACAGTGTCATATTAGTTTCAGAAAGATATATTTTAAAGGCTGAAGTTAAGGTAAAATTATAAACAGTTTTTATCTTATTTTATTAACAGTGTTGAAAAAGCTTTTTCTCTCTCAAGGCTGTCATTGAAATAGCAAAAAAATCTGATTAAAACTGGGCAGAAGTTTCACAGAGCTAGAAAAAAACCATCCTAAAGTTTGTATGGAACCAGAAAAGACCCCAATTAGCCAAAGCAATCTTGAAAAAGAAAACCAAACCAGGAGGCATCACAATCCCAGACTTCAAGCTGTATTACAAAGCTGTAATCATTAAGACAGGATGGTACGGGCACAAAAACATTCAGATCAATGGAACAGAAAAGAGAACCCAGAAATTGACCTACAAACATACGGCCAACTCATCTTTGACAGAGCAGGAAAGAATTTCCAATGGAATAGACAGTCTCTTCAGTAAGTGGTGCTGGGAAAACTGGACAGCAACATGAAGAAAAATGAACCTGAATCACTTTCTTACACCATACACAAAAATAAACTAAAAATGGATGAAAGACCAAAACATAAGGCAGGAAGCCACCAAAATCCTGGAGGAAATAGCAGGCAAAAACCTCTTTGACCTCAGTTGCAGCAACTTCTTACTCAACACATCTCCCTTACTCAAGGGAAACAAAGGCAAAAATGAACAACTGGGACCTCATCAAGATAAAAAGCTTCTGCACAGCAAAGGAAACAATCCACAAAACTAATAGGCAACTGACAGAATGGGAGAAGATATTTGCAAACGATATATCAGATAAAGGGTTAGTATCCAAAATCTATAAAGAACCTATGAAGCTCAACACTCAAAAAAACAAATAACCCAGTGAAGAAATGGGCAAAAGACATGAACAGACACTTCTCCAAAGAAGACATCCAGATGGCTAACAGACACAGGAAAAAATGCTCAACACCACTCATCATCAGGGAAATACAAGTCAAAACCACAATGAGATACCACCTCACACCTGTCAGAATGGCTGACATTAGCAACTCAGGCAACAACAGATGTTGGCAAAGATGTGGAGAAAGAGGAACCCTTTTGCACCGCTGGTGAGAATGCAAACTGGCGCAGCCGCTCTGGAGAACAGTATGTGGGTACCTCAAAACCATTAAAAATAGAACTACCTACAACCCAGCAATTGCACTACTAGGTATTTATCCAAGGGATACAGGTGTGCTGTTTCAAAGGGGCACGTGCACCCCAATATTTATAGCAGCATTATCGACAATAGCCAAAGTATGGACGGAGCCCAAATGTCCATCAGTGGATGAATGGATAAAGAAGATGTGGTATACATTTACACTGGAGTATTACTCAGCAATAAAAAAGAATGAAATCTTGCCATTTGCAACTACATGGATGGAACTGGAGGGCATTATTCTAAGCTAAATTAGTCAGAGAAAGACAAATATCATATGACTTCACTCACATGAGAAATTTAAGATACAAAACATAGAACATGAGGGAAGAGAAGGAAAATAATATAAAAACAGGGAGGGGGACAGAACATAAAAAGACTCTTAAGTATAGAGAACAGAGGGTTGCTGGAGGGGTTGTGGGAGGGGGATGGGCTAAGTGGGTAAGAGGCATTAAGAAATCTACTCCAGAAATCATTGTTGTACTATATGCTAACTTGAATGTAAATTTAAAAATTAATTATATTGGGATGCCTGGGTGGCTCAGTCCGTTGAGCGACCAACTTCTGCTCAGGTCATGATCTCACAGTTCATGTTTTCAGGCCCCGCATCGGGCTCTGTGCTGACAGCTCAGAGCCTGGAGCCTGCTGTCCTTCCCCCATTTGTGCTTTGTCTCTCTCTGTCTCTCAATAAGAAATAAATGTAAAAAAACAATTAAAAATAAATAAAATAAAAATTAATTATAATTAATTTAAAAAACTGCACAGAAGACCTGAATAGACATTTTTCCAAAGAACATATACAGTTACATGAAACCAACAGATACATGACAAGCTGCTCACTATCACTAATCATGAGGGAAATGAAAATCAAAATCATAATGAGATATTACCTCACACCTATCAGAATGGCTCTTATCAAAGGACAAGAGGTAACAAGCATTGGCAAGGATGTGGAGAAAAAGGAACACTTGTGCACTGTTGCTGGGAATGTAAACTGGCACAGCTACTATGGAAAACAGTATGGTGGTTCCCCCCAAAATAAAAATATAACTACCACATGATACAATTCCATTTCTAGGTATATAGCCAGAGGAAGCAAAATCACTATTTCAAAGAGATGCCTGCAACCCTCCCCCACTCCCGTTTACTGCAGCATTATTCACAATAGCCAGGCCATGGAAACAATATAAGTGTCCATTGGCAGACAGATGAATAAAGAAAATGTGGCATACATGTACAATGGAATATTATTCAGTCATAAAAAGAATGAAATTTTGCCATTTGCAACAATGTGGATGGATCTCAAGGCATTATGCTAAGTGAAATAAGTCAAAGACAAATACCGTATGATCTGACTTATATATGGAAGTTTAAAACAAATAAACAAAAAACCAACTTCACAGATACAGAAAACAGACTGGTGGTTGCCAGGGGCAAGGGTTTTGGGGACGGGGGCAATGAGTGAAGGTGGTCAAAAGGTACAAAGTTCCAGTTATGAGACGATGTACAAAACGGTAACTATAGGTGATGTAATGTACAGAATGGAAACTATAGTTAACACTACTGTATTGCATATTTGAAAGTTCATAAGAGTAGTAGATCTTAAAAGCTCTCATCACACACACAGACTTAACATGATGATCATTTTACAACACACCATACACAAATATCATTATATTGTACACCTAAAACATAATGTTGGATGTCAATTATCTGTCAATTTTAAAATAAGACTGTGACTGGAAATGCTTTATTCTCTTTTTAAAACCATAGTTTAATACTTTATGATTCAAAGGCCCATTCCCTGGCTTATTTCTATACTTGGTTTTAAAAGCTCTTGTTGCAGAAGAAGATATTGTTTATAGATCCAAATTTGGAAAATTGTATTAATTGCTGCACTTACTAATTCATGATACTAGTATTTCGGTTCTATCTACCACTTACAAGGTTTCTTCTACCTTCTTAACACCAAAACATATTGTGTTTTGTGGGGTTTTTTAAAACAAATGAACCCTTAATTTGTAAGATTTTGTTTTTTACGTGTGCAGATATGGGAGTTCTTACTAACGACACTTAACATTTAATATCACTTTTGGCCACAAATCCTATCATGATGCAATATTCCCAGACATGTTCAAAATGCTCTCTGTACAGCTACCACCGCTGTTGGAAGGCTGCTTCTTTCTCACACTTATTTAAAAAACATCACCCATCCCTTGAAGGTACTGCATGAAAACACACTCATTGGTAGCCCATTACTAAACCACTGATCCCGGGAAAGGTGGGCACAGTTGGAATGATTACATTTTCTTCTTTTATTTGTCTGTTTCTTAAGGAAAAAATGTGTAGTTCATCTTTAAGTCCAACAAATCTTTTAATTTAACCCCAGAACCTCTCTGAGGTACAAAAGATTTTCATGGCCAACTCCTTTTCCCCACCATTTCATTTACAAAATGTCATAAAGTTACTATTATGTTCTTTTATTTTTTTAATGTTTATTTTTCAGAGAGAGAGAGTGAGGGAGAGGGAAATAGAATCCGAAACAGTCCCTAGGTTGAGCTGTCAGCTGTCAGCCTGATGCTGGGCTCAAACTCACAGACTGTGAGATGATGACGTGAGCCGAAGTTGGACGCTTAACCAACTGAGCCACCCAGCTGCCCCTAAAGTTCCTATTTATTTAAAGGTCTTTATAACTTTTTAAAATGTTTATTAATTTTGAGAGAGAGACAGAGCATGAGCAGGGGAGGGGCAGAGAGAGAGGGAGACACAGAATCCAAAACAGGCACCAGGCTGAGCTGTCAGCACGGGGCTCAAAACCATGAACCGTGAGATCATGACCTGAGTCAAAGTTGGACACTCAACCAACTGAGCCCCCCAGACGTCCCTAAAGGTCTTGTCTTTATAAAAGTAGCCATGAATGACATCCTGCAACACCTAAACTGGAGTAGGAGGTGAGTCGTCACTAGCAAGGACAAGTGAAGGCGCAGAGGCCTCCTCACTCCAGCCACGACCTTTCCCCGGAGAGTCACGTGACTGTGGCTGCCTGACAAGGGGCCTGGAGAGGTGCCAAGGGCAAGCCAGATAGTGAAAACCAGTAAAGCAATTTTTATTTCTAAATTTTTAATTTATTTCTAAATCTGGAGTAAGCCAGACAACAAACTAGAGTTGCTCATGCTTTCTTCCTGCATCCTAGTGCTCATCGAGTGCTCCGGGGGTGTGCACTGCCCCCCAGTTTGGAGACCACTGCCCCCGATAGCACTTCCAGTGTGCCAGTCTTACCTGCCCCTCCCCAACCACTGTAGATTTCTAAGCTTCTTAAAAGCAAGGGCTGGAGCCTGTTTTGGATTCGTCCCCCCAAGAAAGTAGCACAGGCAGAGCAAAGCTCAGGTGCTCCACGCCCCTGCGTTAGTGGAATGAGGGGCTCCACCAACAATGAGCCCTCTCATGTGCCCATCGATGCCGTGGGGGCAGGGCTCAGATGAATAAAGCCTAGACCTCATTCTTGAGGCCTCTTCATGTACCAGGGTAAGAGATGTGTAAATAAGAGAGGGCATACAATCCAGGGCAGAATGAAGTAGGAGCTGCTGGAGAAATGCAAGAAAGGGCTGTGGGAGCACGAAGCTAAAGACCCTTGGTTCTGGTCCATTCTCCCTACAAGGATCCAGAAAGGCTTCCTGGAGGAGGTAGCATGCTCTTCAGTGGTACTGGTTTTGGTACCATTGCAACAAGGGGAAAGGATGGAGAGAAGATGATGGAGTGGCCTTTAGGAGATGGCATCAAGAAGAGCCAGTCAGGGGAAAGTGCAGATGGAAGAGGAAGAGCTTACCATGCACTCACAAGGACCAACTCAACAATCCACAGGTCACGGGCAGGGACAGTACAGTAGCCTCCCCCACAGCACTCCAGGTACACTGGGCTTTTAATAAAAATATTTGTCTAGTGAATTACAAAAAGTCTTTAGATGCAGACTCACAGATGTTCTTCCTGTTCCTCCCACATCCCTAATTTGGTCCGGCCTTAGGATCCTTGCAGTAGCTTCCATCTGTCTCGAACACCCTCCCTCGAGGTCACACGGTTGGTGCCCTCTGTCTTTTGGGGCTCCACTCAGATGTTGCCTCCTCAAGGGCTTCTCTGACCGAATCGAAGGAAGCCCGGCACTCTCCATCATCACCTTCTCCACTTTCGTCTCAACACTAAGCCTCAGAGGATCTGTGTGCAGAATGGGCCGTGTTTCCCTTACTCTGAGAAGAGGTTTTGGGCGTTCATGCTCAGCTCTCGTCGGAGCCTGACACTGGAGAGGTGAAGCCTCCGCTAAGAGGCTGAGACTGCTTCCCACGCCATCACGGTGTCGATGCGCCCGGCGGCCCTGCGCGCCCTCCTGCAGGCATGGTGCCCCCGAGGAGGCTCAAGGCCCGCCCTCCACCCGCTCACCTGTGCTGCCGGGCTGGACGCAGGCTGCAGATGGACGACAGCGAGTGCAACAGGAGGAAGGCAGACGGTCAGGGAGCTCCAGTGGACAGCTGACACCCAGTCATCATCCGGGCCTCTGAATTCATGGGGCAGCTTCCTCGAGGTTCCCTCTCAAATCCTTCTGATGGAACTAAAATGTCAGGCTGAAGAATGGAGCAGAATGGGTATGTGACCCAGCATGTCTCTCGGGAAGAGAATCACAGATGACGATGATCACCGAACGGATGTCTGACCTTGCCACGTGCTCATGCCCATACCCGGCTGCAAGGTCAGTGTGCTTTGCCCCATTTTACAATGGGAACATGTAGGTAGGGTCACCTTAGGTAACACACCAGGGTCCCGCGGCTATGGAGAGGCCGAGCAGGTCTGACTCCAAACAGCAGGCTAGGCCTCCACGGATGAGTAAAGACCGTGGAAGGCCCTTAGGAGCTGGGCTTTGCCCCGACACAGCGCTGGGCTCTGAGCTGATGTCTCTCGGTCCCAGCCCAGACCCGTTCTACCAGGAATGCAAGTTGGAAACAGAAGGTATGCTCTGCCCAGGACTTCAGGCAGATGCAGGCTGTAAGGGAGGGCACAGCTGTGAGCACAACCTCTCCCCACCCACGCAACCCTGGGGCACAGCTTCTGGCCTCAAGGCTAAGTTGCTGGGGCTGAGGCTCAGCGGCCCAAACTGGGGACAGCCCAGAACCTTGGGGAAGAAACCTCTCTCTGAGGTAGGAGGTCCCAGAATCCACACACAGGCTGCAGATCCCGTCCAGCCCCGCGTTAGGAGCTGTGCCCTGGACTTCCCAGGAAGCTGGTCACACCAGCCTGGGCGGGCGGAAGGAGCTGTCCTCAGCCAGCATCGGAAGGCCACCCTGGGCCCCTCTGCCTTGTGCTACAACAGCTCTGGCTGTTGGTGTCCTGTCCTTCCTGCACGCCCCCTGAGGGAGTGCTCTGCCGGCCACACCACAGCTGTTCTTCCCTCCTTCTCACAGCGCGGGCTATGTCACAGGTGTCCTAAAGCGAGGGTGTAGCTCACTCATGCTCTGGGCATCTCCTTTGACCCAAACTCAATGTTACCTTATCATAGTTAGAGGATTGTTTTTGTGCTGTTAAATCTGATTATGTCCGCACAACAAAGGCATTAAGTAATTATTTTTAATTCTACAGACTATGTTACTCTATTCAACAGAAATCAACTGATACTTCTCTAGCAATTGAATTTAACAGTCTGCATGTTACAGAATGTGGTTAAAAATATGATAGGTTACTCGGGGGACCTGGGTGGCTGAGTCCATTAAGTGTCTGACTTCGGCTCAGGTCATGATCTCATGGTTCATGAGTTTAAGCCCTGCATCCAGCTCTGGGATGACAGCTCAGAGCCTGCAGCCTGCTTCAGATTCTGTTTCTCTCTCTTCCTACCCCTCCCCTACTCATGCTCTGTCTCCCAAAAATGAATAAACATTAAAAAAAAATTTTTTTTAGTATGATAGGTTACTAGTGCAAAATATGGGTGTTTTAATGGAAAGCAGCGGTTTTTACACTATGCACCCTAATTCTGGTGTTCTAAAAATGATTGCTAAATCTAGGAGGACCAACTTATTTCTCTCAACACTCAGAGGAAGAACATTCAAGTCATTCTGTCTCCCTCTTCTGAATTTCCAGAGCACTCAGTAATTTCTCATGGTCATTATCACACCCTGCCCTCTATTGGTACTTCCTCCTTATCAGGTTCATCTCCTGGAGAGAAGGGATGGGTCTTGCCATCCTGAGCCTCTCCCTCAGCACAGTCACAGTGTCTGTGACTCTGTTCTTCCTCTGCCTTTTACTATACTTCCTCACTGACTTGAGCGCCCTCACTGTTCCCAGGACACCTGAGCAAGCTACCCTCTTGGCATTTATGACATTATGTCTGTGTGTTGTCCCGGAAAGATCACGCTCACATCATGGCTAGGGAGTTGGTCTCATTCACCTTGGTGTGACTTTATGTTTAACATTTTGTGGAACTGCCAAACCCTTTTTCAAAAGTCACACCATTTTACATCTTCACCAGTGACATAGGAGGGTTCCAATTTCTCTGCAGCCTGGTCAACACTTACTTGTCATTATCTGCCTCTCTGATCCTAGCCATCCTATGGGTGTGGCGTGATATGTGATTGTGGTTTTGATTTGCATTTTCCTAATGAGTTACCGAGCACTTTTTCACATGATTATCGGCCACTTATATCTGTATACTATTTAATCAAATTATAAAATATCAGAGCTTCACAGGAAAACTTCAGAGATGGGTCAGTCCCAAAGAGTAATGTTAGGTGACTTACCCAGGGGTATGCATGGCCAGTAGCAATACAGGGTCTCCAATGTACTCCTGACTCCTAACCAGTGCTCTTCCTGGATCACCTGGTCTTTCGGTCAGGTTGCCTCTGGATTCCAACCCCCTTGGATGAATGAAGATTCATCCGATGAATCACAGGATTCCTTAGGAGTTCGCATAAGCACGCTCTCTAATGCTTTTTGATTTTAGGCCGTATCCTTTCATCTTTGGTTGGTAGGTTTGTCTGGGTGCACACTTCGTACTTCAGCAGATGGTTTTTATAACTTGCAGCTACTTAAAGTTTGAAGCAACTGGTGGCTGAACTCCAAGCATTAAGGAACTTGAAGCAGCATTCCTGGTCACTAGAGTGCAAGCGAGGATGCTTTAATTCTTTAATTTTCTTTAAATGTTTATTTATATTTGAGCCAGAGAGACAAAGAGCATGAGTGGGGGAGGGGCAGAGAGAGAGAGAGGGAGACACAGTATCTGAAGCATGCTGCAGGCTCTGAGCTGTCAGCACAGAGCCCAACATGGGGCTGGAACTCACGAGCTGTGAGATCATGATCATGACCTGAGCTGAAGTCGGATGCTTAACTGACAGCCACCCAGGTGCCCTGCAAGGATGGGTTTAAAGTCATAGAATAAATTTAAACCTGTCTACCTAATGTTGTCACTGTGACCACGAACACAAAAGCGAAGAAGCAAAGTACTTATTAAGGAATGAGGTAGGGCTGGTGAGGACAGTTACGGCTTCTGCACATATGCTGGGGTTGGGAGAATATACAGAGAAGCTGACATGGCTCCGCCCTCCCAGGGACACGGCACATGGATCTGGACATAAAGCTGAAGAGAGAAGCCATTCTTAGTGTGAATTCTCAGGAAGGCGTGAGGCCCTCAGACAATTAACAAAAATGAGAAGAGCTGGCCTGGGGGATGGCTGCTACGTAGGCAAAATAAGCTCATTTATGCTGCAATAAATAAACACTGGCAAAAATCTCTGTGGCTTATCAGACTGTAACTGTACTCCTCGCTCATGCAACTTTCACCATGGGTTTCCACGTGGCGGCTCAGCATTCCAGGCTACTTTCATCTTGGGTGTATCTGTCTTAAAATATTTCCATGGTAAGAGAAGAACAGTCTAAAAGATTTCAAACCAACTGACGAGTGCTTCACCTTGGAAGCACTAGGGCACATCATTTCTGCCCAAAACCAATTGCTTAGAACTTGCTACAGGGACTTGCCTAACAGTCGAGGGGACAGGAGGTGTGATCCTCCTGTAAGCTTGGAAGGAAAGGCAAACTGGACAACGCATAAGCTCCGCTAACATCTGCCACAGCTGGAGAAGGGAGTTCTTTTTAGTTTTCTCGGGGTGGGGGATGAGGGGGTTCTTGGAGGTATCTTTGTGTCCATTAGAGTATCCCTTTCTGGGGCACCTGGGTGGCTCAGTCGGTTGGGTGTCCACCTTTGGCTCAGGTCATGATCTCATGGTTCTGAGCTGACAGCCAGCTCAGAGCCTGGAGCCTATTTCGGATTCTGTGTCTCCCTCTCCCTCTGACCTTCCCCTGCTCATGCTCTCTCTCTTTCTCTCAGAAATAAATAAAACATTTTAAAAATTAAAAAAAAAAAGAGTATTCCTTTCTGATAGGGGACAGAGAAGGAGTCTGGATTGTGCAGGTAGAGCTGAAACAAAGGGGAGATGAATTTGTTACCTGTGTCCCCAGACATGAAGAAAATCTTTGTCTTAGCTAAGATTTGGGAAAACTGAACAAGTAGGACTTACCCTTCCCTAATTCTAGGTTTTATTTTGATTGAAACTGGAGAGATTTCCTTAGGGAAACAGTTTAGTCAACATATAGATTCTCTTACCAAAATAACCACTATTTTGTTAGCATTCACACCATTATATTCCCCATGGCATCTGGCAGAGTGCTCACCGTAAGAAGCTCTTAATTTGATGAGTTAGAGAATGAATGAGAGGAATGAGAACTATCAACTATGTGTTGTACTCCTGAAGGCCAGCGTCTTTCTTTCTGTAAGACTCCAAACTATCCTTAGTCACAGAGCAAATAATGAGGCCTGCGGAAACTCCAGACCTAATTCAGTTACTGTAGAAACTCAGGACAAGGCCAGAGGGCTTGGGATTATGTTTGCTCAAACTGCTCCCGCCTTCGGATTGTTGGATTTGCTACTCATTCCAATAATTAATGATCTACCAAGTCTGGTAAATCTTTGTACAAATACTTATTTGAACCATTCCTGAAGCATGTGTCAACATGATTCTAACATCTATCACTTCTTTTCTTTTCCCAACATCACTGGCCATTGCCAGTTCATTGAGTATTGCAGCTGCTTGAGTGCCTGGGATGACATCATTGCAAGAAGATACTGTGGACTTGGAAGACTGGGTTGAAATAAGTACCATTTTAGACATACTGAGTTTGAAGAACATTCAAGAGGAAAGATCCAATAGGCAGTTGGCAGTACAGACTAGGAGATGGGGAAAAGTCAGGGGTGGGGATACACACTTGGGAATTACCAGCATCGGGTGGTATTTGTAGCTGTGGGAATCAAGAAGAGAATATGAAGAAATTATAGAGGTGAAAGTATTTTGTATAACATTGGGTCCTTTATATTTACTATTTTTAATGAGTTCAAGGAAGAACTTAGGCAGGGAGAAAAAGGAAAAGGAGCCAAAGGTATTCAGAGAAGAAGGAGATAAGAAGCAGGGGGAGAATCAAGTATTGGTGCAAGGCAGCTGGAGGGGCTGGGACGGTGAAGTACTAAATGCTTCAGAGCAGCAGGAGATACTGAGGGCTAAAGCCTGCGCTGTGCAGTTAGTTGGTGATGAGGAAGTTAGGGCTGGCTGGAGAGAGAGAGAGGTTTCATTAGGTAGACTGACTACCGTCTTCTCCTTATTCAGATTCCCATTCGGCTTAGCCTTCCCCACTCTCAGTGCCCTCTCCCCAGTCTAGCTCCCTAGACCAGCTCTCAACTGCTGGGCCCCCTGGGCTCATAGGAATCCTTTATTCCTTTGGCAATAAACTCAACCTTGTCAAAATACAGCTCAAAGACTCTTTCCGTGAGTCCGTGAGGTCAAAACTATTTTTCACAATACCACTAAGACATTCTCTACCTTTGTCACTCCCCCACAAGTATACAGTTGAATTTTTCAGAAGCTACATGATGCATCACATCACAACAGATGGAGTGCATAAGCTGATATGACACTCTATATTCTGGTAAGCCAGATGTTTGCAAACATTTTAAGCAATGCCATTTACTAAATTGTTTTGAAAAATATAGCTACTTTTCATAATGCTATTCATGTAATATGTAATGAGCTTATTATTTTTTAAGTGAATTAACATTCAATAACTTCTCAATTTTAATTTCTCATATGGTTGAATAACCCCCCCCCACACACACAAATAAAAGCTTTTTGGAGTCTGCAGTAGTTTTAAGAGTAAACATTGGTCCAGGGGAGCCTGGGTGGCTCAGTCCATTAAGCATCAGACTCTGGATTTCGGCCAAGGTCATGATCTCATGGTTGATGAGTTTGTGCCCAGTGTTGGGCTCTGCACTGATAGCATAGAGCCTGCTTGACACTCTCTTTCCCTCTCTCTGCCCCTTCCCTACTTGCTCTCGCTCTCCTTCTCTCTCAAAATGAACAAATAAACATTAACAAAAAGAGTAAACAGTCTATCAAGTTCCTTAGTTCTTCAAGTCTTTTCTGGGGTACAAGGCAGCAGTGGAGGAAAGTCAATGCCCTCCTTCCTTCGGCTCCTCTCCCTCCCAGCTCTGCGGACACCCCAGCCTTTCCTGCCTCACCAGTTTCCCACCAGCACCCCAGTTTCCCAACCCTGGCACAGATTTCTACAAAGTCATTGCCATTTCCCCAAATGTCTGTCGTCTCTGCCCCTCCCTAGGGGCCCAGTGCTGGAGGAAGTCTGGTGACCCTGCCCACTGGCTCCTGTAGCATTCACATGTGGGGTCCCTCTTGGCTGGGCCTTCACGGTGGCTACAATCAACCTCGATGGGACACTTTCATCCCTCAATTCCTTTCAAACCCTTGTCCCAAATATCTTCCAGTCTTCTTTCTAGGGGCCTCTGGTGCATCAAATTGTGTGGGTCATACTCCTCAGTTTATGACACAGTTACATCGTTTGTCTATGCAAGGCCACCCTTTTGCCTCTCATCTGCCACACTCCATCTCCTTTCCTTCCTTCCCACAAGCATCCAGTGTAAGTTGTTTCTCTCCAACCTATCTGCCATAAATATATTTAGATTCTGTGTGCCCTAGAAAAATACTGGGTGTTATTTTATGTGTGGGTTTCCAAACTTGTGTTAATGGTCCTGAATTTAATACTTCCTCAGGATAGTATTTGGGCTTGCCCATGATACCATACATTAATCCAGTTCCTTGCTTCTCACTGTTGCAGAGGACCCCTGCAGGCTCAGTGCACCCTCCGTAGCCACTCCCCCAGTGACAGACTCCCCTTGGTGGCCTCCAGTTAGTCAGTCTCTCTGACTCTCTGTTTTCTCATTAAACAAAAAGACTGGAAGTGATCACACCCCCTTTTACAGAGTTATTGTGCCAGGTGGGACTTCAAAGTCTTGCCAACCACTGTGATTCCAGTTCATAGCCATCACACATGGTACAGTAAGGAATAGTCCCTTTACACATGCCCCTACACCCACATCTTTCCTGACCGGACACCAGGGTTCACAATGACTCAATAAATGGGGAAGTGTTACTTCTGGAGCAGGGAAGGCCACAGAACACAGGATCTGGGTCCAGAAGACATGTTTCCCAGCTGTGTTACTCTGGCTTCCGTCTCCTTATAAAAGAGTAGGAATAATCGGGTCTCCGTCAAATTGCTGTGGATGAAATGACAAATGACAGGGCAGGAGCGATTGCTTTGTGATGCAGGGAGCATGCTGGGTTAGCTATTCTGTTGTTAGTGGGAATGGGGATGAAAGGCAGAAGAATCTAAGGAAGGATGAGAAGTGGAGGAAGGAAGAGGGCAGGCGCTGGGAGGCAGCAGCGAGGCCCTTGAATGCCCGGATGTGCCAGTGACCTGCACTCCAGGACCTCCGAGAAGCAGCCTTTGCTCCCTGGGAAGTGCTCCACGTGCGGGAGTCAGAAGAGCCGGCTAGCTGTAGGCCCAACTCTGTGTGGTTACTGGCCATACGGTCATGGGCACAAGCTCCCGATGGGTGGCGATTAACCCTGGCTGCACATGAGAACCCATGGGAGCACTAACAAGTACTGGCCTCAAGGCCCACACCTGACCAAGTGCATCTTGCTCTCCAGGAGTGGGACCTAGGCCTGGGAACACGCAGCTTGTGTGATTCTTGGACTTTTTTTCTGTCAGTTCATCCAGCTGACCACAAGATGGTGCCCTCTTTCTGGGAAATCTTCGATCATCGCCAAACAGGCAACAATCTATTTTCTCTCGGGTTCTGAAAGAATACATTTTAATTTAACAATCTTCACAGCATCTCATTAAGCCAGAATTCCATGCCCTTGGGTCTAGCCCTTTAATGTGTCTCCTTTCCCTTCAGCTGGAAACCGTATTGGGTTGGGAAATGTCATCTATCGTTTTGTTTCCTTAAGGGCTAGAATGCAAAGCAGAGGAGGCATTTACTGTTGCTTTGTGATTCTAATTATTAGTATCAATAACAGCTACTTTTCATTTAAACCTTTACCATTTACAAAGTTCTTTTCACTAAATATTCTCAGAAAAACTCTAAGAAATGGGTATTGCTGTACTCAGAGATGAGAATAGGTGAGAAAACTGAGGCTCAGAGCACTAGTTCAAGGTCACGAAGCAAAAGTTAGCAGAACTAGATCCTGAACGCTTCCCACTGTACTTGGATGAGAAGAGCAGGCACATCACAGAGACCAGCAGTCAACCACTGGGGACCCAAAAAGTACAGCCTGAGAAAGGAAACTTCTCAGGACATTCTCTAGAAGACTTCCAGGCAGGCAGGAAAGACGGAGGTCCTTTGGACTTTGACGTTATCACAGACAACAGGTCGGTAGACATGTGTGGCCGGGCTGAGTGATTTGCTGAGGTAACAGACGGGCAGTTTCCAGTGCGAAGCGAAGAGGCAGCAGACATTCAACAAGAAGACAGACTTTATTATTTTTAAAGTTAATTTATTTTGAGAGAGACAGAGCACATGCAGAAGCAGCGGAGACAGGGGGAGTGGGGGGGGGAGAGAGAGAGAGAGAGAGAGAGAGAGAGAGAGAGAGAGAGAGAGAGAATCCCAAACAGTCTCCACAGTCAGCAGGAGCCTGACATGGGGCTTGAACTCGTGAACCGTGAGATTGTAACCTGAGCCAAAATCCAGAACCGACGGAGCCAACCCAGGCGCCCCTATTATTTTTAATTTTGTGATCCAGGAAAATGAACTGCTATGCCAATGGGAAAAATAAATCTTAATTCTGCCTTAAGAAAAGGTGTAAACTCAATCTCCAAAGAAAATCGTTCTCGACCAGCAAGGGAGGGCCTACACATCAGTAGAGCTGATGACGGTGATTCACAAGATCACAAGATCACTTGTTACAGACTTGCTGCCACACAAAATCTGGCTATCAGTCAGGAACCCAAGTGTCAGGGCCCCAGGACCCCTATCTCTCACGTGCTTGTTTCCCAGACAAGGGGCTACAAGTGAAGGTTCAAGCACTTGGACTTGGGTTTCAGGACAGATAATAAATCAGTATGTGGCTCCAGTGGACATCATTGCAATTGAGTACATTGTTTTACCGTTTTCTGTGCCTCAACTTCCCTATCTGTAAAATGATAACCTATCTCACAGGATTGTTCTTAAGGATCAAAAGAGTTTATTTATAAAGTATTAGAACTATGCCCAGCATATAGTAAGCACCATGTGTTTCTTACATAATGTTAAATAAATAAGTGGCTATGAGCACATCCACTTACATATTTTACAAGTGAAATCTTAAATTCTTTTTAGAATTCCAAGTAATTCAAATATTATGTTATTTGTACATTTGTAGGTACAAGAAATCTACTTCAGGAAGATTCAAGTATTCCTTATGACTAAAATTTGAAATCCCACTGAAAATGCATATATTGGATTAGAATGGTACTATAGCCTGACATTTTATAAACATCAGAAATAGGTTAAAAATTCTCTAGGCCCACCATGGTTTTCGTTTCATTATTACTGATGCTGGCCAATAAGCCTATCCACTGCTAAGGTAATCCAAGAAAAATGCAATGATCAGATTTTTCTTTCTCTTTTTTAAAGAAAAGTTGTCATTTTTCTCTCTTTGATTGCTTCTAAGTTTGGAAATTAGTGATCATTGCAGATGGTGCCCTGCGTATTTTCCTGACTATAAAGATTTCCTCGGTCTGAGTTTCTGGGTGTGTGGGAGGGTTCCACAGCAATTCTCAGGTCAAACCTCCATCTTCAAGGATCAATTTAAAGCATTAAAAATGAGAAACCGAGAACATTTGCTTTGAGAGATTTCATGCAAGCCCAGGGAGAAAGGCTGGAATGTTGAGAATGTAATAGGGGCAGGATTTGCAAGAAAAACACATGAATCGAAACACTGCTTTCCAATCTAAAGATTGTTTTTCATGTCTCACTTTGGCATTAATTTTTTTTACTACCATATTGTTTCCTGGTAACAACTTTTTTTTTTTTTTTTTTTTTTGGTAACAGCTATTCCTAATTTAAGACTTGTTTCTTTTTCTTGCAGGCTGTTTATGAAACAGACTCTGTGGAGAGTAGGTGGGGATAAAGATGTGCCATTTCCAGCCACCATGTAAGTCCCTCCTCTCCCCCACTCCCGACTCAGACAGCCCCTTCACTATGGCCTATCCTATCAGGCCCTGGAGGAGGTGGAGCGTAGGAGATGGGACAGAGGTGGGGACATGATCCAGGTACTCAGATGAAACCTTAACTACAATTTGCCTTACAGAAACAATATTTAAAAGTTTAAGTTCTTTAGAACCAAAATTATGGGGCAGTTACACTGAGAATTCCGTGGGCTTCTGTGCAGTGAGTCAGGGCCCTAACATCACATCGTTTCCATGGAAAAACGAAATTCTAATTCCAAATACCTGACCTCAACTGAACTATTTCACATACCCACACCCTCCGAGACAGTTTCTCTATCAGTCAGGCTGGCCATCTGTCTGTCTCCATCCATTTGTATGGTCTTTTTATTAAGGTACAGTATAATTGCCAAAGAAATGTGAAAAGCGAAAAGCTAAGATTGATAGAAACAAGTTACACATTTTATACTTAGAGAGTTCAAAGCAATGGTTCTGTTGTAAATTCATCTTCACTGAATTTTTTAAAATCAGTATTAAAAATAATCTCTTTTTTATAGAAGTGGCGTGGTATAAAGCATAGTACGTGAGATGAGCTGGAGTCTGCTCAGGACTCTGTCCCCTCCTGACACCTTCTCGCTGGCCCCTATTCCCAGCGTCTGTCCCCCTACTGGCAGTCAGACTTGGGGAATATGCCTGCGGGTTAGCATTTGACACCCTCGCTCCTATGGTATAATCATTCTCAATTTTTTTCAGGCAACTTCGTGTCCACTGAAGATGTGGTCCTGACTGCCAAGCTTGATAGAGGGTAAAAAACATATCCTCGGTTGTGAGGAAACCGGAAGGCCTAGGAGATTGTGTCATTCTTGGGTCCCCCAAGTCACATGTATAAGCCCATATTCTAAAATGTTATTCTCTTTAGTTTATAATAAGATCAGAAAGTTTCTTGTCTTTGAATTGAAATGTAGGGTTTTTTTCCTCCCCTCTCGTAAAAGATGCATTTGTATATAGCGGCTAAAATGCAGCCAAAGCTCGGAGATTTCCAGAACGACACCACATTTAACCGTGTGTGTGTGTGTGTGTGTGTGTGTGTGTGTGTGTGTGTGTGTGTTCAAGGTTCATTCAAGTGGCTTAATACGAAGAAGCCAAAAGGTCTGGTCCTACATTAATCTTCAGGAGTGATGATTTTAATTTTGTGGTGCAGAAATAAAGCCAAATAAATAGGCAAAAAGTAAACCTATAAAAATGGCTTTAACTTTCAAATCCACTACATCTTTGAGAGCAATTTTAGATAAAAATGGTCCAGAGGACAAAGTGCATAATTAGTGATGAGAAAACGATTCCTTCAAGTTCCATAATGAAGAGTTCTCCCTGCCGTAATCATTTGTCGAGAGTTTTATTCATGAAAAAGCCACGGTTACTTCTTGCTTCTGTCCCCTTCATTCCAGTACTGCTCAGTTTGCATTTCTGTGAGGCGGGAAATCGTGCGCTGAAACGCAAAGATTTCCTCTTCTCCAGTAAACATGGAGAGTCCTTTTGCTGAGTCCTGGTTATCAAAGCACAAAACAACACAAAACAAAACAAAATAAAAATAACCCAGCACCAGTTAAAACTACCATAAATAAAAATGTACAGAACTACGTACAGGTTTAAAATTAGGTTGACCTTTTTAGGTTCAGATTATAAAATGTTCCATACACTTTTTTTTCCACCTACAATCTCTTAAATTAGACTAGAGAATCCACTAATTTAAGCCAATAGTCAATAGACAGAACAGATTGCCAGGAAGAAAACTATAGCGAAAACATAAGAAGAATAATTAAAGCTGAAACAATACCCCCAAATCCAAATAGGAACATTTTTGCATGAAGAAAGTTTTTGCATGATGGAGGTTTTCTGCAAATTCTAAAGAAAGGACATGTCTGACAGAAAAAGAATTCCTTCTCCAAAAGTGCATGCCAGAAGGAAGTAATGACAAAAACCAGCAGCAGTTCTGGCAAGTTCGGGAGAGACTGACACCCTCTTCTGAAGCCTCACAGGTGAGGGCACGAGGCCACGAGGCCACGAGGCCACGTTCCCAACCAGAGGCCCTCAGGACAAACCCCTGCAGAGCCTTTTCCAAACTGACTGACAGAGGGGTCTCCTGTGGGCCTTGAGGAGTGGCCTGGGAGCCTACCTTGGGAAGGCAGAGCTGCCTTGGGATCCTGCCAGTCACGGTTAAGTTGGGGCTCCCTCTGTGAGGCCAGCAAACAGCTGGGGCGGGTGATACCAACATGGGCTTATGGCTAGTAAGTGAGAAAGAGAAAT
The DNA here is from genome assembly GCA_017311185.1 of Proteles cristata cristata. NCBI lineage: Eukaryota > Metazoa > Chordata > Mammalia > Carnivora > Hyaenidae > Proteles > Proteles cristata. The sequence continues at coordinate 168,837 of JAESUZ010004656.1, read as the reverse complement.
CATGTCTCTTTCCTTAGGGGCTTCTACCACATTTCTTCAGAGAAAACTTCTGGACTCCTTAGTCCACGTATTCCTGTACTGAATGACCCTGTGGTCAAAAGCCACCTCAAAACTGCATGACCCTGTGGTCCAAAGCCCTCATTTCCTCATAGATTATTGCCCATGGACATGGACATGCTCAGCTTACTTTGCCCTGTGTGTGAACTCTGATCCTATGGAGAAAAACTGAAGAGCCAATGATTTAAAAAACTTTAGAAACTGAGCTGATATAGCCCTTACGGTGTATTTTTTCAAACAATAAAAGATATTATTTGGATATATTTATTGTTCTTAGAGAAACCACCATTTTGAAAGTTCTTAGCATATAGATTTATAAGTAGGTATTTATTTTTACACATAGGTGTAAGCAGTCATATTTCGAAAGTTCACTTTTTTAAAAAATATTCAAACTTTAGTTTTTTATTTTCTTAATGTTTATTTTTGAGAGAGACAGAGCATGAGTGGAGGAGGGCAGAAAAAGATGGAGACACAGAATCCAAAGCAGGGTCCAAGCTCTGAGCTGTCAGCACAGAGCTCAATGCTGGGGCTCAAACTCATGAACTGTGAGATCATGATGTGAGCCGAAATCAGACACTTAACCGACTAAGCCACCCAGTTACCCCAAAAGTTCACTTTTTAATGAATTACAGCCCTCCTTTCCCCTAAACTCCTAAGAATGCATAATTTCTATTTGGGTCAATAAGGAACTGTTTCCTCTTTCCAAATGGCCTTTCACCTCTGAGGTTGGAAGACTGGGGCTCCCCTCATTCTAGAGATTATTTTTTATGGATAGCTTTAAATATTTGACTAAATTTAGACTGTTTATGGATAGCTTTAAAATTTTGACTAATATTTCTTTAAAAAAATTTTTAATGTTTTATTTATTCCTGAGAGAGAGCATGAGCAGGGGAGAGTCAGAGAGAGAGGGAGACAGAGAACTCAAAGCAGGCTACAGGCTCTAAGCTGTCAGCACAGAGCCTGACACGGGGCCCGAACCCATGAACCGTGAGATCATGACCTGAGCCGAAGTCAGACGACTTCGAGCCACCCAGGTGCCCCTCAACTAATATTTCAATGTTTATACAGAAGAAAGAAATGTAGAATCCCTTCTCCTTGGCCTGGGGTAAATCACCAGACCGCAAGCTTGAGGGGAACTGGGCCAGCACTGGCTGGTTCTCTACGATGTGTCCCTGGAGCCCAGCACCACAGATGCTCCATAAATGTTTATGGGATGGGGGCTGGCAGATGAAAAATCGATTTCTTTTTAAGCCAAGGGTCTTGCCAGGCACTCCGCGGTCCTGGAATAGCCAGCCTGCATGCTTGGATACTGTATCTTGCTCCCTACAGGTCCAGTAGACACAAAGAATATCTACAAAAGGCAGCATGGTGTAGCAGAATGAGCCCGGCACCAGACACAGGTGCCCTGATGTCCGGCTCTGGCCTGCCTGCCATCCGTCAGCAGTGAGACCACTGGCCCACTTCTCTGGTCTTTGTTTTCATGATACGCAAAAAGTGATCATGAAGATTCCTACCACCCTAAGATTCTATTCTCTACTTTAGTAATATTGAGAAAAAGTCTGCTACATGGCTTTAGAAGAAAGCAGCAAATCAATAGTTAAATACATATCGCCTTCCTTCTTCAAAATGTAGCCACATATAAAACCCAAAACAATTAGGCTGTTTTATAATCAAAAGAGATTATGTTAATATCGCCTACCTGGCTCAGCCCCAAATCATCCATCAGTATTCTGCTATGCTCCAACTCACTGTCATGATGTTGATGCAAAAATAAGCTTGATATAGGAGTCGATGCAGAACAAATTATGCGCACCTGAAAGACAGAAGGATGAGGAAATGGTATGGCTCCTTACATTTTGCGAGTTGAAAGTAAGAGTAAATCTCTCACGAAGTAAAATTCTGTTTGTCATTACAGGGAGTTTAGATGTTTGCTTTTAAAATGTCCGTATTCTTCCTAATAGTTGGTCTTTCTTTAAAGTGACATCTTAAAACTGCATAGTACTTTTCCAAATATTTCCATATAGCCTGCAATATCCTGTAAAGTAGGGAGCAAAGGCTTTCGTGATGCCAGCTCAGGTCTCCCAATTCGAAGCCCAGTGGTCTTTCCATCACACCTCGAGGTTGACATTTACACCTGTCTGGCTGGAGCCCGTCTCTGTGTGCATCAAAGTTGCCTCTTGCAGATGTGACTGCTAAGTTCAATGCATTGCTACTCTAATTACACCCTGAATTTCTAGAACCTACATTTATATCAGCATCCTACACCAAGACATCCTTCAAAAAGACTAAGCTTGACATTAATATTTGTTGATTATGCAAGTGTTTGAGTGTGCATACGTGATTATATATTGGAAACAGCTTTTATGTCTTTCTAAACTCTATGTCCACCAATTTAAAGATAATATACACTCTTCTTGATGGTTAACAAGTCCTGAATTTGTTTTCAGGATTCACAGCTATCCTTTAAAAAATCATTATTTAAACAACTATTCCAATACTTTAAAATAATGTATTGACATTTGGGACTAGTTTTTCCATTTCCAGATGGTCTTCTACCTCCTCTTAGAAATTCTTTTTAATCATAAATGACATTTCTTCCATTATTGAGACAAGAATACCCTGATTTCACAAATTTTCATGAACACATTCTAGAATAATGTCTGTTTAATGCTCCCAACTTCTGAAATAAGAGAATTTCAACAATTCCCTAAAAAAAGAATATCAACTCTACATGTGTGATATATAGTTAAAGCAAATGTTCGGAGAGTGGCTCTGGTATACCATCATATTACCACAGAAACCTTCCTTCCCATTAACTAAGAAGTGAAGCAGTGGGGGTGAGATAGGACTGGGGAGGGGTGGGGCCATATGTTTTCCTTGAGGTATTCCTAGCTGAAACATGAGAAAGTAAGAGTTTATCAACCCTCCTACTCTAAGAACCACCTACTAATGCCCCTCTACCACCTTCTTCTTGAAACATTGCCCTCTAAAGGCAGAGGGCGACCTCCAGGCTCACTCCCTTGATGCCGGACCCCACATGATTCTTTCAGAACAGAGTGTCTGGATAAGTGATCTAGGAGACAAGACATTGGACTTGATTCCCTAGCTTCCCGCCTCTCCCGAGTACCTGAGCACGAGTATGCCGGCCCCATGGGAGTGTGTGGCACATACTGAAGTCACTCACTGTGGCAGAGTCCTCTCAGCACTGTGCCTAACACAGGCTGGTTGCCCTTTGTGCTCAGGCCCACCATAGGGCCTAGGCTGCAAGCTGCAAATATGCCCCCTGGTGGCCCCTTTTCAACCTGCACCGGAGATCAGCCATTGCTTCTCAGCATTTATAAGGAGTGTTGAGGAGCTTGTGAACCCCCAGCCCTGGGATTAGGGCTCGTTTGCTGGGCTGGGGGTGGGGTGGGCTCTGGAATGGTCTTAGGTAGCCCAGAAGAATCTGATGTAGGTGGTCCACAGCAGGACTTCCTTATGTCCACCCCGCAGCCCCCACCTCCAAAGATAAGTCTTCTCTCCCCCAGACCCTCAGAGCAACATACACCTCTCCCTCCTTCCAAGAGATCAGCCCTCAGTAGTGACTTTACATTGAGTTCTGTGGATATCTGATTAGTGTTTCACTAGACTACAAGCTCTATGAAGGCAGGCACTGGACCTGGCTTCGCCTGTCATTGAATTTCTAGCACTCAGCACTGTGCCTGGCAGGAGAAAGGTTGCTGAATGAATGAATTCATGAAACATTAAAATCTCACCTCTCCCTCCCAGTGGATTATGGTACTTTCCTCCTCTCCTCAAATCCCTTCAATTTTAGGATCACTGTGCTATTTATTTCCATACAAGGAATAAGGAGAAAAAGTATATTTAACAGCAAAATAAAACTTAACTCCATTTTGAAGCTGTACTTACACTTTATTTACAGATATATACAGATGTTTACTTACATACTATTGGGAGTGGCTCACCTTCCTTGAAAGGTTACTATATGCCACACAATATTCGAGTTGCCTTACATGCTCATTTAATCCTCAAAACAACCATCATTACCCCCCCACCCCCTTTCTAGAAGGCAACTGGAGCTCAAAAGAATAAGATGGTCCTCAGGATGGACAGCCTGGCCCCAAGGCCCGATCTTTAATCAGTGGGTTGTACTGCCTCCGATGAATGGACAAGGGCTCTACAACGCATGTGCATGGAAATCCATGGTTAAAACAAACAACATGATGCAGTGCCAGTCACTGGGGTTTGTGGGTCCTAGGGAGAGAGAACTCCAATATGGAGGAAGGTCCCGTGATCACTCATTCACTTGTTCATTCATTTTTTTTTTCAGTCCAATCATGTATTCACGCAACAAATGAATTCACTGAGCACTCGATCGAGATAAGGCATTCTGTTATACATCATCACAGAGAGAGCACATGATATGTCTTGGTGAAGGATGGAATCATTAACATCGCAGTATCTTATGATGGAAGTATTACAATGCTACTACTAACACTATTTATATAGCATCGGGTTTGTGCCAAGCATTCAAATGCTTTTCATGGATGAGCTTATTTTGCCCTCAAGAACAATCCTCTGAGGTAAATCCTATTATCCCCAATTTGCAGAGTAGGACACTGAGGCACAGAGAGTAAACCAGGATACCAACCCAAGCAAGCTGGCTCCACAGTCCAAAATGTTGTCTTGAGAAAATGAACTACATCCTTACCTTGAAATCATAGAAGTTATCAATGAGAGTTATGAACCTTCGAGCTTGCGTCCTCTTTGCCAGCGTAAATTGTGGAATGTTTCGTAAAAATACCGTATCAAAATTCTTCGCTAGTTCCAGATAGTCACTGGCTCCAAGTGGCTGTAATTAAAATGAAACAAAGACTAGAAAACTAAAGCCAATTCTGGTTGCCCCAGCTTAATGTGAAAACACCTCCTTTTCTGGTCATGGTCTGATCTAGAGGGTGGTTAGGGTGATCTGACCAAATGAAGTGGTTTTCACAGCAGGCTCAGGATGGTATCTACCAAAACTGTAATAGTGATGGAGGAAAGGGGCAAGAGAGAGGACAAGAGTGTGGTGGGGAGTGAGAACTTCTTGAGCTGCCTCAGTTGGTAGCTTGGAGGTGCCTGTCCTAAACCTAGCCTTCAATTTTTTAATATTTCTATGACATAACTGTACATGTCCCAACGAGTCCTTCTTATGGCTCAACCACAAACTGTCACTACTGCTAAATGGGGCTGGCTTACAGTGGCACGCCACCTCTTATGTCACCATTGTGAAAAAAATTTTTTTTTTCGGAGAGAAAGACACACACAGCGTCAGCAGGGAAGGGTCAGAGAGAGAGGGGGAGATACAGAATGAGCTGGCTGTCAGCACAGAGCCCGACGCGGGGCTCGAACCCACGAACTGTGAGATCATGACCTGAGCCGAAGTCGGACGCTTAACCGACTGAGCCACCCAGGCGCCCCTTTATGTCACCATTTTGAAATAAGACTATGTTTCAGTATGAAATCATCAGAAAATGGGTTGCCTGAGTGGCTCGGTCAGTGAAGCATCCACCTTCAGCTTAGGTCATGATCTCACAGCTCATGAGTTTGAGCCCCACATCAGACTGTGCTGACAGCTCTTGGCCTGGAGCCTGTTTTGGATTTTGTGCATGTCTCTCTCTCTCTCTGTTCCTTCCCTGCTCACACTCTGTTTCTCTCTCAAAAATAAACATTAAAAAATAGAATAATATAATCATAAGAAAAAAATTTCCATTTAATTTCAAGTACAAGTGTTCAAGTGCAAGGCAGTGAGCGCTTCCAGCTTCTATAGGAGATACTAGAGGGTTTCCTGACCAGAAGCAGACTGAGACCTTGAGCATAAGTTGGTGCAGCATGCTCCCTCTTGGTGTGAGGAGGGCACAACACTCAAGGCTCATAAAATTATCCACAAAGGCTCCACCTATAATGTAAGGCACTTGCTCCTGAAACATGAATTTAGCTCATGCGAATCTTGGAAACTATCTGCAAACACATCTTTTGGGGTAGGAACATTCCCAGGAAGTGTTACCTCTCTTCATGTTAAGCTGCATGTGTGTGAGTGTTTCTGGCCCGGCTGGGGTGTGGACAGGACCAGGGCCTGAGCGACCAGACAGGACAGGACCAGGAGCTACTCTGAGGGGCCCCTGAAAGCTCCTGGATCACCAGGACCCATCCCTGGGACCCAGGCGGCGGAGCCTCCTCAGTTTGGGGCAGAATGCATCAACACCCCATCCTGTCCATTAGGGAGTCATTTGCATCAAAACTTCTTCCAGGAGTGTAGGTATGACTATGTTCCTGGGAGAATTAGGGATTTGTGAGGAGGGGAGACAGTCCTTTCCACTGCAGAGCCCATCCCATTTAAGCCTACACTCTCCTAGCAACCAGCTGAACCCAGTCACACTCAGGAAAGTAGCCCTCTCATGGAAGTGTGAGGAGGTGACAGTAAATCAGAGAGTGGTGCTCTGGGGAAGTGGTTCCCTCAAAGGAGAGCAGCATCTAGGAGGATGCGGCAACTGGGGCGCCTGGGTGGCTCAGTTGGTTGAGCATCTGACTTTGGCTCAGGTCATGATATCACAGTTCATGAGATTGAGCCCCGAGTCGGACTGTACTCTGACAGTGCAAAGCCTGCCTGGGATTCTCTCTCCTCTCTCTCTCCCCACCTTCTCTCCCTCTCTACCCCTTCCTCACTCGTGCTTTCTCTCACTCTCCCAAAAATAAATGAATAAACTTAAAAAAAAAAAAAAGAATGCAGCAATTATGAAACCTGTGAACAAAGGGGCACAGGACTGGAGACAAGGCACTAAAAATGACCTGACTCCTCTGGAAATCTGCTTAGAGACGTCCCTTCTCCCCATCTCCTCTCACCAACCAGGTACCAAAATGGGATTGGAAGAGGGGACCCTTGCCTTTCCCATTTCCCTCCCTGGTTGGTCAGGCTTTACCTCCAGACCCAGTGCCTGGCCTTGGCTGAGATTCCCCCACTCACTCAGCCAGAGAGGGACTAGAGTGTGGGGTTTGTTGGTTTGTTTGTTTAACCTTGGCTGTCTTTCAGGAAGCCTGCTGTCAAGCCTGTTGTTAGGAACCAGGAGTGAACACTCAGTCTGTTACTTATTAACTGTGCACCTGTGCCAAGTTACATAATCTTTCTTTTCCTTTAGTGTTTTTTTTTTTTTAATGTTTATTTTGAGAGAGAGAGAGTGAGAGTGAGCAAATGGGGAGGGGCAGAGAGAGAGGGGGAGAGAGAATCTCCAGCAGGCTTCACGCTATTAGCACAGAGCCCAGTGCGGGGCTTGATCTCACAAACTGCGAGATCATGACCTGAGCTGAGATCAAGAGTCAGATGCTTAACTGACTGAGCCATCCACGTGCCCTCTTTCCCTTCAGTTTTCCCATTTGTAAAATGGGAGTTTGATTCCTATCTCACAGGACTGTGAAGATTGCAGAAAATAATACAGGCAAAAGCATTTACCACAGTGCCTGGGGAACTCAAATCACTTTGGCTGCTTTTTATCTTTATTATTTTGAGCTCAAATGATTAGGCTCAACACAGATGAGTAGAGGATGTAAAGTGTCATTCTGAGTAGGACCAGTTAGCTCTACTCCACCACCGACTACATCCAAACCCCTGAATCAGTCTTTGTGCAGTTGACAGTCCACAGAGTCACGGCAGGGACCAACTGCGGAATCCCCTTAAGGAAAACAATTCCCTGAAAGGGGAGGGGGAAGGCAAGATAAAGCGCGTAACTCATACGGTAAGACGCTCAAGCTCTGAGGGTGACAAACACTACTTTTTAATATCAGTGAGAATTTAGTGTCTCATCTTTTGTAAATCAGAAAGTATATGTAAAAAAATGTAAAACCTCATCTTAGGTATGTAGTTATGTGTAATTAAACTCGTTCTTTATGCACGGATGATGTGATTTCTATCAGTATAACTATATGCCCAAGGAAAATCATCATCAGAAGTGCACTGGAGTGCCTAGGGCAACTGAAAATCAGAATTCTGCCCACTCAGCTATTTTTACAAATTATATACCTTTGTCAGGAGGTTCTGCATTTGCTGTTATATTAGCAAATATCAGATCCCTAAAAAATTATGTGCTCATTCATGAAACGAAAATTACGCTTTATACAGGTGTCTATCTCCTCTAAAAACAATGGTGATGGGGGGCAATGGGGAGTTACTGTTTCACAGATACTGAGTTTCAGTCTGGGAACATGAAAGAATTCTAGAGATGGACCGTGCTGGGGGCTGCACAACACCGTGAACGGACTTAATGCCACTGAACAAGCTCTTTAAAATGGTTAAACGGCCAAAAAGGAAAAAAAGGCAAATTTTACATTACATATTATTTTACCACCTCCCCCACAACAAAAAACATTAAAACTAGCAAAAAGGTTATTTGTTGTCAAAGAAATCCCAACTTAGGCCACAGAAAGATAACAATATTATTTTTTTCTTTAAAAACATAAGAAGAGAGGTGCCTGGGTGGCTCAGTTCAGTTAAGCCTGGGTGGCTCATGAGTTCAGTTTGTGAGTTCAAGCACCACATCAGGCTCTGTGCTGACAGCTCAGATCCTGGAACCTGCTTCAGATTCTGTGTCTCCCTCTCTCTCTGCCCCTACCATGCCCACACTTTTGTCTCTCTTTCTCAAAAATAAAAAAATAAACACTAAAACAAACAAACATAAGAAGAAAGGCGCCTGGGTGACTCAGTCAGTTAAGCACCCAACTCTTGATTTCGGTTCAGGTCATGACCTCACAGTTCCTAAGTTCAAGCCCTGCATCGAGCTCTGTGCTGATAGTGCAGGGCCTGCTTGGGATTCTCTGTCTCTCTCTCTCTATTTCTCTCTCAAAAATATATTAATTAACATTAAAAATAATAAATAACTAAAACATGAGAATAAAATGTATTAATTGAAGGAGGACATCATTTACCTAGGAAATCAGCTCCAATATTAGATTAATATTAATCTAAAATGTGAAATCTTTAGTAGTTATTTACAGAGTGGTTTTTCTTATACTGGATTGGAATGTTGAAGTATCCAAGAAGTGATAAACCTTCAGGATTATTTTTGGTGTGAGAGGGGGTTTTCTTACTGCTCAGAAATGTGATTTGTCATTAATAAAATAAGTGAAAGTTGTGGGCAAAAACATGCTTTATGATTTGGAATCATTGGTTGCTTCCCATCATGCGACCTTGAGCAAGTCTCTCTGAACCTCATCTGTAAACTGGGGATCATAGCAGGACATGCCTCATAGGTTTGTCCTGAAGCTTTGCTGTACTGACTGCATGTAAAATCTTCTAACAGTGGCTGTCACATAGTAAATGCTCCATAAATGTTAGTTATTCATTTAAAGAGGTCATGTGAAAAGTAGATATTTTAATTTATTCATTTATTAATATAATTTTTAATTAATTTAAAAAGGTCATGTGAAAAGCAAGTGAAGCAGTTTCTGCACAGTACCTATGTGGCATACAACAGATACTTAATGAATAGTAGCTACTCTTCTAGTAACTATTATATAACCTTTTCCTGAGCTCATGAGGCCAGGATGCCTAAACAAGTGAATAGTTCCAGGCTCCAGTCTGCTTCTGCCTTTGCCGAAGTGCCTTTGCACTCAGGAGGTAAAAGCTGCGGTCTCTGCCAGCCACGCATGTTAGCTCTCCATGAAGTCATATCTACAGAGGACAAAAACAGCATCTGTCTCAGACCCCCCCCCCCGCCCACTTTGTTGGCCATACCATTAGCACTGCAGGTGGGGGAAGGCCCCAGACCCACAGAATGAAGAGCACATGGCACCATGGCACACAGGAAGGGCTTAATACCTGCTGAATGAATTAATAAATGAATGTGTAAAGCCGGAGGAGCAGGCTTTTGCTTCTTTTACACCCATTTGTCTCCAAAATAATTGAACCAACTACAAAAAAAATAAAATAAAATAAAATCCTATTCTTTCTTTCTTTTTTTTTTTTAAAAATTTTTTTAATGTTTTATTTATTTCTAGAAGAGAGAGAGAGAGAGAGAGAGATACAGCGTGAACAGGGGAGGGTCAGAGAGAGAGGGAGTCACAGACTGAAACAGGCTCCAGGCTCTGAGCTGGCAGTCAGCACGGAGCCCGACGCGGGGCTCAGACCCACGAACCGCGAGATCATGACCTAAGCGAAAGTCGGACGCTTAACCGACTAAGCCACCCAGGCGCCCCATAATCCTATTCTTTCTTACTTGGCCCAAACTCCCCATTCCCAAGGCAAGCCTTTGTTTGTTGTATATCCTAGTATGTACGTAGGAAAAGTCTAGAAAGATATAGATCAAAATGTTAATAGTGGTTATCTTTGGGTGGTGGAATCAAAGATGAATTTTGTTATACTTTTTTGATCTCCTCCCACTCCTGCTCCATGAATTTGTATTACTTTTAAACAGCAAATATAATAATAGTTCTTTGGGAGGGGGTCATTTTTCATAATGGGAACCTTATACCCTATCTCCCATGTGTGGAATCATAATATCAGTTTTTTCACAAAAATCCCCCCCCCCCAAGGTTTTCTTCATCTACAGAAGTAGATTTTTTTCAGGGACATTTAAAAAGATATTAAAATGTAAAACTAAATATATATTTTCTCCTTTACAGTCTGACAAAAGGATAAGGGATTTCATATTTGGGGTGAATCTGACTTCAGGTGTATAGTTATGGTCTTCACCCTAGGAAAACCAGAGAGAGGGGATGAGGTAAATGGCAGCATCTCCCAATAGTACACGTTAAGCTCTTGCACCCAAGTACCAGAGTTCCCTGATCAAAGGCCTAGTGATGTCAAAGTCCATCTCACAGCCCAGATTGATATACTTCCATTTATATCATGTTTTAATTTGAGCAAATTTTCTCCATGCAAGCTTGATGATGAGTGTGCTATATTCCTTTTCTCCATAATGTCATCCATTCTCTTTCTTCTCCTTCTGGTGCTCTAAGGGAACCTATGTTAAACTTTGTATTCTCCATTGCTTTTATCCTTTATTTTGTACTTTCTTTTTTTCAGTTCTTCATGATTCATTGTGGATAGCTTCCTCTGACCCATATTCTAGTCCACTATATTTCTCCTTAGCCATGGTTTATTTGCTCTTAAATTCACCCACTGAGTTGCTTTGGTTATAGGTCTAGAATTTCTACTGGTTCTTTCCAAAGCTGATGCTATCTTTTTATAGTCTCTAAATCCCTACACTTAAATTTCCAAGCTTATTAAAAAAGATCTCTTTGAATATATAAGTTTAGTTGTTTAAAATAGGGACTCAAAATTCCAATATCTGGAGTTCCTAATTTTATCATTTGTTCTTTTTGCCTATTCACATCCACAGTGTGTTGGCTCCTCATATGTTTGCTTATCTTTGTATATTAGACTTTGTCTTTGAAAAAAGAGACACTCATAGGAATAAAGTCAAGTTTGAGGCTTGAAGTATTCTGAGTCACTCAGCTCACTGAATTTGACCCAAGTCCATGAGAGAGCTGGTTGACTTCAGGTTCACACTTATTCCTAGCATGCAGTCCTTCAAGGTTCCATCCAAAGTGGGGGTAGTTTACTAGGTCCCCATACTGGGCTGTCCTAAACTCTGACTTTTCTTCCACTGAGCCAGTGTGGCTGCCAAAAGGAAGCTCAGTTTAACTCAGCTCATTTTGTTTAAAGAAGATTGCTAGCACTCACCGCTATCCATGTTTACCTCATCTTCCTGGGCACACAGCTAGAGTATATTCCTCAGACTCTCTTGCATTTAGGTGTGGCCATGTGATTATGTTCAGGCCAGTGGAAATGTTAAGAAAAAGTGATCTGCATGGCTTCTAGATCTGGCCCACAAATCCTCACTGCCTTTACTCTTTTGCACACTGAACAGAGGGCTCTGAGGACTCAAAGGAGGGGTGGAAGTGCAAGAGGGACAAAGCCTGGATCCATGAAGGACCATATGGAGCAGCGTCCTGGCCAACGTACACTGGATGGTGATATGAGCAAGAAATACATACTGGTTTGTTCAGCCTCCAAGACTTGGAGTTGTTTGTTTCAGCAGCTAGCCTATCCTAATTCTTATTTCATCCATCTTTCTTCATCATCCTAACGATGAGACTGCCGCAAATTATGACCGAGTCCACCATTATTGGAAGTGGAAGACTTTCTCACATTTCTTAGGTGGATAAGAATTCTTCTTAACACAAGACAGTAACTATCAAAAATTTCTCTTTAAGTTTTCTTCAGATTATCATTAAAAATTTTTAATCAGGAACTGCACTTAGCCATTTCAAATCAAAGCTGATTTTTAAAAAGTTATGTTAATGGAGGCAACTTTTCTCATTACAAACTTAAAAAGATTTTAAAGTTTTGTATTTGATGCATTTTAAATATCTCTGTAAGTTTATTTTTCTTCTGATTATATAATAGAAATTTAGTAAACCCTTTCATCGAAACACACATAGATGCTGACAAAATGTCTCATCTAGCCCTGTGCATCCCCCAAACAGTATGTTGCCACAAGACTACTACCACCACCACCACCACCACCACCCGCCCCTCCAGTATTCAGTATTTGAATGTACTTGGGCCATTCAAGTGTAACTTAAAAATTCTTTACAAATTATGATTTTAAACCCATTTAAAATATTTTTAGAGAAATGAAGAATGCCTGTGTGGGGTAGTCTAATTGTGATAATGGTTCCAACTGTTCTTGCCTCCTTGTCTACACTCTTTGGATTGTGACTTTCCATCTCTTCCATGCCTTGGCATCTGTCTGCCCAAATTTTCAATAAGGGCCAGACTTGTATTTACCATGACCAATGAATGGAATGAGGTGAAAGTCACAATTTTCCAGTTCTGAGCTTAGGTCTCAAGAGGCTTTGCACACTTCTCTTAACTCTGTTGCAACAGCTGGACTGGCCTGCTAATGAGAGAGAGAACATAAGAAAAGCCAACTGTCAGAGCTGAGAAAGCAGCCTAGGCCAGCCTCCAGCATGCTGTCCCCACTTGCCCACAGTAGATGAGGGAACCCAACCAAGATCAGCAAAGCTGACTGCAGATGCATAAGTGAATCCAAAATACATCCAAAGAACTTCCCAGCTAATCCTGTAGATTAGAAAACAATAATAAATGCTTGTTTTTAATTAAACCACTGAATTTTGGGGGTGATTTGTTTGTAGTAATAGCTAACTGAAACACTATACTTGCTACAGAGAGGCTTACTAGGAAAAGCTCATATTCTAAAAGTCCTTAGCAAGTCCAGTACATGTAGAAAAATAGGTCTAGCTTTTGTAGCAAGATTGGTCTTACATAACTGATGAGAATATGTAAAGACACATACTGTCATTTGTTTTACATTCATTTATTTTTCTTAATCAATTCTCGAGTTTTTATGGTGTAGCATAGAACTTCTGTCTAAAAATAAAAGTTGGTGATTAACTGTATACCAGAACTAGAAGAAAAAAGCTAGAAATTATGTGGCATCCCAAAAGAATACCAGAAGACATGGACCAATCAAATAAAAACACAAAATCACAGAGAGAAAACAAACTGGCATGAAAAAGGCAATTGGGAGAGATAAGGACTCACTGCAATGAAACTAAAATTGTAAGAGCATTCCAACAGGAAAGCGGACAAAGGATATGAATACATAATTCCTGGACCAAAAAGCAAACAAAGTCGAAGAGGCTAATAAACAAATGAAAAATCTAGTCAAGCTTCCTAGTAACCAAAGAAAGACAAAATAAGAATGATATATCATTTGTTATATAGCAATTCTGCAAAGAAAAATAAATTATACTACTCAGTGTTGGCAAGTAGGTAATGAGATATCCATTGCTGCTAAGAGAGTGAATTAGTTTAGATGCTCCAAAAAAATTTTGTTGGATTGTATTATGAGCCCTAAAAGCAGTCATAAACTTGACATAGTCATTCTGTTTCTAGAAATCAATCTACAGGAAGTGATCAGAAATTCAACCAAAGGCTATATATAGGATTACTTATAACTATGTGAACTAAAAGTAACTTTAAAATAAAACAACAGAGGAAAGGCTCAATAAATTATGGTATGTTGATATAACGGAACATATTGCCAACAAATAACAATGTTTATGAAACATATTTTATGATAAGGAAACATGCTTATGAGGAGAAGTTAAGTAAAAAAACATAATTCAAAATTATAATTATACTAAGGGGCTTATTTTGCTAAAAATATGTATGTAGGAAAAAGCTAAATAAATATGTAAAAATGCTAACAATTGTTATAGATAGTGATAGACTCAGAGTTCCATATTTCATAGTATTTTATGATCTTCTTTATTTTTTATATTTTTCTGTATTTTCCCAAAGGGAAACAAAATACATTATGACAAAAGAGTAAAAACAGAATGATGTAGCAAAACAATGTTGAAGATCTTTACTCTTTGTTTTTGCTTTTCAGCTATTTAATCCCTTGCATCTTCCCTAATAATCATGAAGAGTGAATGTGTAAAATAGTCACCACAAATGCACACACAAAAGAGCTTGAGGAGTTATGAATCTATTCAAAGCTGCACTTGCTACCTCATTTACTCCACTGTACAAGACCGGCAGTCCGAGCAGGGTCATTACTATCTTACTGACTGTAGCACCTAACAGGCTAGGGAGCAGGATCTTGCACAAGACAAGACCAGCGAACAAGGAAACACATTATCACCAAGTATTCTTCAGAACCAATGGGAACTAGTGAATGTTTAACAAATACAAGTTTTGTATTAAATCTTACAAGAACTTGGCAAAACACGAAGATACATTCACTCTTTTGACCTAACATACCACCAAATTGCATGCACGTGATCTCTATAGCAGTTGTAAGTATTTATACTTTTGTTTGCATTAGTTGATCCTCTTATGTAAGTAAACCATAGCATAAGACACCTTTTGAAACCATAATTAATATTGTAAATTCATGCATTGTGTCCTATGAATAATTAAAGCATATGATTATTTTCGAGTACTAAATGCCACTTCAGTTAGTAGCATCCTTGAGTATGTTATTCTAGCTCAAAATTCAAGTAGCATTATCTAATGCAGATTCTTCTTATGATAGATAATGATGGCACTCTCCATCTTTCTACCTGAGCAATTAAAAAGTTTAATAGTCTTTGATGTGGCTGGCTATCTGAATAATTTTCTAAACAGAGACAATTAAAATCCACTTATTCGATGGTTTGTGCATTCTCAACTATTGTTTCAAACTCTTTGTTTCTGTGGAAACCTGATGAAAACCTAAAGAACTTTAAATCCATAATGGGTTTGCAAAGAGCATTTGTTTTTCTTAATTGCTGGGAGTATACAGCTGGATTATACGTAGCACAGTTTTTCTAAAAAAACTTTTAGGAATAAAGAGCTTGCCTGAGGTCTTCTTTCTCCTGTATGAGAAATGGCACAGCTGTCTGCTTCGGTTTGACCCTGGTGCCAGGAGTGGGGATTTTCTCAAAGCCACGCCAGTGTGAAATGCACGAGCGTTACCACCAGGCTGCCTTCTGCCCTGCAATAAGCGGTTGATCCACTTGAGCACACACGAATGAGCTGTCAGCTTGAGTTTCTTTTTTCTCTGCCTGGCTAATGCTTGTTCTGCCACCATTATTTCAGCTCAAGTAGGACGATTATTATTTCAAGCGCTGTCTAGATTATATTGTCCTAAGGGTTACTCTTTATCTGTATAGACTCCTCTTTATAAATTCCTTGTAGTGTTACCCTGATAGCCCCTCATTACACAAGTATGCATGGCATCTTGCTTTGTGTGTACAGAAATGACAATACATCATATCTTAAAGAAAAGTGCTTTTTAATGGGGAAAAACA
Organism: Proteles cristata cristata; assembly: GCA_017311185.1. NCBI lineage: Eukaryota > Metazoa > Chordata > Mammalia > Carnivora > Hyaenidae > Proteles > Proteles cristata. The sequence continues at coordinate 152,922 of JAESUZ010004656.1, read as the reverse complement.
CTTTAATTAGGATGAATGCATCCTTTTCAAAACAAACTAAAAATATCACACGAATCTGTTAAAACAACTATGTGCACCAAATCAATAAAGATAATAATTAGAAAAACAAAGCACTGAAATGTGTGTATTTGTAGAGCACATAATTTCCTAAGATTTGTAATATGGCACCTTAATATGAGAAGTCTCATTTATATGAAGTCCCTAACATCCAACTGGGAAACAGCTCACTTTTCCAGAAAATACTACCATCTCTTACACACTCTCCTTCAGAAAGTGTTCTCTGGTGTGCTGAGGAACAGTTTTACTGCTGGACTTCTAGAGTCTGAAGGGCAGGAAGGCTAGTTCTACCCAAATCTACCAGATCTTTAGTAAACTCTCTACCCCCTCTATATAATAATGGGCTAATGCAGTACTCTTTTGGGATTGTGTGTGTCATTTTTAATAGAGTGTATAGTAACAATGGCTCAACAAAAAAATCAATGTGGCAACCAGAGGTGATTGCACTCTTTCCTCCCCCTGACTTGACTAGCTTTCTCTATGTAATAAATCTCCAAATTCTAGAGATATCTAAATCTATAGATTCTAGAACTGACAACTTTCTTAAAACACAAACCACATGAAATCAGATCTGTTGAGTGCCTACTAGATGAAAAGCACTGTGCTGGGTTTGTTCCCAAGAATACTTCCAGTTCATTTAGGAAATATAAACCTCAACAACTGCCACAAAAATACTTGATTTATAGACTGTAGCACAAAACACCACAATGAAAAACGTGGAGATAAGTGAAAAACAGAACTTTAGAAGAATATGAAAAAGTAGGAAATCATTAGCATCATCATTATTAACAAGCACCATTGAATATAAGCATCAATACAGCTCCAAGAAAATACATAAAAATGACAGAAGACTCTCCATGAGATGGTAGGAATTATTGGAATGGATTATACTAACCACCCGTGATTAAGCAAACCAGACTATAATTTGTTAAACGATGAGCTCGCATCTGATTCAGATGGAGTATTCAACTGTTTAACAAACATCTAAGACTTGAGGGAATTCAAGTTGCTCCTTTTGGAAGTGGGTAAACTGGGTTCAACCATGCCAAAGGAATTAATTAGTGTAGCTCAGATCCCTTTGCTCAGAAAGACGCTAAATATTTCTGGAATTAGAAAGTCTTGCTCAAGTATTTTGTTCAGCTTAAGTTTTCAACTTAACTATAGCATAAGGTATAGTCAGAAAGCAGCCTTGAGTCTACAAAGAACAGGGCCGCTTCTTTGGTTTTTAAGGCTGATGGAATGAGCCTTCACAGCCTCCTCCATAGACCTTGGCTAATTTCATCCCAGAATCTAGCTTCACCGTGAAATTTTTTTCACCCTGGTCCTACTAGTTCTCATGGTGTTTATAATTTCTGAGGTAAGGTACCAAGAGATTTAAGCTTTAGATTTTTTTTAGGTGTATTTTTTTAAACCAATGTGGGGTTCAAACTCACAACCCTGAGATCAAGAGCCACGTGTTCCACCAAACTGAGCCATCCAGGCGTCCTTGAGCTTTAGATTTTATAAGAAGCCATGGTAACACTTTGGATTACTAGGTTTTACTTCTTATGGCTTCTAAAATCTGTTTAGCTTCAAGCCAATCCTAAACAAACCAAGTTCTAGAAAAATGGGAACTATACAAGTGAGCTGAACAATGCATTATATTAAGCACTTAGCCTAATAAGAGAACCCATATTCTCTATGTCTAGGAACACAGCACGACACTTTTCAAAAACATTCTGTATATGAGTGTAGGTGTGTGTATAACAATTTCATTGGTTAGGTTTTAAAAGGAGTTTTTGGGTAGAAGGTATTTAATATGGTCCTCTATTGATAATTAACCATATATAATTAACCCATTAAATCCTAAAGAATGAAGGAACACTTATTGCAGCTGCACAAACAGCTAGCTCTTTGAAATGACTAATGTAGATATTAGAAATCCAGCAGACACTGGAAAAAATACTGGCAGGAGAAGAAAAATAGCCCAACTATTACTAAAATTATTTTACAAACTCATTTATTAAAACAATACTGTAACAACCCCCTTCTAATTTCCCATTGGTAAAAAAAAATTTTATTAGCTACTTTAAACCAAATGGAAATTTAAACGTTATTATTAATGCCTCAGACATTACATCTGATTGTGCAGACGACAGAGGTAATAAGTGTACGTGGCCAAGGCTGAAATATGTTACATTGCTTCTGTTTTCTATTTTTGAATACAATGATTTTAATAAGAATGTATACAGTAACGATGAAGTAATTTGTAACAACACGATTCTACCAAGTTCACTGAAATCAATAATTGAAGACTAGCACTTGATCATTAACATACGCAAGCCATCCTGAGCATCCCCTCAGTAGAGGGCAGTATTTGCTACATCTCTGATGGAGGAAAGACTTTTAAATTTGCCTGGCTTTGAGATCTACTCAGAAGAAATTTGAAAGACTACCCCTAAATGAGGTTCTATACTATTGCTACTGGTCTAAAACGTGCATTTGAAAAGAAAGGTTCATAAATGTAAACTCCTTCCTTTGGAAATCAAAGCAAGGAGACATGAAAAGTGACATTTAAGACACTAAAAAGGAAGAAGAGGATTTGGAATAGCAAGTAACTATTTTATTTTATTTTATTTTATTTTATTTTATTTTATTTTATTTTATTTTGGGGGAGTGCAAGTGAGTGAGGGGCAAAGAGAGAGAGAGAGAGAGAAGGAGGTTCACCCGAAGCAGGGTTCATATTTTTACCCAAAGAGGGGTTTGTGCTCACCTGAGATCATGACCTGAGCCAAAGTCAGATGCTTAACAACTGAGCCACCCAGGCACCCACAGTAACTTACTTTAAATTTGAGGATGATGACTTCTATACATGTTAAAGTCTTAGAAAAGCAGAGATTGTTATTTTTGTTTTGCTTTTCTTTGTGAGAGTTCACGGACTCTCCTGAATCCTCTTAGACTCAGACACCTAAAAAGCCTAATCACAGTTGGAAAAGAAATGGATATCAAAGAATTATTCTTCCTCCCACTCTTCTGCTTTCAAAATCATGGAAATACTTGGTGGAAAATGCTAATTCATATTCTAAAGACACTAAAAAGTTAATTAGAGCACAGCTGAATGCCTCTCTGTGCTGTTAGATACACAAAGGGCCAAATGCTTCAAACTGAGTAAGACCAATAGAATTCTCCACTCCATCTTCTTACCAAAAAGACAACCTTGAATTATCTGCTGCTCAACTTTTATTAGAATATACAACATTCATGAAAGCTTTGAACATGAGTCTATCCAAACCTCCAAGCATTTATCCAATCTCTAAACAATTTCTCTGGATCAAGCTTGATAATAAATAGAAAAAAATTACTTATGAGGCATTTTTGACTCTTATAGCACCAGATTCATTGAACAGTACTTTGTCATTAGGGCCCCAGCTTGTATGTAAGAATCTGTGTGGAACAAACATGTAGTTACAGCAGTGATAGTGCTGAAAAAACTGTTTGTTGGCACCTTTTAGAAGTCTCTACAGGTCCAAGTGCCAGAAAGGGCTTCACTTCTCCTGAGTAACTAATTTTCTGTCTTCTAACTTACTGAACATCTTTCCCCCTCTTTGGGAGAAGCTGACAGCTGATATAATTGTTCAGTGTAAGAACTTTATAGAAGTTTATGATATGGATTTATATATACTATCTTTTCCTTTCAACTTATTCCCTATTTTCTCTTTACCTTGCTTTTTAAAAAAATCTATATAATTCTATTTGTGAGTATATGTTTGTATCTGTAATACTTTTTGCTATAAATAAATACATGCCTAAGTTATTCTTTTTCTATTTCTTTTTAAGGCTTATTTTGTTATTTAGTTTGCTTTAATTATATAGGAAGCAAAAGAGAATCAGGGAAATAAAATGTTAAGAACTTTAGATATTAAATAGTAGTACCTCTTTTAAGCTTGTTAACTAACTTAAATTCACTTATATGCGGAATCTAAAAAACAAAAAACACCAAATTCAGAAAAAGAGATCAGATTTGTGGTTACCAAAGGTGGGGAGCTGGAAGGGAAATGGAGGAAGGTGGTTAAAAGGTGCAAACTTCTAGTTATGAGGCAATCACTCTTCTTTTTATCTATATGAAATGATGGATGTTAATAGGATGTTAAACCTATTGTGGGTAATCACATTTCACAATATGCATAAATCAAAGCAACATGCTGTATACCTTAAACCTTATACAGTGATGTATGTCAATTATTTCTCAATAAAACTGGGGGAGGAATCCAACTTGACAATAAATTATGAAAGAAAAAAAAGAAATAAAAAGGATAAGTTGGCAAATGGGTTTAAAAAAACTGGGGGGAAGGTACATAAGATAATTTTTGTATCTCCATGTAAATGTGAAGAATAATTTCCATTTCACAGCGTTTTTCCACATATAATAAGGCTGGAAAACTGTAAGATTAGGTTAAGAGCAGAGGCTTGTTTTATATATATATATCTATTAAGACATTTTACATAGTAACCTCTAAATCCCAAGATGTTACCAATCCAGTAAATTACTTCCATTTAAAAAAATTCTTCAAGAAATGATGGGAGATTTTAGTCGTTTCTAATGTCCCTTTGACTCAGCTGTACTAGGACCTTGACTGTTTCCTTCTACTAAATCCCATGGTAAGATTTTCCAATCCCATCCACACCCCTCATCTCTTTCTTTTTTTTTTTTTTATTTTTATAGTTTTATTTATTTTTGAGACAGAGAGAGACAGAGCATGAGCGGGGGAGGGGCAGAGACAGAGAGGGAGACAGAATCTGAAACAGGCTCCAGGCTCTGAGCTGCCAGCCACAGAACTCGATGCGGGGCTTGAACACAAGAACCGCAAGATCAAGACCTGAGCCAAAGTCGGATGCTTAACCAACTGAGCCACCCAGGTGCCCCACCTTTTCCTTTTTCAATGTCAGTTCAGGTGATTTCATGGACTCCTTTCAACATCAAACTAATACATCTCTATAAATGACTTCCAGCTGTGTATCTTCAGTCTTAGATTTCCAGTTGTTTGTAAGTCCCCTTCCCTTACATCAGGTATTTGTCAAGGATCCTGCCATTCCTCTGGTCATCCAAATTGAAAACATCAGAGACCTAGGTGGCATGTCCTTGGCCCTGAGACCTCTCTACATCCGATCATACATATTTCCCTCATATTAATCTTGTTCTTTCCAATCTATCATGTATACCTGGGGGGCAACTGGGAGCAGAGATTCAATCTATGTTCTGTATTCCAAGCCACAGACCTTCACTTGTTCTTAGCCAAAAGGCCGAGAAGCGATCCAAGCCACAGACCTTGATGAGGGGTAGCATCAGCTAGAGGAAGGGACACATAAAGGCATGATTTGCTCACTTAGCTCCATGCCCCTCTTGGGGAGCTTTATCTAATGCACACAAAGGCTCCATATATGGTAGCAGCAGTGCCAATCTTATACAACTTTGCCAGATTATCCAATATAGATCTGTTAAAGAATGACACATTTGTTTTTGGGGAGTTTTTTAACGATTTTTTAAAATTTATTTCTGACAGAGAAAAGAGAGACAGCATGAACAGAGGAGGGTCAGAGAGAGAGAGGGGGATACAAAATCTGAAACAGGCTCCAGGCTCTGAGCTAGCTGTCAGCGAAGAGCACGATGCGGGGCTCGAACCCACGAACTGTGAGATCATGACCTGAGCTGAAGTTGGACACTTAACCAACTGAGCCACCCAAGCGCCCCTGTTTTTGTATTTTTTTTTACACTGATGAAGGTTCTAATTCAAACTCTACCACCTGATATGCAAGCCCTTTTATACCGACTTCACCCCATCTATTCTGCCTGAGTGCATACCATTCTCCTATCTACTATCCAAATTCCATCCATGACCCTTAAGTTGTCTGGAAAAAGAGTTCTTGATTGTTGGGTGATTTTTCCTTTCAGTAGTTTAAAGATGATACTGCACTGTTTATCCATTGCTTCTTGATAGGAAGTCTTCAACTATACTGTTGTGCCCCTGGCTGCTTTGAAATTTTCTTTATCTTTGGTTTTCAACCATTTGACTATGATGTTCCTAGGAGTAATTTTCTTTGTATCTGCTAGGGATTTGTTGAGCTTCTGGGATCTGTAAATTTATATCCTTTCTTACATTTGGAAAAACTTCAGCTATTATTTCTCCAAAAAAATTTTTCTATCCCATTCTCTCTTTTCCTTCTAGGACTCTAATGATATAGTTGATTTTTGTTATAGTTTATGTCATGAGGTTTTGTTTCACCCCCCTATAATGTTTCTGTTTTTCAGGTCATTGCATAATTTCTATTGATCATGAGTTCACTAACTCTACTTTCTTCTACAATTTGGTATTAAGTACAGTATACTAAAAGATTTTTAGGTCTAGAATTCTCAACTTTTAGTTTTAGAATTTCCACTTGTTTTTCTTATAGTTTCAATTTCTTTGCTAAGATTTCCTATTTGTTTATTCATTACCAGTATATTTCCCCTCATACCCTTGAGTATAGATATAAAAAAAGCCACTTTATAATCCTTCTCTCTAATTCCAACATCTGTATCATCTCAGGTTCAGTTTTGGTTGATTATCATTTCTTTTTTAAAATGGATATTTTCCTATGTCTGCACACACCTAGCAATTTTTTATTGTATTCTAGATATTATTCTAGCACACACCTAGCAATTTTTGGATTGTATTCTAGATATCATCTAGAATGATATGTTGTTGGAGACTTGGAATTCTTTTATATTCCACCAAGATATCTTGATCTTCTATTGTTGCTATTTTAGCAGGTAGTTAACTTGGCTAGTCTCAAACTCCAAACTCTGTCTCCTCTGTGATGAGCAGTGACTGAAATCTTTGTTCAGTGTGCTTGGTGCTGTGCATGTGCAGTTCACAGGTCAACCCAAGATTTGGGCAGTCTCTGTGAAGAACTTTGGGCTCTTCTGTGGTTCTCTCCATTCCATCATTTCTTTTCTTATTTTCTAGCCCTCTTCTCATTCCTCAAGCCAGGAATATTTCAGGTTTCTACTGAGTTTTAGATGTTCCATATGGCAAAAAACAAAACAAAACAAAAAAACCACCCAAAACAACAAAAAAACCTATAAGAATAAGAAACTCATCAGTGTCTTTCCTTTCTTCCAAGCGGTGCTTGAGCTCCAATTTCTCTCTGCTTTTGGTTGCTCAACAGTGCCTCCCAGACAGTTATTTCTTAGATTTTGTCCAGTTATAGCTATGATCTAATGGTGGGTTGGCCAAATAGGTGCTACTCTGTCGTTAATGGAAGTGGAACCCTTCTGAACCTTCAATTCTCTGAATATACTCTGCGATTTCCTACTTCTGTATTTTTCATAAAAACAGAAAACCTCAGAGGAAGAAGAGATCATAGGTTCCCCCCATGATGCTCTATTCCTAGGAACAACCAAACAGCCATTCCCACATTCCCTCCCTCCTCTCCCATACCAGCATAATCTTCAACTTTCCAGCCTTTATGGCCTCGTTCCTTTTTAATTAACCACAACTTTCTGCTCACACTAATCCTATAGTACTAATTATAATCTGCCTCACATTCTAGTGATCTATGTAATGATCATATTTTCTCTTCTAAATTAAGGTTGTGTGAATGTACAGATGAACTCTTATTCACGTTGGTACCCCCTATAGCACCCAGAACTATGCCAGCTTTCCATTAAGTACTCAGTAAATATCTGTTGAATGACTAGAGAGAAGTATCATAAAATATAAAAAGGGTAGGGCTCTCGCTATTACCTTGCATAAAAGGTAACAATCAATTACCTAGCATGTTGGTTTATTTGCCCAAGTTTTTCTTCTTGAAAGACAGCCATTTCCAAGGGAAGATACTTACTATTTGCTGACCCACTGGAACAGGCTGGTAAGCTGCCACCCTTCTTAGCATGTACTGCCTCATTAATCATCCTATTACTTCATGTACCATGGTCCTGCTCAATATAAAATGACTTTTTGTGGGCCATGGTTAGAAGTCTACATTTCTCTGCCTGGTCTTTATGCTAGATCTGTCTAAAATTTTCATTCTTATTCCTCTTTTCTAACATGTACTCTGCTCTCGTTAGGAAAGCATCTTCTGTTCCTCCTGAAACATTCAGTGCTTGGCTTCAGATTATGGTTGAAATACATTCACTCTGCTCATCTAGATTCTACTCACCTATCAAGGTCAAGATCAATGTCTTCCTTAAATCTCTTGTCTCCTCAGAGTCTTCCCAATCCTTACTATCCTCACTTTTAATTCCTGATGTACTCATAAGATGTACTAATGAGCACAACTCCTTAAAATAGACTGTTACAGCTCAAAAGAATGAAAGAAATCAGTTGATCATATCACACATTTTACAAATGAGATACTTGGACCCAGAGATGTTAAGCGGTTTGCCCAAGGCCACTCAGCTACATGGTATCTGACTAAGGACTAGAATGCCTATCTCTTGATTTGGTTGGGCCTCTTTCCACTCTACAACACTGTGTGGCATTTGTTCATGTTATTTCCTTTACTAAATTGTAAACTTCTTTGGAAGGGGGGAATCTTACACAACATTTATTTCTGGGTTAACAATAAAAAGATAAAAGAGCTAAGTAACATTTCATCCTAAAATACATAGAAATCTTATAGTTTTTTTAATACTGTAATTTATTTCTAGTTTTTTCTCACAATCGTTCGCCTTAGAATCTTTAGGTTATTTTAAGAAACAAAAATAGGGGCACATGAGTAGCTCAGTTGGTTAAACATCCAACTTCAGCTCAGGTCACGATCTCACAGTTCATGGGTTTAAGCCCCATGGAGGGCTCTGTGCTGACAGCTCAGAGCCTGGATCCTGCTTTGGATTCTGTGTCTGCCTCTCTCTCTCTCTCTCTCTCTCCCTCTTCCCCACTCATGCTCTATCTCTCTCTGTCTCAAAAAGAAATAAAACATTAAATTTTTTTTTACAAAAGAAACAAAAATAGTGTATTCTAACAATTCTCAAACTTTTTTTATAAAATACATTTCAAAGTGATAATATACCTATTGGAATATATTTTACTAAATATTTTAATTAGCAATGTCCTAAGTAATTGCCAATTCTGAGTCAACTGATCTAATCCAGGGGAAAGATATTATGGAGTATATCAAATCACGTATTTTATGGTGGGAAACGGAAAAACTTGAAAATTAAAAATCACAGAATTACTTTATAGATAAAACTTGTTAAAAAAAAAAAAAAAGAGCCAGTTGGTAGGGAAGCATTAGAAAAGCCACAGTATTTAAAAATTTTAAAAATCAAACAAGTACCTTTAAAGTACTTAAAGAGTGTAGGGCGCCTGGGTGGCTCAGTTAGGTGCCAGGCTTTGGCTCAGGTTATGATCTCACAGTTTGTGAGTTTGAGACCCACGTCGGGCTCTGTGCTGATGGCTCAGAGTCTGGAACATGCTTTGGATGCTGTGTCTCCCATTGTCTCTCTCCCCCACCCCAGTTTGTGCTCTCTCTCTCTCAAAAGTAAATAAATGTTAGAAAAAAAATTTTGAAATACCCTATAAAGTGTTTTACAGTCTAATTAATTCCTTGATCTACATTTCCTCAAACCTTTATCAATCTTTTCTTGTCTAGACCTTATGTTTAGAGAACTATTTCTGTTATTATTTCTGTTTTGCATGTAGAGAAATTGAGTCACCGAGATGCTAGTTATCTTCCCAAGATCACATAGCTAGTTTGTGGCAGAGCAAGGACTTGAACTCCTTGGTAGTTTGGGAATCCAATTCTGTAGTTTAGGGTTGTGATATTACAAGTCAGATCATTCAGCTTATTTTTATTTATAAAAAATAAATAAATTTTTGAGAGAGAGCAAGAGAGCAATCATGTGAGCAGGGGAGGGGGAAAAGGAGGGGGAGAGACTATCTCAAGTAGGCTCTGCACACAGAGCCCAACGCAGGGCTCAATCTCATGAACTGTGAGATCATGACCTGAGCCAAAATCAAGACTCAGATGCTTACATGACTGAGACATGCAGGTGCCCCAGGCCATTTACTTTAAAATTTTACAAAAATCCTAATTTTGAAAAGCTAATAACAACTTTAATCTTTAAAAATTTATTTCATACTTCTTAATCCTTGAGCAGGTAAATGATACATTCCTCTCAAAGACCAAAACAAATATTAAATACTGGTTTGTCATACTTTCTTACAGAACTAATCTTAAAGGGAATATGAGAAGTTGTGTCCAATACTAAATCAGACCCTCAAAATAATTGTACTCTTAAGACAGATAACACCTTGCGGGTGTATACCACATTCATCTTTCCCTCGAGACACTCAGGGAATTCCTAGGTGCTTTCTCCCCATTAGGGGGACCAGGCACATTTTCACAGAAAATGAAAGCAAGCTTTCTCCCTCAGAGAAGCTTCAGGAGGCTGAGTCTAAGTCACCAATGGCTTACAGACTTTAACATTTTTGGCTATACGCTGCATCACCTAAGGAGCTATTCTTGCCCTACTTTGGGAACAAAAGGTGAGCAAGATTGTTTGGCCTCACAATGAGTACTGGAACAGAAAGCTTGTCATGTGAAGAGTAGGAAGGCGTTCTCTCAACCCAGTTTTTCTTCATTCTTTCCGATTCTTCTTTACCCCAACCCCCTTTACATCATGAAAACGGCCACATTCAAGTGGCTATAGGTTTTAAATTTCTAGTCCACCCTCTTTTATGGGCATTTCTCTAAAGGTCTTTTTTCTTTTTCCCTTTAAAACAGCAAAATACAAAAAACATAACATGTAAACCAACATACAGTTATTTCCTTGGAAGATACAAATCATCATCTATAATTAGTAAAAATTGATCCTTCAGTTCAACCTCTAATCTTGTTTTATCTTGAAAAATGCAAACAATGCTTATAAAAATGTCATTTTGGCTTAGTTAACAGAATATGGATGAGAATAGCAACTATAAGTTCCTAGAATAAGCAATGAACAAATTACTATTCATTTTTAGAATAACTTTCTTGATAAAATTTTAGGATGATAAAATAGCACATCCTATATTTCACAATTTGGTTGTTCAACTACACAGAAAAATATTTTTACAAAAATATTTAAGGAGTTCATCAGTTTTTTCAAAAGCCTCTTTTTTCTTTTTAGGTTTATTTACTTATTTTGAGAGAAAGAGAGTGTGCATATGCAGGGGAGGGGCAGAGAGAGAGGGAGAGAGAGAATCTGAAGCAGACTCGTAGCTGTCAGTGCAGAGCCCAACATGGGCCTCAAACTCATGAACCGTGAGATTATGATCTGAGCCAAAGTCCAAGAATCAAATGCTTAACCGACTGAGACACTCAGGCACCACTCAAAATCTTCTTTTAATTCATAAATATTTCCATTATTTTCTTTTGAAGTTTTTATGGTATTATTATCCTTCATTTTTTTTCTTCATCAAGTTGACCAATCTTCATTTGCATGGACAGGCTTGCTTTTTTATCTATATTGTTACGGTGGGATGTTTACTATACATCAGACAAGCAGTGACTGACTGGCAAAAGACTTAGACATGGTGGGTGGGGCTAGGTACTAGTATAAGCTGTGACAGACATTTGAGGAAAGGCTACATTAAAAAAAATTTTTTTAATGTTTATTTATTTATTTTGTTTATTTCTGAGAGAGAGACAGCGTGAGCAGGGGAGGGTCAGAGAGAGGGAGACACAGAATCTGAAACAGGCCCCAGGCTCTGAGCTGTCAGCACAGAGCCTGACACAGGGCTCAAACCCACAAACTGTGAGACCATGACCTGAGCCAAAGTCATATGCTTAACCGACTGAGCCACACAGGCGCGCCTAATGTTTATTTATTTTTGAGACAGAGAGAGACAGAGTGTGAGCAAGGGAGGGGCAGAGAGAGAAGGAGACACAGAATCTGAAACAGTCACCAGGCTCTGAGCTGTCAGCACAGAACCCGATGTGGGGCTTGAACCCATGAACTGCAAGATCGTGACCTGACCCGAAGTTGGACACTTAACCAACTGAGCCACCCAAGCACCCATGAGCCACATTTTTAAGTGGTTAGTTCATTTGTGACTATTTTCTTGTTATGATAAGTTTTCATTTCTTTGCAACCATATAACTATGGCAATTCAGATACTGAATACTTGCATGAAGAGGACTCCTGAGATCATTTGGTTTCAGATGTAACCTAAAATTCTTAATTAATTATAATGATCTTCTGAGTCAGGCTAAATAGTTCAGTTAACAAGAACCATTGAGCAAATATAAAAACACATCCAACCCCAAGTAAAAAAGCAGGCATGTGGTATAGCTGGGACAGTCCCAGCTGTCGATGGCCTGGTTTTCTGGGAGGCTCTTAAAGCTTGAGACTGACACAACTACCACACCTGACACCACCATAAAAGAAAATCTTTGGCAAGGAATGAATGGGTTGATAGTCTGTAATGATTATTTTTGAGCCATGGCCCCTTCAAAGAAAAAATAATATATATATAGACCTATACATTAGGTAGAAATTTGTCTATTAGTGCCATCATAGATAAAAGAAGGTTTTGACTATAAGCCATAAATAAAACTAAAGAGGCCCAGATCATTCCCCTCTATTCACAACTCTCTCTCTCCCCGCTCCAAGCGCATTTCCTCACATCTACAACCCTGTACGTTAATATCTAGTTTGTTGATATCTCTGGGATTCTTTCTTTGCAAATCTACAATTCAATATGGTCAGTTCAGAAAAGCAAATGCAGGGGCACCTGGGTGGCTCAGTCGGTTAAGTGTCCAACTTCAGCTCAGGTCATGATCTCACAGTTCGTTGGTTCAGGCCTGGCGTCGGGCTCTGTGCTGACAGCTAGCTCAGAGCTTGGAGCCTGTTTTGGATTCTGCGTCTCCCTCTCTCTCTGACCCTCCCCTCTCTCTCTCAGAAATAAATAAAAAAACATTAAAAATTAAAAAAAAAAAAAGCAAATGTAATTAGGAAAGCCTATAGCACTTGCATAATAATAAAGCAAACATTGCCATGTGTCATTCCAAATATTTTATATGTATTAACTCACTTAATATTTATAATAGGTAGGCACCAATTGAGGTACCAAGATGTTAAGTTACTTTCTCAAGATTATATAGTTAGCAAGTGGCTTGAACTCCTTGGTAGTCTGGGAATCAGACTCTGTGCTCTTAATCACTACACTCTATCTGAAAATGTTCTGGACAGGTTACATCAAATCTTTAATTCTGATTCTACCATGAATCCGTATAGTCAGATACTTTGTGAGTTCCCACCTCTGAGCTAATTTTTGAGCCTTTTAAGGAGCATGAAGCTGGCTGTAGCACAGACATCCTCCAGTGTGAGAGCGCCCCTCCCTGCTGAGAACCTTAGTACAGACCTGTCCAACTAAGGTGGCTTGGCATATTCACATGATCCAGTAGCTATGCTACTGACCCTTGGGTCCTCCTGAAAGCCGTAAAGGACCTACACCTCCAGGCGAGGGACCTCCAACCTTAGGCGGCCTCATATCTTTACTCTTTAATAAGAATATTATCATGTCTCTCTCCCCGTCATGATATGAAGAAAGGGAACTGTAGAAGGGTAAAGGAGAATATATTTGGGTGGTCTCTGTTTCCTGTCACTCTCTGCACATCAGAGCTACAGTATGGGGAAGTGAGGCAGAGTCATCTCTATGGATGTGAAATGAGCTTTCAGGTCTCCTTTCCTTACCTTGACACAGGTACTTGGCTCAACTATAGGGCATAGCAGAAGTCAGAAATACTGTTACTTAAGTCAGTGGCTCTCACGGAGCAGTTCGAAGATCTCTAGGGGTCTCTGAGATACTTTCAGGGGTCCTTTGAGGTCAAAACTTGTAATAATAATACTAGGACACTATTTACCTTTTTCACTGTGCTGACATTTTCAGTAGCGGTGCAAAAGCAATGGTAGGTAAAACTGCTGGTACCTAAGCATGAATCAACGCAGCGGCACCAAACCATATGGTGTTCTTCACTGTGAATGTACTCACAGAAAAAAAAATCCAATTCCACTTCAGAATGTCTTTGAAGAAGTAGTAAAGAGGATTTTTTAAAACCTCAGCTCCTGAGAACACATCTTTTTAGTATTCTTTGTGGTGAAGGAAGTACACATAAAGCACTTCCACTATATACCACATATAATTGTTATCTGGAGGAAAAGCACTTGTGCAGTTGTTTGAGTTGCTAGCTGAACTAGCCACTTTTATCATGAAACATAATTTTTATTTGAAAGAATAAGTTACAGGCAAACTATGGTTGTTTACACTAGGCAGACATTTTCTTATGATATTTCACAGACATTTTCTTGAAAAGGAACAAGTAAGACTGTCACTTCAAGGAAAACAACTAAAAGTAATTTGTTGTCAGTGATAAAATTGAGCAAACAAATGAAAATTGGAATTTTGGAAAGCTTGTTGCTTCCACGATGAACTTAACAGCTTCCCAATTCTTAAACATGTGTTTTTTTTCTGATGAGACTGATGGTGATATTAATGAATCTAATGTTTTGATACTGTATAATTAAATGTGCCAACATTTGGAAGATCTATATAACTCAATCAATATTTTCTAACAGCCAGTGCATTCATTCTCTTATAAAATCATGCATAACAAAAGACCCATTTAAAGTTCAAGAAGGATAATAGAATGCCAAAAATACACTTATACTCTTTCAGATGCTACATTGTAACCAACATTTTAAAATCTTCTTGTCAAGTTTTTTAAAAAATTTAAATAGACTTTTTTTAGAATAGTTTTAAGCTTACAAAAAAATTGAAAAGACAGTACAGAGAGTTTTCATATACTTCCAAACTCAGTTTTCCCTACTTATTATTATTATTATTATTATATTTATTTTAGAGAGAGAGAGAATGTAAGCAGGGAAGAGGTACAAAGTGAGAAAGAAAGAATCTTAAGCAGGCTCCACACTTAGGATGGAGCCAGTTGTGGGGCTTGATCCCACGACTCTGGGATCATGACTTGTGCCAAAATCAAGAGCTGGATGCTCAACCAACTGAGCCACTCAGGAGCCCCCAGTTTCCCCTATTATTAACATCTTACAAAGTATGGCATATTTGTTATATCAAGGGTATAAACTATCAACATGAATTATTGCTGTTGATGTTAACCTTGATCACATGTGTCTGAAGCAGTATCTGTCAGATTTCTCTACTATAACGTTACCTCCCCCCACCCGTTTCATAGTGTGCTCTGTGAAAGGAAGTTCTTGTTGAATTTTCATGTATCTTCAAAAAAGAGTATTCATGGGGCACCTGGGTGGCTCAGGCGGTTAAGCATCTGACTCTTGATTTTGGCTCAGGTCATAATCTCACGGTTCGTGGGCTCTATGCTGACAGTGAAGAGCTTGTTTGGGATTCTCTCTCTTCCTCTCTCTCTGCCTCCCTCTCTGCCTCTCTCCTGCTCTCTCACTTTCTCTCTCAAAAAAGTAAAAATAAACTTACAAAAAAAAGAGTATCCGCGATTATCTGATATGGCTATTAAAATATTTTTCCCATTTCCAACTACATATCTATGTGAGACCAAATTTTTTTACATACTTTAACCAAACTATGACAAAAGATTGAATGTAGAAGTAAATATGAAGTTGTCCTTAATTTCTATTAAGCCAGACATTAAAGAGCTCTGCAAAAAATATGTCACTCTCTTTACTAAATTATTTTCACTTTGGAAAATGTTATTTTTCATAAAAATGTTACTTATGCTAATTTGATGGGTTGAATATAATGGTTTTTATCATTGTATTTTAAATAAATTATAAACATTGTAAAATTTTTTCAGTTTTAATTTCTAATTCATAGAGTAAATATCAACAGAGATAACCTATATAAACCAAAAGTTCTTCAGGTCTCTCAATCATTTTTAAGAGTGTAAAGGGTTCCTGAAACCAAGTAGTTTGAGAAACACTTGCTTTAGGGTTAAACTTTTGTGGACCAAAAATGAAAGAACTCTGTTCAAGGAAAGTGAGCCAAAACTGAATTCTAAAGGCTTAATGAGTAAACTGACTATACCTAAATTTCCCTTATTGAAAAATGTAATTCTTACACCTGCAGAAAATTGTTTCCTCAACTGACAACTGTGCTCACAAGTAACTATTTGCAAGAGTAGTTAGTTATTTGTGTCTTAAAAATAATGACAGGTAGCCAGGTGTGTTTGCAAAGTCTATGCAGCAAAATATATCAGTTGATGCATATGCATGGGTGTACACATGTTCACTGTCAACTTCTTGTTTAATAATTTCCTTTTTTTTGTTTTTTAGTATTCAAGGAATGGAGATTCATCAATCTGTTTTGGTCTTCATCTGTCTATTAATCTTGATTATGGTGCATTAGTTCATATATGGTTAGACTTATAACTGTACCTAACGGTATCTCTTGGGGAGTTGTTAAAAAAAAAAACATTTTGCTTCTCCATCTAATGCTTTATTTCATTTCATGTATTCCAAACGAAACCTCTGGTTTGTGTCCTGTGCTTGCTACACTCTGAGTAAATACTAAAGGATGAATAGCTTTTATCTCTACTATTTGGCCAAAAGTCAAGGCTGATGGTGCTTGGATGCCAACAGTGGTGATTAGCATCAGGGAATAAGGGCATTAATCACCAGAGCCGAGGAAGCCCAGGAATCTCCCTGGCCCTTTACCTTCTCAGCAGCAAAACCATGCCTGCAGCACTGCTGATTTGTGTGTGCCGTTTCCCAAATATGCTGACCTCTGGCAATACCATGCCCAAATGAGGCAAGGAGCCAGCCTGGCTAAAGGACAGGGGACAGGCAGGGCAGGAGAGAGACTACAAAGAGTTCAGTAGAGAACGGGTCAGATTCCTTCAGGGAGGGTGTGAATCCAATGTCAAAGATTATCCCCAACTCTTTTTGTCCTCTTTCCCTCCTCACATTCTTCATCAACCCTTAAATTAAAGAGTCACTGTTTTGGTGTTGAAAGGCCTCTTGAAAATCATCTTATCCACTTGTTCAACCAATCCTGAATCCTCCCGACAACTCTGGTCCTTCAGCTGCCTTGCAGTGCCAATTCAGGGGATGCAGTTGAATGCGTGATAAGGAAGTTAGGACATATGCAGTTACATGTAAAATTTCAACACACATGCATAGACCTAGCTTGTTTCACATGGGCCCTCAGAATTCTAAGAAGGGGCGCCTGGGTGGCTTAGTCAGTTGAGTGCTGACTTCGGCTCAGGTCATGATCTCACGGTTTGTGGGTTCGAGCCCCGCATCAGGCTCTGTGCTGACAGCCAGCTCAGAGCCTGGAGCCTGCTTCAGATTCTGTGTTCCCTCTCTCTCTGACCCTCCCCTGCTCATGCTGTCTCTCTCTCTCTCTCTGACAAATAAATAAAAAACATTAAAAGAAATTTTTTTCATTAAAAAAAAGAATTCTAAGAAAAGTTGGGATAAAATCTCATCATTGACTCAGACCATAACTTGATTTAAGGAGGTAAGATGTATACTAGTAACTTTTTACCTGAATTTATTTCATTGTTCTGAAATTTTGTAACTAAAGGAAAAAGAATTCTCTGCAACAGCTTCTTCCCTACCACCTCCACAGAGTGGACTATGAAGATCTGAATCCCTGAGTTTCCTGGTACTAAGTATCGCCTGAAACAATGGGCACATAAAAAAACCAAATACTCAGTATATGCTCCAGGAGACCATTCCCCCACACCCCCAACACAACAGGTCTGATCTTCCCCTCTCCTCACTAGGTCTCCTTCTATAGAAGAAAGATGAGCCTCATCTTTTCAATACATAGGATTTTTCTCAAGTTTATTTCTCTGGCAAAGTAAGTAAAACTTAAATGGAAGCATTGATAGAATTTTATCTAGAGATAAAAGGTTATTAGGACCTTGATGAAACTGATCCCATAGAAGGACGAAGGGTCCACATCACCCAGAGCGACTTTCACTAACAGGGATGATGTCGTCACATTGTCAGACGATCTTACTAGATCTTAAACCTTGCTGAAGTGCTTTATTTCTGTAATAACAACTGTAGAGTAGATTCATCTCTCTGATGTAAAAATAACAAATTTACACTGGCTAAAAGTAATTAAGTCATTAGCTCATAAAATGGTTGGTAACTTCCCACTCACCGAAAAATTCTTTTTTAGTTACCTAAAACTTAAGATAAGTGAGAGACCATTTACATGGCAACTGAGGAATTATGCTTCAAGTTATGTATAATTTGGATTTTTCTCAATATTTACCATCAATAAATACACTGAATATTCACTGAGTACTGAGAATTTTAGAGCTTCTAAAAGACACAATTCATATCTATAATGAAGTTGCAATCCAGGTCTTTCTCATTTATGTGAATGCGTGTGTATATATACAGTTTTTTCTGTGTTGAATGTTATTATATAATATAGATGCCACGGTTGTAGAAATTCACTGTCTTTGTCACTCAAATAGGTCAGTTATGGGAATAACAGGTGGGCAATGTGAACGAGGGACAAAATTCTTCTATGTTCTACTTCCTTGGATCATGGTGGTATTACTTCATTTTCCTTGTTCCACATACTAACCTCACCACAATTTAGAAAAAAAAAAATTCTCTTATGTTTGACTTTTACAAAACATCCCTAAAACTGATTTTTGTTTTGCTTCCAGCAACAGTTGACAGTTCTTTCTGTATTTCTAATTTTGCTTTAGCATCCCTCTAAGTGCAAATTTTAAGCCAATATCTATAAAAGGCACAGGGCATACACAGATGAGTATTTTCCCATAATGAGACTTTTAAATCAGTTCCGACTCTGTGAATGGTATTTTAAAATCTGAAATAGGCAGAGAGGAAAATATGAAGTATTTTAACATGTGAAAAGGCCAATGAGTCTGGACGTGTCTGGATACTTACTCTCTCACACAGCTCTTCAAATGTGCAGTCGGCAACAGTTCCACAGGCTTTATTCAGCCGCAGCTCTCTGCCTTGCACTTTTAGAATCCTTGGTCTAGTTACTATGGGAACATGAACAAAGACTCAATCTTGTCTGGATAATTACTATAAAATTCATCTCTTACAGATAGGAAATGCATAGCTTGATGAATAATAGCACATGATTCAACACATAAATTAGACAAAATGCTGATACAATGACTGCCACTTGAGCGTGGCATCAACCCATATACAGCAATGGAACTTATTAATTGGTCAGTGGAGATTGGGCATTGTGTTCTAAATGTATTCTCTTTCAAGAGAAATTAACTTACGTACAATCATTTTGTTTCTGAGCCAGCTCATCAAACAACTTATCCATGACAGCCTCCACATCAGCTTCACTTGTGCTACAGTGAAAAGAATAATAGAATATGAAATTAATAACACTTGAAGCCAACATCAAACAGCTGCCTGAGCCTGCTTAGCTTTTTGCCCATAAAGAAAGAGAACAGGATGTTATGCTCTAAATACAAACATTAGATTTAGAATACACTTAAAAGCAGAGAATATTAACTCTCAGGTAGATGATTCTGCCTTATTTGCATACACTGAAAGACTTCTGTGCTTCTGGCTGTTTCCAATAATGAGACGAACAGGCAGAGTAAATCCATTAATACTATGTGTACACAATGAGAAGAAAGGCTTCTGGCTCTCTCTTGCATGCGAAACAAGAGCAAATAGACAAGGCAGTCAAGCATCCAGCAAAGTATCCTTTGAAATCTCTACTGAGAGGGTACATGTGAAATTAAATATTGAAGCTGCTTAAAAAAAAAAATCAAGTCAAGCCACTGACTGAGAGGATCAAACATCCAGAATTAAATTACCAGCTTCAAAATACCAACTTGATCTGCACATCAATAACTTTATCAGACTTCGACTATAAGGACAATTATAGACCACACAGTTTCTCTCAAAAGTGTCCTTGTCAGAAATTCAAGAAAACTCTCTCCTTCTGAGATGCCTACCACTTCGCTGCTACTAGGAACTTGGTCGCATCAAAGAATCCTTTGTATTCTAATTACAAATCACCATATGGTTTAGGGAACTCACAAATACAAATGTGATAACACTATGGCCTTTTTTCCTGTCACTTTTTTTTTTAAAGGGAGGTTTATAAATTAACTGTCAATAAAATAAGTGGCAGAAAAAAATTAAATGCTGTTAAAAAAAATTTCAAGTGCAAATATAAGTTTACTTCAACTCTATATACAATCTTATACAGGATGACCTGCCAGTATGGTTAATTTTGATACACAAATCACTCTCACCTAGGTGTGGAAGCAATTAAACTCAGTTCTGGACGTTCTTCTCAATAAAGTCTTACTGAAAACTAAAATGGCAAATTATTTCTTCTTTAGATTAAGTGTAAACAAAACTAAACTCACTTCTCCCCTGAGATAATTACCAGGTGTGATAGGCATTTAACACCTAATACTTCAACTGTTCTATAGGAAATGCTTTTAATATGCATTTGCATTTTATTATGTTATTATTCAGTTATTATGAAGGGTTTGGAAGTGTCACATTCCATATAATAACCATTCCACCTGAAAGGATCTTAAAAACATCATCTGCAATGGTTAACTTAGCAGGGACTTGCTATCTGACTTAAGTAAAGCCTTAGACGACATCTGAGTAGGGTAGCATTCAAATAAAAAAATGGCACTACAGAAAATGATTATAGAGACAAAATGACAATTTTAAAGGTACAAAGAAATCACACAAGCCAATGTAACTGTCAACGCCCACACCAAGCACATGTATGTTTAGATGACTTTGCCAACATTATTCTTGGGAATTCATTTAGAATTGCCTCCACCTTGTAATGGGCATAAATGCATACAACTGTTGGAGAAACCCAAGTACTTTTTAAGAGATAGAGAGGAGGAGTAAAGCCAGACACCAGGATATCTGTTGGCTTGCAGAAAGTTAATTTCTCCTTAGGATAGGCATGTTACCCACCAGAAGGGGAGAAATGAATTCTAAAAACAACCCAGGCAGAACACGGTTACGTTTCTAAAAGCATATTTGGCCAATAAATAATTGCTTGAAAATTTCATCAGTGGTGATTTCTGTTTTACTCTGTGCTCAAATACAAGGTAACATTAAAACGTGGCTCACAAGACTTTAGTCAGGCCACATCTTCTACATCATCTATGAAATTACTAAATATGATTTCACTATTATATATGATTTCACTCTAAGTAAAATGACACACTATATGTGAAATGTGAAATGTGTATAATGTGAAATGACACAATTACTTTTATTATAGCAGTATCTTATAAAAATTCTATTATATTATCATAAAAAGTTACTCAGAAGTTATAACATGCAAAATAAAAATTTTTACTGGTGTTAAGTGGCCTAAAAATAAATATTCACAAAAGTAATTCATGTAACATACAATTGAACAGACTGTTTCCATCTAAGCCAAACTGTACTTGACCTCAGGGACTTAGTTCTATTGACTGGCTGAAGGACAGAAACCTCAACTTCATATTGTCTTAAAAACAGGAGGGCCTAGTATGTGTTTTTGGTTTTATTACATATATCTATGTTGTCATTAAATGAATGAGGATTCTGTGAAAGAAATCCTGACTAGAAATGAATTTATTCATAATCCCTTAACAGGTAATTTACCAAAAAACCTTAGTCTTTTCATGCTCACTCAAACCAGATTTCTGTATTTAAGAGAATGCATCAATAAGAGCTAACTTTTAAAAATATTTTTATTTATTTTTGAAAGAAAGAGAGAGAGCGTGCAGGGGAGAGGCAGAGAGGGAAGGGGACAGAAGGTCTAAAGTGGGCTCCATGCTGACAGCAGAGAGCCCAAAGCCGAGCTCAAACTCAAAAACCATGAGATCACAACCTAAGCGAAGTTGGACGCTTAACTGACTGAGCCACCCAGGAGCCCCAGGGCTAACCATTTTTTAAAGGATGAGAATTAGATGGGCAGCACTTGGGTGGCTCAGTTGGCTAAGTGTCTGACTCTTGGTTTAGGCTCAGGTCATGATTTCACAGTTTATGAGATTGAGCCCCACACTGGGCCCCCCCATGCTGCACATGGAGCCTGCTTGGGATTCTTTCTCTCCCCCTCTCTGTCCCTCCTCCTCCTTGTGTGCTCTCTCTCTCTCAAAATAAATAAACATTAAAAAAGGATGAGAATTTGAAAACTAGAAAGAGAAATTAAAATGCACCTATCCATATTAGCTTAAAAGATACAGAGTGTTCCTCATTATCCAGGTTCATATCCGGTTTAAACATCTTTGAATATGTTTCATAATTTTAGTAAAAAAATTTAGATGATTCTCAACTATTTCAATGTGTCACACAGGGAATAACAAAAGCTGTATTTATTGAGCAACTATTATGTAACAATTAATTTACCTATACTACCCCTACCTTTCCATGCATGTAGTATGTGTTATTATCCCATTGATTTGTATCAATTCCCATCAAACTTTGCAACTTTAATAATGGAACCATAAAGATAATGGTATGCAGCCAAAATTTTCCAAAGGGAAATTATTATCAAACTATCCATGCCCAATCAAATTATTAATCAAGCAAAATAAAGATATTTTTGGACAAGTGAGTTCTCAAAAAAACCCATTTCCCAAGCAGCCTTCTTTGCAAAATCCTACAGGGTGTGCTCTCAGAAGAGCAAGAAGAGTTCTTGGTCCAGTAGAACCACATAAGCTCTCCCCCACTGACCCTCCTACCCACGGCAGCTATAAACTCTTGACAAAATAAAAAATAGGTCATATGAAAGCACTGAACAGTGAACAGAAGCAGGAAGATTCTGGAGAGAGCTGACACTTGGGAAAAGGGAAAAAATGGGGTGAATTACCCATTTTACAGCTTTCAGACTGAAGGCTGAGGGCAACTAAAACTCCAATGGAAAACTTGCCGTTCTTCTGGCATGAAGAACCAGAAGAGAGTTGGGGATAACCACACAGGTGGAAAATCGGGGAATTCCCCCACCCCCCAGAAAAGTGCTTCCAAAGTCTCAAAATATATTAATCTTGAAAATTCCTGAAATCATAAGTTATTCTGTATTCATCACAATATTTTATGTTTTTCAAATAATAATGAGTGTCCATAATAATAAACAGTGAATCATTTTTCTGTATAGGGTTTTACTAAAAGCTTCAACAGTTTTCTATTAAAAAAAGGCATAAAAATGAATTCATGGCTTATCATGATTACAAATCAATATACTGTGACATTTATATATATTTATAAATATATTACGTATTTTATATTTATGTATGTATAATGCATGTATATGCATATTATAAATATATTATGTATATTATAACATAGATTATGCTATATATTTCACTATAAAAATGACCTCTACTGGATACACACTTTTAATCATATAGAAAATTATAAAATAATATAGAAAATATTAAAAGGAAACAATGCAAAATAAAATTATTTTAAAAGTTAAGTCTCTCTAATATTTAATATGTAAAAGTTATTTTTTTAATTTACGGTTTTTAAAACACATAGCATTAATCACCCTATCTGATAGTTCTGATCTTTGCTGGTTGACAAATATTCCAGACATAGGAAAATGTCATTTTGCACTGACATCGATCAAATGATTAAGAGTGTATCCTAAATCATTTTCAAGTTGGGTGTTCAGGTACATATTGCTTTACATAAACTCATTTCCCTTACTAACATGTGTCTAGCTTCGTTTACTCAATATTATCTATTTAAAGGCCATATCCCCAATACAGTTACAGTGGGAGCCAGGATTCACCTATGTGAACATGCTAGCACATGCCTTTAGGTAAACTTACGTGTACACATCTGCTGGGCGTATAACTAGATTGACTGCTGCTCACAGAGTACACCAATGTTCAGCTTGGGAAATATTGCCAGATGGTTTCCAAAGTGGTTGTAGCAGTTTACTCTCTTGCTGACACATACAAAACGTTCTGCTTGTTCCATATCCTTGCCTACACTCGTTTTTTGTCCCCCATCTCTTCCATTTGTAGTTGATTTTAGTGGGTATAAATGATTTTAATGTAAGTTGCCTCAAATCGTTATTGGAAATGGTGGGGCTTAAAAATACAAATATCACTAATGCAATAGTTAATCCAGAAGAATTTGCTTAATAAAATGTCATTATGATAAACTTTAAAAACCACTCTTAGGGGGTGCCTGGGTGGCTCAGTTCGTTGAGAATCTGACTCTTGATTTTGGCTCAGGTCATAATCTCAGGGGATCATGGGATTGAGCCCTGCATTGGGCTCCATGCTAGTGTGGAGCTTGCTTGAGATAGTCTCTCTCTCTCTCTCTCTCTCTCCCCTTCCTCCCTCTCTCCTTCTCTATCCCTCATTCATACTATTTCTCTCTCAAATTAAAAAACAATAATTATTTTTAAAAACTCTAAGATCTCTTGACTTTTTTAAGTAGGAAATTTCAAGAACATAACATTATTGTAAAATTTTCAGCCAGAGAAAATGACTTTAACCTCTAAATAGGAAAAGAAAGGTATTTATAATGGAGAAAAACTGGCGTAATGGGAATGAGTCTATGACTCCAGGGCCCTCTAGTCAGTTTTAGAGGGAAACTATTTAAAAAGATAGCAACATTACCTTGCCTAACAATCTGTACTCAAAAACACAACCATGCTCGGCAGCTCCAAGAAGGACCAGGATCAAATAGTTTTTAAAAAATCAAGTGATTGGGACATAAGACCTAATGTTGGCAATAGGTGTATTCAGAAAACAAATGTACAAAAAATACACGAGGGTCTAGATCATACATAAATAAAGTGATTAAAATTAGACCTAAGTTATAAACACAATTAAAAGATATTCCAGCTTAACCAGTCAAATTTGAAGAAGGTGTCATACCTGGAAGTCAACAGCAGTTGCATGGAAAAGCTGCAGCTTAAAGACGTCACTAAATTAAATGATTTTTTTTCAGTGTAAAAGGGAAATTAAATTCAGTCTTCTTTCAACAAGAATATCACATGACAGAGCAAGGAAGAAAACTTTCTCTTCAGCTTCATGTAGTTCAATTTTAACCACCAAGTGCCATATCTTAAGAAAGAGTGACTTGGGCTGGGGTGCCTGGATAGCTCAGTTGGTTAAGCATCTGACTCTTGATTTCAGCTCAGGTCATGATGTCTGCAGTTAGGGAGTTCAAGCTCTGCATAAGGCTCTGCGCTGACAGAGCAGAGCCTGCTTGGGATTCTCTCTTACTCTCCCTCTCTCTGCCGCTCCCCTGGTCATGTTCTCTATCTCAAAATAAATAAAAACTTTTTTTAATGTTTATTTATTTAGAGAGAGAGACACACACACAGCATGAACAGGGGAGGGTCAGAGAGAGAGAGGGAGACACAGAATCCGAAGCAGGCTCTAAGCTCTGAACTGCCAGCACAGAGCCAGACGGGGGGCTTGAACTCACGAACTGTGAGATCACAACCTGAGCCAAAGTCGGACACCTGACCAACTGGGCCACCCAGGCACCCCATCAAAATAAACAAAAAGTTAAATAAATAAATAAATAAATAAATAAATAAATAAATAAATAAAAGAGTGACTTGGGTGGCATCAAAACCATCAGGAGAAAATGCAGGAAGGAATTAAGCTCAGATGCTATGAATTGTATCTCCTTTCTCCTAGGGGAAACAGACACATAAGCTCCTACAACTAAGGAAGGATAAATAATTTAGGTGACTTCCTTCAATTCTGGGTAATTGTCCCACCAGTAGGATGCTACTGTATGCCAGCGT
Source organism: Proteles cristata cristata (assembly GCA_017311185.1). NCBI lineage: Eukaryota > Metazoa > Chordata > Mammalia > Carnivora > Hyaenidae > Proteles > Proteles cristata. The sequence goes on along the minus strand of JAESUZ010004656.1, from coordinate 127,135 downwards.
TTGGGGCAGATAAGATGTGAAACAGAAAATCTGCCTACAGATAATCAAAAGTCAGAGAATTACAGTCATTTCTGAAGAAAAAGCAAAGTCATTCCTTTCAGATGATTTTTTTGGGTGGTGGAGTGTACACAGGGCCCAAGCAGAACCCAGACTATTCTTCCTTTGTCCTATAATGCCCTGGTAAAATCCACCGATTTCATTGCTTCTGTCACTTTTTGTTAAACTCGGAAAGTGCAGTGGAGGGGCAGGTTTCTATTTTCTGCTAAGTAGTACCGCTGTGTCTTTAAGTCAGAAGAGCCCTGGAATCGGCCACTGTTTCGTTGCCAGGAAATTTGGCATCAACTCCTACAGGAAACCTGTGAGTACAGTACCCTGGATTAAAAGCTTGATTGCTTTGGAAGTATGAGAACCATGGTTTATTTTTCCATATTAAATTAGTAAACAGAAAGGAATCAGTCATTCTAATTTTAAGAAAATTCCTTTAGCTGAAATCAGGCATTCAATATAAAACTTAGATGAAGAAACGGAACATATCAAAAAAGACCTTATTATCGTGGGATCATTTGAAATTCTCAACTAAAATTCCAAAAAGAAGTGGAGGTTTCTAGAAGAGGGTCACACATGAATTTAAATGGAAATTAATTTCTTCAAGAACCTCCCACTTCATTAGGATTGACTCAGAGGAACAGAATGCTACCCACACTTTGCCCCTTTATCCCCTTTTTAAAATCAACAGCTTGTTAGGGTATCAACAAGTAGAATAGGGTTGGCTTTCCTTGGTCCCTCTCTCTCCATGTTCTCTATTCCAGAGAGCCAAAGTTGATTCAACGAGGGAGAAATTTCCCCTTCCTCTTAGAGTTCTTGTGCCAAACTTCCCTGGCAGTGAGCCTTCTCACTCTACTGATTCCTTGTGCATTCATGCTGTACAGCTCTTTGTGCTCTTACCAAACATAATCTGGGGCTGGAGGCAGGTCTAAGATTAGGTTGGTTTATATTTGCCTTAATATAAAACAGACTTGGTTGCATTTCAAATCCTGTAGGTTTGTTTTACATAACGGAATCAGTTGTTAGAATGGATTTTGTCCTCGTATTTATCTTCTCAATCACTCAAAGGCTGAATTGACTGTTCAGAGATCCATTTCAATCTCTAAATTTCCCACCGTTCTCAATCACCTGGAGAGTAACTTACCTGGTTCCATTAATCTTGACCTGTGTATAATGCAGAAGGTGGGACGTAGCACCTTTTGCTCTCAAATTCCAGACCTTCACTCCCTCTTCTCAGCCCCAAACTCCATATAAAATTTCTACCAAATCTAAATATTGCATTTCCCCACAAATAAGTCAGTGGTATAACATGCAGAGCTGCAACTTGGTAGAGACAGTAATATTTCCTTTTCATAAAATTTAAGAAGAGCTAGAATGACTGAAGATTACAAAAATAAATAAATAAAAACAAAGAAGAAGCTAGAGAGTAAGAAGCTCTGACTCTTCTTCAGAAGAAGAAACTGGTCCTATCCATCTGGGAGAGAGGGGACAAGGGAGTTTTAACACTTATCAAAGGTACACAGCAAGGAGCTAAAGACAAAGGACTTTTGTCAGATCAGCCTTTCTAATGTTGAAGATTGACCTTTATTTATAAATGTGATCTATTTGAAGATGAAATAAAAAGAATATAAGAATTCTATGGAAATCTAAGAACTTTATTCTGCATTTTTACATGTATAAGCATATATACTATTTATTCATGTATATATTACATATATACCATATTTATACTTTACTAGATGAGTATAGCCATACAGTTGAATACTTTGTCAATGTGTTTAGCTGGAAATGGTGGGCCAGCTCTATTCTGGTCCTGTCTGGACTGCTGGAAAATAAACACTGTGATATGTTACTGTCAAATTACCATTCAATAAGAGAACAGAAGATAAAAGTTATGCTGAGCTGACTAATGGAGTCTGATACTGAAGTCTATACAAGATGCTTCTTTTTCGGGGCGCCTGGGTGGCTTAGTCGGTTAAGCATCCGACTTTCGCTTGGGTCATGAGCTCGCGGTTCGTGGGTTCGAGCCCCGCGTCGGGCTCTGTGCTGACTGCCAGCTCAGAGCCTGGAGCCTGTTTCAGTCTGTGACTCCCTCTCTCTCTGACCCTCCCCTGCTCACGCTGTCTCTCTCTCTCCTAGAAATAAATAAAACATTAAAAAAAAAAAAAAAGATGCTTCTTTTTCTTCTGCTGCTGCTATACCACTTTAGGTGGTATTTCAAACAGTTCCAAATTTTTGAAATTGTTAATTCGTACTCCCTAAGTTAATAAACGATCAATTAATAAATATTTAAATGTGCATCTAAATTATGTCATATAGGACAATTTTGTGATTTTTAACAGACATAATAATCAGCCTATCTGACTATGTCCCACAGGATATAAAGTAGAAAGTTGTTATTTACTAATGAACAATTATAAGTTTGTAATGTCACAGAGCCTTACTTATTCATGAAATAAAAATAGGAGTTCTTATAAGAAAGATATATCTACTTTTGAAAACCAACTCATAGAGCCCTTTTCTCTACAGGTGGCCTTAGAATACAGATTTATTAACATTACTGGACTTTAATCTTCAAAACATATACCAACATACAATGCATCATTTTGAATTTGAGACATTTCAGTTTGATGAAACTTTATACTTCTCAGAGATAAACAGTTCTTCACTAAAAGAAATTTTAAAAAATAGTAAAAAAAAGATTAAAATTTTAAACTGAAACTATTCACTTAATATAAAAACAGCAAAAGGAAGAAACAACAAACAAAAAAGGCATGAAACATAAAGTAAAAGAGCAGTTGTAAATCCAACTACATCAATAATAATATAATTTGTGAATGGATCAAACAATTCAGTTGAAAGGCAGAGACTGTTTGCCTGAATAAGCAAGATGCAACAATATATTGTCTATAGGAGGTACACTTTAGGTTTCAATATATAACTAGGTAGAAAGTAAGAAGACAAGAAAAAAAGACCTATCAACACAAAGAGCAAACACTAGTACCATCAGACAACACACACTTTAAAACAAAAAATGTGATTTGAGATTAAAAGGGACATTTCATAAAGTTCAATTCATAAGGATAAATATAACAATTACATATGCACCTAACAACTGTGCCCCAAAATACGCAATGCAAAAACTGACATAAGTGAAGGGAGGAATACATAATGGAGACCTGAATATCCAGCTTTTCCCCCAAACTTTTTAAAAAGAAACTGGTTTTTTTTTTTAATGTTTTTTTTATTTATTTCATGGAGAGAGAGAGAGAGACAGCGTGAGCAGGGGAGGGTCAGAGAGAGAGGGAGTCACAGACTGAAACAGGCTCCAGGCTCTGAGCTGGCAGTCAGCACAGAGCCCGATGCGGGGCTCGAACCCACAAACCGCGAGATCATAACCTAAGCGAAAGTCGGATGCTTAACCGACTAAGCCACCCAGGCGCCCCTAAAAAGAAACTGTTTTTAAGTAATCTCTACACCTAATATGGGGCTTGAACTTACAACCCCAAGATCAAGAGTCACATGGTCTATGGACTGAGCCAGGCTGGCGCTCCCAGCTTTCAATAAGGATACAACAATTAAGGAGAAGATCAACAGGAAATATAAAACTTAGAATACAACTGAGGTGCCTGGGTGGCTCAGTCAGTTAAGCATCTGACTTTGGCCCAGGTCATGATCTCGCAGTTCATGAGTTCTAGCCCTGCATCAGGCTCTGTGGTGACATCTGAAACCTTGGAGCCTGCTTTGGATTCAGTGTCTCTCTCTCTCTCTTTGCCCCTCCCCTGTTCACACTCTGTCTCTCTCTCTCCCTCAAAAATAAACATAAAAAAAAAAGAAAAAAAAACTTAGAATACAATACACACTAATTACTTACATACATCTATATAAACAGTCCACTCAATTATAGCAGAATACACATTATTCTCAAGTGTATATGGCACATTCTCAAGGAAAGATCATATCCTAGGCCATAAAGCAAGCTTTAATAATTAAAAAGGATTAAATTAGGGGTGACTAAGTGGCCCAGTTGGTTAAGTGTCTGCCTTCAGATCAAGTCATGATCTCGCAATTTGTGAGTTTGAGCACCACATCAGGCTCTGTGCTGACAGCTCAGAGCCTGGAGCCTGCTACAGATTCTGTGTCTCCCTCTCTCTCTCTGTCCCTCCCCTGTTCACACTCTGTCTCTTTCTGTCAAAAATAAATAAAATTAAAATTTTTTTAATTATAAAAAAAGGGGTTATATTATGTAAAGTCTGTTTTTCAATCACACTGGAGTAAATTAGAAATAAGAGACAGCTATTTTGGAAATTCACAAATATATGAAAATTAAACTTCACACTCTTAAATGAAACTAATGGGGAAAAGAAAGAAAGAAATCAAAAGGAAATTAGAAAATACTCTGAGGGACGTCTGGGTGGCTCAGTCAGCTAAGTGTTTGACTTACTCTAAACTCTGAAGCAACCACAAAAACAAAAACAAAACAAGAAGGTATAGAAAATAAGCTAATATAAGAGGTAAAATGGAAACTTAAAAATAAAACAAGTCAGAAAAAAAGATAAATGGGAAGAACAGAAAACACAAATGGCATATTTAAACCCAACCATACCAATGATCACATTAAATGTAAATGGTTTAAACACCCTCATTAAAGGAGGAGAATGTCAGGGCACCTGGGTGGCTCAGTCAGTTAAGTATCTGACTCTCAGTTTCGGCTCAGGTCATGATCTCACAGGGTAGTGAGATCGAACCCCACCTTGGTCTCTGCACTGACAGTGCATAGCCTGCTTGGGATTCTCTCTCTCTCCCTCTCTATCCCTCCACCACTTGTGCTCTCTCTTTCTCAAAAATAAACAAACACTTTTAAAAAAGAGAGAGAATGTCAGATTACATAAAAAATAAATTCCCTACTATGTGTTGCTTATAAGAAACCATTTTAAGTATAATGAGACAGACAGGTTGGAAGTAAAAGGATGGGAAAAGATAGATCATGTAAATGCTAATTTTAAAAAAGCTGAAGTGGCTACACTGATACTAACTAAGCACAGACTTCAGAGCAAGATTTGTAGAAAAGGCAATCAACTGCTGGTGGGAATGCAAACTGGTACAGCCATTCTGGAAAACAGGAAAAGTTCCTCAAAAAGGTAAAAATAGTACTACCCTACAATCCAACAATTGCACTACTAGGTATTTATCCAAAGGATACAGGAGTGTTGATTTGAAGGGACCCATGTACCCCAATGTTTATGCCACCACCTATCAGCAATAGCCAAAGTATGAAAAGATCCCAAATGTCCATCGACTGATGAATGGATAAAGAAAATGTGGTATGTATGTATGTACACAGAGACACACAGACACACACACACGAAATATTACTCAGCAATCAAAGAGAATGAAATCTTGCCATTTGCAACAATGTGGATGGAACCTAGAGTGCATTATGCTAAGCAAAAGAAATCAGTCGGAGAAAGACAAATATCACATGATTTCACGGATATATGGAATTTAAGAAACAAAACAGATGACCATGAGGGAAGGGAAGCAAAAATAAGATAAAAAAGGAGAGAGGCAAACCATAAGAGATCTTAAATACAGAGAACAAACCAAGGGTTGCTGGTGGGATGTTTTGTGAGGGGATGGGCTAAATAGACAAGGGGCATTCAAGAGGACACTTACTTGTTGGGATGAGCACTGAGTGTTAAATGTAAGTAATGAATCACTAAATTCTATTCCTGAAATAATAGTTACATACATATTAACTAACTTGAATTAAAAAAAAACAATCTTAATGTTATCTTTGTGGATGTTATATTCAGTATATATTACAGTAGTTACTTTAATTGCTCTTACTGCTTTTTAAAATTAATAAATTAAAAAACATAAGATAAAAAGAAATAAAAAACAAAACAAAACAAAAAAGAATTAGTTAGAATGGAGCAATGGATGTTGTATGGAAGTGCTGAATCACTATAGTGTACACCTGAAACTAATATTAAACTGTATGTTAACTGGAATTTAAATAAGAACTTTAAAAAAATAAAAAGAAGGGGAACAGAGGAAAAAAAAAAAGAAAAGAAAAGGTGATCAATATATGTATAGAAAAATCATCAAATGTCTGAAAGCTAAACAACACACTTTTAAATAACCCATGGGTCAAAGAATAAATCACATGGGAAAACAGAACATATTGAAATGTATGAGATGCAATTAATATAGTACTCAGAAGAAAATTTCTAGCATTAAAATGCTTATATAAAAAGAGCAGGGGGTGCCTATGTGGCTCAGTCAGTTAAACAGTTGACTCTTGATTTTGGTTCAGGTCATGATCTCATGGTTCATAAGATGAAGCCTCCCCATCAGGCTCTGCGCTGACAGTGTGGAGCCTGCTTGGGATTCCCTCTCCCTCTCTCTCTGTCCCTCTCCTGTTCATGCACACATGCACACTCTCTCTCACTCTCAAAATAATAAAAAACTGAAACAAACAACAACAACAACAAAAACAAAGGAGCAAAGGTTTAAAATCAAGGACTTGAATTTCTATCTTTAAAAACTAGAAAAAGAAAAGCAAATTAAATCCAAACTGAGCAGAAGAAAATAATAATAAAGAGAAATGCTGAAATCAATGACACAGGAAACAGAAAGCAATGGAGAAAATTAATATAACAAAAGCTGTTTCTTTAGAATCAAAAGAATTACTAAAATTCCTGCTAGTATGATCAGAAAAAAATAGAGAAGATTCTGTATCTTTAAAAAAAAACTTTACAATGGAAAATTTCACACATATAGACATGTAGAGAGGACAGTATAATAAACTCAATGTAAATAACCACCCACTCAATTCGCAGCCAAAGTTGGTTTCATCTAAACAACCTCCCTTCCACAATTCCCTACCCTGGATTATTCTGAAGCAAATCCCACACATTGTATTCTTCTATCTGTAAATATTTAGTATGAATATGATGATTTCCTTAGTGTATAAACCTCTATGTTCTGTGTTATGATGCTATGAAGGAATAAAGTTTAATCTTTAAGTATCAAAAATGTCCCCAACCATCTTCTTCCCTTCCCCAGGCTTAAGGATTGGCCAGATCGACAATCATAACTCCGTGTAAGTAGTTTCTCTCACTGCCCCTTACTTTTTAAGAACAGATTTCAGGAAGGCCTAGTGTCTGGTCTTGATGAAGGATTAGAAACTGAGCTTTGATTCACACTGACTGGCAGTGAACATTCAGGCATATCCTAGAGTTTACGCTTGGTCACTGTACCTGGTGAGCAACCTTGTACAATAGCCTGAGTCTCCACAACAGTCAGGATTCATCAGGAGGGTGGTAAGCCTCCCTGCTGCCCCACCCACCTACCAACGCAAGAATGATAAAGGTGACCTGATGAGATCCTTGTTCTTGTCAGCTAATGGACCCTCAAACATGAGAAAAACTTACAATTTCAAATGAGAATATGCTATATCATCCTCTGATTTTGTGCAACTGTCACCATATGGATATATTTCTATAGCCTTTGCTGCTAAATAGATTTTATACTCTTTAACTATGTGATGTTTTCCTTTCAATAATGTCAATACTCCATTGTGACACCATGAAAACTAGTGTCTAAAGTAGGAATAATATGAATGTAGAAGACTAAAAGACATATGAAGGGTATTTAGGGAACTGAAGGGAAAAGAATACGGTGGGCCCATATCTAGCATTTGACTATAAAAATTTTGTTACAGATGATGAGAGAAAAATTGTTTCAATGGGGGATGCACACAGCCTGCTACTGGGACTCTGGGCAGTCAGGTACATGGAACGGAAACAAATTACGGTCTAAAAGGAAAGGAACTAGTCTTAACAGCTTTTATGTGCTTCTATTAGCAGATGTTTTTGAGGGTCTTCAGTGGGAACTGAAACAGGAAATGACTGACTGGGTTGGTAATCTAACCTGGTAAGAAAAACCAAGACTGACACTGTAAATTCCAATGCCTAAGGCAGAGACACCTGGAATGGTAATAATGGGGGAATGAGAAGGTCCCAGGATATCCTAGAGATTGTGAATAGAAGGTGGAAACTTCACAGACAGAAGAGAGCTCTCTGCCAAAATTTTAGGCATGAGAAGATGTGACAACGGAGCTAAGAAATGCTTTCAGTTTTCATTGATCTGGTTCTTTCAGTTGAGGTAAGAATGTGTGCAGGGACTATCACAGGCAAGAAACATGAAGTTTTTAATTGTAGGGAAGTATGTTTTAACATGTATGAGTACCAGTCTTTGTTTTCACAGACCTTTGTCCTCAAACAGAGCTGTAACCTTATAGCCATATGGTCTTTGGCAGCAAAATCATTTTTTTTAATGTTCAAAGATATATTCTCAAAAATTATTTCCCATTTGGGATAGATATTTTCCCAAGTGGGAGATTAAGGTACTTGAGACATAAAACTTCTATTGGTAAAAGAAGAAACTTCTTTTTGAAACAGGTTCCAGAGAACGATGAATACATGTACTATTATCAAGCCAGGTAAAAATATGTGAATATTTGGGCTTTGCCTAAAAGTTGTAACATTTGTCATCATTTCAGTATGATCCATAGCTCCCACTAACATGAAAGTGAAGTGGCTTTGAGACAATTTAATTGAAATATTAAATAAGTGAATAATGCATTTAGATATAATTTTGTAGAAGTGGTGGATGACTTGGTGGATAGTAGCCAAAAGAAAAAAAGGGAGAAAGGCCAGTTTCTTTAAGGTTAGAAGTCTGGTTAATGGCCTCTGTTGAGAGAAACAGTCCCCATGGGTCTCTCACTCACCTGCACATCTTGCTAAGCATGCCAAGAATGCGAGGCCCTAACCATTTCTCAAGCTTGTGTTTCACATGAGAAACCTCAAGAAATGAGGCAATGTCTCTCTTGAGACAAAGAACAGACTTGCTTTCTTCTGGCTATAAAATGGTAGGTTCTCCAAGCTCAGAGTTCCTCTACTATAATATGGTTCACCGCCTATGCAGGTATTCAGATGGGCCCTTGGCAAAATTCCCCATGCTCCCCACAGTGGGACTACAGGGCAGGGAGGGCACAGACACAGCACACAACATGCTCTCTATGTCACGGGTAATAACATCCTTTGTCTCTGACCCAGTCTCTAGTATCTTCTGTCAGCATCCATGAAACAATAATAGGCAAACATATTAGCCCTTAAGTAGGGCAAAATCCAAGTCCCAGACCCAATACTTTCTCCCCACCCCTTTTGGTTCAGTGTAAAGTCTTCCATTGAGGCCATGGCCTCTGTGCTGGGGGTGGGGTGTTTGTATGTGAGTGTGATGAAGATATGGTGTTTGAATAGGAACCCTTAGTTTCTTCAATAGACTTAGAAAAAAGAATCCATACTACAGAGTTCCTGAATGAAAAAGCAAAAGAGAGGAAGAATGAGGGAATCTGACAAGATCTGACCTCTAGCTGTGAAAGACCATAACCCAGCACAGAAGTGAGAGCAAAATAGCCTGGGGTAGATTCCCAAGTACCTTTCAGCAGTGGTATTTCCTGTCTGAAAAGAGATGCTCGGTGCATATATAAAATGATAACCTCACTGTCACCATCCCCCAAGCAGAGAGCTCATCTGAAGCACTAAAATTCTCTGGAAGGCATGGTGGTAAATACCAGGCAGTTCAAAAAAATTATTGGCCTAAGCCACCACCCAAATATAAACAAGAAGCCCAATGCTTAGTCACCTTGTTTGGATTTTGGCAAACCATATTCCACACACGGGACTCCTATTGAGCCCAATCCATCAAGCAATCAGGAAGAGAATGACTTTGTGTTCATCTCTGAGGTGAGTATGCAGTTCTCACACAATGAAAACTTGGACAACCACAGGTGTTTTAATTTCTGCACAAGTTCATGTATCTTGGCTCAAGCTTTCTATCAGTTGTAACTTGCTAAATTTAAAGCTTCTGAGTTTGTTTTACAGAAGATTAAAAACTTCTTTGGATGGGCCCAAAATATCTGGGACTTATTTATAAAGGTACTATAAGATTTCTACATTTAATGTGATGTAAAACTACAACTGAAATAGATTACATGCAAACATATAATGTCTTATAGAAATTAGTTCTTGTGTAACCCATACAATATTATGAACCCTAAAAAGTGTTCCACATCAGGGGTACCACATCAGTGGTTCCACTCTGGGTTTCAGCTCAGGTCATGATCTCACGGTTCGTGACTTGGAGCCCCACGTCAGGATCTGCGCTGACAGAGCAGGGCCTGCTTGGTATTCTGTCTGTCTCTTTCTCTCTCTGCCCCTCCCCTGCTTGTTCCTATATCTCTATCAAAATAAATAAAAAATAAACTTAAAAACATATATATATTTAAAAGTGTTCCATGTCAACTTCTGGGGTAGTTTTTAAAATCTCTGGTAATTCTTATTATTTGGATTGTGTTTGGGGACATTCTGAATTAGCTTTTTGAAAGTTAGACTAATAAAATACTGAATTAATGAATATTTCTATTCAACTAAAGATTATATAGAGGATTTTGCTTGTATGAAATTCTGAGATAGTGCTTGGTGTTTCTCTGGAAGGAAGCTAGAATTCTGTTTTCCTTTTTAGGCAGTTGAGAGGCCAATGAGATTGACAGAGGAGGAGTGTGAACTTGCATATACAGGAATGAGTGCCAGATGTTTAGGCAGAGGGTAATAAAGAGAAACACATGCTAAAACAGGGCAATATATAGCATGGTACATTAAAAACCTGTTATGTGGGAAATTAATAAGTTTCCTATAAGAACAAGATCAAAAGTGGGGCACCTGGGTGGCTCAGGTGGTTGAGCGTGCAACTTTGGCTCAGGTCATGATCTCATGGCTTGTGGGTTCAAGCCCCCTCGTAAGGCTCTGTGCTGACAGCTCAGAGCCCGGGGCCTGCTTCAGATTCTGAGTCTCCCTCTCTCTCTGTCCTTCCCCCACTTGTGCTCTGTCTGTCTCTCACAAATAAGCAAACATTTTTAAAAATTAAAAACAACAAGAAAAGAACAAGATCAAAATAAACCTAATTAAATCAGAAATGTTAACATGACCCTAGGAAATTTTCTTTTATTCTGTCATGAAAGAAGTTCTACATAAGTGCTCATGGGAACCAATATAAACTATATCCCTAGCACCCCATCATGGTATCTAATATTATTCTCCCACTTCTGAGATGATTTTAATTCCTGATTCTCTGCAGGAACATATATCTGCCTTACCCTCTGAGTGAGGTGTGCCTCTAGGCTCTCTATTTACAGTTATCAGATTATGGTAAAGCCTTTTTGATATTAAATGCATGAACAAAATCTACTATCCTTGAGGATTAAATGAATTTACATATTTTTAAGAAAGTTGATCCAGAGTTTCATTCCTGGACTCTGGGATGCCGTTAGATATTGTTTTTCTCCAATGCATGTTTTAAGTATAAACCTGAATCTCATTGTGTTATAATTGTATTTTATCAGGAAAAGGAAGAGGCAGCCTCAGAGAGAAGGTCATACAGAAAATGGCTATGCTCCAAACAAAAGCAGCTTTCCACCTCCTGCAAATTCCACTGAGACCTCTCTAACATAAACAAATTTCATTATTTAGACCCTTATTTAAGGAACATCCCACTAGGAAAATGTTTAAATCTTCCACCCAAGGATACATTTTGTGGGAAAACGGGGAACAAGGATTACCTCTTTTGAAAAATAATGCAGAGAATAATAAGATGCTAATTTCTACATATCATACAATCTGCAATATCATGAAATAGGTAGCAAAGAAGTGGGGAAAGATTGCAAATACCAGAAAAATTAAAAAACCAGAAAACACAAACACAAAAGAAACAGGGGGGGGGGGAAGGCCAAGTTAAAGCAAAAAAAAAGTGCTAAAAAATAAGAATTTTTTAAAATTATAAAGTACTTTAAAGACAAAGTACTTAAGGGCACATGAAGAACCTCCTATAATAATCATCAGAATCTGAATAATAAACTGAAATAGTTCCCCTTGGTACACTGCAATTTTAATTATGTGATTTTTCCAGCTAATTTCTACTTCAAAAACAGCAAAGTACTTCTGCTTACAAGGTGGCAGAGACAAGAACTTTTCTGAACCTCTCATATACACGTTGTCATCAAAATTCAAATGAGCAGAAACATGCCTTTGAGTTAAATCGCAATTAGCCCCCAGTCAAATCTGTTTTCTGAAAACCCACTGTGTGCCAAACACTGGTGGTCTGCAGTAAACAACAGTTTACATCTGTAAAAGCACTTGTCCCTTTTCAGGTTCTCACAAATGACATTTTAAAACCAAGTATTTGTTTTCCAGCATTAATAGTACATGCTGAATACATCTATTATTATAAATTGCCCCTACTCAGGAGAGTCTTCGTTTTCAAAAGATAAAATATATCCCAATTTTACTTGTGTATCTATATTTTACGTAGTTGTGTATGGAAGTCAATCAACAATGACAAATACAAACAGATTGTCCAACAAAATAAAACAACAACTTTTGGGGAAAAGAAATGGCACATTTGTCAGGAGATATCCACAAATAATTAATTACTTTCACACAATAAAGATGTTCTCTTAATACTAGAGTCTCATAAGAGGATTCTCATTACTTCCCAGCCATCTGTCATCACTCCTCCCCAAAAAACTAATTAGGGTTTCATCCAATCACACATTATAAATCATGCAAATGTGGATGGCAAAAAACACAGTTTAAAGAAGTTAACATTATAACATTTTCTATTTTAAAAATCACAGGCTTCAGAACTAGCCTTTCAAGCTCTAATAATTACCCTGCTTGTTTTTCTCATATCTTCCTGATTAATTATTAGATAATAAACTTAAAAAATTGAACTTAAGAAACTTACAGATAGTAGAGTTTTCCTGCAGCAGGAAGTTCCCTTTTCCGGTAATCTATTCCAGAATCTAGCTGGACCGTATTACAGTATGCCTACAATCCAAACACATAAATATCTTCTTAAACAAGAAGTGCTTTAGAATTATGATCTCTCTGCTATCCTTTTCTTATTTTTAAGTTTTGAAAAATTTCCTCAATAAAACAATGAGTTTAGCACAAAACAACAGAAGTCATGGAAGATTCATAAAAGTTGAATATTAAATATATATCAAGCCCCCAAAAAATCAGTTCAAGAAAGTTAAGATTTGCAGCATGCCTTTCTGAAACTTTGCTAAAACAGTGCTATCAGCAAACTCCCCACATAACTGCATTCCATGAAGAAATTTATTTTTTTAATTAAAAAATTTGTTTAATTTTATTTTTTAATTTAAAAAATTTTTAGTTTAATTAAAAAAAATTTTTTAGTTAATTTTTGAAAGAGAGAGTGCACGTGTGCAAGAGCGTGTAGGGGAAGGGCAGAGAGGGAGATACAGAATCTGAAGCTGGCTCAGGCTCTGAGCTGTCAGCACAGAGCCCAAGGCGGGGCTCAAACTCATGGACCATGAGATCACAACCTGAGCTGAAGTCAGACACTCAACTGACTGAGCCACCCAGGAACCGCCCCCCCCTTTAAAAATTTTTTAAATTCCAGGGCGCCTGGGTGGCTTAGTCGGTTAAGCGTCCGACTTTCGCTTAGGTCATGATCTCGCGGTTTGTGGGTTCGAGCCCCGCGTCGGGCTCTGTGCTGACTGCCAGCTCAGAGCCTGGAGCCTGTTTCAGTCTGTGACTCCCTCTCTCTCTGACCCTCCCCTGCTCACGCTGTCTCTCTCTCTCTCTCTCTCTCTCTCTTAGAAGTAAATAAAACATTAAAAAAAAATTAAAAAAAATTTTTTTTTAATTCCAATTTCTGTTACCAGGAAATAAGGAGCTAGAAGCTATAGAAAAGCATAACTCATGGGTCTTCAGCACTGCAATGGGAGAGAGTTGACCCAAGACATTAGTATCCACAATTTAAAGCAAATGATTATACTAAAGTGATGCTATATGTATACCTGACCTTTACTTCCAAATGACCACCACCACCTTGTTCCTTATTAGTCCCCTTTCCAGTCAACAATGAATGTCATTAGAGTTCTTTCCAGAAGACACCTTCCTTCATCCTGAGTCCTGTCCTTCTATTCTCCCAATTACTCTTTCGTTTCTATTACCCCAGGTTGCAAATGTGCATGGAAACTCACCACACACATACACACACACACACACACACACACACACACACACACACACCCTGAAATTCCTACTGTAGAAGCTTATGAACTTTTGCTACACCTATCTTGATCAATTGGCTTTCTTTTTAGGGGAAAGAGGGAACAAATTTATATTATATATTATACACACACACACACATATACACACACCCTGAAACTCCTATTGTAGAAGCTTATGAACTCTTGCTACACCTATCTTGGTCAATTGGCTTTCTTTTTAGGGCAAAGAGGGGACAAACATATATATTACACACACACACACACACACACACACACACACACACACACACACTCATTCCAGTAGAACAATGATGAGGAAGAGTTTTGAGAACAAATCAAGAAACATTTACAGGCTGAACTTCTTGTTTTCATCCAAAATGAAAACTGCTTTATGAAAATTCATGAGGAAAAAAATCGTATTTTAACAACTTCATTACTTTTATTAGTGAAAAACTGCTTTTGGGGGCAAGGTAATCGTGGCAAACTGTATTTTCCAAAGATGGCTGCAACTATCTCTCCATTGCAAAATATTGGGATGCTGATATTCCAACCATCCAGAAGCAGGGGCTATGCTCCCCCTCCCCTGAATCTTGTGACTACGATAAGATGATGCTATGCAGTAATATCTGGCGTGACCTTCATGGCAGCTTCCTACTTGTTAGCTGGAACACTTGCTCTGGAACCCTGACCTGCTAGGTAAGCATCCAACTACCTGGGGGCAAGGATGCCAGAGAGAGCTTAGAGCAGCCCATACAGAGACACGACCTGGAGAGGCCCTGAGAGAACAGGCAGACAGAGGTGTCTGACCCACCTGTTCTGGTTGTTGCCACTATGGTACTAAGGGAGCCAAAATTGCCAGCTGAGCCTTTCTCAAATCCATGGAAAACCAGGAAAGATAATGAAGCAATGTTGTCTTAAGCCTCTAGGTCTTTCAGTCATTAGTTACACGGCAGTAGATAATCACAACAGTCATATCAGGCACAATGGAAATGTAGCAACATTCTTCCTCTCTGAAATTGCATCCGGGGTTGAACTGCTATCCAAGAGCTGAGGGCCGTTTATCATCCGTACTATAGGGAAGAGATTGTACACAGTGGCAATGAGAATACATTTCTCCTCCTATGCTAAGCAGTTGCTAAGTGGCTCAAGAAAGTAAAATAGGGGGGCGCCTGGGTGGCTTAGTCGGTTAAGCGTCCGACTTTCGCTTAGGTCATGATCTCGCGGTTCGTGGGTTCGAGCACCGCATCGGGCTCTGGGCTGACTGCCAGCTCAGAGCCTGGAGCCTGTTTCAGTCTGTGACTCCCTCTCTCTCTGACCCTCCCTGCTCAAGCTGTCTCTCTCTCTCTCTCTCTCCTAGAAATAAAAAAAAAAAAAAAAACATTAAAAAAAAAAAAAGTAAGTAAAATAGGGTAATCAATCATCCCCCTGGGACTGAGGGCTTCCCCAAGACTGAGGGGGTTTTCTGGATGCAGGACTTTTGGTGCTAACACCAGGACAGCCCTGGTCACCTTAGGAACAACCCAGAAACTGGGCTGAAAGGCTGGAGTATTTTGATTTATATATTAGCAATTGTGAATTTGATTAGAGATTATTTTATATACCCAAGAAGAAGGTATTCCTCTGGGGAAGTCTCCAAAGCTGAGCTTTTGAACCCTACCCGTGACAAAAAAAAAGCCGTGACCTTAACAACATCATGCCACCCTACAACGCTAGAGCCGTGTGGCCAGTTGGCCTCCCCACACAGACATCCCTAACTCACCATTCCAAGTTGCTCAAATCTACCCCACCCCACCCCCCACCAGTCTTACTCTCAGGACTCAAGCCCCATAACCCATCTCACCAGAAAGGAATATGGTATTGCCCAAATACACACACTCTCCTCTTGCCTCAGATGGCTTCTCAACTTTGACTAATGTACTAAGCTTGGGAAAAAAGACACTTCCTCCCCCTTGCTCATCCTGCAATTGTGAGGGCTCAGCATCCAGTACAAAGAGGAAAAGACTTGTTCAGGTAGCGCTTCATACTCTGTCTCTCTGAGGGAAATCTGTCCTGTGTTAAGGGACAGCTTTTCAGAAACTACCTGTACTGCAGACAATATAATAAATAGTACAGCAATATGTTCATGTAAATATATTTACCCAGGTTCTCTATTTCTTTTAAACCACAATTTATCTTCTATGACCCAATACTCCTCATTTAGCCAAAATTTTTTCTTCCTTATTTTTTTGCTATTAAAAAAATAAAACTAATGGAAGTTATACAAGCTTCAATTTCTCTTTCTGGGTAACTAACTTCTCTCTCATATGAGTGATTAAGCCCTATCGAATGATTGCATTTGTACATTCCCTAATCACCACCGAGGAATACCTAATCAGCGGCAAAAGAACTACAACCAAAGCCCTGAGATTTTAGTTCTTAATTGTCTGAAAAATACTAACACTCCGTTTATATTTTTAAAGAAAAATAAGCCTCAAATTTTCAGATTTTATTCACTTAAGCTAAGTTCTTCAAAACACTTTGCAGAAGGATGGAGGAGGGTGAAGGCTAAGTGGTTTCCATGTTAGTGAATCTAGTCAAAAGGGTAAGATCTAATTTCCTAATTTCCAGGGGTATTTATAAGACCTGTGACCTCTTATCACCATCCATTTGAAATGAATAAAATTAATCAGCTACCAAAAGAAATTTATTTTAAAATAGTTTGTATATTTACATATACAAAGGACAAATACAATTACACAATCTAAAAATGCAATTAGGAAATTTGGGGAGGAAGTGGAGGGAGGTTAACATACCCAAGGGAGCATGTGCATGAGTGAAAGGCCTTGACATTGCAAAGAAAAACATACTACTCAAAAAGCCATATTCTAGCAGTTTGCATTTTCCTCAAGATCTATTGTGTGTATTTTTAGCAACTGCAAATAATACTATCAGAAAAATAGGCATCCCGCAAAATAACTTTATAAAGCTTCTACTCTGGCTTTTCCCTTCCAAGTTGGCACAAAAGAACAATAAATATTGTGGAGAAAAGCCTTTAAAACCACAACACATCAACCTCGTAAGCAAAGACTGAAATAATAAAGATTTGCCCACCTTAAATGCTCTTTACTATAAAAGTAATATTGTTTATTATGGAAAATTTGGAAAAAGAGAAAAACTATATAAATCAAGGTTTTAGGTCTTATCTAAGTGATTGTATTAAATAGGAACTTAAAAGATATACATTATTGAAGTTTTTCTTGACAATATTGGACTGGTTGGTTTTATAAATTTTTAATAAGAATAAATAAGTAATATAAGAAAAAATTGCTGAGGCTTTTCTACTTCCAGGAAACACCATATTTAAATAACTAAGATCTTTCTACTTAAAGCTTTAAAACTATATCTTTTTAAGCTAAAAGAAAGGTGATCCACGCTCATTGTAAAAAATTTATATATTCAAAGTATAAAAGCAGAAATAAAAGTCTATCATCCCCTTCTCAGAAAAAAGTTTGCTTATAGCATATATCCTTCAAGAAGTTTTTTCTACACGTATAGAGATGATGACAGAGAAATTGGGATCGTATTTATACACACAGTTCTAGGCTTAATTCTTTCTGATAACTTAAAAGTTCTAGGAGAGAAATAACTAGATTTAAATACAGGAAAGCTACACTGCATACGGTACTATATTGTTTGCCAAAAATACAATTCTGGGGGCGCCTGAGTGGCTCAGTCGGTTAAGCATCCAACTTCGGCTCAGGTCATGATCTCACGATTCATGAGTTTGAGCCCCACATCAGGCTCTGTGCTGACAGCTTGGAGCCTGGAGCCCGCTTCAGATTCTGTGTCTCCTTCTCTTCCCCTTCCCTGTTCACATTCTCTCTCTCTCTCTTTCTCTCAAAAAATAAACATTTAAAAATTTAAAAAAAAAGAATACAATTCTGTAAGTAAATGACAAGTACAAGTACAAGATAGATATTGAACCAATAAAAAAAAAAAAAAAGCAGGGAGTGGGAGACAAGTGGGGGTATCTTTTTTTTTTTTTCCTGAGGCAGGTATACATTCAAATATATATGTTGAAATATGTATACATTCTAAGATACCTGCTTCAAACTCATTTAAAATAATCATGCGCCACCACTTTAAAGCTTAAGCAATGATATATAAAAGTTCAGTACATAATAGGGGCACCTGGGTGGCTCGGTCGCTTGAGTGTTGGACTTCAGCTCAGGTCATGATCTCACTGTTTGTGATTTTGAGCCCTGTATCGGGCTCACTGCTGTCAGCGCAGAGCCCCCTTTGGATCCTCTGTGCCCCTCTCTCTGTGTCTCTCCCCCACTCAAGCTCTCTCAAAAATAAACATTTTTTAAAATTCAGTACATAACAACTTCGTACATATTTTTAAGCTTCTTATAATGTAAGTATAACACAAGTACAAAAAAGTAGACAAGTGGGGTGCCTGTGTGGCTCCGTTGATTAGCCTCCCAACTCTTGATTTTGGCTCAGGTCATAATCTTATGGTTCGTGAGTTTGAGACCCACGTCAGGCTTTGTGCTGATAGCAGCCAGAACCTGCTTGGGATTCTCTCTCTCCTCTCTCTCTGCTCCTTCCCCTGCTTGTGCTCACCCATACACTTTCTCTCTCTCTCAAAATAAATAAATAAACTTAAAAAAACATAAATGTCCAGTTCAGTCAAGAAACAGAACATTACTAGAACCTCTGAAGTTCCCCTGGTATCTATCTTCTTCTACCTCTTCAAAGGTAACCAGTGCCCTGATTGTAGCCACACAGAATTTTGGCTGTTTTGGGAGCTTTATGTAAGCAGAATCACCCAGGATGTATTCTTCTGTGATTAGGTTCCTTAATGTGAGTAAGATTCATCCACCTATATGTTGTGTGTAGTCTTCATTTGATTGCTGTATCATGTCCACCATGTGAGTAAGCCACAATTTATTGACTCATCCTATTGTTGATACACATTTGGGCTGTTTCTGGTTATAATGCAGCCACCAACATGCTTTGCACATGATTTATGGTGCACACATGCACATGTTCTTGTTGGATATTCATCTAGAAGAGTAACCGCTTGACCACAGGGGAAGAGTCTGCTCAGCTATAGTGAACCCTGTCAGTGTTCCAAGGGGACTGTAAAACCTATACCCCCTCTGGTAGTGTATGAGCATTCCTAAGTATGTGTTTGCTACTAGTATAAAGAAATATAATTGATTTTTGAATATTAACCTTATAGCCTGCAGTCTTAGATATTCAATTATTGTAATATTTTTTGCATACTGATTTTTCAAGATGATACTAAAGACATCCCATATATTTTACAAATACACTACATTGTTTTGTAGCACACAAAAAAATACACTTAAGGTTTAACAAGTCCTGAAAATTCAGCATTAACTTTGGATTACTCTAACAACCAGTGAACATTATATGCCGGGCATCTCCCTGGTTACTGGAAGTTCAGTAATGAATAAGCTTTTGCTCTGTTACCCTGGTCCAATTCAGATATTTGCCTCAAGTTATCATTTTCTTCTCGTTTCAGTCAAGGACATAATTTTTCAAAGTTGGGAAGTCCTCTGCCAATTTCCTAGAAGTATGACTTTAGCCTGTTACTTAACTTCCCCTCTCCACTGTTCTCCTCCATAAAATAAAGGAATTGAATTATGATCTCTTTCAGTCTAAAATTCTTAATATTATTGCTGAAGTTTTCATACTTCACAGCTAAGTTCTTCTTCAGGCTCCTTTAGTTCTGAAGTAGATCCCAGACTCAGAGTCTACTACAAGCCACCCTGGCTCCTTTGCTTTCTTACTCATCTATTCCAAAATAAATTCTTAAAAAAATTTACCCCCACTGCCCCACTCCTACTTCTCTGGCTACTAAACTTGTCTCTCATTCAAAATACCCACACCTTACCACCTGAGCAGATAACATCTGTAACCCTTCTTTTTACCAAGCAGTTTCAGAATTTCTCTCCCCTTCTAAAAAGCAGGAAAGTAAGCTATTTTAACCATTACTGAGTGCTATTATATGTCTCCCTCGGGCTAGTGTATAATAACTTGAACTTACCTCATAAAATATTCACATACACAGAATAATCATTTTTTTTATCCCCATTTTACAGTTGAAGAAATTTATGAAGGAGGCTACTTTTTAAAAATCACTGCTATGGGCTAAACTATGTTCCCTCAACATTCATATGTTGAAGTCCTAACCCCCAGCATGTCAAGAAAGTGATTGTATTTGGAGATAGAATCTTTAAAGAGGTGATCACATTAAAATGAGGTCTTTGGGGTGGGACCTAATCCAATATGACTGCTGTCCTTATAGGAGGAAATTAGGACACAGACATGCACATGAAGAAGGACCATATTGAGACAGAAGGGAAAAGACAACCAACTGCAGACCAAGGAGAGAGGCTTCAGAAGAAACCAGTCTTGATCTTGAACTTCCAGCCTCCAGAACTGTGAGTGAGCCACCAGTCTGTGGTATTTTGTTATGGGAGCCCAAGCAAACTAATTCAATCACTAATACTCTTGCTCCATTAATAAGCATACAGGAAGACATTTTTTTTTAAACAGTAAAAAAAAGGAAAGAACAATTGTGATGTAAAAAGAATGCCAGGCCAGGGGCGCCTGGGTGGCTTAGTCGGTTAAGCGTCCGACTTTCGCTTAGGTCATGATCTCGCGGTTCGTGGGTTCGAGCCCCGCGTCGGGCTCTGTGCTGACTGCCAGCTCAGAGCCTGGAGCCTGTTTCAGTCTGTGACTCCCTCTCTCTCTGACCCTCCCCTGCTCATGCTCTCTCTCTCTCTCCTAGATATAAATAAAAAAAAAAAAATTAAAAAAAAAAAAAAGAATGCCAGGTCTGAAGCCAAAAAGCACAGCTATATACACCTGCTTCTAAGATGAGCCACAAATCTGCCTCTTTGAAGGGAAAATACAGTAAATTCACAATTCACAGAACTCATGGTGAGGCCACATAGGTGAACCATGATTTGCCCAGGTCATCCATGCCTCCAAGTCCACGGTCTTCCCACCATGTGAACACTGCTTTATTTTACAGTAGCCACAGTATCATTCATTTTTAGCCTTATATGATTTACATGCTTATTCTTTGCTCCCCAATTCCTCCCTCCCCATTTCAAATCAATTACCTCTGAACAGCATAAATATCCTAATTGTTCTTCTAGAGGTCCATACTTCATAACTCCATTATGGCTTCCTCTAAGTACTTAGTCCAAAACTGTATATGAGATATATGCATCCTATACCAAATTCTACACACTACTGGACTATATTATAGTAAACTTCCATTATATAGGACATTTTCTAGGTTTAAAATGTTTGCTCGACTCATAATCTACTGTATTTATGACCTTTACCTGATCACCTAAACCGATATTGTCAGTCTTAGAAGGTAAACTTCAAGAGAGCAAGAACTGCCTGCTTAACTCACTGCACAGCACTGTGTACTCACAGCCCTACAAAGCAGGACTGGAGTTCAATGATGCAGATGATTTCTATCCCTCCCTCAGAGGTGCAGAAATGGAAAGTACAAATTAATCTCTGACGATTAATCTCTTCTACAAAACACATATGAAGATTCTACACATCTTTTAAAAGATCCCATAAACTGCCATAACTCAGTAAGAGAATTTGACATGTAAATACATGGGTCCATCTTTATTATCAACATCGTCAAATAGCAAACACTGATATAAGCGCTTCCCATGTGCCAGGAACCATTCCAAACCCTTTAAATATATTCCTCTCACTTAATCATCTCAACCACTCTATAAGGTAGGTGTTATTATTATTATTATTATTATTACTACTACTACTACCATTATTGTCATTATTATTATTCCCACTTTACAGACATATAAGGAAACTAAAGCACAGAGAAGAAACTGTAACACACTCCAGCTGGTCTTAAGGTTTAACTTGCTTCAAGTTAATACACTCCTTGCTTGCTGACTTAAAGCCCTTGATCTATAACACAACTGATTTACTTTCTTTGAGATCTGCAGACCACAGGTCTTGGGGGATAAAGGACCAGAATGTTCCCAGACCATAGACGCCAGCAAGACTCCTTGAAGCCTCCTTGGCTTTCTAATTAGCCAAGTAATCTTTTAGCAAAACATTTTTTTTAAGGTCTCATAATGACTTTACTCACCTCCCTTTGTGTATCTGTACACCTTGGCCTCCTTTGCAGAAAGAACAGAGCAGTACTCTTGCACAACCACCCCCAGGTACCAAGGAACCAGACTTGCACAATCATTCCTGGGCACCAAAGAACCAGACCTTCTTGCACAATCACCCTTGAACACCAAGGAACCAGAACTTCTTACACAACCGCTGAGTACCAAGGTAACCCTGTAGGTGGCATCATCCAGTCTGCATCAAGAAATGTTACAAATCGCTGTACTCCCTTAACTGATTAAACCTCTTTAAAATCTCTGGGTCAGGCAGTAACCTTGGAGTTGGCCTTTGGACAAGAGTCTGCCTCCTCCCCAGGTGGCCAGCCTCCTGAATAAAGCTCATATTCCTCTCCAGTCAAAACTCGTCTCTTGAGTAGTGACCTTTTGAGTGACAGGCAGCCAAACTTGGGTTTGAGTAACAGAACCAGGATTCAAACCCCACCATTTTGGCTCCAGTGGGGAGAAGCAGCTTTGTTGCAACAAACAGATTCATTTATTTATCATAACCATACCCCATACAAAAATGATATGGAGCAGCTTTTCAGAAAACTTGTCCAGTTATATTACACTTCACATAAAAAATTGGAAGTTTTCTTTTAATGACAGATAATAGAAACAGATTTTAGTTTCAAGTTCTGAGATAAGGATCACGTCTGTTGTTCATCATTGTGTCCCCAGCACCTAGCACAATATTTAGTATGTAGTACATAGTAAATGCTCAGTTAATATTAGTCAACTGAACAAATTATTAGCAAACATCGACATGCAAAGGTTAGGTACAAGTCAATATGTTAGAAACTATAGGAAAAAGGCAACCAGTACAGTCACTTTCCCAAGGAGCTTTTATGACAAAATGGGAATTGACTTAGCAGAATTCTTGCTAAAACTAGACTCAACAAAGACTGGCATAGACAAGGTTGAGGCCTATGAGAGAAGAGGGTTCTGAGGAGGCTAACTAAAGTATGGTCAAGGAGAAAGTCTCTGTCAGAACTCAGCTGAGACAGAAAATTTAGCCAAGGAGTTGTATCTTCCTCCAAATCAGAACTTCATCCCAAGGCAGGGTTTCTTCAATGACAAAGAGATGGAACTGAGAATATATCCACATTCATAAAACCAAAGTCCTGAGATATGCTGATTAGGCTGATTACACCCACTACAACCAACTCAAGAGGCTTGGGAAATGACACAAGCTAGCAATGCTAAGTGGCAGGGAAGATGGGAATATCCTAGTTGGTAGACCAGCAGTTCTCAACACTGGCTGTACATTAGCTTTATCTGGAATTATTTAGAAAGTACTGATTTCCAGGACACATTCCCAGACATTTTTGCAGAGGTGGGCTTAGGTTGGCTGATTTTGTCTGTTTATTTTAAGCTCCTTAGGTCATTCTAATGAGCAACCAGGGTTGAAAACCACTGGCTTAGCCTAATCTGGCTCCACCTCCATTTGGTCCCATCCAAGCCACTTTGCTACTACACAGTACAAGAGAGGTGGAATGAATTGTGGAGAAAACAACCATGATGTCCATCATAGATGGTAACTAAAGCTGTAAGACCACCCAGAGTTGGTGTTTTATGGTCCTAGAGTCACAGAAACAGAGATTGGTAGCATTGATTCCTTTCTTGTTTATGTTCAGATGAAACAAGATGAAAAAGAAATCACCATTACTTTGCAATGTGGGTAAAGACATAAAAGCATATGAGTTGTCAAGAACTATTTGAGCAAAGGAAATGAATAGAATACTAAGTAAACAAAGGACTAATAAAACCTAATGTGGGTTGGAGAAATATTCTAAAATTGGAGTAGTTTGATTAAAAGAGGATTTAGAATACATTTCCCTAGGGAAATTTTTTAAAAATATGAGAATGTACAGAAAGGATAGAAAAAGACCTGTGTGATGACATACTACAGACTGACCCATCAGAGGATTCCAATATCTCAAACTAAATGACCCTAAGTTTATAGAGTTAGGTTTTCAACTCACATCTCATATTGTTAATGAGACTACCTCCTTTTCTTTTTGAGCACCACTATGATCTGGAACATTCCAGTATTCCTGGAAAATAATGAATCTCTGGATACGTCACTAAAAATAGTTTCCCAAAAGAGAGGCAAAGCACCAGCATCTGGTGGCATACCTAACCAAACTGAGCAGGTATGCACGGAAGCCCAGGGCAACAGCTGTAGGCTCTCTCTGTCAGTGTTTGGAACTCTGGGATGAAGCCATGGCCCTTCAAACACACCTCCACTCTCACCATCTCTAAGAGGAAAGGTGAAACATCTGACTGTGGCAACTGCTATGATGCAACTATGGTCTTGTTCAAAAAGCCAGTAACTTACTTTCTCTTCTTTATTCTTTATCTCAGACATACTGATTCCTAGAATATATTTGGACTCCAGTAAAGTATGGTGCATATAGTCTTTAGACTACCAAGAAGTAGGAAATTGTAAAAAACAAAAATCTATATTGCCTTTGTCAAGTTGGTCAAGACCCTGGGTGCTGTTAGTATATTGGTTTCCTGATAAGACTTAATTAAGTTGGATGATCTAAGATACCAACTTGCATCTTATATAGCTATGTGCCAAGATGGTGAGCAAGTCCGAACAGATGAAGTCTTGTCCTTACACTATCAAACTGTTTTGGCATAGGGATGGAAAACAAAACAAAGAATACCGATGTTTGTAAGCAGAGATGTTTCTGTTTATCAGAAAAGTGGGAACCTTTGAGTCATAGAATGCTACACAGACTATACATGTTTTCTGCTTGTTATAAAGAAGATGCTCCACGGCCATATAATCCAGAAGATAAATTTTTAATGATGGTTATCTTTATAATTTATAAAACTGTCACAAAAGTATAAAAATAACTGCAGCTACCATTTATTGAGCACTTAATTTTACAACAACCTTTAAACATAGGATTATCAGCCTCAATTTACCAATGCAGTACTTAAGGTTCAAAGAGAGCAAATATTCTGATCTCTACTTGTCTATAGTTATTTAGCTCTTAGGGGGGTAGAGCTGTGAACTCAGATCTGCAGGCCATGTGCTCCTCACCACTACACATATCTCCTATGTTCAGAAAAAGACATACAACAAAAGTTCAAAAATTCCACAACCCTTAAATATTTTGGCATTATGACTTTGCAATAATGTGATACTGACTCAATATATATACACAAGCAACATCCAGTAAAATTCTCAGTTACCACACATTAATTCCACATGATTTCTTGTCATTATTTATTTATACCCTACCATGTCCTAGAAGAATTAATGTAGCTTCTTTTAAAAAATCATCTATTTGTATATTCAACTTCACCATTTAATTTTCAATGTTAGCTAATAAACGAGTTAAATGTAATTTGACAAAACCTAATTAAGCATTAATTGCACAGAACCTTTGACCTAGACATTCTATTTCTAGGAACCTATCCTACAAAAACATGGACTCCTGTGAGTAAAAATGCATTTGTAAACAGGTTTTTTAAAACATTATTTGAAAAGAAGCACAATAAACGTAAGTCGATTCTTTTTCTTACGTAAGAAGATTAGGTTGGAAGTGACAGTCCAGCCATTAATAGAAATACAAAGCATCCATTTAAAAGAAAAAAGTAGTGGGGCGTCTGGGTGGCTTAGTCGGTTAAGCGTCCGACTTTCGCTTAGGTCATGATCTCGCGGTTCGTGGGTTCGAGCCCCGCGTCGGGCTCTGTGCTGACTGCCAGCTCAGAGCCTGGAGCCTGTTTCAGTCTGTGACTCCCTCTCTCTCTGACCCTCCCCTGCTCACGCTGTCTCTCTCTGTCTTCTAGAAATAAATAAAAATTAAAAAAAGAAAAGAAAAGAAAAGAAAAAAGTAGAGCTATATCTGATATAAAAAGTTCCTCAGGATATCTCCAAGGTATAAAAGCACAACTTAGATTAAGATGTAACTATTACGCCATTAATTTACAACAAAACTGTATGCTTGAGCATATATAGAGATATGTATGCATATAAATGCTTGAAAAGATACATATTTTCTTTCAGCTTTATTGAGATATAATTGACATATAACATCTGTAAGGTTAAGGTGTACAACAGACAAACTTAACATACTGCAAAATGATCACCACAGTAGCATTGGCTAACACCATATCACCTCACATAATTACCATTTCTTTTTATGGCAAGAACTTAGCAACTTTCAAGCATTGTCAACCATATTCACCATGCTGTGCATTAGATCCCAAAACTTAGTCATCTAACAACTTAACCTTTGTACCCATCTTCCCCTTTCCCCCACACTTCAGCTCCTGGCAACCACCAACCTACTCTCTGTCTCTATGAGTTCAGCTTTTGAAGATGCACATGTAAGAGATACCATACGGTATTTGCCTTTCTCGGACTTATTTCACTTAGCATAATGCCCTCAAGGTCCATTTATTTTGTCACAAATGACAGCATTTCCTTCTTATGGCCAAAATACATTTCATGGGATGTATATACCACATCTTTACCCATTAATCCATTGATGGACACTTAAGTTGTTTCTGTATCTTGGCTATGTGAATAATGCTGCAAAGAACATGGAAGTGCAGATATCTGTTCAAGATAGTGATTTTATTTCCTCTGGATGTATACTCAGAAGTGGGATTGCTGGATCATAAGTGGGATTGCTAGCTCTATTTTCAATGTTTTAAGGAACTTCTACACTGTTTTCCCTAGTGGGTGCATCAATTTGCAGAACTACCAATAGTGCACAAGGGTTTCTTTTTCTCCATGTCCTCCCTAACACTTATCTCTTATCTTTTTGAGGGTACCATTCTAACAGATGTGAGGTGACATCTCGTTGTGGTTTTGATTTGCATTTTCCTGATAATTAGTGATGCTGAACATCTTTTCATGTGCCCATGGCCATTCGTATGTCTTCTTTGGGAAAATGTCTATTTGGTTCCTCTGCCCATTTTTTGAAGTTCCCTAATATTACTGTATTTTTATGTATTTGTCTTTAGATTGTCAGTATTTGCTTAATATATTTAGGTGCTCTGATGCTGAGTGCATATATGATTGTTAGGCCTTCTTGATAAATTGACACTTTTATTTTTATATAGTGGTCTTCTTTGACTCTTGTTGCAATTTTTGACTTAAAGTCTATGTTCTCTGATAGAAGTATAGAAATCCCTGCTCACTTTTGCTTCCTGCTTCCATGGAATATCTTTTTTCATCCCTTCACTTTGAGCCTACATGTCCTTAACACTATATGCTTGTAGGCAACATATAGTTAGGTCTTGCTTTTTTGTTCTTGCTTTTAATCTACCCAGATACTCTATGCCTTTAGAGAATTTAATCCATTTACATTTAGAATAATTATTGATAGGTAAGGACTTACTAAGTCCATCTTATTGTTTTGTGGTTACCATGAAGCTTACACAAAACATCTTATAGTGTATTTTATACTGGTAACAACTTAACCTCAATCTCATATAAAAACTCCATGCTTTATACTACCCTTTATTTTTTGTTTTTGTTTCACAACTTAACCATTTTATATTGTGTATTCATTAACAAATTACTGTAGCTATATTTTTTATATTCTTGACATTTAACATTTATATCATATTTAAGTGGCTAACAAACTGCCACATTACAAAATTAGACTATTTTGAATTTGACTATATTCTTACCTTTACCAATGTGTTACATATTTTCACATTTTCATGTTACTAATTACTGTTCATTTCAGTTTGAAGAACTTCTTATAATATATGGCAGGTCTAGTGATAATGAACTCCTTCAGCTTTTGTCTGAATAAGTGTTTACCTAGACTTTATTTCTGAAGGATAACTTTGCTGAATAGAGTATTCTTGACTTTTTTGTTTTTTGATAATTTCAGCTATATTTGAATATATCATCCCTCTCTTTTCTGGTCTGTAAGGTTTCTGCTCAGAAATCTGACAGCTATATAGCGTGCTAGTAACAAGTTTCTTTTCCTTTTGCTGCTTTTAAAATTCTTTGTCTCTGACTTTTGACAGATCTATTGTAATGTACCTTGGAGAAGATGCTTTGAGTTTGTTTGATGACCTATAATTTTCATAAACTTGGATACCTCTCCCCAGATTTGGGAAGTTCTCTGACACTATTTCTTTAAGTAAACTTTCTGTTCCCTTTCCCTCTCTTCTCTTTCTAGAACACTAATAATTCAGATTGTTTCTTCTGATGAGATCCAGTAGGTTATGTAGGCTTTCTTCACTCTTTTTCAGTCTTTTAAGTCTGATGTTGATTCTTTTTTTTTTTCCTTCACTTCATTCACTGTATTCTTCAGCTTCAGATTTTCTATTTGGTTCTTTTAAAAAATATATTTATTAATGAGAGAGCACAAGTTGGGGAGGAACAACAAGATAGTGAGACAAAAGATTTGAAGCTGACTCTGCACTGACAGGGTAACAGCAATGAGCCCAATGTGGGACTCGAACTCATGAACAGCAAGAACATGACCTGAGCTGAAGTTGGGCACTCAACTGACTGAGCCACCCAGGTGCCACTATTTGGTTCTTTTTTAGCTTTTTCTCTCTTTGTTAAATTTCTCATTTTGTTTGTGTATAGTTTCCCTGATTTTGTTGAATTTTGTGTGTTTTCCTGTAGCCATTAAGTGTACTTAAGGCAGCTATTTTGAATTCTTGATGGGGTAAACCCCAGGTGTCCGTTACTTTGGAATCAATTATTGGAAGATTATTGTGATCCTCTGGTGGTATCATGTTTTCATGAGTTTTGCATTGTTGTCTTCACATCTGAAGTAGCAGTTACCTCCTCCTATCTTTACTAATTACTTTCAGGAGAGAAATACCTTTCATCAGCCCTGCTAGAGATCTGGAGGCTTTCTCGGACCTTCTGTGGCTCTATATTTACTGTTCTCCCTTGAAGCAGAATATGACCACAGGATATATGCCTTCTCTCAATCCTGCAACACACAAGGCTGAGTGCTCACAACTTTCCTTTAATTTTCCCAAAGATGGCACTAAAGCTCAATTTTATGATCTCTTGTGATGTGCAGATTCAGACTGGCTTTCTGAACATGTTCACTAGGCATCTACCAAAGCTCTCTCTTAACAACACCACTGAGAGCATGCATAGGGCATCAGCCACAAAATGAGGGCATGTGTATGTGCATGTGTGTGCGTGCATGCGTATGCGTGTGTGTGTGTGTGTGAGATATGCCGAGCACAGGTGATGTCCTTGAGCCAACAGGGGGGCTGTGGGCAGAGTGTCCCCTGACACTTGTGTGCAAGCTTCCTGATGAAGTGTGTGAAGCAGTTAGTAGGATCCACCTCTTTATTATTTTTTTTATCTTTCAAGAAATTTTATTTTATTTTTTTAATTTATTTTTTAATAGTTTATTGTCAAGTTGGTTTCCATATAACACCCAGTGCTCATCCTCACAAGTGCCCTCCTCCATGCCCATCACCCCCTTTCCCCTCCCCCCACACCCATCAGTCCTCAGTTTGTTCTCAGCATTCAAGAGTCTCTCATGGTTTGCCTCCCTCCCCCTCCCCCACTATTTTCCCTTTCTTCTCCCCCACGATCCTCCATTAAGTTCCTCCTAATTCTCCTATACGTGCAAACATATGGTATCTGTCCTTCTCTGCCTGACTTATTTCACTAAGCATAACCCCTCAAGGTCCATCCATGTTGCTACACATGGCCAGATTTCATTCTTTCTCATTGCCATGTAGTATTCCATGGTATAGATAAACCACATCTTCTTGATCCATTCGTCTGTTGATGGGCACTTAGGCTCTTTCCATGTTTTAGCTATTGTGGAGAGTGCTGCTATGAACATTGGGGGTACATGTGCCCCTCTGCATCAGCAGTCCTGTATCCCTTGGGTAAATTCCTAGCAGTGCTATTGCTGGGTCATAGGGGAGTTCTATTGTTAATTTTTTGAGGAACCTCCACAGTTTTCCAGAGGATCCACCTCTCTATAAAACCTTCAAAGAGTTCTTTCTGTTCCTTCCTGCCCTCCAGCCATGCAGGTCAGAATCAGTACTCTGGATGGGGCAAAAGAGAAATAAGCCCCTTAGGCAGTATCCCACGCTGCTGGGGAAGCAGGGTGATCATTCACATCCTCTTTTGTTCCCCTGCAGGGGAAATTACAGGCCTAGAAGATCTCTCTTGGTCCTAAACTATGATGCCTTGGGGGAGGGGTGCAGCTAAAGTTAAACCATTTCTCTAACCCTTCCCAAGGTGTCCAACCTTGGGTTTGTTTTGTTTTGTTTTTGTTCCAACAGTGTGCTGGAACTCCTCTACTAGAAACCTGGACATCTACAAAGGCTCTCTTGTCCTTGGGTGACTGTTTAAGAGAGTGTTTCCAGGGGTTCTCAGGCCACAGCTGAGAGAGGCTAGAGCTGGTTCAAAGGCTACTGCAGGGTCCACAGCCAGGACCAAGGTCTATATTCCTATTATCTGACACACAGGTAGGCAAACTTCCTCCCAGGTGCCTTGGCATTTGGTGCTAAATCCAACACTGCTCACAAAGGCACTTCTGTCTGTGACTGGATGCCAAATTATTGTTGGGGGTTGGGGGGCACGAACATGAGATGTCTTACTCAACCTGATACTGATGTCACTTCTCCACATTAGATTTTTAACAGCAGCTACTCCTGAAGGAAGTAGGAATGAGATTAGGGTGGAGGAGGGGAAGAAATGGAGAGAGAGGAGAGTAGTGAAGGGGAAGCATTTGATATTTAGAATATATACACTTTTGTGATGTTCTGATTTTTTAACCTAGCATGTATTCATTTATTTCACATGAAATTTTATAAAAGGAAAGATCTTAGAGAGATCCATGTATTGCCCCTAAAAGAGCAGTATCTGGAAAAAGCTGATAGCTGCCTTATTGAAATCACAGCCATTATACATTTCCAGCCCTGTCATAACCAACAGAATTTTAATTAATACTCCATTTCTTCTCCCACTGTTTATTCTATCCAAGAAAACCAGAGTTCTCATTCCTGAGGTAGAAAAAGAAAAACTGGGGCACCTGGGTGGCTCAGACAGGTAAGTGTCGACTCTTGATTTCAGCTCAGGTCATGATCTCACAAGTTCGAGCTCCATTTGAGGCTCTGTGATGACAGCACAGAGCCTGCTTGGGATTCTGTCTCCCTCTCTCTCTGCCCCTCCCCTGCTTGCTCTCTCTCTCAAAATCAATAAAAATAAACTTAAAAAAAGAAAAAAGAAAAACAGAAGAATAACATATCACAGACTGGAAATAAGTTGATATATATACCTTTTGAAAATCTTTTTATAACCATGCTACCAACCCATAACTACAGCACCTGTAAACTTTTTTTCTCCCACAAAAAGGACATGGGTAATATATCCCCAGGCTAAGAGGAACTTCCCACTGTATCTACAGCTTTGCAAAATCTGTTTTTTTGAAAATCCAGTAAGTTTGACCACAAGACTTTTCCTTCTTCTATACAAATAATCAGAGGTAAACAGTAACTATTCTATCTTAAAAAAAAAAATAACCATACTATAAATACACAAAGTACATAATGCATGTGATTCATTTCTCTATAATCACAACTTCTAGAATGAGAGAGAAAAACCAAATCTTAATAAAATATCTAGCTTTAAAAAATCCCTATTTTCAGAGACTTCATTAAGACTTCCAGTATCCAGGATAGCATTTATAAATATTCTAAATTCTGGTTCTGTTCTTCCTGTGTTGTATTTGGTCAGCCTTCTGTCATTTCACTGTTCATTAGCACTTTTATTTAAAGATGAAAGGGACAGGGGCACCTGGGTGGCTCAGTCGGTTAAGTGTCCAACTTCAGATCAGGTCATGATCTCATGGTTTGTGAGTTTGAGCCCCACGTCAGGCTCTGTACTGACAGCTCAAAGCCTGGAGTCCGCTTCGGATTCTATGTCTCTCTCTCTCTCTCTGTTTCTCCCCTACTTGTACTCTGTCTTTCAAAAATAAATAAGCGTTTTTAAAAAATTAAAAAATAAATAAATAAAGATGAAAGGGATACCTGGGCAGCTCAGTCTGTTGAGCATCTGACTATTTTGGATCAGATCAAGATCTCACTGTTTGTGGGATGGAGCCCCGCAAGGAACTCCCATGCTGACAGCACGAAGCTTGTGTGGGATTCTCTCTATCCTTCTGTCTCTGACCCTCCCCTACTTGCATGCTAGTGCTCTCTCTCAAAAATAAACATTTTTGAAAAACTTAAAAAAAAAAAAAGATGAAAAGAGGAAGAGAAAAAAGATGAATTTAGTCAATCTTGTAACTTATTCTGATCTGATAAAAGATCTAAAGGATAAATTTTAAGCGTTTAGCTAAAACAAGATTGAACATCATTATATTTATCATTGTGTACAACTAAAGGTAGATTAATAAAGTAGATGATACTTTTATAAAAGACAAATAGTTCCTTATGGATAAAAGGAAATAAGAATATACTTAATTTTACGCAAAGACAAGATTAGAATATGTAAGTATAACAAATATATAATGTAAACACACACACAGGCATATACATATTGAGCAACATGATGGGTAGAAAGAACTCTCAGTAAAAAAGCAGGAAATCTGGGTTCTAGATCTGGCTCTGCCACTAGCCAGGCAATCGTAGGCATGGGTCTCAAAAAGGTATAAACGTTACCTTACAGTATAAGGTGCTGGTATAAATGTTTCTAAGGCTCCTTTCATATATTCCCTGCTCTGTATTTCTCAGCTGTCATTTATTTAGTTTCATCAGGTCATTTTTCCCACATACACAGACACTATATTTAGCTTTTCCCTTCTGCCCTCATCTCTCTCTTCTAAGCCTTGTCCAGCTTTCTCAGGAAAATCTTCCCTTAACTGCAATTAGAGCAAAAACAAAATCATAAGCATGACTAAGCCAAGAGTGATGGCAGGGACACACCTAAAAGAAGAAAACAAAAGGCTTAACAAACAAAAGGGTCAGTTTCATCAGCCTCTAGAATTTGCAGACAGACATACACAGGAGTCCATTCAGAATTCACATACGTTTCCATTTCATTCATTCATCCTCCATAATCACCAGCATTACAGAAGATAGAGAATTTATTTAAAATTTGTCAGAGGTGGGTGGGGGGATGGGTTGAATGGGTGATGGGCATTAAGGACACTTGTCGTGATAAAGCACTGGGTGTTAGATTCAAGCAATGAATCACCAGGCTCTACTCCTGAAACCGCACTACCAATACTAGTGCGTTAACTAACTTGAATTTAAATAAATAAATTTTAAAAAAAATAAAATGTGTGGTTTTATCACTGTTCTATATCATGGTTAGCACTTACTCTCCCAACACATAATCAACCATTCCTAACCCATTCAATATTGAAGTATAATATCTTTCCTATAATTATTTGTTGGTATGTCTATTTCCTCTACTAGAACATCCTGATTTCCTTGGTGGCAGGATTCATTTCAGGACAACTTCATCATTGTAATCCCAGTGACTAAGCACTTAATAAATGCTAAAAGGAACTTAGCATGCATATTGAAATCTGAATATTGTTTTCTTGTGTTTTATCTTACAAAGGTATAATATTTGCACTAATTGGGCAATTAGGCTTTTGTAGACTACCAAGCCTAGGACTTGAACACCACATTTAGAACAATGTTTGGAGGAGAAATCTATCATAATTCAAAAGAAATAATTTACAAGTAAACTTCTGAAACAATCTTTTTTGAAAATTTGTAGCATAATAAGGGCCTTAGCAATCTTGCAGTCCAATCCTACCATTTATAGATGAAAAAAAAATGTGAACTCAAGTGGATTCAAGAGACTTGCCCAAGAGTCAGAGACAGAGCCAGGTTCACAAAGAACTGCCTTCTTAATCCATTATTTTTCTTCTATGTCATGGAAACCACATAAATATGTGTGATATGACTGTATAGTCTCTTCTACTTACAGTTGTTACGAATTTTAAAGATTTAAGTTATTTTAGATATTATACAGTTAGAGTTTATACAGTTAATCAATCATATCTTTATAATATGTGAATCCTAATGATTCTTATTCATTATTAACCGAGGAATACTACAACTGGAAGGACTTCCACATGCCTTTAAAGACAAATTACGCAGTGTACATTTAATAAAAACAAGTTGAACGCGACTGGCAGTAAGAAGTACACTCTGATTATACATTAAGAAGTCCTTTCTCTTAATTCTAATTTTAGTGACAATCTACATTTTGTTCTTATTTATTTTAAATGTTTATGTGTATATTCAGAGAGGATACTGTCTCAATAACCTGTGTATATACTATTTAACACCAACTTAAAAATGGGAAGTGTAGAGAGAGTCAATAGTAAAAGAATATACAAAGTATTTTGTACAAAGCACCCCTAATATGCTATAATTTTGAGGGGGAAAAGCTTAATTCACTAAAGCAGAGAAAGGTTTCTTGGATATCTTGAAGCCTCAAAAACTTGGCCAAACTATTGTTCAATGTGCACACAGTTTGTGTCTTCATGCTCAGATGTTGTTGAAACAGCAGACTTAAAAGAAATAATGTCAATGAATCCTACCAAGCACTATACATGACCTCTGGGGTAATTAGCAATCATTCAAAAGCAACAAGACTAAAATGTTCTATTCTTTATTACTGTCAGCTCTTATCTTGATCAGCATTTTAATAAAGATGCTTCGTTTCTAAGACAGTTTCATGAATCAGTCATAATTACATTCTGACATGCAGTGAATAGTAAAGCAAAACTAAATATCACTTCATCAACCTTTCTAACCTTTATGCAAGTATTAACTGTAAATAATTTTTACACAATCCTACAACAGCAAATCTGCATATTTCTTAGCTTTGTACATACTTTACCCCAAATGAATTTCCTGTGACCTATACCTGAAAAACACAATCAGCCATAATTATCTAGTTTTGTGTGATGTTCAGGTGTTGCCTTTCAGAGTTCAAATCAACTTCAAGTATAAAAGGCTACTTTATTCTACAAATGGCACAATATGCAAAATGGGTTAAGTAGCCAAAAGCATCTCAGAGCATTCTGGCTTGAAAGAAGTCTATCCAGAATCAAAACGTCAAAACGAAAATACACTAAAGCAAAGTGACACTTACAAAAATAGATTCATAGATTGAACATTAAGAGAGGGATCCTGGTGACTACTGCAGAAAGTCTTATCATTAAAATATGTTAAAAGAAGAACATTAATTAGAAGGAAATCTGAGTAGTTAAAGGGTAGTTTTTTTAATGTAACACCAAAATAGTTGACGGACGAGGGTGAAAATCTATCAGAAATATAAAACTTAGGAGGTATTATTCTGATATGGAGGATAATATACAAAACTCTTTTGACACCAGCAACACCCCTCCCCCCCAAAATACATGATTTACTTTAAAGCCTTGAAATAGCTAATTTCTCTTTTTCCTGAAGACCAACTGTTAAAAATATTTTAGACAGTCAAAGTGAACATAATTCAGTATCGTAATACATTGATAATGCATTTTAGATAATTCATTGTTTCAGATTTTTGAAGATTTTTAAGTAAATGCAATGCTTTCTCAAGAATAATTTGTCCTCTCAGTAGTGGTCACAGAATATCCACACAGGGCTAGGTTTCCAAGCCTATATTTCCCCTATGTCCCTCAAATAAGTAAAGTTTACAGTAAATCTACTGAGTGATATTGTTAACCAAACTGATTTCCATTTAAAAACTCAACTATGGTGAAAAAAGAATGTATTTACCACTTTGTATAATTTCAATTTGAAAACTAAGTTCCTTCTAAAACTAATCTAAAACCATTCCCCATGTGTTCTCTTATATATTTTGTTATAAAACAACCTTCCTAGAATGTTACCGATCTGAGGCAAAAAGGAATATAACAAGCATCTTTTTCATATGGGACTAAAATCACAAAAATGTGTAAGTCTTTTATGTGATAATTTTTGTTGAACTCTTCTGTTTAGCTTTCTTGATCATTATTCCTTCCTCTTATTGGAGGTACAAGCAAAGAAGGGAAAAGAAGTGTTGATTTAAAAAAACAGATTTCCCAGAAAGAAAAAAACTGTGATTAAGATTTAAACAAAAGCTAAAGATGGCTTCCTCCGAGCACTGATGAGGTCTGCTACCTCATTACTAACAACTGAAAACTTGTGATGCATTTTGTTTCAAGAGAATCCAAAAGTCCTTGCTATAAAGCAGACAGGGGGGTGCAGAGTCCATTCACTCTTTCTGTATCACAACCATTATGTAAGAAGTATAAAACACTGCCTTTATGCTGCCAAGCCACAATGACTCTTCCTACATCAAAGGATTTTCACCACCAGGGTTTTTTCTTCAAAATTTATTCAAGCTAAGGGCAGAGAGACAACAATTCATACACGCTAATTACATCTAATTATCTATTCCCTTTTCTGACCAGCTTCGGCCAGTGTTATTTGCTATCTGGATTTCTCACAACCTCCCTTTGCCCTGTCCATCCAGCCCAACAGTGAAGGCTTTGAAGAAAACAGTTGTGGCTTTTTAGAGTTTTCTCAATATAAAGTTCAAGCAAATTAAATAATTATTCTGTTAGTTTTGACACATTTATGCGTTAAATATGAGGACTTCTTGGTTAATTTGGCAAATTCCTCACATCTCTTCATGGTTGGAATCATAGTAACACCCTCTCTTACAGGAGTGTCTCCTCATGCTTTCTTTTCATGATCTAAATGAAATGTTTATTGGATTAAAGTTCTTCTCTGCAGACCTCCACGGTGGCCTACGACAAAGAGCTTAAAAGTTCTATTAATTGCCTTCAGTTTTCATGGAGGGGAGAGGGAGAATTTTATTTCACATTACATCACTATCCGAGAAAACTGCCACGTGTAATTAAACTAATTTATCTCATGAGTCAAACAACTAATTCATATTTAAGACACACTTCCTTTCAACCATTTTCACCAATAAAGAACTGATTTCTTGTAATTTAGCCAAAAAGAACTATTTATTATTCTAAGAGAATTCAAGACCTAATAGTCTACATTTTACATATAAGCAATAGTCTGCTCTAGTCCAGTTTGATAAATATATCATTTATATATTTTATTTATGATTTTATAAATATAATGTATTGTCTATTTCATGGAAATCCATGTTTTCATCTTATATAAGACAATTACAGAAAGTATTATTTTAAAAAGCATACACCCAAAATCATTATTCCGTAGGTAGGCCATGACTAACATAAGGTGTACATTCTGGTATCAAGATGAACAAGAATTATATTTTAAATCCACATTACAACTTTTAATCTAGATATTTATTCATTTCAAGGACACAGCACAAAAACACCGTCACAAAGTTTAATGCCTGTTACTATTGCCAACTTGCTTAAATATATTTTTTCAAACATATAGGACATAGGTTTATGAAAATAGATTTCCTTAATTTCTTTAGCCTAAAAATTGGCAAATTATAGGAATGTTTTGCAAGTCAATAACTCATATTTTTGTCTTAAAACATGAAATACTAAAGTTCAAATGAACACTTTGTGGTTTGGGGGGGAAAAGTCATAACTCTTTTTAATTCTGGATTTCAGTCTACTACTTTTCCATATTTTGTTTCTTTCCATCCTAAGGGATAAAAAGCTAACTCCTAAGTAAAGACATTATCACACTAACAAAGGGTTAATCTTTGCTACACTGACTCAGGTGACAACATAGTGGAGGTCTGTCTGTGGGGTTGACACTGACCTCAAAAGCTGATTCTGATTACTGAGCCCTCTGAAAGCTCTAGTATTAAAAGTTATAATGAACAAACTGACAAATCAACTTCACTAATGAAATGAAAATTATGGCAGGAAAAAATGGCAAATATACACTTAGCAAATCCTATAAATCCCAATGCAGGTAGCTGGGCTGTCTAAGCATTAAAGTGTTTTACCCTAAGGGTATAAATAATTTTTTTTAATGTTTATAACTAGAAATCGCAATAAGGGAATATTCTCAGAGTTCACTATAGTTGTAAGATTTCTTTTAAAAAAATCCTCAGGAAACAAAAACAAAAGCTAATACATAACATTTTGAGGGGAGTGGGGAGTTTTAGATAAAGGATGCATAACAACTGAGAAATATTAACAATCAAGTAGAAGAAATGAATGTATTCCCTGAACATTAAAAAAATTATAAAAATGTTAATAATAAAACTATTACTACTTTAGATTATAAAATATTTTTATTTGTTGCATATTTAAACCCCAACAAATGTTAAACCAAATCAGATTATGATGCTTTCCCAATGGGCAACTATTTATCAGGAAAAAGAAAATTCATATTTATGAGTTAATGCTAGTATCTTATTTTTCTATAATTTGGTCATCTAACATTCATCAAAGAGAAAATTATACTGTAGAACGCCTTGTTGGTTATTTCTGACAGGCTTATAGGTGTGATTTTCATAATCTATTAAACACCTAACTCATTTAATTTCTTTTCTAACCATTTAATTATAAATAGAAAATTTAAAACTTAATAAAGAAGACAGTTTGCTAAAACATTAGTGTGAATAAAAGCTAAAATGCCACATTACAGAGGCACCCGAATGGCTCAGTTGGTTAAATGTCCGACTTCGGCTCAGGTCATAATCTCACGGTTCATGGGTTTGAGCCCCTTGTCTGACTGTGTGCTGACAGCTCAGTGCCTGGAGCCTGCTTTGGATTCTTTGTCTCCCTCCCTCTTTGCCTCCCTCCCCAAGCTCTTGTGCTCTGTCTCTCTCTCTGTTTCTCAGTAATAAATATATGTTTAAAAAAATTTTTAATAAAAATAACTAATTAAAATGCCACATTACCAATCACAGAATCTATCACCGTATAGCAAAACACTACATACAATATTACAAAGGAACATTTCTCATGGGGCGATTATTTTAGATCTGTCCACATTGTTAAAGTGATTAAGGAAATCATACAAAGGGACGCCTGGCTGGCTCTGTCAGTAGAGCATGCGACTCCTGTTCTTGAGGTTGTTAGTTTGAGCCCCCTGTTCAGTAGAGAGATTACTTGAAAAATAAAATCTTAAGAAAGCAAAGAAAATGATAGAAGAAAGTTAATAAAATCACATGGAGAATTATTTTTTAAGTCTAAAAATTATGATAGTATTTATCTCTTTAAGGGCTCATTATGGAATGCATCAGACGCAATGGTTTGTTTAAGTGTAAGAGATGGGGTAAAGAGACAGATTTTTACCCAAATATAAAACAGCTGTCCAAAATATCATAGACTGCTGTAACTTGATCAGATGAGAAGAGCAACAATGCTTCCCAGGCAATTCATGTGTCAAGAAGGCCAATAATAATAGTCTAGCTGAAATTAACCTAAGAAACTGTTCTTCTGCTCAAAATATCAATTGGTCCTCTTTTCCTTTCAACCACAATGATTTCATTTTTAAAAAATTATATATATGCATATATAGTTTTTTTTTGAGAGAGAGAGCAAGAATAAGAAAGCTCACACACGCTCATGCACACATGAGCTGAGGGGGGGGCACACGCAAGAGAGAGAGAGAGACAGAGAGAGAGACAGACAGAGAGACAGAGAAAGAGAGAGAGAATCCCGAGATCTGGCAAGATGGCAGAGAAGTAGGGAGCTCCATGCATTTCGCCTGCACTCATCTCTCAAACAGAGAAGGCCTGAAGTCATAGGACACTGAGCCACAGGAGTTTGGGAAGAGAAAGAGACAGAGTACACTGGGAAGGAAACCTCATAAGTGTGTGAGTGTGAACTGGGGAAGATAAAAGCGGGAAGAGACCCAGAGATACAGAGGGAGGGGAGGGAACCCAGTTTGCGCGCGCAGCCACTGTGAGTGATAAACCTGCAGCGGTGGTGAGGTGCTGTGAGTTCAAGGGAAAGGAAAGAGAAGGTGAGATTGCTCATAGAAACGTCCCTGGA
Organism: Proteles cristata cristata; assembly: GCA_017311185.1. NCBI lineage: Eukaryota > Metazoa > Chordata > Mammalia > Carnivora > Hyaenidae > Proteles > Proteles cristata. The sequence continues at coordinate 86,822 of JAESUZ010004656.1, read as the reverse complement.
GAAGAGAAAAACCTTGGTTTGGAAAGAGTGTTTTTTAGTTCTGGCTGGGGTGCTGACTTTGAACAAGGTGCCCCCGGTCCCAGAAGGTGCCAGAAAAAACTGCTCTGCAGTGCTCCAGGCACCATCCCTGGAGGCGACAGCCTGGTGACTCGGCAGCTGTGGCGCCAGCAGCCCACAGCAGCGGCGCAAACTCTGCGGACCTGAAGTTGCTACCTTCCCAAATGCACTCGGGTTGTATGGTGCTTGAACCCCGAGGATCTGAGGCTGTGACACTTTCCCCCTCCCCACTCAGCCCCACCCCTCCAACCCCCCCTCAGGAGGGAAGCAGCAACCTGCAGGACTGTTTAGGGAGGTATAAACAAAGCCTGTGGACTGGGACATAGAACTTAGCCCACCTTGGCTACATCCTCAGTACAGGGAGATCGGACCCAAAGCAGGGATTTGCAACTCTTAGTTGAGAAGGGACTGGGGCGACATCATTCTTCTCCCCACAACCACCAAGGCAGGGCCTCAGGGAGCATCCAGCAGACACAGTGGAGGTGAGACCTGCCTACACCAAACCATGCCCATCCCCTCCAGAGAGCTGTTCTGTTGTTGTTGTTGTTGTTCTTGCTGTTTTTACCTGAGCATGGGTTTGAGTGTTTATTGGTCTTATCTGTGTGTTTGTGTACCTTTGTTCCCACTGTGGTTGACTGTTTTCTTTTTACAGGGCTGTCTCAAGAAACAAGCCAAACTATACATGGTGGAGAGTCCCAAATACCTCTATGAGTAGGGAAACAAAATAACCAAACACTCAACAAGAGAAACCAAGAGACACCATTCAAAGAACACTTCCTGAACAGACAGGCCCTGAACAGTCAAAGAGCCCTCTCTAATACAGCAGAACTTGCAGGGGCAGAGTGTACAACAAGCTTTTAAAATTAACAAGAGATAGAAAGCCAACCAAAATGACGAAATGGAAGAACTCTCCTCCAAAGAAACTCCAGGATGAAATGACAGCTAAAGAACTGCTCAAAACAGATAAAAGCAACATAACTGAACAAGAATTTAGAACAATAATCATAAAATTAATTGCTGGGCTTGAAAAAACCATGGAGGAAATCAGAGAAACTATGGCTACAAACACTATGGAGCTTAAAAATAATTATGATGAATTAAAAAATGCAATAAATGAGATACATAATAAACTGGAGGTGTCCAATGCATGGATTGCAGAGGCAGAAAGGAGAATAAGTGATTTAGAAGGCACAATTATAGAAAAAGAGGAAACTGAGAAAAAGTGAGATAAACTAACTGATCCAGGAACATGAAAGAAGAGTTCGAGAGCTCAGAGATACAATCAAACAGAACAATATCCATATCATAGGAATCCCAGAAGAGGAAGAGAGAGGGAAAGGTGCTGAAGGAGTCCTGGAACAAATTATAGCAGAGAACTTCCCCAACCTGGGGAGGACTGTAGATGTTGAAATTCAAGAGGCACAGAGAACTCCCCTCAGACATTACTTGAATCAATCTTCTGCACTACATATCATAGTGAAAATGGCAAAATATAAGGACAAAGAGAGAATTTTGAAAGCAGCTAGGGAGAAAAGGGCCCTAACATACAAAGGGAAACCTATCAGAGTGGTGACAGACCTATCTACTGAAACTTGGCAGGCCAGAAAGGAATGGCAGGAGATCTTCAATGTGATGAACAGAAAAAACATGCAGCCAAGAATCCTCTATCCAGGAAGCCTGTCATTCAGAATAGAAGGAGAGATAAAAGTCTTTCCAAATAAACAAAAATTGAAAGAATTTGCCACCACTAAACCTGCCCTACAAGAAATCCTGAGGCAGACTCTCTAAAGGAAGTGTTGCAAGGAATGCAGGATACCAGAGACACCACCACAAGCATGAAACCCACAAAGGACACAATGACTCTAAACCCATATATTTCAATAATAACACTGAATGTCAACAGTCTGAATGTTCCAATCAAAAGACATAGGTTAGAAGAACTCTACATCCTGAGACCATGGAATTCACTTTCTTCTCAAGTGTGCATGGCACATTCTCCAAGATAGATCACATACTGGGACATAAAGCAGCCCTCAATAAATAAAAACAAATTGAGATCATACCATGCACCCTTTCAGATCACAATGCTATGAAACTTGAAATCAATCACAGGAAGAAGTCTGGAAAACCTCCAAAAATATAGAGGTTAAAGAACACCCTTTCAAAAAGACAGAGACTTCTACTTTTGGTCAAGGCAGAGTATTTAGAGGTCAATTTTGCCTTCCTGCCATTAAGCACTAAACACTGGACAAAAAATATAAAACATCTACTATCAGACACAATACAATAAGAAGACACAATCCCTGAGATGTGGGAAATAAAGCAGTCAAGAAAGCATTACATTTCCCATGGCTTTCTGTTAGAGGCAATTTCTAGCCTGCAACACAGCAGTCTAAATGAGTTGAGGAGACAAGTGATCAGAGATTTAGGAAGCTGAGGTAGTTGGGATTTGCATGGCAGAGTTCAGTAAAAAAGGAAGCTATGCAGAGAAAGAGCTCTAGAATATCTGCATCAGGAATGCATGTAACCTTTGGCTAAATATTAAATTGCATGTGCATAAGGTGAAACTTCAAAGACTGGGGAAAGAACAATCCACACAAAACTGGGAGATATAAACATTCTCAATAGCCAGTGTACAGAGAAGTCAGTGACACTAAGGGGATTCAGTAGAGACCCTAGAAGGGTCACATCTAGAAGAAAGGGTAAATTATTGTAGAGTAAAGGCTACTTGAGACATACTGTCAGAGTTTAGAAACAAACCTCAAGGGGTTTGTTGGCTCAGTTGGTTAAGTGTCCCACTCTTGATTTCAGCTCAGGTCATGATCTCACAGGTTCATGGGATCAAGCCCTTTCCCACTCTCGTGTTCTCTCTCTTAAAATAAATAAACATTAATTTAAAAGCCTCGAAAAAACAAAGCTGATCTGCAAGAAACTTAACCACTTGCCAAAATAAAATTCAACAGCCTTAAAGGAAGTAACATTCAATATAATCATCACAATGTCCAGCATCCAATCACAAATTATTAAACTTGCCAAGAATCAGGAAAGTAAGAACCATAACCAGGGGTGGGTGAGGGAGAATCAGAACACAAAAACAAAACCAGAAATGATAGAAATGAAGGAATTAGCAAACAAGGACATTTAATAAACCGACTTCTACTTCTGGGAAGATGGAGTAAATATCCTTTCTCTGTCCCTCTTGACATGTACAATTTAAAATCCTGGAGATCATATATAAAATAAACATAGAAACATACTAAAAAGTGGAAAGATCTAAAAAGAGGTAGGGATCTCAAGACCTGAGAAACAACAGAATGGTGAGTTATCTGTTTTTCTTTTCAAGTTATATATTTGAGACTTGGAGCTGAAGAAGCCAGCAACCCAGAAATACCAGTGGACATGGACAAGGGAGGACCCAGGAAACAGCATAGCAAAGAGGAAACTTTTCAACAATAAATTGTACTGCAGCAAACACCAGAGTGGGGAAAAAACTCTGGTGCCACCTCCACTCATTCCAACAAAGGCTGAGTAGAGCCTAGAAATACATTCTCACAAGGCTGTTATGCAACACCCCAACTCTCCTTCCAGTGATGTCAGAGAAGGTTAAGTAGGGAACTGAAACTTTCATCCCTGGGGCACCTGGCTGGCTCAGTCGGTGGAATGTGCAACTCTTGATCTCAGAGTTGTGAGTTCAAGCCCCATGGGGGAACAGGTTACATAAATAAATAAATATTAAAAAAAAATATTCATCCCTGCCAGTCTATAATGAGCACCCCACCTTCCCTATGCCAGTGATGTCAGTGGAACCTCTCCGTCAGCAGAAACAAGGATCAGATGCTCAATAGATGCTGATAAAGAACATGAACTTTTATCTATAACTAGCAATAATTAGATACTATCTAGCTTTCTGTTAGAACAGTGCCCCAAAAAGCCATCTAAAACTCAAGTTTAAAGATGACAAACAAATGGCCAATAAGTACACACATCATTAATCACTTTAGAAACATGGATCAAAACTACAATGATTACACATAGAAGAATTAAAAGGACTCAAACAAATATTTGTACACAAGTTCAGAGCAGCATTATTCACAAAAGCCAAAATGTAAAATCAACCCAATGTCTATCCACAAACGAACAGATGAACAAATTGTGGTATATATGTATAATGGAAACTTATTCCTTAAAAAGGAATGGAATCTGACACATGCTACAACATGGATGAACCTTGAAGACATTATGATAAGTGAAAAAACCCAGACACAAGAGAGCAAATATTATATGACTCCATTTATGTAAGGTACCTAAAAATGGCAAATTCAAAGAGATAGGAAGGATGATGGTTACCAGGAGTTGGGAGAAGAGGAGAATGGGGAGTTATTATTTAATGAGTACAGACTTTCAGTTGGGAAGATGAAGTTCTAGAGACAGGTGGTGATGATGGTTGCCCAACCATGTGAATGTGCTTAATGGACCTGAATTGTACACTTAAAAATGCTTAAAATGATAAATTTTATGTTATATATATTTTATCACAATAAAAAATGATTTAAAAAATAAGGTAGAAAGTCTCATGACAGATTATGAAAATGCCCAAATCTGAAATGGAATTCATTCATACTAAAAACCAGGAAGATCTAACACTGTAGAAAGACAATCACTAGATGCCAACATCAAGATGACAGAAATGTTAGAATGATCTGATAAAATTACCCAGTGCATGTGCAATTTAAAGCAGACATGACACAAATGCTTCAACAGACAATTATGACTACGTTTGAAACAAAGAAACTTGTATCACTACTTCGTAAAAAACTTCATTATCAAAGTTCCATTCACAAGCAATATTTAATCATTTTAAATCTGCATGCAACTTATAACATAGCCTGGAAATATGTAAGGTCAATGACAGAATTATCAGAGAAATAGATAAATTCATGATCATAGTGAGAGATGTTTTCCATAAGCTTCATAATAATTGATGGGGGAAAATAATAAAAATTTGAATAACACAATTAACAATTCTAATCTAATGGGTATACTGTGTTATATATACTATCACATACAACTGTACGTGAGCACTCATTATTTTTAAGAATACAGAGAATATTTTTATAAAAATCATCCATATATTAGGTCATAAAGCAAATTTCAACAAATTGCAAAGGATTTAAGTTGCACACATATCCTCTGACCTCAGTGCAATTAAGCATTTGTTAAGACAATAGTAACAACAGGAAATTTCATATGCTTGTTTGGAAATTAAGAAACATACTTCTAGGTAATACATGGGTTAAAGAAGAAATCACAATAGAAATCAGAAAATACTTTGAACTTAATAGTGAAAATACTAAATATAAAAATGTAATGAATGCAGCCATTTAGGGGAAAATACATAGCCTTAAATGCATTTAGGAAAGAAGATTGAAAAGAGATTTTAAAAAAAATTAATCTTAGTAAATTAGAAAATGAAGAGCAAGATAAATTCAAACAAAGTGCAAGTACGAGCAAAATTGGAGCCTCCCTACTTAAATGGCAGTGGAAATTATATGTAAGGGTTAGTTTTTTGTTTTGTTTTGTTTTGCCTTGCTTTGTTTGAAGGAGTTACTCTAGGAGGGCTTCCTAGAGGTGATGTACCTGAATATTTTCTATATCCTTTCCAGTACTATTACTTTTTCTATTCTATTCTATTCTTTAATAAATTGTGATAAAATATACATAACAAAAACATTATCATCTTAATCATTTTAAGTGTGCAATTCAGTGGCATTAAGTACAGTCACAATGTTATACAACCATGACTAATGTCTATTTCCAGAACCTTTTCATCATCCCAAAGGCAGACTCACCCATGAAATAATAACTACCCATTCCCCTCTCCTCTCAGCCCCTCGTGACCTCTATTTTACTTTTGTTTCTCTGAATATGCTGTTTTTAGACACATCATATAAGTGGAATCATATATTTGGCCTTTTGTTTCTGACTCCTCTCACTTAGTGTGTTTTTAAGGTTCATCCACAATATAGCAAATGTCAAAATTTCATTGTTTTAATGGCAAAACAATAATTCATTGTATGAATATAACACATCTTGTTTTTTAATAGCATATTAGTCCTCCTCATCATTTCTACTATCTTATAAAAACATTTTTATTTACTAAGAACTTATATAGGCTCTTGTTACATACTACAAGCAACAAATCACAAGTTCTTGTAGTGAATTACCAATTTGTTACCACTTGATTTATAGGAGAGAACATAACAGAAAAAGTGAATATACACTGTACCTTTTCCCCAATTAAATTTCTATCTGGTTTATAGTCTCTTTCTTTAAAACCAAGGTTCTCTACTTATTTTAAGACTGACTTCTATCTATTTCTCTCAGCAGGGATAAAATACAAGGGTAATGCTAGCATATGTGAAGAGGCAAAATGTCATTTAAATACATATGAAACAAATTTTCCTTACAAAGGAAACCTCATATGCCAGGGAAACCAGCCACAGCATGTATTTACCTGGCTGATGTTTTGTTACATGTGAAAAATCTTTTGAATAAATGGGACATTTTAAATACTTTCTTATCCAATACAGTATTCGGTTTCCTAGGAATTTTAATTTGTGTTCAGTTTCAAACTGTACATTATTTACCTTAGTTTTGTTCAATTTCAAATTTGGATAATTTCTCTCTTTAGGTTCTTTCATCTCAAAAAAAATGAGGGTAAGAAAGTGAAAAAATTAAACCCAATCTGGCCAATTTAGTTATTAATAATGCTATTATATATTAAAGTATGACAAGTTACTGGCCAAAAAGTAAGGTTTGTGGTTTAAAAAAAAAAGTATACATACAAAGTTCCCTGAGAATTTTTAACTTGTTTTATCCTGTGAGCCCTCTCTCTTTACATTTTATATATTCTATGCTACATGAAGACACTATTTTTAGTACCCATTTTTCTTAGTTTCCTTGTTTATATTTTGGTATCTACATATATGAAATTACTTTGGATTCCCAGCATGAAGAAAACACTGTAGATTTACCTTCCCCCCAACACAAAACATGAATATAAAGGGGAAAAAATGACTAAAGCATAAATCTTCAAAGAGTACTTTTCCTTACATCTATAAATATCTCAGAGAAATTAAAAGCCTCTGAGAACTTAAAATTGTTCAAGGAAATAGATGTTCTAATTCTTCCAAGTATAGCACAGGGAATAAAGTACCAACAACAATATGAAAAAGATTGTCTGACTATATCTTTAGAATATTTGCAGAAAAAAGTAGTTTTGCTTTTCCTTCTTGGTAAGAATTTTTGAGGTTTTAGGTTTTAAAAAATAATACAACCTCATCCCTTCTTTAGTTATATTGCTATAGACTGGGAAAAATTATGCTACTAAGAACTATGGGAATTATATTTTGGCACATATGCTTCTTTTTGGTATATTTTTTGGTATTTCATTTAGCTTTGTGTTATAGATATTTGTGTATGTACTATATGCCCACCTAGATTATAAATGACTTGAGAGAAAGAAACATAGCCTATTTCATGATTGCATTACCCATTATGCCCAAAGTAGCACTTTGCACATAGTAGGTTCTTAATAAATATTAGTAAAATATAGAATTATTGAATAGTTGTATAAAAATTTATTTAAATTAACAGTGAAAAAAGAGGCTATTTTATTCTTAATCATCTGGTAATGAAGACTATTTCAAACTCCATGCAGTGATGATACACACAAATATTTAAACTATTTATGTGCCCCAACTTGACATAATTTCATAACTTGATGGCAATCACATTTAAATATATTAGAATATTTTTGTAATAATGCTACTCTAGAATAGCAACTTTAATAGCTGAGAAAACACGTTAAAGACCTTTAGCCTGAAAGAAATAGAGAACATTGAACATTTTTTTCAGAAATCAATGTATAAGGTTAAACATTCCACTATAATATTTATGAGCAAACCTCAAATTAAGATTTATAAATGCAAACTATCAAATGTTTCAGTTAGACAATAATTTAGACTATATTTTATAATTTCTCCTGTGTACACATTGATGAATACTATATAAAAAAAACATTCTTTTCTCCTTAAGTGTCTTTGACTATATCTAATATCAAAATGAATTCTGCTTGAATGCAAGACCATAGGCAACCTATAAAAGCCCTTAATTTTCAACCAATATAATATCAATAAGTGAACACAAGTAAGTGATTTTCCTTACCTTTAGGACGCCAATAAATGGTACAAAGTTAGCTCTTTGGAGTCCATTTTTATAGAGATCTGAAAGAAAAAATTGATATTAGCTTTTTACTTAGCCTAAAACTAATGTTAACTCATATTTTGGCCTGGAAAATAAAGCTTTTATTTATAAAAAAGGATATGCAAAAGAAAACAAACCAAAATTGATTCCCATTCTGGAACTACACAAAATTCACTATATCTTAATAAGAAGAAAAATTACCAATTATAGAAGGAAGATCAAAAGACATTCAATCAGTTTTAAAGTATAATAAAAAGCAATGAAAGAGTTTTGAAGATATCACAAATATTCCCAAGTCAATAATTCAACAAAACATATATACTTAAAAGTATTTAATATTTGAAAATATAGAATTTTACTAGGAAAGGAATTATATTGTCTTTAATATCAATCTATAGTTAAAATTTCTTAGTATACAATTAAAAATGTGTAACAAGATTAGCGTTTTAAGAAGATACACCAACACAGGGGCGCCAGGGTGGCTTAGTCAGTTAAGCGTCCGACTTTCGCTTAGGTCATGATCTCACGGTTCGTGGGTTCGAGCCCCGCGTCGGGCTCTGTGCTGACTGCCAGTACAGAGCCTGGAGCCTGTTTCAGAGTCTGTATCTCCCTCTCTCTCACGCTGTCTCTCTTTCTCTCTCTCCTAGAAATAAATAAAAATATTAAAAAAAAAAAAAGAAGAAGAAGAAGATACACCAACACAGCTGTGCATATATTTGTACCAAGGTTATATATTTACCATTAAGGTGAATAAAACTAAGGCCATTTTACTTTAAAAGAAATTACCCCCAAATTAACATTCCATTCTCAATAGACCGTAAATTTATTTTTTTAAATTGTTTAACATTTTTTATTTATTTCTAGGAGAGAGAGAAACAGCGTGAACAGGGGAGGGTCAGAGAGAGAGGGAGTCACAGATTCTGAAACAGGCTCCAGGCTCTGAGCTGGCAGTCAGCACAGACTTAACTGACTAAGGCACCCAGGCGCCCCTTATAACCTTTATTTTTGAGAGACAGAGAAAGACAGAGCATGAGCAGAGAAGGGACAGAGAGGAAGGGAAACACAGAATCCGAAGCAGGCCACAGGCTCTGAGCCGTCTGCACAGAGCCCGATGTAGGGCTCAAACCCACCGACCATGAGATCATGACCTGAGCCGAAGTCGGATGCTTAACCAACTGAGCCACCCAGGTGCTCCATCAGTAGAATGTAAATTTATTGCATTTATAAATAATAAATTGCTAATATCTTGTGCTTTACAATGATAGTTTTCATACATGCATGTGTCAGAGTGCATGTATGTTCAGACACATCTTCATACACATGAACACACACTGTCAAGAGCAAAAATAAAAAAGTAGAAAGGCAACAAATTTTAAACTTTGCATATTTTTCTTTATTCATGCTTTTTTCTTCCTTTTTTTTTAAGATTCTTTTTAATGTTTTATTTGTTTTTGAGAGAGACAGAGACAGCGTGAGCAGGGGAGGGTCAGAGAGAGAGTGGGTCACAGAATCCAAAGACAGTCTCCAGGCTCTGAGCTGGCTGTCAGCACAGAGCCCAACACAGGGCTCGAACCCACAAACTGTGAGATCATGACCGGAGCCAAAGTCGGACGCTCAACCAATTGAGCCACCCAGGCACCCCTCTTCCTTTCTAAAAAGAGACTTGGAATTTTAGTCAAGAGATTGAAATTTTATTGCATATAAAACATTCCTTTTAAAAGTAAAATCTACAGTAATAAGATTTTTTAAAGTATAAAAATGTGAACAGTAAAAAGTTTCTCAATAATAAAACCCATGAATTAGATTATGTGTCTCAATTTTCTTTTAATATTGCATTATAGGGTTTGTTTAGAGAAAATTTGAAAACTAAGAAAGATTCAACTGCCACATTTACTTATGGAAATAAAACATAGTCATTAGGAAACATTTATTCTCTATAGAAAAAATATCCATCTTAGAGTGTAGAATGTATTTGCAAAACTCTTTGGTTAATTAAGGACCAGAGGCTTTAATTCAGTTACACTTAATATTTTTATTTAGAGATATTATAAAAGGTAAGATAATGCTGGCCAGACTGTTGGAATTTCAAAATTCAAAGTAAGAGCTTAACTTTCCTATAATCAATACCTGAAATGAGCAAAATGGCTAAAATGCAGAAAAAGGGTTATAAAGTTAGCTATTTTCAGAGTCTTCCCTAATTACTAAGTTGCTGGGGAAGATGCACAGAAATAATGCTGAATGATAAGAGTTGACAGCCATGATAACGTATAAGTGGTAAAAAAAATAAAATAATTTTAAATACACTCAATGTTTATAGCAGCTTTATTCATAAAAGCTACAAACTGCAGCTTTATTTATAATAGTCAAAAACTGGAAGTAATCCAAATGTCCACCACTAGGTGATGGATAAATAAACTGTGGCATTTCTATACAATGAAATACTACTTAGCAATGAAAAGGATAAACTATTCATACCACAAAATAGATGGATCTTGAAATAATCATGCAGAGTAAGAGGCCAGGAGAAAAAAGGGGGGTACATACTGTGTAATTCCATTTATATAAAACTCTAGAAAAAGCACACTGAAGCTACAGTAACAGAAAGCAAATTAGTGGCTGCCTAGGAGAAGGGGCAAGCAGGACATCGACGAGAACACGGAGAGATGAAAAAAGGGAAAGAGGAAAGTTTCGAATGTGATGGAAATGTTCATTATATTGACTTTGGTGGTTATGTATACACATGCCAACATTTTGTAAATTGTATCCTTCAAATATGTGCCATTTACTGTATATTATATATAGTTTAATAAGTTCTTCTAAAATATATTGGGAAAAATATCAAAGGGAATACTGAAGAACACAATGTTATAGAATTAACACTAAGATATTACACTAATGAAAGTCTATCTATGTTAAGATAACCTTTTGGTAGCACAGAATAATATTTTTGTTATGGACACATAAGGCTCTGAGTTATGACCTAACAAGTGTGAACCTTTTAGTGGGTCCATGACAATGTACCCACTTATAAAGTGGGATGTAAAGCTCCACCTGTAATATTTTTGATTTAAAGTTTCCACTCATGAGCAAAGTCAAATAATAATACCTTTAAGTCTTCAAGGGTTAATTTTTTAAAGGGTTAACTTTTTAAAAATCTGTCTTTATAAGGATATACAATTCAAACTTTATGGTCTGAAAAGTATTTTCCAAACAGAATTCTAAACAAAATTCATTTGGCTTGAAAACCTTTAGGTTTTTCTAGGACGCTTAAGTGAAAAAGAGCTGTACTCATTAAATTGAAGAGTTTTTTGCAATTCAAATATTATGCTAATTATCAATGCAGTAGATCCATCTCCTGAAATGTTATTTAGCTACCAATTTTTTCATACTAGTTGTTTAATATTATTTTTCTTAGATATAAAGATTTTATGATACATTTATATCAACATTTGTCATTGTTTACTAAATACTATTTAAAAATTTAGCAGAAGTTCTTGCCTGCGATTTTTTAATGACCTCTAAACAGAGTTAAGTGAGCACTTGGTCATATAAGAGAGAGTACTGGAATTACGGCACATTCATTTTTTGAGAATGGTTATAAGGACCTCTACATTCCCCACAGTGAATAACTATAATAATACTTACAGATAAAATAGATGCAAAGAGGATTTTTAATGTAATTACAAGGATCTAATGTACATGGATATACAGATATTTTCCTTAAAAATCCAAGCAGAAGAGTTTCTATAAAACCTAATGGTAACCGTATATCAAAAACTACTAATAAATACGTAAAGAATAAAGAGAAAGAAATCCAAACAAATCACTAAACAATTCAGCAAAACATGAAAAAATGGCAAGGATCAGAGAAAATCTTTAGAAACAACCACAAAACAAGTAATAAAATGACAATACATATATATTTATCAATAATTACTTTGAATGTAAATGGTCTTAGTGTTTCAATCAAAAGACACAGGGTGAAAGAATTGACGAAAACCATAAGACCCATCTATATGCTGCCTACATGAGATCCATTTCATACCAAAAGACATCTGCAGATTGAAAGTTAGGGCATGGAGGGGCGCCTGGGTGGCTTAGTCGGTTAAGCGTCCGACTTTCGCTTAGGTCATGATTTCCCGGTTCGTGGGTTCGAGCCCCACGTCGGGCTCAGTGCTGACTGCCAGCTCGGAGCCTGGAGCCTGTTTCAGTCTGTGACTCCCTCTCTCTCTGACCCTCCCCTGTTCACGCTGTCTCTCTCTCTCCTAGAAATAAATAAAACATTTAAAAAAAAAAAAAAAAAGAAAGTTAGGGCATGGAGAAACATCTATCATGCAAATGGCTGTCAAAAGAAAGCCAGAGTAAAAATACTTATATTAGACAAAATAGACTATAAAACAAAGACTGTAACATAGAAGAACAGCATATACTAATAAAGGGGACAATCCAACAAGAAGACCTAATAATTGTAAATATTTATGTGCTCAACATACAAGGGCCCAAATACATAAAACAGTTGATAATAAACATAATTACAGTAACATCATAAAGGAATTAACCAATAATATAATAATACAATAATATAATAATAGATAATAATAATACAATAATACCTTAACATTCTACTTACATCAATAGACAGATCATCTACACAAAAAAATCAACAAGGAAACAATGGCTTTGAATGACACACTGGACCAAGTGAGTTTAACATATAATTAGAACATTCCACCTAAAACAGAATACACATTCTAGCCAAGTGCACATGGAACATTTTCCAGAATAGATCTAATTTTAGTCCATAAAAACAAGCCTCAACAAATGCAAGAAGACTGAAATCATACCATGAATCTTTTCTGACCACAAGGCTATAAAACTAGAAGTCAGCCACAAGAAAAAAATCTGGAAATATCACAAATACATGGAGGTTAAATAACATGCTACTAAATAATGAATGGGTCAAGAAGGAAATTAAAGAAGAAATTTAAAAAGTACACGGAAACAAATGAAAATGACAACACAATGGTCCAAAATCTTTGGGATGCAGCAAATGACTCTAATGTAGTCATTAGAGTAAAGTTTACAGCAACACAGGCCTACCTCAAGAGAAGAAAAATCTAAAATAAACAACCTAACCTTGCAACTAAAGGAGATATGAAGAGAACCACAAACAAAATCTAAAACCAGGAAAAGGAAGGTAATAATAAAGATCAGAGCAGAAATAAATGATATAGAACTAAAACCAATACAAAAGAACAGATCAATGAAAGCAAAAGAATCAGTAAAACTGACAAAACTCTAGCCAAATTTATGAATAAAAAAAGAAATAAAATCACAAATGAGAGAGAAGAAATAACAATCAACACCACAGAAATACAAACAATTATAAGAGAATATAATGAAAAATGATATGCCAACAAATTAATTAGACAACCTAAGAAAATGTATATATTCTTAGAAGAGATAGAAAACTTGAACAGACATATAACCGGAAAAGAAATTATATCAGTAATCAAAAACTCCCAACAAACAAAAGTCCAAGACCTTTGGTCCTACATTTGGTAGAACGCTACCAAAAATGTAAAGAGGAGCTAATACGTATAATTCTGAAACTATTCCAAAAACTAGAAAAGGAAAGAAAACTTCCAAATTCATTCTATTGAGGCAAGCATTACCCTGATACCAAATCCAGTTAAAGACACCACACACACAAAAGCCAATATATCTGATGAAAATAGATGTAAAAAATCTAAAATACTAGCAAAACAAATTCAACAATGCATTAAAAAAAATCATTCACCATGATCAAGGGGGATTTATTTCTAGGTTGCTGGAGTGGTTCAATATTTGCAAATCAATCCACATGATACATCACACTGATAAGAGAAAGGATAAGAACCATATATCATTTCGATAGATGCAGAAAAAGCATTTGACAAAGTAGAATGTCCATTCATGATAAAAACCCTCAACAAAACAGGTTTAGAGGGAACATATCTCAACATAATAAAAGCCATATATGGAAAAAGCCCCACAGTTCTCATCATCCTCAATCAGAAAAAAACAGAGAGCTTATACCGGAAGGTCAGCAACAAGACAAGAATGTCCACTCTCACTACTTTTCAACAGAGTACTAGAAGCCCTAGCTACAACAATCACACAAAAAAACATAAAGATATTGGAGTGCCTGGTGGTTGGGTAGGTTAAGTGTCTGACTTCAGTTCAGGTCATGATCTCACAGTTGATGGGTTCGAGCCCTGTCTTGGGCTCTGGGCTGACAGCTTCAGATTCTGTGTCTCCCTCTCTCTCTGCCCCTTCCCCACTCACATTTTGTCTCTCTCTCTCAGAAATAAACAAACATTAAAATAAATTTTTTAAATAAAAAGAAATAAAAGGCATCCAAATTGGTAAGGAAGAAATAAAGTTTTCATCATTTGCAGATAGAAAAACATGAAAGACTCCACCAAAAAAAAAATGCTAGAACTGATAAACGAATTCAGTAAGGTTGCAAGGTGCAAAATCAATACACAGAAATCTGCTGCATTTATATACACCAATAATGAGGCAGAAGAAAAATTAAGAAAACAATTCTATTTACAAATATACCAAAAATAATAAGATACATACCTAGGAATAAACCTAACCAAAGAGGTGAAAGACCTGGACTCTGAAAACTGTAAAATATTAATGAAAGAAACTGAAATGACACAAAGAAAAGGACAGACATTCCATACTTGCAAATTGGCAGAACAAATATTGTTAAAACGTCTATACTACCCAAAGCAATCTCCACATCTAATGCAATCCCTATCAAAATACCAGCAGTATATTTCACAAAATTGAAACAATTATAAAATTTGTATAGAGTCACAAAAGACCCCCAAAAAACAAAGAAATCTTGAAAAAGAAAAGCAAAGCTACAGGTATCACAATTCCAGACTTCAAGTTGTATTATAAAGCCGTAGTAACCAAAGTATGGTATAGGCAAAAATACATACAGTTAAATAGAAGAAAATAGAAAACCCAGAAAGAAACCCACAACTATATGGTCAATTAATCTTCAAGAAAGAAGGAAAGAATATCCAGTGGGAAAAAGACATTTTCTTCAACAAATGGTGCTGGGAAAACTGGACAGCAACATGCAAAAGAATGAAATTGGACCACTTTCTTATACCATTTACACAAAAAATTCAAAATGGATTAAAGACCTAAATGTGAGACATGAAGCCATAAAAACTGTAGCAAAGAACACAGGAGTACCTTCTTTGACATCAGCTGTATCAACTTTTTCTAGATATGCCTCCTGAGACAAGGGAAACAAACACAAAAATTAACTATTGGGACTCCATCAAAATAAAAAGCTTCTGCACAGCAAAGAAAACAATCAACAAAACTAAAAGATAATCTAAGGAATGGGAGAAGATATTTGCAAATGCCACATCTGATAAAGGGTTAGTTTCTAAAACTATAAAGAACTAATACAACTCAACACCCCAAAAAACACAATTAAAAAATGGGCAGAAGACACAAACAGACATTTCACCACAGAAGACATTCAGATGGCCAACAGACACATGAAAAGATGTGCACCATCACTTACTCACCATTGGGGAAATGCAAATCAAAAGTACAGTGAGATATCATCTCACATCTGTCAGAATGGCTAAAATCAACAACATAAGAAACGACAGGTATTGGCTAGGATGTGGAAAAAAAGGAACCCTCTTGCACTGTTTGTGAGAATGCAAACTGCTGCAACCACTGTGGCAAACAGTATGGAGGTTCCACCAAAAGTTAAAAATAGAACTATCCTATAAACAAACAATCACATAAATATTGGATATTTACTCAAAGAATACAAAAAGACTAATTCAAAGGGATATGTCTTCCTCTGTATTTATAGCAGCATTATTTACAATAGCCAAGATATGGAAACAGCCCAAGTATCCATTAATTGATGAATGGATAAAGAAGATGTTGCATATACACACAATGGAATATTATTCGGCCATAAAAAAGAATGAAGTCTTGCCATTTGCAATGACACAAATAGTGCTGGTGAGTATAATGCTAAGTGAAATAAGTCAGGGAAAGGCAAATACCATGGTTTTACACAAATGTGGAATTCAAGAAACAAAGCAAACAAGCAAAGGGGAAAAAAAACAGAGAGAAAGGCAAATCAAGAAACAAACTCTTAATTACAAACTGATGGTTACCAGAGGGGAGGTGGGTGGAGGATTGGCTAAATAGGTGATGGGGATTAAGGAGTGCACTTGTCAAACTGAGCATTGAAGTGCTCAATGGAAGTGCTGAATCACTATATTGTATACTTGAAACTAATATGACACCGTATGTTAATGAACTAGAATTAAAATAAAAACTTAAAAAAGAAATCCAAGTGTCAAAACTAACAGGGTGTAATGCTTATTTATATAAGCACGTATCTGTTGAGAGTTAAGAAACCTTTTAGGACAGGGGCACCTGGGTGGCTCAGTCGGTTGAGCGTCCAATTTCGGCTCAGGTCATGATTTCACGGTTCGTGGGTTTGAGCCCCGCATCGGGCTCTGTGCTGACTGCCAGCTCGGAGCCTGGAGCCTGTTTCGGATGCTGTGTCTCCCTCTCTCTCTGACCCTCCCCGGCTCATGCTGTCTCTCTCTCTCTCTCAGAAATAAATAAAACATTAAAAAAAAAGAAACCTTTTAGGACAGATAATTAAAAGGAGCATTCCTATAAATTAACACAAAAAAAGTGCATGGCTTTATGGAACCAATCTGATTTATTCTTCCAGGAGATTCTTATTTTAGTACAGACTACAAGAAAATGGCACCTTTAGACCATTTAAGAAGCAAGAACTATGTAGCTTCCTTAAAAATAAAAACAACTAATTGGAGATTAAATGCATTGATAATACAGCTAATTAAATGTTCCCATTTGATGGTATATTATTGTTTTACATTCAACATAGATTCATGAATTCCTACTATATAGTGATGCTGAAATGAGTGCTAAAGACAAAAGATAAATAAAATAAATTAACTAGGACTTACAGAATACTTACTAGAAGTCAGGCAATTCTCTAGGCAATGTGCACAAATCACAGTAATACTACAAAGCAGATATTTCTACCTCCTTTTACAGATAAAGAAACTGATACTGAGAGTCTCAGATAATTTGCTGAATTTCCATCCAGTGACTGGTACACCGAGGAGTCAAGGTCTTTAATGAGGCTAAAACTTGTGGACATTTTCAGAACCATGTTGTGACCATTTCAGCTTATCACAGCTGACAGACACAACCAAACCATAACCATGATTCAAGGTAAAAAGGGACAGAAGGTATAAACATGATACACAGAGCACAAAGCTATTCACTTTATCATGGTTCAAAGGCAGCGTTAGAAAGGCACTAGACCACCTTGGAAAAGTGAGCCGGGAGCCACCAAGCAGCGAGAAAGTAAGGGTATATACATAATATTTAGGTCTTTGATTTTATTAGTAGTTTTCTTTCTGTCCTCCCTGGTTTTTTGTTCTGTTCATTTTTTCCTGACATTTTCAGATTATTTGTATATATTTTTAAATTCCTTTCTCATTTATCTACTGGGCTTTATTTATTTATTTATTTATTTTGTTATTCCATGGGCTATGATATATATCCTGAACTTCTCATACTCAGAATCAATATCATATCACCTCACAAAAAAAAGTAGAAAACTTATATGAATATAAGTCCATCTAAACTCCACACTTTATGTGATGGGTGTCACATGTGTTATATCTACATAATAAATCTGAGAAGACAACATTATAATTTCATAAAAATCAATTCTACTATTTTATAATTAAGAAGAAAAACTAGTTATATTTACCCCAATATTGATCATTTCTGATGTTCCTCATTTCTTCTTAAGGATCCAAGTTCCATCCATTATCATTTACTTTCTACCTGGAAAACTTCTTTTAGAAAACTCATAGTTCAGGCCCATGGTGAATTCTTTAGTTTTTTTTAATATCAGAATTTCTTTATTTTGTCTTTATTCCTTTTTTTCACTGAGCTTTACTTGATATACCATGTTATATTAGTTCCAGGTGTGCAACATAGTGGTTTTACAAGTCTAAATATCACGCTATCCTCACTACAAGTGTAGCAACCATCTGTCACCTGTAACGCTATTACAATACTATTGACTATATTCTCTATGCTGTACCTTTCATTCCCATGACTTATTCATTCTATAACTGGAAGCCTATACCTCTCACTCCCCTTCACTCATTTTGGCCATCTTCCCCTCTAGCAACCACCAGTTTGTTCTCTGTATTTATGGGTGGTTTTTTTTTTGTTTTGTTTTGTTTTTTGTCTGTTTTCCTTTTCAGATTCCACATATAAGTGGCATCATAAGATATTTTTCTTTTTCTGTCTGACTTCTTTCACTTAGCATAATACCCTCTAGTTCCATCCATGCTGTTGCAAATGGCAATCTTGTTTTTTATGGCTGAGTAGTATTCCAGTGTGTGTGTATGTGTGTGTGAGTGTGTGTGTGTGTGTGTGTGTGTGTGTACACATATGTGCAGGCACATATGCATATATATACATCAAATTTTATTCATTCATCAATGGACACTTAGGCTGCTTCCATATCTTGGCTATTATAAATAATGCTGCAATGAACATCAGGGTACGATTGTCTTCGCAAATTAGTGTTTTCATTTTCTTTCACTAAATACCCAGGAGTGAAATTACTGGATTGTAAGCTATTTTTACTTTTAACTTTTTGAGATACTTCCATACTGTTTTCCACAGTGGCTGTGCTAATTTACATTCTCACCAACAGTGCCCAAGGGTGCACAAACTCGCCAACACTTGCTATTTCTGGTCTTCTTGATATTAGCCATTCTAACAAGCATAAGATGATTTCTCATTGTGGTTTTGATTTGCATTTCCCTGATGATTAGTGATGTTGAACACACTTTTATGTGTATATTGACCATCTAGATATCTTCCTTGGAAAAATGTCTATCAGTACCTCTGCCCATTTTTTAATTGGAATACTTGGAGTTGTGGTGTTCAGTTCCATATGTTCTTTATAGATTTTGGATACTGGATATATCATTTGCAAATATCTTTTCCTATTCAGTTAACTTTCTTATTTTGTTGACGGTTTCCTTTACTGTACAGAAACTTTTTATTTCGGTGTAGTTCCAATATTTTGTCCTTATTCTTGAAGGAAACTTTTGCTTCATATACAACTCTAGGTTGATGGGCTTTTTCCCCTAGCATAAAGATACAGTTCCATGGTTGCTGGCCTCCATAGTTCCTAATGGAAGTCATCAGAAGGTAATCATTGTTCCCCTGTATTTAACATGCTACTTTTCTCTGGATGCTTTCTATACTGTTTTATATTAGGTTTTTAGCAGTTTGACTACAATATGCCTAGCAGTGTCTTCTTGTATTTACTCTGCTTGAATTTCACTGAGCTTCTTGAATCTGTAAATTTATGTCTCAGATTAGGAAATTTGCAGTCATTATTTCTTCAAAAGTTTTTCTGCCTCATTCTTTCTTCTTGCCTTCCAGGATTCCAATTAGAAATATGTTAGAAGGCCTGTTATGCGTTCTACAAATTCTTAAGGCTTATTTCTTTTCTTCTATCACTTGGTCTCCATTCTTCTTATTGGATAATTTCAAGTTCTCTGGTTCTTTGCTCAGTTATTTCCATCCTACTATTAAGCTCACCAAGTGAATTTTATTTAAGATACTGTCTTTTTTAATTCTAAAATTTAAACTTGGAAATTTTTTATGATTTCTATTTCTCTGCTGAAATTTCTTATCTCTTCATTCATTATGAACATATTTTATTTACCTCATTTTTCTAACAATTATTATCATAATTGTTGCTTTAAAGTCTATTGGGGTTGGTCTGTTTTTCCTCTTGAGGATGGGTCATTCTTTACTCATTCTTCACTTTGAGATTGTATCCTGGGTCTTGTGGATTCTGTTTCATTTTCTGAAGACTGTCAATATTTTTGTTTTAGCAAAAAATTACCTTAGATGGACTCAAATTACAAATGGAAATCTCAGTTCAGTAACCTACCCTTAGTTGGGAAGTTTGTGATCTACTATGCAAATGTGCTTCAATGGTCAGTCAAAGACTTGGGTAAGATTTATACATAGTACTTGGAGCTACATCCATCTAGTTCACTCTGGGATTCACTTCTCATTTCCCTGCAGTAATGCTTGCTCCAAACTCTGCCATATGGTTCTTCAGGCCAGAAACACTGTGGGTTTTCTCTCAGAATTTCAGTCACTGTGCAGTACTGACTTTACCTGCCCTAAAGGTGGCAACCATTAAAAAAGATATTCTCTCCAATTTTGGACCTTATTCCAGGTCTTATCTGCCCTCTAGAACCTGGCAGACTTTTTTTCTTTTTTTTTTTTTTACTCTCTAAGACTTTCAGATAATTGTGTTAAGTATTTTTTTTCAGAATTTATTATTATTGTCTGCAAGAAGGCCATTTGGCTAGCAGCCTACTCAGCCATATCAGAAGTTTTAGTTTTTAATTGAGAAATGTATTCCATTTATATTTCCTGATGTTGTTTCAAGCTCTTTACCCATATTTTTTTCTGTTTCTTCTGCTTTCTCATTTTTGCTCTGAGAAATATTTTTTATTTGACCTTATTTCTAGTAATTTGAAAAGTAGAAAGTATATCTTAAATTCTAAAATACTTGACTGTATATTTCCCTAATGATAAGTACCACAAAGTATGACACTGTCACTAAGAATCAGTAAACTCTCTCTCCAAGGGGAAGAAAATCTACAAATATCTAAGCAAGCAGTAACTAGAAACATTTATTTACACTCAATTCATTGGTATCATCAATTATCTTATTTCAAACATTTCTTTTTTGTAAATTCACATTAAGACCTATTTCATCCAGGGCACGAACTTTTTTTTTCATCATTTTCTTTATTCTATTTCTACATACTTCTTAAGTTGTTTTCCTACATCACTGATGTTCATTTTCTGTAGTTTCAATTGTACATTTTAGTGCTTCTAATGCTGACTCTTACTGATTTAATTTAGTTAACTTAATCTTTAGCTTTCTTTTGTTTCAGTTGATTTCTGAGTAAATAGGTTATCAACTCAAACTGTCTTCTCCCAGCTTAGATCTTCTATATTATACAGCCTATGTGTTCCTGATTTTCAAAGAATATAAAACAAATTCCTAATACTTACTTCTCTCTTTTCTACTTATTGTTCCCATGTTATGGTATTTTCTTTTTATATGACCTTGAAAAAGGAGTGGTATGACTAATCTCGGAGAATCTCTATAATCAAGATACATGTTTTTTACTTGGTTCCCCTCCCTATCCTCCCACTTGTTCTTACGCACTTTCTGTCTTTACTGTATGTAGTTCAATGTTAAACAGTGATAGTTGGCATCCTTCCTTTGTTCATACTTGTAGTAGAAATAGCAGTGTCCCCACTAAGCATAATTCTGACCTTTGAACTGATACACACATATTTGGTATCATATCAAAAAATTACTCATCTGTTTAGATTTTAGGGAGTGATTCTATCAAGAAGTATGCTGAATTTTACCAAAGTTTTGTAACTTTTATGACCACAATTGGATATTTTCTCCCTAGAAATACTGATATGATAAATTACATTTGTTGGGTGTGTGTGTGCATAACTATTAGCCATCTTTTTAGAGATATCCAGCTTTTTATTTACTGTGGATATGCTGGCTTGAGAAAGGATCACATAGTATTCTTGCCTGAAAATCCAAGCAATACAGAATTATTCTTCAGACTTCAAGCTGTATTACAAAGCTGTAATCATTAAGACAGTATGGTACTGGCAGAAGAACAGACACTCAGATCAGTGGAACAGGATTAAGAACCCAGAAATGGACCCACAAATGTATGGCCAACTAATCTTTGACAAAGCAGAAAAAAATATTCAGTGGAATAAAGACAGTCTCTTCAGCAAGTGGTGCTGGGAAAACTGGACAGTGACATGCAGAAAAATGAACCTGGATCACTTTCTTACACCACACACAAAAATAAACTCAAAATGGGTGAAAGACCTAAATATAAGACAGGGAGACATCAAAATCCTTGAGGAGAAAGCAGGCAAGAACTTCTTTGACCTTGGCCACAGCAACTTCTTACTCAACATGTCTCCAGAGGCACGAGAAACAAAAGCAAAAGTGAACTATTGGTACCCCATCAAAATAAAGTTTCTGCATAGCAAGGGAAACAATCAGAAAAACTAAAAGGCAACCAATGGAATGGGAGAAGATATCTGCAAACAATATATCAGATAAATGATTAGTATCCAAAATCTATAGAGAACTTATCAAGCTCAACACCCAAAAAACAAATAATCTAGTGAAGAAATGGGCTAAAGACATGAACAGACACTTCTCCAAAGAAGAATACAGATGGCCAACAGATATATGAAATGATGCTCAATATCACTTATCATCAGGGAAATTCAAATCAAAACCACAATGAGGTACCACCTCACACCCGTCAGAATGGCTAACATTAACAACTCAGGCAACAACACATGTTGGCCAGGATGCAGACAGAGAGGATCTCTTTTGCACTGCTGGTAGGAATGCAAACAGGTGCAGCCACACTGGAAAAGAGAATGGAGATTCCTCAAAATGTTAAAAATAGAACTACCCTACGACCCAGTAATTACACTACTAGGTATATACCCAAGGGATACATGTGTGCTGTTTTGAAGAGGCACATGCACTCCAATGTTTATAGCAGCACTACTAACAATAGCCAAAGTAAGGAAAGAGCCCAAATGTCCATCAACAGATAAATGGATAAAGAAGATGTGATGTGTACACACACACACACACACACACACACACACACACACACACACACACTGGAGTATTACTTGGCAATCAAAAAGAATGAAATCATGCCATTTGCAACTATGTGGATGGAACTAGAGGGTATTATACTAAGCAAAATTAGTCAGAGGAAGACAAATATCATATGACTACACTCATATGAGGACTTGAAGATGCAAAAACAGATGAACACAAGAGAAGGGAAGCAAAAATAATATAAAAACAGGGAGGGGGACAAAAATATAAGAGACACTTAAATATGAGAACAAACAGAGGGTTGCTGGAGGGACTGTGGGAGGGGGGATGGGCTAAATGGGTAAGGGGCATTAAAGAATCTACTCCTGAAATCATTGTTGCACTATATGCTAACTAACTTGGATGTAAATTTTAAAAATAAATAAATAATTAAAAATAAAAAATAATTATTCTTGGGCATTCTAATACTGTCTATAGCATTTTCATTGTAATAAGCAGTAAATTAAAAACTAGAAAGATAACTTCAGTCAATAGGGGACTTTTTTCCTTTTACCACTTTGTGTCTTACTGTCAAAGAAACACAGCTGAGTTCAACTTGCATATTCTATTCCCCATTAAAAAAATGAAAACCTTCATTGTTTTTTGACTGAATAAGTTCCTAAATTTATTTATTAATTTCACATTTTAATTAATGTAATCTATTTGTCTATTATCAATTTGTTGTTGGGGTCTTCATGCTCTTAAATATTTTTTTCTCTATTAGAATATCATGTAATTAACAACATTTTATTTTAGAACCTAAAAACTGAGTAGCATATATATGAAATTTTAATTGTGGATTTTTGCTTTTGGCTCTTCTAATGATCTGGCAGTATAATCTTTGAAAAGTCAACTATATCTATTTGTATATGGGCCATATAAAGTATTTCCCTAAATGACAAAAATGATGAATAAACCACTTAATTGAGGTTTCATAAAAATAAGAAATTAAATAAAAACTATATCTAGCTACCTTTTATCTGAAAATTTTCTAGCAATTTCCTTCCTACAGATCTGATCCAAGATCCTCTTTCAAAAGCCTTAATCAGATTATCCCAGAAAATATAAAACAATAGCACTACAAATGTTGCACAACTGTTGCTTAAAATATACTAAACATAGGGCTGCCTGGGTGGCTCAGTAGCTTAAGCGTCCAACTCTTGATATCAGCTTAGTTCATGATCTCACAGTTGTGAGATTGAGGCCCATGTCGGGATCTGCACTGACTGCACACAGCCTGCTTGGAATTCTCTCTCTCCCTCTCTCTAAGCCCCTCCTCCACTCGCTCGCTCTGTCTCTTTCAAAATAAATAACTTAAAAAAATTAAAAATAGAATATACTAAACATATTTTAAGCTTGCCAGAAAGTGGAAAAATCTCTACAGACCAGCAAACAACCAGGAGGCTAAAAGCTAAAGCAGTAATCATGAGCTGATGATGATTTGGGGGTTTAGCAACTATATGGGGGATAGAGGGTGAGACCTTAGAGCCAAGCAAGGAGAGGAATTCAAATTTAGGACTAGGGGGTGCTTGAGTGGCTCAGTTGGTTAAGTGTCCGACTTTGGCTCAGGTCATGATCTCACTGTTCGTGGGTGCAAGCCCCACGTCAGGCTCTGTGCTGACAGCTCAGAGCCTGGAGCCTGATTCACATTCTGTGTCTGCCTCTCCCCCACTCACACTCTCTCTCTTGCTGTCAAAAATAAATAAACATAAAAAAAATTAGGACTAGAAAAAAGTAACATACAGGTAGTAACTCTTTGCTACCTTACTCCCTTCACCCTCTCCCTCAAATATTACTTCCCTTTCTTCTCTTCTACAGGATTTTTCTCTCTTAGGTTTCTAAATTCTGGTGCTACTTTCACTTGGCTATCAATTATTTTTCACTAAAATTATTAATTGCTTACTAAATGTTCTGATCATTTTATATTAAACTTAATTTGTCTATTAATTGACAAGTTATAAGCTACTGAAAGGTTAGGGTATGATAGCAGCTTCCCTCAACAACAATCTCCATTCTTGTTTATGAAGTTGATGTTTCACAACTAGAAATGGAGGGAATGAGATGAATGAAGTGGAAGAAAATTAAAGAGAGAGGCTAAAAAATTAATGAAGAGAAAAACTGGTTTTTCTCCACTGAGAACTATCCTCAGGACCTTTAACCTCCAGACTATTCTATCTTTATTGAATGACAGGCATCACCACCTAGTTGTACAAGCCTAAAATTTTCCAGCCTAAAATTTTAAAACAATTTCTAAATCTTCTTTCCCCTTTTCTTTAATATCTACCCTATAACCAGGTACTATCCATTTTACTTCTTGAATATCTTTCAGATCTATCCTCTCCATATCCATTGATATCACCATGTATTAGAGTTTCTCAAACTCAGAACGATAGACATTTTTGGTTAGCTAATTCCTTGCTGGAGGGGCAGTCCTGCACATTATAGGCTATTCTGGCAGAATTCTTGGCTTCCACCAAGAATTCCACTAGAGGCCAATAGCAACACTCACCTCTACTCTGTCTGGTTGTGACAACCAAAAATGTCCCAAACACTGCCAAATTAGCCCCCTAGGTGACAATCCCTGCCTTATGCCCAACTAACCCCATTTCTTACCATGTGTTGTAGGAGCCTCCAAATATGTCTTTGCTGAATCCACTGTATCACTGCACCCCACTCCGCAGCCCATTCTCCACACTATACCCAATGATAGTCTAACTCTGTTCTTGTCAGTCCCTACTTAAATTACTCCAATGTCCTCGCATTTCTCTTAGAATAAAATCCAAAATCCTTATGACTTTTATAAGTTCTAACTGTCTTCTCCAGATTCATGTTGTATGTACTTCCACGCATCCTACTTTCCTTCCTTTACTGTACTCCAGCCAGTCTGGCTACCTTTCAGTTCCTCAAATGAGTCATTCTCTCTCCAGCCATTGGGCTGCCTCACCCCTCTGAGAAGAAGATTCTTCTCCCACCTCTTGTAACACTCAGATAAGTAGATGCTATTTAAAAAAATAAATTACAACCTATCTGGAGGCTCTAGATTAAAAGCTGTGACCTAAAGAAAAAGTTGAATGCACTTTGATGGTTGGAAAAGAGAACACACTTTATCTAGGACAAAGTAGTAGACAAAGATCAGTGGAGATCAACAAGGAGAAATGATAGAGGATAATGTGTTAAGAGTCACAAAACCTAGGTTCTAACCTCTTTTCTGCCATTTCTTATCCATGTGATTTGTTTTCCATTTTAACTAACTTTTCTGGTCTCCCGTTCTATTAGTTTGAATACATGTCATCACAACCATGACCAGGATACAAAACACCCCCCAAATCCTCTTATGTTACCCCTTTGCAGTCTTAC
Organism: Proteles cristata cristata; assembly: GCA_017311185.1. Taxonomy (NCBI): domain Eukaryota; kingdom Metazoa; phylum Chordata; class Mammalia; order Carnivora; family Hyaenidae; genus Proteles; species Proteles cristata. The sequence goes on along the minus strand of JAESUZ010004656.1, from coordinate 60,253 downwards.
ACCTTCCCACAGTAGCCTCTGGCAACCACTGACCTATTTATTCTTTGTCCTATACTTTTATCTTTTCCTGGCACTTATGTATATGTCATCTTCTTTATATTAAAATATTAAGCCATTTATGATGATTGTCTGCCATGGCAAAACAAAACAAACAAACAAAATGAATGTATGACCATGTCCCTTCAATGGTTAATATTTAGAAAAGGCTTTAAGTTTGTGGTTAATGTTCAATTTTTGTAATCCCACATCTTGAACTTTCAGTCTTCTCTGGAAAAGTGGCTCCACTTTGGATTTCTGCAGGCTACCTTGATGGGCCTGTAACTTTGCTCACTCCTACAAAGCTATGAGTTCCAGAATGCTCCTTAACCTTTTCCTATGGCTGTCATTCCTCAGTTTACACTGCTGGCTGAGCAGCAAACTGTGCTGGTGGGGGTAGGGGCGGTGTTTCAAGCTCATTCTACCACCTTGCTATTTATGGACATTGCTCATTCCCGTATATCTAAAGGCAATACTGATGACACAGTTAAGTCAACAGTCAGGTAAATCACAGTCTTGACAGACGAGCTAATATGAAAAAACTCACTGCTGTGTCTCATAGAGTTACCACCCTAGTAAATCACAAGTATGCTATCTATAACAGTATATACATTTTAATAAGTGCATCTGATAGAATCATTCATAGTTCTCTGATAGTATAACAGATTAAGCATAACTACAGTTGTTTGAATAACTGGATTTAATAGTATTAATTAACTGATGGCTCCCTAAAATAAGGCCTCCAATGGTATGCTATGAGGGTCTAAACTTGGTCTTACCCTATTTACACATTTTAATTAATGAGTGGCTAAAGATATAACAGCATGATTACCATTATATAAATGTCATAGTAGGGATAGCTAAAAATAATCTGTTAGAATCACATGAAAAAGATATAAACATAAATCAAATATAATCAAACATAAATCACAAAATTGAACAATGCAGACAGACTCATAAGCTGCAATGTAACAGGAAGAAAAGAGAAATCAACTACTCAACCATAGAATGAGAGAGACCTAGTTTGACAGCAGCTCACAAAATAAGATCTAGGTAATAACAGATTACAAACTCAATATAAGTCATCCACATGACATGGCTCATTAAGGAGAAAACACTATCACTATTACATTGCTTTTTTCAGATTCACCAATAAGCTCCATGTTACTAATTTCAACGGTCGATCTTCACCTCCTAGCAGCATTTAACAAAGGTGACGATCCATCCTTTTGTACTACTTTCCTTTTCTTCATGTGACACTTTCTTGGTTCTCCTCTTACCTCATTGGCTGCTCTTACCAGCTTTCTTTAGGACCAATGAATGCCCAAACTTTCATCTCCAATCTAAACTTTTCCACTAAAATCCAAACACTTATATGCATCTGCCTCAGTACTTCCCCCTCCCTATCCAAACCTGCTTGTTCTCTAGTCCTCTCCATCTCAGGAAACCTCAAAACCTTTGAGTTGTTCTTTACCCCTCTCTCTTTTTTTTCAATACCATATATTCATCGCATTAGTAAATCCTCATGGCTCTGCTTACAAAATATATCCAAACTCTGACTACTCTCACCACCCTCACTGCTCCATCATCTCCCCTCAGGATTGCAGCAATGATCTCGTAAACGGTATCCTTAATTCCAACCTTGAAATCTCATCCTCACAATCTATTCTCAGTATTGCAGCCAGGGAGAACCTTTAAACACATGCATTCATTGAACATTCATTCTAAGACTACTGAGATCCATGCAAGTGCTAGGCACTGTTTTGGTTGCTTAGTATATACCCAGGAACAGAAGAGATAAAAGTCACTGCCTTCATGAATCCTTTGCATCCTGGAAGGGGACAGACAATAAACCACAGTACAGTAAATAAGTAAATTATATGGTGGGTCTATACATGTGATGGGAAAAAATAAAGGAGGAAAGGAGAAGCAAGGAAAGAAAAATGAAGGGATGGGTTATAGATTCAAATAGAAAGTCTAGACTTCTTTGACAAAATAACTTTTGAGTAAAGACCTGATAAAAGGTAAAGACTTAGCCATACAGAGAATTCCAGGTGGTAGAGCATTCCAGCGTAGAAAGATGTTAACATTAATAATGCATTAAATAATGATTTTGGCTCTTCTGACCTTAAAATGACCACATCATGGGGCTGAAAGATAAAACATTTTAAACTTGTTTTTATCTAAATATTACTTGTATTTTAATCCTTAAATAATGTCAAATAAGCCACAAGAGGTTTTTTAGAAATAAAATTAAGTATTAGAAACTACTTATGCAAGGAAGATTTAATTCTTTTTTTCTAAGATTCAATTAGAAGTTTTGTCTTTCATTTCATTGAGTTTCTTTTATGGCCCCTAAAAAGCAATTAGAAACACTTGTATTTTTGAAACTGAGAAACTGAAGAACTCCATAAAAATCTGCTTTTTGCTCCTTTTCCCGGTTCTATTCTTGCTAGGACCTGCACCCCACTTTACCCAGGCCTCAGAATGCAAGCAGATGTAGGCCCTCCTTGTAAGGGACAAGGAGTTAACGATTTCTTCAGAATAGATAACATCTAAGGAAGGACCAGGTGAGAATGACCGATGATACGCACATTCCAGACCACCCGCACTAGACATCTCAATGCCAAGACCCCCTGGCTCCAAGGACTAACACCTGTGCCCTCGTCTTTGTTCTAATCAGTTTTTGGATGCGTGAAAGGACACGTACAGCAGACCACAATCCTTAATAAACCCCAGGCCCTCAACCAAGACAAAACTCATGTTCCTTTCCCTTCTGAGTCTCCCAGATGCTCCATCTGTACCTGCTCTATGTCTTTAGTAAGCTGTTCTCACTTCCTGGTGTTTGCATTTGATTTCCATCCTGCACAAAGCTAAGGACCCTCTTGGCTGGTCCAGCAGGGCCCCTTCTGGATCTTGAGACCTGGCCTGCCTGCTGGCATCATTTTCTTCCTTATTTTTTTTTTTTTTCGGGGGAAGAGAGACAGAGAGAATATAGACGGGAGGGGAAGAAAGAGGCAGAGAGAGAATTCCAAGCAGGTTCCACATGAGGACTCCTACTCGACGTTGGGCTCAAACTGTGAGATCATGACCTGAGCCAAAATCAAGAGTCTAAGCATCAGATGCTTAACCGACTAAGCCCCCCAGCCGCCCCCCAGCATCATTTTTGGATACGAATATATGATCTTCTAATACTCAGAAAAAACAGCAATTGCATCAAACACAGGGAATCACATGGGTTTAACTTGAGGAGAATATAAACATTTTTCAAATACAAATACCAACTGATTTTTTAGATTGTTATAAAATCAATAGTAAGCAAAGTCATCAGATTTTATTAACACAATAATTTGAGTATAAAATTATGGATTTTTCAAAGCTTGTTATTTTCCACCTAATTGCATGAGACCAGCACAATGTTTGTTTTTACCTTCCGGTGGCCTGTTGGATGTTGCCACAACGACGACCCCATTTTTGAACAGATTTTCAAAAAGCTGTTTCAGAATCATGGCATCAGCAATGTCAGTGACCTACGGACAACAACACATTTGTTTTATTTTAATTTCACTTCTGCTCTAACAAATTTGCTAATGGCTCATCTTTTTTTTTTTAAGGATGGAAGTGAATTCCAAGAGAAAAATTCTAATTATCATCATGAAGAAAAGAGGAGACAATTAAAACCATGAAAGAGTGTAAAGTAGTCTTTTAAACTTGACTCTTTTTTGCAAGCCTATCATTTCTACCCAAATTATCAGATGGTTCTGTGTTAACTTCTTTTATAAACTACAGGTGGAAAGCATAGATAATTGTCCTAAACATTTAGGAAGTCTAATTAATTAGAGCTAACATGACCAAATCCCTCCTCCTGCTCCCATCATGGACCCCATCCACCGCCCCACCACCAAAAAAAAAAAAAAAAAAAAAAAAGAGAGAGAGAGAGAAAGAATAAAGAAAAAAAGAATAATAAACAAGCTGGTTGATATTTCTAATACCTTTCTGGCAAAGGTCCCTGAAAAGGTGACTTTAAATGGTCATGAGACTTTAGAAATAAGGACAAATAGCCAGTGAGACATAATCAGCTGCTGTTGAAAATAGAATGATATGACATAGATACTATTGTGCAATTGTTGCACAAAACAATTCAACAGATGGCCCATCACAAAAATAAGCAATTTCATTGTTCTTTTTAAGTGCCTTCTATTACTGTCCATGAATAATCAAAAGGCACTGCAGTCACTTCCAGCACAGCCAGCCTCTGCTAACCTTCGCAAACACAAATATTCCTTCTATTAAAAAAGAAAAAAAACAAAAACCTTACAAGAATGGTTAATACAGTGCTTTAAAAAATTACTTCTGACAAAAGCAGAAATGCATAATATAGATAAGACTGTTCCACCTATGTTAGAGATACATAGAGCTATCTTTTCTAAAATTATTTTTAAACATCCATAATTAACAAGTAAGCTTAATAACTTATAAAAAAGCTTTTTAAAATCACAAAGAAATACAGAAATTAAGGAGGGAAGGAAGTTGAGTTCAAAAACAAATGTACAGTGAAAGTAGATGTTAATGATTGTACCTTCCCTTATAAACATAATAAATATGGTTTTTAGGTAAAGCATTTTGATCTTTCTTTAATAGCTTTTTGGATAATAAAATTTGTTTTATATTCACAAAATATATCACATAATTAATATCACATTGTTATTTTTAAACCATGTTAGAGCATAGAAACTGGGGGAATTCTTTCAAATTAGATCAAAATACTGAAAGTTACCAACTAAGTAGTTGTAACACAACTGACAATAGCCACCTGGGCTACACAGGTCTCAATCACTTTTCTCTTTTCAGGTGATTATTTTATACAAACATTACATTATTTCCTTCCCACCTAAACAAAAACAAAAACAAACTAGATAATAGGGATGCACAGACGGATCTCTTTTTTTTTTTTTTGCTGTCTCAAGCTCTAACTTTAAAACATTAGCTAAAAAAACTACTGGAGACTTCTTAAATTAAAAAGACTTCAGGAACTCACAAAGTGGTAATTAAAATGAAAAGCAGTACTATTTAATTACTTAAGAAGAGAGTGATTTTATTAAATTTGGAGCTTAGGATCACTGTCAAATTTTGCTTCCGCAAAAATACTCACAGAGAAGGCCCTTTTCAAATGCTTAAACACCAGTGGCATTTCTGATGAGAGAACAAACAAGCCTGCAAATTTCAGAAGCAAGCGCGCTTCTAAATTGGATTCCCAATACACTGACTTTTAAAAAGAATGGTATCGATTAAAAGTTACCCAATTTTAGAAAATAAAAATTGCCATCTGACTATCTCACTAATGTTTTTGAAAAAAATTAAAAACAGCTTTTGTGCCCTAAGATTCAGAAAAGTGGAGACACATCTAGTTTACAACACTGTGCAAAGGTTTAAACTGGAAGTTGAAGAAAGCAAACTATTAAAGACTTGTGGTTGAATTATCATTTGTTGTTTTTGTACTACGAAATGTTTTTGCTCTATCAGAGTAAATTAACTTGGAGAAGCTGTGGCTAATTAATAAAGCAGGAGTCACTTGGGGTAGCCGGGTGCCAAATGTATACTCTTTTGATCTTGTCCCCACACTTGTTCAGCTTTGCTGGGGAACAGTAATTTTACAGTATAAGTGAACAGAAGACAATTGGCCACACATTCTTGGAGAGCGGGTTTTTTTAGCACCCAGCATTTCATTACCACCAGGAACAAAAGAGAAGGCTACAGATTACCAATAAGGGTAGTCTGCTAATACAGAGAGAGGAGACATTTCATTAGCATTAAAGAGAAAAGATTTTTTATGACCTAGAGTTGCTTTCCATTATGACTCACTTAAGTAAAAAAGGGGAAAAAAAAAAAATCTAATGGTTAATTTACATATGTAAGTGCTCGAGTCTCAGTCACCCACTGATTGGTACAGTGCCATGTAATGAGTGACAAACATAAGCATGCATTATCAGTAATTAGTATTAGCACAAAAATAAGCACCTATTTTTTATTAGCAGTTTTTAATAGCTTTTCTGTTTTACAAAAACGGTCAAAACTATTTTTTAAATGATATTGATAGCTTATAGAGGAGAATTTTGCGTTATATTCTGCTCATCAGAATCCTTTTTTTAAAAGACCATACTCGTAAAACATCTATCCAGTGTCCCTAAAAGGGACAGGATGAAATAACATTTTTAACGGTTTCCTTCAGTATTGTATCTCTTCAGAATCATAAATGATTTAATGAGAAACATAAACATTCAAAGTCAACACAATGAGACGCTACAGAAAACTCTGAGGAAAAGATGTTCTTTTATTTTAGCAACTAAAACACATAAAAACAACCGACCTACCCTAATTTCTCAAACAAAATAAGAATAGTATATTTGATACCACAGGCAAGCCTGAAATGCTATACTTAGTTAAAATGACCAAGCTGATGAGGAATATATTCTGGAAATGTAATCTGAATGTTACCAAAACATAATTTTTAAATTCCTCAAGTTCAAGAGCACACATATTCTTGATTTTAAGCAGCAATAATTCCCATCCAGCTCCCTCATAAAATAAATATTATATTAATTAACACAACCTAAAAGGCCAATAATAACTAGTTAAAAATCAAGACTGCTAGTAGGATTCAATTTTAAAAGTCTGAAGTTGTGATTGTAAACATATGGCTTTTAAGAAAAATACCTAAAAATTTCTTTTCTAGAAAATCAGCAATGTATTATACTACACTTAATAGGCTTAAGGATAATTTTTAAGTTCTGTCATTAAAATATCTACTAAAAGTCAATTCAGCTCTAGATTTCTGTATTTAAATATATAATACAAGACATCACATAAAGAGAACATATAACATAGCTGTTATTACTAATGAATTAGAGCACTGATGATGAATTCAAACTGGAGTACCAGCTGTGTGACCTTGGACAAGTTACTTAACTTCACTGACCCTTAATCTCCTCATCAATATACGGAAGGAAGTAACAATACCTACCTTGTAAAATTGTTATGCTCCTTAGAGTAAATCCTCAAGAAATGTCAGCTGTGACTATTATCTCTGTATGGTATATATGCTAGTATAATTGCATATTATTTACATTTAGCTGTAGAGAATTTTAGCTATAGATGGAATGATACATAGCACAGTACAGTAGTTAAGAACATAGTCCCATAGTACTCAACAAACAATAGCTAATGTTATTACAGAGAATAGATGGAATGTAAGCATTCCAATAAATGGCATTGTCTCAAACAGTTCAAAAAAGATAGATTTTAACTAGTTAGTAAACACAGAAAAATTCAACTGTATTATTACTTAAATACACATTAAAACAATAAGATACAACTTTTCATCTATTAAATTAGACGAAAAAATGTTAAGATAATTCAGAATGTTGACAGGAAAAATTGTGTGTTCTTATTATACATAGGGGAGTGGGACTTAGTTGGGAGACTAGCTCAATATTTACCATTTGGTACTAGATTTATTCATTCATTCACTCACTATAATTCATTCATTCATCCTCAAACACTGTTCTAGACATTTGAGATACATAAATTAAAAACAGATTCTTGGGGTGTCTGGGTGACTCAGTCAGTTAAGCAACCGACTCTTAATTTTGGCTCAGGTCATGATCTCATGGTTCTTGGGATTGATACTGTGTCAGGCTCTGCACTGACAGTGGGGAGCCTGGTTGGGAGTCTCTCTCTCTCTATCTCTCTGTCCCTCTCCCACTCTCTCAATCTCTCTCAAAATAAATAAATCAATATTAAAAAAAAAAAAAAGACTCCTGCCTTCAAGTTTACATTCTTATGGAGGAATTAATAAACAGTAACCATAATAAATAATACATATTTGCTAGAAGAGGATAATATGTTATTTTTTTTAAATATGATTTTGGGGCACCTTGGTGGCTCAGTTGGTTAAGCATCCAATTCCAGCTCAGGTCACGATCTCATGGTTCCTTAGTTCGAGCCTGGAGCCTGCTTTGGATTCTGTGTCTCCTTCTCTCTCTGTTCCTCCCCACTCACGTGTTTTCTCTCTCTCTCCACCCTTCTCAAGAATAAACATCAAAAAAAAATTTTTAAGGATAGTAAGGGACACTGATTAATGGCAAATTGCAATTTTATAGGAATAGGCCTTGTTAAGGAGGTAACCGAGCAAAGATCTAAAGAAGTGCGAGACTCTTAGGGGTCTCCAGGGGAGACTATCCCAGGCAGAAAGTTCAGAGCAAAGGCTTTGCTTAGTTGTTTTAACTGTATGGATCAGAATGCTGCTGAGCAATATTTTGGAGGGATCCTTTTACCCTCTTGAATTTTAGAATGAGGGACAAGGAGAGATTGGGACCAGCAATAATCCAGTTTGGGTGTGCTGGAGGAGCTTCTCTCAGATCAGTGCAACACAGTCTGGATATTAAAACTAGGAGATTCAGGGGCGCCTGGGTGGCTCAGTCGGTTAAACATCCAACTTTGGCTCAGGTCATGATCTCGCAGTTTATGAGTTTGAGCCCATGTCAGGCTCTATGCTGACAGCATGGAGCCTGGAGCATGCTTCAGATTCTGTGCCTCCCCCTCTCTCTGTCCCTCCCATGTTCATGCTCTGTCTTCTCAATAATAAATAAATGTTTAAAAAAAAATTTAATAAAAATAAATTTTAAAAAAATATAGGCAATTCAGTTTCTGCTCAGTGATAGCCTCTGCCTTAGGGTACGTATTCTTGCCCTTATACTCTTGCATTCCTGGTTCTTCAACAGTGGGTATATGCAGATATTGCCTTTTCTTGCATACAGGGTTTCTGCATACACGCTCTAGGGTTCGAGTCTGGCATTGTAGAGGAAACAAAAGAGCAAAGCTACTAATATTTTTCATCCTAAGACATACAGACTAACTTTCTTAAAAGCACAGAGTCTCTCACGTTGTCAACTCTGACTTACTAGAATGCTTCCTTCTAGTAACCTTAAGGAGTAAATAAAACCAAGCAATTTGGTATTCAGTCTTGTTTTACCATCTCTGTGCATATTTTCTTCAGAGACCTGATGGGAAAGAAGCATTTGGTATAACACCCAAATCTATTAGCTATGGTTCCCTGACCTATGAAAACAATAGAGATGGAAATAGTAGGGAGCAATGAGCAAGGCTGAAAGTATAGGACATAAGATCAGAGAGGAAGGAGGCAGACTTGAATAAAAGGAATGACACTATCTTCTTGTATTCCACCCCACCCCCCAGCTCCCCCACTTAGAGTATAAGCCTTTTTAAATTGGGTTTTCTGTTACCTGCAGCCAAAAGCATCCTAAGAGATACCTCATCTCTGGAATCTTTTGTCTTTAGTTCGTCAGGTAATTCTCCTTCCATTGGAGGTACTGCATTTTATATGAAGCAAGGTGACATTTCCTGACAGTACTCCTAGCTTTTACAGACCATGGGGAAATCCCTACTAATAAGGCAGATAAGAGCAAAACAGGAGTTGATCAGTTCCATCCTCACCAAGACTGCTTGCAAGAAAGAAGGACAGGAGATTCAGATAAAGAAAAGGGGTTTACTTAAGACTCCAGGATGCATGGAATGCCTGGGTGGCTCAGTCAGTTAAGCGCCCAACTCTTGATTTCAGCTCAGGGCTGAAATGGGCTGCATGGGCTCCTTGCTGGGCATGGAGCCTGCTGAAGACTCTCTCTTTCCCTCTCCTTCTACCACTCCCCAGCGTGTAATGCACATGTGTTCCTCTCCCTCTCTCTCTCTCCCCACTCTCAAAAATAAATAAATAAATAAATAAATAAATAAATAAATAAATAAATAAATAAATAAATAAGACTCCAGGATAGAAACATCACTGTTAGTACCTACTGGGAACTGGGGCTGAAGACTGACTTGGGAGTAGAGGTAGCTCTGGAGAGTTCAGCAGCTCTCCAGGGAACAGCCTTGTGGTCCTCCCCCTAATGGGATTCAGTTATTTCCTAGGTCTCTTTGTTCCTGTTTCATTACTACGCAAGAACTGCCCTTGGTGCCTTTTACTTCAAAGACATGAGACAGAGTATACAATTGGCTAAATCCCCAGAACACACCACACAAGTGCAGTATTGCTGGCAACCGTGTGGGCTACTCATAGACCAGATGTCCAGACATGGTCCATTTGACTGTGGGTCAGATAGGGTGTCATAACATGAGATAAGGGTCTTTAAGGCAACAGGGATGGATGAGTAAACGAATGAATGAACACCAAACCAGCTCTGGTCAGGGCAGGCGATGACAGCTCCATCACATCCACTCTCTCTTTGTTGACAGGTAACATTTTACAAGCGAGGGGCCTGTCTCCCCCTTGATCTCCTTTATACTTAATACACAATTTGAAAAATCATTTTTATTGCCTGTCTTTCTTTTGCAAGACTCACTCATTTGGAACATAACTGTCCTGAGAGTTGCTTTTGTTTCCTTCTTCTCACCCATGCATCAACCTTCTGAAATCTGAACTCCAGGGAGAATGCCCAGTGCAACCAGAGAGGATTCCATTAGCACCTCACTATCAGGACGGCATTATGATTTCATGGGTCCTAGGCACTTTGACCTTCATGAGCCCCTTCTTCAACTAGAAAATACATTTGAAAATATGTGTGTTGATATATACAAGTTGTATTTTATGACTATGTTAGTATAAAATATATACAGATACAGAGATACAGGCTGAATTCACTATGATACATTCATTTTTTCTTCAAATTTTAAAAGAAATGAAAATATTTTCATGGGGCCCTAAAAGTATCACTCACCCTAAGTATTGTATCTACTGTTCCTCATGGGTAGTTGAGCCTGCTTGCTATTAATCTTCTCAGGATTTCTTTTGCACAACCAACTTTTCATCACCTCCTTAGCTTCTTAAATAATCTTGTCAATGGTCATCATGTCACAGATACAGGCCAATCTTTGCTCTGAATGTTTTAAAACTTACATTTTTTAAGTTAAGGGTAATGATTTTCATATGATACTGAGGAAATTCTGATGTCTCTATATCCTCATCTACATAATGAATATCATAACTATTTTATAGAATTAAATAAGGTAAGGATATAAAAACAATTTGTAAACCACGAATCATTTTACACAGGTTGGCTATTAGTACACTTTCTTAAAATTTTAACTTCAGAGGCACCTGGGTGGGCTCAGCTGGTGGAGCTTCCAACTCTTAGTTTTGGCTCAGGTCATGATCTCACAGTTTCATGAGTTAGAGACCCATGCCAGCACGGAGCCTGCTTGGGATTCTCTCTCTCTCTCTCTCTCTCTCTCCCTCCCTCTCCCTCTCCCTCTCCCTCTCCCTCTCTCTCTGAGTCCCCTGCTTGTGCTGTCTCTGTCTCTCTCACTCTCAAAATAAAGAAATTAACATAAAAAAAATTTTTTTAAGTTAACTATGCCAACTCAATTTTATTTCGTGAAAATGTGGTTAGGACTCATAATGAGGAAACAAGAGAAATGGCTTTCCTTGATTTATTGCTGACTTTTGTTACTGAAGACAGGATAACTGTCAACTTGGCACTACTTTTAGAACTAGGGATGCCTGGGTAGCTCAGTCAGTTGAGCTTCTCACTCTTGGTTTAGGCTCAGGTCATGATCTCACAGTTCATGAGACCAAGACCCATTTCTGATTCTGTGCTGACAGCTCAGAGCCTGCTTAAGATTTTCTCTCCCTCTCTCTCTCTCTCTTTCTGCCTCTCTCCAGCTCACACACATGATCTCTCTCTTTCAAAATAAATAAATAAACTTAAAAAACAAAAAGAATTAAGCGAGGGCCTTTTCTTTCTGCAACACATTGGTGTACTTAGTACACTTCTTCAGAGTAGTAAAAGTGAGCATTTCTTGCCCATGAGCCTTTCTTTTGAAGACCTTTGTAGTTGTACAGTACAAGTGAATGCCAGGCTATCTTAATAGACTGAAGGGAAAAAGAAATAAAGATTCCTCCCCCCAGATGGCTCAGTGTAACACCATTTCTGGTGAAAATTCTTCCTTCGCATCTCTCATAAATCAAGACTGCTCTTAGATAAGTGTATCAAGTTGCTAAAGGAGACTTATCATGTCTTGTTTGGGATAAAGGCATTCTGGCCATCTTATCTTCCCACCAACCCAGGTTTTTAAACACAGAAGAACAAGAAATAACTCACTACCAATTTAAATGCATAACTTCAGAGAATCTTAAAACTGTAAGAAACTTTACAATTCAACTAGGACAGCTCCCTCACTTCATCACAAATATGTTGGGAGGTTTAAATAAAATGTGTGACTCACCCAGAGCCCACCTCAGAGTAGGCACAAAACAAATGTTAACTTCCTACCCTTGAAAGTTCTCTGGGCTTTTATTTTAGGCAATCAGACATGGGAGTGTCTGCACTCAGCTGCAGAAATATTATTCAAAAGCTTTGGCTGTAAAGCCTTTAAGTTTATTTATTTTTAAGATAGAGAGAACGAGCAGGGAAGGGGCAGAGAGAGAGGGATAGGGGATCCAAAGCAGGCATCTGTGCTGACAGCACAGAGCCCAACGTGGGGCTCGAACTCATGAACCTTGAGATTATGACTGAGCTCAAGTCTGATGCTTAACCAACTGAGCCACCTATGCACCCCAGTGAAGCCCTATTTTTAAACTTATATTCAGTACTTGTGAGTTTTTCTATTTTTATTCCAATAATAAATTGCTCTTATGATAAGCATTATAGAAAAACCAACTACTACATTCCAAAACTACTAAAGAAAGCAGTGAAATAAGGAGGAAGTAATTCTTAACCTAGAGTATCTGTTGTTACTCTAGGTTACAGAGTTATTAAACTCTGGGATACAGAAAAAAGATAAGACATGGTATTTGCCTGCAGGCCATATTTGCTCATAGAAAACAAAGAACAGAAAGCAACATATCACCAATTTTAACGCACAATTTCAGAGAATCCTAAAACTAGAAGAAACTTTAAACATTCAATGAGGGCCAACTCTCTCCCTTCATCACAAGTAAGTTGTAATGTCTAAATGAGATGAATGAATCATTTGGTTTTTTATCTAACACTTAAAAAAAACTTCAAGGGGCCTGGATGGCTCAGTTGGTTGACTGATTTCTTGATTTCAGCTCAGGTCATGATCTCACAGTTCATGAGATCAAGCCCCCGAGTCCAGCTCTGTGCTGACAGCACACAGCCTGCTTGGGATTCTCTCTCTGTCTCTCCCTTCCTCGCTCATGCTCCCTAGTGTGTGCATGCACTCTTTCTCTCTCTGTCAAAAATAAACATTAAAAAAAAACTTCAAACATCTTTAGATATTACTGTGTAATCATGACATTATCTCCATTGTGGTATAGGGGAAATGTAAATCCACTGACTATAATATAGGGGAAGGAAAACTTTTCCTATAAAAGACTGAGTAGTAAATATTTTGGTTTTGCAAGCCACTTATGGTTTTTGTTGCATTTTCTTTTTCTTTTTGAAAAGACCCTTTAAGGGGCGCCTGGGTGGCTTAGTCGGTTAAGCGTCCGACTTTCGCTTGGGTCATGATCTCGCGGTTCGTGGGTTCGAGCCCCGCGTCGGGCTCTGTGCTGACTGCCAGCTCAGAGCCTGGAGCCTGTTTCAGTCTGTGACTCCCTCTCTCTCTGACCTACCCCTGCTCACGCTGTCTCTCTCTCCTAGAAATAAATAAATAAAAAAAATCTTTAAAAAAAAAAAAAAGACCCTTTAAAAATATAAAAATCAGGGGCGCCTGGGTGGCTGAGTCGGTTAAGCGTCCGACTTTCGCTTGGGTCATGATCTCGCGGTTCGTGGGTTCGAGCCCCGCATCTTGCTCTATGCTGACTGCCAGCTCAGAGCCTGGAGCCTGCTTCAGTCTGTGACTCCCTCTCTCTCTGACCCTCCCTGCTCACGCTCTTCTCTCTCTCTCTCCTAAAAATAAATAAAACATTAAAAAAAAATTTTTTTTTAAATATAAAAATCATTCTTTTTTCATGGGCCATACAAAAGCAGATGGGCCAGATTTCCCCTTTGCAAGCCATAGTTTGCTGGGCCCTGGACTAGACAATAAAATAAAGTCATAAGAGGTAACGTGTCAGGGTGCCCGGGTGGCTCAGTCAGTTAAGCGTCCAACTTTGGCTCAGGTCATGATCTCATGGTTAGTGAGTTTGAGCCGCGTGTCAGGCTCTGTGCTGACAGCTCGGAGGCTGGGCCTGCTTCCAATTCTGTGACTCCCTCTGTCTCTGTCCCTCCCCTGTTTGCATTCTCTCTCTCTCTCTCTCTCTCTCTCTCTCTCTCTCAAAAATAAACATTTTAAAAAAAATTTTAAAGAGGCAATGTATTAAGTCAATTTATACAACAATGATAAAATCAGGAACAGAATTTAAATCTTCACGTATCATTCAGCATACCATTCTAAATCTATGATATATCTCTACCTTACCTGAAACTCATCAAAACATAAGAGACATGCCTCTTCGCTGATTTCTTCAGCTATGGGAGCTATTGGATCATATGATTTAGCCATGAATCCTGGTTTCCTTTTTGGCAAACTCTGTTTAAGGCGGTGTATTCCTTTAATGGATACAATGAAACACAAATCAAATATTGTATTAATAGTACATTTTAGACAGCTATAACGTATCTCTTAAATCTCTAAGTGAAATCTTAGTGTGAACATAAAAATTAAATTTAAATGCCACATAAAACCAAATGTGATTATTGAAAACTGGTTGCACTTTCTCTACCTCAAATAAGCTGTTCACGTATTAATACATTTCCAGGATTGCAAGGACACTTTGTAGTCATTCCATCCCTACTCTTTTCAGTCACTTCAGAGATGAGAAATCGATAGGCTAGATGACAAGATGATAACAAGATGGATCAACAGACCAGTCTTACTGCTGAGGATTTCAGAGATGTGGGCAGAGGAGGTGATCCTGCCCTATGTCCAGCATATGTAACCACGATGCTCCCTCGTCTCTAGCCAGTCCCACTTCACTTATTATATGTTACTAAATGCTGAAAGTATTAGAAGAGAAACACAATGTTCCTGCCCTGGCGAGGTTACAGGACAGCAGGTAGAGACAAGTAATGCAAAAATGAAATAACTTAAGAACACTGACAAAGCGGGGCGCCTGGGTGGCGCAGCTGGTTGAGCATCTTACTCTTCATTTTGGCTCAGGTCATGATCTCAGGACTGTGAGATGGAGCCCCACGTGAGGCTCCATGCTGAGCACAGAATCTGCCTATGATACTCTCTCACCCCTCCCCCTGCTCCTCCCCCACTTGCACGCGCTCTCTCGGACACAGTGCCCTCTCGGACACAGTGCCCTCTCTCAAAAAATAAAATTAAAAATTTTTAAAAAGGAACATTGACAAAGTAATAAAGCATACCTACAAGTACATGAATGCCTGCATGCTAAGGTAACACAGAGGAAAGGACCTATCAAGAACAACTTGAAATAAGTGAGTTTTTAACATTTCTTATTGATACTTAGTAGAAGGAGAAAATACCTGACCTTCACTTAGTAACCTCTCTTCTCTTATGGGAAATTACTGAATTTGAATCTGTCTTTAGGATCAACTCTAAATACATTACAAATCATTTCAATATAACACAAAACAAATGAAACCAAATAAAATCTTACTTTAAGTAAAATCTAATATGTTAAAATATTAAAAGATTAATAATTTTAAAAGATGAAAAGTACACTGTAATGTTTGTCCACTTAAAAACCCCTTCTCTTGGATCATTTAACTTACTTTCATGAACATCTAGCATGAAACCATGAAAATGAACCCGTTTCTTCCTCTTCATTTCCACATAAGCATAAAACATGTCCATCACCATTGTTTTCCCTGTACCTAAAAAAAACAACAAAAAAACTATTAAATAGTATGTACTGATTGCTCTAATGATTGTTCATTAGCTTTGGGATAATGAAACCACACTCTTCTGGAAAGCTTAAGACTATGTTACTTTTTTAGAAAGGAGTGTTTATTTTTTATGTTAAACCAGCTAAAAATAAAATGTTGACATTGCTCTTTTCTGTTAAAATCCTGTTATTAGGAAATACGACATCTAGTTAACATTACAAGGGCTATTTTCCCCAGAGAATTACATAATTAAACTGGCAAGACTTGCAGATTATTCATACTTCAGTTTCTCTTCCAAAAGACATCAATATGAATAAAATAACTTTATCAAGTAAATAAATATTTATTGCTTTATTGGGGCCATAAGCATGAGGAGTGGTCTTGGGGACTGAGGGAATTCAAAAATTAGAAGTTAAAAAAAAGTTTAGTACCTAACATAAATACTGAAAATAAATAATAGATGTAGATTAGAGCTGGAGAATTGCCAATTGGAACCCTTTTTTTTTTTTTTTGGTAGGTTTATCTTTATTTCTCCTTGCATATCCTACAGGATTTCCTTTATTTTTTTTATTTCTTTAAATATTTTATTTATTTCTGAGAGAGAGAGAGAGAGAAAGAGAGAGCGAGCATGAGCAGGGGAGGGTCAGAAAGAGAGGGAGACACAGAATCTGAAACAGACTCCAGGTTCTGAGCTAGCTGTCAGCACAGAGCCTGACGTGGGCCTCGAACCCACGAACCATGAGACCATGACCAGCCCAAGTCGGATGCTTAAACAACTGAGCCATCCAGGCGCCCCCAGGATTTCCTTTATAAATGTCGAAATCATGTTCTCTATAAGTGCTTTACTTTAATTCCAGTAAACATAGTGTTAAGTTTCAAGTGTACAATATTCAACCATTCTAGACATCACCTTCACTCATCATGACAAGCACAGTCCTTAATCCCCACCCCCTATGTTATTTCACCCATCCTCCCACCTCTCCTCCCCTCTGGTAACCATCAGGTTGTTCTTCATAGTTAAGTGTCTCTTTGTCAGTTTGTCTCTCCCCCACCTGTTTGTTTTGTTTCAGCTTTTTAAGAAAGTATTCTCAAAATATAACACTTTCTTAAAAAACTCAGAACAAAAGTCTTTCAAAAGGAGGCCTACTTGAAGAAATTCTGATACAATAAACCCTTATCATTTAATTATCGAATATTCAACACACTGAAGTTTTTTTTTATTTTTATTTTTTTAATGTTTTATTTATTTCTGAGAGAGACAACGTGAGCAGGGGAGGGTCAGAGAGGGAGGGAGACACAGCCTGAAACAGGCTCCAGGCTCTGAGCTAGCTGTCAGCACAGAGCCCGATGCGGGGCTCGAACCCACGAACTGTGAGATCATGACCTGAGCCGAAGTAGGAGGCTTAATCGACTGAACCACCCAGGTGCCCCACACTGAAGTTTTTAATCACTGTGATTGTTTTAGTAATCAAAGAGTCACGTTTAATAACGTATTTACAGAAAGTCTTATTCCCTCACAGAAAGTCCAGCACTCTAGGGACATTGGCAGTACTGAGCTCCGTTCAGACCCAGCATTCCTCAGCAGGCCAGGCCAGGCTGGTGCTCTCTCTCACCCTCACCACTTCCTCTGCCACCACCCTAACACAGTGCCCATCGTCTCTTCGCTGGAGCTATGAGTATTGATAGGCAGCTCAGGATGTAAGATCTGAGTTTTATATCTATTTAGCTTTCCTCCATCTCATAGGACTTTGAACCTATGTCACTGGAATTACCTGAAAGTCTTTTGTATATGAAAATACAATTGGGGTGCCTGGGTGGATCAGTCAGTTGAGCTTCTGACTTCAGCTCAGGTCACAATTTCATGGTTTGTGGGTTCGAGCCCCATGTCAGGCTGTATGCTGACAGCTCAGAGCCTGGAGCTTGCTTCAGATTCTGTGTCTCCCTGTCTCTTTGCCCCTCCCCTGCTCGTGCTCTGTCTCACTCTGTCTCTCAAAAATAAATTAAGAAAAAATGTAAAAAAAAAAAAAAAAGAAGAAAATACAATTCACCAAACACATTTGGTTATTAACAAAGAGACCAATTGGATTAAAAAATAATTTTTTTAACCATTCAGCATAACATTTCTTGATACAGTGAGCAGCAGATTTTAAATCATTACATTTATGTAAAAAATGAAGTTTCAAATTCTGCTGCATGAAGCACAGTATACTTGTAGATCCAGGAAAAAGTCACAAATGATCTAACCAAAAATGTGAATAATATATGTTTGAATGTAATCTTTGTGCTAACTCTTTGAAAACGGCTTAAAATATAACAAGACTGTCATATAAAAAGTTTCTGGAGATAAAAGCAAAAGGGAAAAAAAATCAGAAAAGGAAAAAACTGATAAATTAGGCTACATGAAATTCAACCTTCTGAATATCAAAATAATTATAAATAAAATTAATATCCTTATTTATGTAATCAATATATTGTTACTGAACACCATGTGTGAGGCTTTATCCAGGCTTAGGATCTGGTAACAAAACAGACAAAAATCCCAGCCTTCATGAAACTTGAAAGGTTAACCTTACATATCTTTAAAATATAAAGAGCTCCTGGGGCGCCTGGGTGGCTTAGTCGGTTAAGAGTCCGACTTTCGCTTGGGTCATGATCTCGCGGTTCGTGGGTTCGAGCTCCACGTCAGGCTCTGTGCTGACTGCCAGCTCAGTGCCTGGAGCCTGTTTCGGTCTGTGACTCCCTCTCTCTCTGACCCTTCCCTGCTCATGCTCTCTCTCTCTCTCTCTAGAAATAAAAAAAAAAAAAAAAAAAAAAAAACCTTAAAATATAAAGAGCTCTTAAAAACTACAACGGAGTTGTATATTTTGTTTTGTTCTGTTTTGTGGTCTGTCCTAAATCTCTTCCTTCTGCAAACTTCTCTACTTAGCATGATTCTATGAGGGTATTAATCACAGGATGGACCAATCAAAATACCCAATTACCGCATACACTGTGGTTGGCCCTATAATCAGCATGTACCCAGGTTAGGTCAATGTTCTCTAGGGGCAGTTAAAATGGGTTCTGAGAATGACCATCATCTCTTCTCTTTTTAAAGAGCAACCTAGAAAATTCCAGAAATCTCTATAAGAGCAAAAAATTGTGACCAAGAATGAAGCCAATGACAAACCTGTGAACAAGAATGAAGCCAAAAAGGAAAGCAGGACAAAAAGATGAAGGAAAAGGGACACAGAAGGAAAGAGAGAGAGCGCCCTAAAATATCATTTAAGATCTTAAATGTAGATCTACCCTCAGCTAAATCAATTTAATTCATTTATTCATTCAACTTAATAATTATTACTAATTAATTATTCAACTTAGTAATTAAACCAACCATTAAATTCCTCCCCTGGTTCAGCTAATTCAACTGGCTTTTTTTTCTCCCACTACAACTGAAAGAGTATTAAACAGTACAGACTCAACAGGGGAAAGAAAAAAAAGATGATCAATGTGCTAAAATTATGAGTATTTAAATGGCACAAAAATACAAACACATAGCTTTAAACATATTTTTAAAAGGTTAATTCTACCATAAATAAAAAGGAATACAAACTAAAACACCAATGATATACCATTTCTGATATACTTCTGGTGGTAGTATGAAACCAGCCCTCCTGGGGGTGTCCAGGTGACTCAGTGGGTTAAGTGCCTGACTTTTGGTTTCAGCTCAGGTCACAATCTCATAGTTCCTGAGTTCGAACTCCGCATAGGGCTCTGCACTGTCTGCTTAGAATTCTCTCTTTCCCTCTCTCTGCCCCTTCCCCGCTTGCACATGTGCATGCACTCTCTCGCCCCCCCGAATAAACAAATAAAATTAAAAAACAAAAAACAAAAACCCAGCCTGTGTGGAAGTAAGTTTGGCAGTATCTATCAAAAGGTAGGTAAGTATTTAAAAATACTCGGAACCAAGATCAATACTATAAAGTTATTTTCCCCTAAATTATTTCAGAGCTCAATGGAACCTCAACCAAAATCAATTTAAGAATAATTTGACAACATGATCCTAAAGTCACTCTCCTGGTAAAAATAAATAAATAAACAAATGCCTCTCAACAAGAAACTGGTTAAGAGAATTGTGGAAAGTTCATATAATAAAATATTATACCCAGTAAAATGAATGAGGTAAATCTATATGTTCTGATATGGTATGATATCTAGAATGCACAATTAATGAAGAAAAAAAAGTACTTAACATTTGAGTAAAACAAAAACACACACACTTTTAAAAATTCTACTGAGCAGCTAATTTCTTTAAAAAATGTCAAAAACATTCTAAGACAAGGTAAGTGGCAAATAACAGAGATTGGGAGAGGCAAAAAGGAGAAGAAGAGAAACTACATAATGCAAATGTATTATGAAATGAGAGAAATTGTATTTGATTGGTCCCGAATTTTTTTTAAAAATCAACTAAACCAATTAAGCAGACCTATATACATATAATAACCTTGTATATAGAAAAAAATAGTAATTGCTAAAGACAAATGCTCAACGATTTGCAAAAAATAAAACCAGACCTCTACCATCACATTTCACACCAAAATTATTTCCAGATAAATCCAAAGTGCTAAAGAATATGAAAGACCCAGAAGATAATATGTGTGAACATTTGTATCACCTTTGCACCACCTTGGAGCAAGAAAAGCTTAGCAATGTGTACCAAG
Organism: Proteles cristata cristata; assembly: GCA_017311185.1. Classification (NCBI taxonomy): domain Eukaryota; kingdom Metazoa; phylum Chordata; class Mammalia; order Carnivora; family Hyaenidae; genus Proteles; species Proteles cristata. The sequence continues at coordinate 39,648 of JAESUZ010004656.1, read as the reverse complement.
AAAATGAAAACATTTGAGAGACCATGTGAGAGTAACTGGTTCCAGACTTGCCATCCCAACATAAAGAACCAGAAAACTGGACGAAATACATGAAACTAGTGTTTTCAGACACTGGAAAATCACAGTATACGACTCTGATCCATGACAGAAGGGAAAAACAAGATGAGCCCTCTATCGCTCCAGCTTTGGGCTTGGAGGCAGCCTCCAGACTGCTGAACAGAACGAAGGAATCCAAGCAAAACGCCCAGGACTGGCTGAGACCGGCTATGAGAGATGAGGATTATGGGAGTCCCACGCAGGGGAAATTTGCAAGGCAAAGTGCCAGGGAGGAGGAAGCCATCTACGAAAGAGCTCTAGAAATCAACACATGGGTATTCTTGAGTCTTTGGGGGCATACCAGCTGCTCATGCATAGGGTGATCCTCTATTATGGGAGGCAAAGAATGGCCACCAGGGAACTGTAAAATGAACAATTTCCAGAGATACTGAACTCATACAACAACTTGAATGAATCTCCAAGGAATTATGCTGAATGGGGAAAAAAAAAAAGCCAATCTCAAAAGGTTACCTACTGTGCCATTTATGTAACATTTCTGAAATGACAGAATTTTAGGAACGGAGAACAGATTAGTGGTTGCCAGGACTTAGAAGTAGAAGGTGAGTAGGTGTTGTCATAAAATTATGAGCAACACAAGGGACTCTTGTGACAGAATTGTGCAGTCTCTTGACTGTGGTGGTGGATACATGAACTTACACAAGTGATAAATTCTATAGAACTAAATACACACATATAAATGAGGACAAGTTAAACAAGAATATTGAATGAGATCAGTGAATTGTATCAATGTCATTCTGTTTGTGAAACTTATACTGTAGCCTTTGTAAAATATTACCCTTGGGGAGAAATGAGTAACGTGTGCACAGATATCTCCATATTACTTCGTGCAAGTATTTTTGAATCTATAATTATCTTAATAAAATTTTCAATTAAAAAATACTTCAAATAAATCAAGCTAGAATGTAAGTAACTTAACTCCCTATCAAAATAAAATTCAACATATAAAAACCATATAATCATCACATGTGAAAAAAATTCAGTACACATTTATGATGCAAACTAGGAAAAGCAGCATACGTTCAAACACATAAAGGACAAATACAAAAAGAAACCTACAATGAAAAGACGCTCAACATCACTAATCATTTGAGAAATGTACAATGAGATACCACTCAACACTCATTAGGATGGCCGCTATTTTTTTAAGAAGAAAATCACAGGGTGCCTGAGTGGCTCAGTGGCTTAAGGGTATGATTTCAGCTCAGGTGATGATAACGTAGTTTGTGAGATCGAGCCCCACGTCTGGCTCCTCCTTGAGCATGGAGCCTGCTCAAGATTCTCTCTCTCTCCCTCTCCATCTGTCCCTCCCCTACTCACACTTACATTTTCTCTCAAAAACTAAAAAAATAAAATGTATATGGAAATGCAAAGGCCATAGAACAGCCAGAACAGTGTTGAAAAAGACAAAGTTGGAAGACTCTCACACTACACCACAGGGATGCATCAGCAGGATCCAGGATGTAGGAAATAGTACAGGACAAATTAGCTTATATATATGTATGCAACATTATACATACATTATATATGTTACATATAGATGTAACAGCCTGAATTTTGCTGATTCATTTCTGTGGTATGATGTGTCACACAGACACACAAACACACACACAGACTAAAGACTTAATTAATATCACATTGAAAGCAGAAACATTTATGACATAATTAGAAATCTGAGTAACTGAATACTTAATGAGGTTTAAAATATTAAGATGAAAATGGTATAGCTTATATATACTTAAATTTCTACTTATTTTGTATTCGTTCTCTTATTAATTTCTACCAACATCTACTTTTTTCTCTACGTCTAACAGAGACTAGTAAATATACCCTAGTAATTATTAGTATTTAACTTCCCTCAGCACCAACAGTGTTTAGGGAGAATATAAGGAAAATGTTAAGTTCATGACACTAGCAAAAAAGAGGGGAAATGGTAGCAAAGATCTTTCTAAAATGTAAAATTCTTTAAATGTGGCATGATAAGCACCACTAGATTTAGTATGGGTGGGCAAGAGCCTGTGTGTGGTAGAATTTTAGAGATGTTAGATTTCTCTGCCCCAAATCACCAAGTGGCCAGCTGAATCACTACAGTTCTATGTCACACACAAAGTTTCAGTGAAATTCTAACACTCAGAAGACTCTCTTTAAATTGCAAATGTTCTGGAGAGGTAACCCACTAATCCAATGGAACCCATTAAAAACTTAAAAAGTAGGGGTGCCTGGGTGGCTTAGTCGGTTAAGCATCTGACCTCGGCTCAGGTCATGATCTTGCGGTTCGTGGGTTCAAGTCCCATGTCAGGCTCTGTGCTGATAGCTCAGAGCCTGGAGCCTGCTTCAGATTCTGTGTCTCCCTCTCTGTTTGCCTCTCTCCCACTCGTTCTCTGTCTCTCTTTCTCTCTCTCTCTCAAAAATAAACGTTAAAAATTTTTTTTAAAACCGAAAAAGTAGTTTAGAATAGTTTAGGTTAGAAAACAGCTTAGAAATAGTTCCGAAATTTAGCTAGAAGGCTAGAAGATCCTGGGATAATGTAAGTCCAACCAGGTTAGTTTAACTAGGAAAGGAGAAAGCTGTGTTCCATGGAAGACCCAGCATGAGAAATCCTAACGCCCAAAGAGACGAAACAGCAGGAACAAACCCTAGCATGCCAATCTGTAGTAACAGATATGAGAGACACCAGACCAGTGTTTAAAAAACTGCCTCTACAACTAGAATTATTTTTTCACAGAACAGAATAGAAAATATCAAAATGTACCACAAGTAAGGGTAAGTTTTCTTTCATAAAACTATTTTTCAGGGGTGTGTGTGTACATATGTGCATGTGCACACACACACACACACACACATTCACATGTAGGTTGAATGTAAAATTATTTTTTTACTATAGATTATACTCAAAAAATGTTTCAGAGACATCACAAGAGTCTATAAGCTTTGGGTGAGCAAAGGCTGTGTCTGCTTTTATTTACCATTATAGCTGCAGAAACAACACAGTGCCTGGCACCCAGCAGGCACGTCAACCAACGTCTGTCAGGGGAATACAAGAATGAGGGCAGATGTTGAAAATACGTGGGGAAGAAACCAATATTAAATTTTATCTACCTCACAATTCTGCTTTGGTCTCTACAGCACCCTAAATATAAACTCATATTTTTCTCAAAGAGAAGATTCTTATTAGGGGAGTGATTTATAAAACCTAAAACCCTTTTAAGTTCTAACTTTCAAGCCCATATAGTTATAAAGCCAAAAAGGACTACTCATGCACCAGCCCCCCCTTCCCCAAAGTGCCGTTTTGGGCAATCTTCCTGCCAAAGGAGGTGGGGAGTGGTGGCCTCCATCACTGTCCCAAGCCCTGAATTTTGCTTCCCAACACTTAACCCTAAGAAGCAGGTGAGGTTAAACCAGGAGGCAGAAGAAAAGGGACTGATAAACAAAAATGTCCTTTGATTCTCTCCATATGTACAGACGTCATCAACCCTGCCATCACGACTGCGGCCTGCTAGCCAGAGCTGAAACCCGAGAAAGCCAACTGCAGGGTAAGAATGAAGCCACAAAACGCACCTATGGCAGCTTCTGGCTTCTGCAGGAGATGTGCTAATAAGCATTTTATTAATGAAAATTTACGTATCAAATCTACTGGAGCTCCCTGGATTGAGGGTCTAACTGAGACAGTCATCTCCACAGGAGTAGAAAGAAGTGTGCATGACAGAGCCTGGGGCAAGTGCAGAAATAAGGGGAGGGGGAAGGGTGTGTGCAACAGACCTCTCTTTGCCATGAGTCTCTCTGAAACTGGACACCTGTTTCCCAAGTCTAGAAAAGGAAAATAGTAACAAAAAAAGAGCTTGTGAGAGCGTTCTGAAGCTATTCTCCCAGCCAGAGAGCCCTCTCAAACTGAGAATTGACCTATCTTTTACTACCTGTTTTGTAATATCCTAAACCAAACTGAGTATAGCCACCAAAATGTTCATCTCCCTTCCTATTTTAGAATTCCTTTCTCTTCCCCTCTTTATGCTATAAAAATGTTCTTAACCAAAGGTTGCCACACACCCAGCTCTGTGAACATCCTATGTTATCACATCTTCCCGAATTCCTTCGAGCACTTAGATGAATGACGCTTCTTACACCTCCCTTCAATTTGTTAGCATATGCTGTATTTTCCAAACTAAAATCCAGTAACTTTTATAGGTTTTGGGTTTTTTTTTTAAGTCCTTTTGCAGAAGTGAAAACCATTGTGCTTTACTAACCATCTCCATTTATGGTTAAGTGGTTAAGGTAACAGGAGAAACAAAGATGTTGATTTTAGCAATGACTAAACATGAAAGTGAAGGTATAGGAAGTAAATATTCTCCAAAGAGGCAAAGAATAAGACATGACCACAGAATGAGAGCAGTACCCAAAGGTGTAGACAGATAAAACTGGTCAAGCATTTGGAATAAATTGCTTTCTAAATAAGAAGCAAGCGTATGCTACTCTCAAAAATGCCAATTAGCCAATGAACTAAGAAAAAGAATAGCTTGGGGGCGCCTGGCTGGCTTGGTTGGAAGAGCGTGCAACTCTTGATCTTGGGGCTGTGAGTTTAAGCCCGAAGGTGGGTGTAGAGATTACTTTAAAATCTAAAAAAAATAAAAAATAAAGAATGGCTTGAGCTTCTTTGACATTTTTCAAATCTGTAAGCGCCAAGAACTTGAAGAATCTAAAAGGACAATCTCTTATTATCCACTGGTTTATGAACTCACGGATTCTTTTTCATTAGACTTGCTAAATCATTAAGTGTGAAACAGGTATTTGCAAGCATTCATTTAAAAATGAGAAGAGGGAGGACCCAGAAAAGAACAGCTGGATCTTTAAGGCACTACAAGTACTGATTCAAATCCTAGTATTTTTCTCATTCTAAAGTTCTTACTAAGATGATAACTTTTGCTACCACTTCCTCATAGCACAAATTTGTTACGGTGGTAGGGGAGCCTGAGGTTTATCAGTTGAAGATCAAACCAATTTTGCTATATGTAAATGTGCATTTTGAGTAAGTTAATAAAAGAAATGATTGACAAGCAATAAGACCAAATAAAGTAAGAGCCACCTTTATGACATCTGTGAATGTGGGTCAACAGGGAGAGGTTTAGGAGTAGGAGAAAAGAATTTGTTTGAAGGAAACAGAAACCAAACAACAGACAATTTCACAATACAAAGTCAGAAAAGAAGCAAGACATTCACTGATTCGTTAAATCTAGAAAGTAAGCAATAGCTCATAAGGTTTCCAAGAAAAGGTAAGTCTTTGTGCCCAATATGTGGTTGTGGGAGACCAAGGAAACATAACCACTCATACATTAAGAATAGAGGCACATGGATGGCTCAGTCAGTTAAGCATCCAACTCTCGATTTCAGCTCAGGTCATGATCTCAGTTCAAAAGATTAAGCCCATGTCTGGGCTCTGTGCTAACAGCCTGCTTGGGATTCATTCTCTTTCTCTCTCTCTCTCTTTTTCTCTCTCTCCACTCCCTATTACCCCTCCCCCACTTGCACATGCATTCCATCTCTCAAAATAAATATACTTAAAAAAAGAATATCCATTAAAAACTAAGTTATAATAATAACTAAATTAAGGAAGGACAAGGGTTTAGATTATGAGCAGAAATATTAGTGAAAATTAAAAGTAAAAAAGAGCAGCTTTTTTTAAAAAGTATTAAGCTGAGTCAAATAGCATTGAGCAATGAGATTCTGATTTATCTAATAACCTACTTATAGGTGATCTCCTTCCCTAAGATCAACTCAGTCTTACACATCAAACAACGTTTGCACCCTACTATGCTAACTAGTCCCGCCTTCAACTATAGTCATGCACTCTGAGAAGTAAAAGTGAAAACTAAGATAACTCCCACCGCTCCCCTATCCTCTCCCCCTGTTTTACTTTGCCTCATCCTATTCCCTTGCTGGCAGCAGACTGAGGGCTGGAAATGGAAATATCCCTGGGTGAAAGCTGGGAAAATTCCTGTTTGGACCACTCAAAACTTATTATAACACACTTACCAACATCTCCATAAACATACAGGCCCCTTGGAGGTTTGCTCCTTGAAAAAAGCTGTAAATTAAGAACAAATTATAAATCTCTAACATGGAAATAATTAAACGTCACCATATTCATAGTGTTCCTAACTATCACATACAGGAGTAACACAGGCTATTATACACAGTAAGTACAAAAAACCTGACGTGAAAGCTATGAAGCCCAACTTCCATTCTAATGTAGGAGGCAAGAATCACATAGCCCAGGGCAAGGGCTGAAGTCACACAACTAGAATTTACACTCCTTATGTCATTTAATAACTATGCCGTCTTCCCCAAATGAGCTCCCCAGACAATGATAGCCTAGCTCATTCCAGCTCGCAAGAGAGTGGGGTAGTTTTTATGGAGACACTAAATAGTCTCCAGAAAAGAAAAAGCCCAAAGGTGTGGGCTTATGTGTGGGCTTTTCCCAAAGAAATAACTGGTCCCTATTAGATCACTTCACAGCAGAGAATACCAGCCAACCAACCTCTTATGATGGAACCTTCAATCGACTTGTCAGTATCTGAAAAGATTCTAAAATGAATTGACAGCCAAGAATCAATAGAAACTTGAAAAGAAAAGTGTCCAGGATGAAAGCTGGAGACCAGAGCAAGGGTATAGAGAGCATAAAAACTCAGAGGAAACAGAGACTACAGAGACAGCAAAAGGAAACTTCAAAATAAAACTGGAATCAGTATAATTAAGATGCTGGGGAAAACAAGAGCAGCTTATAAAACTGTAAACCAAAAACAAAATGTAATTTTTAAAAAGGAGCATTAAGAACGAAAGAACACTTTGAAATTTAAAATATAGTAGCAGATCTGCAGCCAGATAAGTAGGCTGTGCCCTTTCCCCATGGGGGCTCAGTGTGCAATGGCTGCAAACAGTAGCCTCTTTGGTAGTGTATGCAGCCCGGTGATTGTATGGGTTGCCCTAAGGGACCTTGGAGACAGTCCTTTCCAGTGGACACTGATGTCTGACCTCACCCTGTCTCCAATCTAGGCTTCAGACAGGTATGCGGGGCACCCTTGGAAAGCCCCAGGGCACAGCAGCCAGGATCCACATTGGCCAAGTCATCATGCCCACCCATAACCAAGCTGCAGAACAAGGAGCATGTGACTAAGGCCCCACACAGGGCCAGATTCAAGTTCTCTGGCTGCCAGAAGATGCACATTTCCAAGAAGTGGGGCTTTACTAAGTTTAATTTGGATGAATTTCATGGTGGTGGGAAAACAGCTCATCCAGATGGCTATGGGGTCAAATAATCCCTAATAATGGCCCCTTGAAAAATGGCAGGCTCTGCACTCATAAGAATGTTGGCACTGAGCCCTCCCTATTCATGACCATCAATAAATCCTACTTCCTGTCTAAAAAATAAATACATAAGTACATAAATACATGCATAAATAAAATATGGTAGCAGAGGGGCACCTGGCTGGCCCAGACAGTGGAGCATGTGACTCTTAATCTTGGGGTGGTAAGTTCAAGCCCCATGTTGGGTGTAAAGATTAGTTAAAAATAAAAAATCTTTAGGGGTGCCTGGGAGACTTAGTTGGTTAAGTCTCCAACTCTTGATTTGGACTCAGAATATGATTTCATGATTTGTGAGATCAAGTCCCACATCGGGCTCTGTGCTGACAGCTTCTGAGCCTACTTGGTATTCTCTCTCTCCCTCCCTCTCTCCTCCTCCCCCTCCTCTCTCTCTCTCTTTCTCTCAAAGTGAATAAACATTTTTTAAAAAAATAAAACTACAATCAACAACAAGAATAAATGGAAAATACAAGATTACTGGATTAATTCACTAGGAGGTCCAATATCTGACAAAAAAGGAATTCCAGAAAGAGAAAATAGAGGGAAAAAAGAAAGGAGGAAGTTATCTAAGGAATAATGCCAAGATTTTTCTCAGATCTGAAGGACTTATTTCTAGATTTGGGAGGAAAGAGTAAGTGCCCAGCACAGGGAGGGAAATAAAACCAATACCAAATCATAATCCTGAAATTTTAGACACCAGGGATAGAAAGAACATCCCACAAATGTCCGAGGTGGCCACTGGGGCTAGTAACAAAGGAGTAGGGCAACAGCTCACAAAAAACAGATAAGGAATTGATTTGAGGGGCAATGATTTCCAATCTAATCTATCCAATGTATCCATCAAGTACAAAAATGGAAACTGACATTCCATACATGGAAGGTTTTTTTTTTTTATGTTTATTTTTGAGAGAGAGAGAATGAATGGGGGAAGAGCAGAGAGCAAAGGAGACACAGAATCTGAAGGAAGATCCAGGCTCTGAGCTTTCAGCATAGAGCCCCATGCAGGGCTCGAACTCATGAACCATAAGATCATGACCTGAGCCCAAGTTGGGACACTTAACAGACTGATACACCCAGGCGTCCCCATACATAGAGAGTCTTAATAACACCTCCCTAACAGAGATAGGAACTCCCAGGCTCCGGGAAAGACAAAGGGTCCTGGGAAGGAAGCACTGGTAAGAGAGAGGGTTGCTCCGGAAGCAGAGGCACAAGCAGATCAAGAAAGCAATCAAGTCCAGATCAAAACAGGAGGATGGAGAGCTCCAAGGAAGAAACAAACTGGAACTTCTCTTTGCCTGATACTGTTATTAACCCAAATAACCATACTAAATTTTGTTCCACTTAGAAGAGGAACCTTCAAACTCTGCAACAGTTTTTAGACACCTGTGCAAAAACCAAGGTAAGCAAGAACAGAGAGAATTCAGGTAGGATAAAAGCAGAAAGAGGCAAAGGTTATGCCTCTTAGCACAAACCAGAGCAGTCAGGAGTTTGGCAGAGAGCATACTCAAGGGCTAGATATAATCTAGTATATATTGCTGTTGTTTTTAATCTGTGGGTTCATTCCAACATGTCTCAGAAACTTCTCTTGCTTTCCTGTCCCTCTCAGCTTTGTCTATAAATCCATCTCCTGACTCTAGCATGCCCCTTCCCAACCGTTGAGGCAAAGGGACGTTCTTTGCTTTGAATCTGCCAGCTGACTGCATTCCCGGTGTTCCTCTGCACATTAACTCTCAATCTATTCTTAAATCTCAACTGAAAACAGATTCCACTCCTGCCAAAACCTCTTAATTTGTTTTGTTTTAAGATCTTACATGAGCCATTCTTGTACACTGGTTATGCTATTTTCAACTTGCCAGAAAAAAAGCATTATGCTTTTAAATAATTTTAGAACAGCTTCAAATTTGAAAGCCTACATAGAACTTCATAATCTCTAAGTATATTCTATGTATTAGAAATCTTTTGAGGGGCGTCTGGGTGGCTCAGTCAATTAAGCTACCAACACTTGATTTCAGCTCAGGTCATGATCTCATGATTTGTGAGACGGAGCCCCGCATCTGGATCTGTGCTGACAGCATGGAGTCTGCTTGGGAGTCTCCCCAACTCCCTCTCTCTCTGCCCCTCCCCCCCACCTTCTCTCAAAATAAATAAACTTAAATTTTAAAAATCTTTTGAAAGCAATGTTCTGTATTAGGTAACTCCACAGGTCATAGCAATTCATAGTTCTTCACAACACATTTTGTAGGAACAGTCTAGGGTCTACTCTAGTATTATTCACGTGAGATCATCAATATATACTAAATAAATGAAGTTCAAGGCAAAAATTTAACAAAGATTGGGGGAAAAGATGACACAGAGAGAACTCAAGGCTGACCAAAAAAAAAAAAAAAAAATAGTATATGGTCCTATCTTCTGTTTTACTCAAACTCAACATATTTTGGAAAAAGCATTTTGGCAAATGTTGTATTACACTATATATTACATACATATTTTTAAATTATATAATATGTATTACATATACATATTATAACATGTTAGATATCATCTACCTAAACAATATATACTCCAAGTATTTTCACTTGTAGTGGTAAGCTAATTTTCACCTAATATACTTTCAGTCATCCAAAAATTACTGAAATTATTTCAAGGGATTTAAATATCTATATTTTTTAAAGTTTTTAAAAATTTTTATTCATTTTGACAGAGAGACAGAGAACATGTGCACAGGGGAGGGGCAGAGAGAGAGAGGAAGAATCCCAAGCAGGCTCTTTACTGCCAGTGCAGAGCCCAACGTGGGGCTCGAACCCACCAACTGTGAGATCAGGACCTCAGCCAAAACCAAGAGTTGGATGCTCAACCAACTAAGCAACCCAGGCACCCCTAAAAATCTATTTTGGGGCACCAGGATGGCTTGCTCAGTAGAACGTGCAACTCTTGATCTCAGGGTTGTAAGTTCGAGCCCCAAGTAGAGATTGGGTATAGAGATTACATAAAATTTTTTAAAAATTAAAAATAAAAAGATGAAAATCTGTATTTTAAGAGGAAACTCAGGATTGAATGGTGAACAGTAAGACTAAAACAGGTCTTAAAAAAGTTTTGAAATTATTTATAGTAGTGAATTCACAGAAAGTGAGGTTCACAGTTTTCTTCAAAACGACTTAAGAGAGGAACCGACATCATTTACATGCTCCTAATTTACATTTTCTCACAATTTACCCTATTTTTCAGTTCCATTAAATTTCCTTTATGATGTTTTAATTTTTTTAAGTTTATTTTGAGACCACAAGTGTGAGCAGGGGAGAGGCAGAGAGAGAGAGAGTGAGAGAGAGACAGAATCCCAAGCAGTGTCCGGGCTCTCAACATAGACCCTGAAGTGGGGCTCGAACCCATGAACCTTGAGATCATGACCTGAGTTGAAATCAAGAGTCAGACTCTTAACTGACCTAGCCACCCACGTATCCCTTTGTTTTCATTTCTATTATTTGTTCTTAGGTCTCAGAAAACTCCACCCTGCTATCATTCTTAGGTGCTGATATTCTCCATTTATTCCCCTCCCTGAACCATCTCCTCCTACCAGCTCTGCAGCCCAGGAGGTGACTGCTAGCTGGCCTCAGACCCTGCAACATACTACTTGTAGGCGATGGAAGAGAGGGCGTAGAGAAAGTCAGACCATTCCTTCCTGTTCCCTCCTGGCTTCATTGCTAGGTCTCTGGCAGAGCTGCATCCCTTCAGGATGATCAATCAGGCCCTCAGGCCACAGTTCCACCCCACTGCAAGCTCCTCCTTCAGCTCTCAATCTCTTCTTTGCTGTCATAGGCCTGCTCTGCCCATGACTAAGTCATCTTGATTCAGTCTTTATTTGAAACGTCTGCTGTGAATGGTTTCCTGCCAGGACTCTGATACACGCTCTATCCTTGAAATGCACACACTTAACACAAGACAAAGGCCTGAAAGTGTGAAGATGAACAAGTTTCATTAGTGACCAGTTGTAAGATTTGCTGTGCTACTTGTACCTTCAGAAATTTGTAAAGTAGGTTGATGACACCTTCTCCACTGGGCTTTTTAGTAAGGATCCAATGACACTATATTATAGATTGTGCAGATGGTAAGTTTAAAGATGATGTTGGTGAGCACCTGAGTGGCTCAGTTGGTGGAGCTCCTTGAGCTCCGACTTTGGCTCAGGTCATGATCTTGCAGTTCATGAGTTTGAGCCCTGCGTTGGCTCTGTGCTGACAGCTCACAGCCTGGAGCCTCCTTCAGATTCTGTGTCTCTCTCTCCCTATGATCTTCCCCTGCTCATGTTTTGTCTCTCTTTGTCTCTCAAAAATAAATAAATATTAACCAAAAAAATTAAAAATAATTAAAAATCAAGATGAGGTTGAAAGATAGTGGTAAGCTATGATCTACCTCCAATAAGCATAAAAGACAGAGCATAAGAGTACTGGAAATAAACCCTAAAGGGCTGGGTAAAAATGCTGGTTCTGCTACTTATTAGCTTCGTGACCCTGGGTAAGACTTATCAACTCAATAACCTGCCATTTCCTTATCTATTGAGTACAGGGCAGAGCACAGGGAGTTCCCACTCACTGGCCACCCTCTCTATAACTAATCACAAAGTCCACTCTCTTATGCTGAAGACTGCAAATTTTTATGTTTTACTGATGTCTGTTTCCATCAAAACGTCTGCACCAAAGAAAGAAAGAAAGAAAGAAAGAAAGAAAGAAAGAAAGAAAGAAAGATCGCTCTCAAAGATCTGAACATCAGTGTGCACTCAAGCTATTTTATATCTATGTAAACTCTACGTCCAACAAATAAAGAATGTATTCAAGAGCATGTAGCCCAATTTCAAGTATAGTCAATATGCTAAGCCATAAAGGAAACCTCAATAAATTCCAAAGAATCACTTTAGTAGGACCACAATGAAATAAAATTAGAAATAAATGATGGAAGGACAGCTAAAAATAGAAAAATCTTATACTAAGAAATCAACTTTCCCATCATGTTCACCCAGCCTTCAGAATATTGCTGAAACAGTCTGAAAGCCCTTCAAATTGCAGCTTCTCACCAGTCCCTTCATATTTCCAGCAGTTCCATTTCTCTGGAATGGACTGATTCTCTGGAACCCCCTCAGCTCTGCAATGATTCTCTGGAACCTTCTCAGCTCCCTTCAAGCTGAACTACACCTCCCCCATCACTTTCAGCAGATGTCTCCTACTTCTCCTTAGAGAGAAAACAGAAGGTATTGAGGTGGAAATCTTTCAACTTTGTATATGAGACTGCAATACCACCCATATCAGCACCCATCCTTTCCTCTCTCCCTCCTGTGACAAAGGAGGAGGCTTTCTCTTCCTATGCACCTTTTATCAATTTCTGGATCTCAGTCCTTACCCCCACCCCCACCACCTTCTCAGGAACATGCCCACCCAATTCAGTGGGCACTGTTTCACTTTCAGTGTTTCACTTCTCCAGTAATCCTTTTCATTAACAACTTTATATAGGCCTTCCTATGAATTCATTTTTATAATCTTCAAGTGTAATGTCCTACAAGGAAGACATAAACCCAAAAACTATAATGGAAAAGACAGAAAGACTTAAAGCAGGGAAATTAACCATTTCTGCTTGGGGGAAAAATGCTAATGGTAAAAAACAAGGAAAAAATCCTGCAATAGAGACAAGAATGTATTTCCTTAGTAAATGGAATTTTTATAAATCAATAAGAAAAACAAATACAAATGGCTTAAACATTTGAAAGAATACTTCTCATTCACAGTAAAAGTGGTGTGATTTAATATAACAATTAAATACTGCCATGACAAAAATCTAAAACTCTGAGAGAATACAGTTATTGTCAAAAATGTAGGGAGACAGGCAGGCTCATAAACTGGTAAGAATATGAATTGCTATAATCTTTTTTTTTCATAGCACAGTGAATTTTAATGTCACACTGCACACTTTTGGAGACACCCCAAAGATGTCCAGTTATTCCACTTCTGGATATTTATCCAAAGGAAATAAAAACACTAACTCAGAAAGGTATCTGCACCCCCTGTTCACTGTGGCACTATCTACAATAGCCAAGATATGACAACAATCTAAGGGTATATGAATCGATGAACAGATAAAGAAAATGTGGTGTATATTTACAACGGGATCTTATTGAGGTATAAAAAAGAAGGAAATCTTGCCGTTTTTAACAACTTGGGTGGACCCTGAGGGCATTAAGCTAAGTAAAATAAATCAGGCAGGAAAAGATATATACTGGGGCTCATGGCTGGCTCATTTGGCAGAGCATGTAACTCTTGATCTTGGGGTTGTGAGTTTAGCCCCACGTTGGGTTTAGAGATTACTTAAAATAAATAAACTTAGGAGTGCCTGGGTGGGTCAATCAGTTGAGCATCCAACTTCGGCTCAGGTCATGATCTTTTAGTTCATGAGTTCAAGCCTCTCATTGGGCTTGCTGCTCTCAGTGCAGAGCCTGCTTCTCATCTTCTGTCCTGCTCTTTCTCTGTCCCTCCCCCGCTCACACGCTCGCTCTCAAAAATAAAGAAAACATTAAAAAAGTTAAAAATAAACTTTAAAAAAAGAAAAGTATATACTGAATGATATCACTTACCTGTGGTATCTAAAAAAAACAAAACAAACAAACAAACAAAAAACCCCACAGAACTCTGTAGTCAGAGAGTATTCTTAAGTTTTGGAGACTTGCTGTAATAACCCCAATCGAAAGGGAGGATTAGGAAAAGCAGGTTTTAAAAGAGTGTCATTAAAATTTTTTATTTATTATATTTTAAAAAATTTTTTCTTAATGTTTATTTCTTTTAGAGCCTGATACAGGACTCAAATCCACAGACTATGAGATCATGACCCAAGCCAAAGTCAGATACCTAACTGACTGAGCCACCCAGGCACCCCTAAAATTTTTAAAAGCAATATGGCTAAACTGCCAATTGCCCAATAAAAAAATGTTCTCATTTTCCTGATGCACATTGAGCAATAATCCTCAACAAGATGTCAGCCAACCAATCCAACAACACATTAAAAAAATTATTCACCACAACCAAGTGGAATTTACACCTAGGATGCAGGGCTGGTTCAATATCCGCAAAACAATCAATGTGATTCATCACATCAATAAAAGAAAAGACAAGAATCACATGATCCTCTCAATAGATGCAGAGAAAACATTTGACAAGACACAGCATCTTTCCTGATAAAAATCCTCAAGAAAGTAGGGATAGAAGGATCATACCTCAAGATCATAAAAGCCATAGATGAAAGACCCAAGGCTAATATCATCCTCAATGAGAAAAAAACTGAGAACTTTCCCAAGGTCAGCAACAAGACAGGGATGTCCACTCTTGCCACTGTTATTCAACACAGTATTGAAAGTCTTAGCCTCAGCAATCAGACAACACAAAGAAATAAAAGGCATCCAAATTGGCCAGGAGGAGGTGAAACTTTTACTCTTCGCAGATGACATGATACTCTATATGGAAAACCCAAAAGACTCCACCAAAAAACTGCTAGAACTGATCCATGAATTCAGTAAAGTGGCAGGATATAAAATCAATGCGCAGGAATCGGTTGCATTACTATACACGAACAATGAATCAACAGAAAGAAATCAAGGAATCGAACCCATTTACAATTGCACCAAAAACCATAAAGTATCTAGGAATAAATCTAACCAAAGAGGTGAAAAATTTATACATTGAAAACTATAAGAAAGCTTATGACATTGAATAAGACACACAAAAAAAGGAAAAATATTCCATGCTCCTGGATAGGAAGAATAAATAATGTTAAAATGTCAATATTGCCCAAAGCAATCTACATATTCAATGCAATCCCTATCAAAATAACATCAGCATTCTTCACAGAGCTAGAACAAACAATCCTAAAATTTGTGTGAAACCAGAAAAGACCTTGATTAGCCAAAGCAATCTTGAAAAAGAAAACCAAAGCAGGAGGCATCACAATCCCGGACTTCAAGCTGTATTATAAGCTGTAATCATTAAGGCAGTATGGACTGGGACAAAAACAGACACTCAGATTAATGGAACAGAATAGAGAACCCAGAAATGGACCCACAAACATATGGCCAGCTAATCTTTGACAAAGCAGGAAAGAATATTCAATGGAATAAAGACAGTTTCTTCAGCAAGTGGTGCTGGGAAAACGACAGAGACATGCAGAAAAATGAACTTGGACCACTTTCTTACACCATACACAAAAATAAACTGGGGGCGCTGGGTGGCTCAGTCTGTTAAGCGTCCAACTTTGGCTCTGGTCATGATCTCACAGTTCGTGGGTTCGAGCCCTGCGTTGGGCTTTGTGCTGACAGCTCAGAGCAGGGAGCCTATTTCAGATTCTGTATCTACCTCTCTCTCTGACTCTCCCCTACTCACGCTCGCTCTCTCTCTCTCTCTCTCAGAAATAAATAAAACATTAAAAAAATTTTTAAATAAATAAAAAAATAAACTCAAAATGGATGAAAGAGCTAAATGTTAGTAAGACAGGGAGACATCAAAATCCTCGAGGAGAAAGCATGCAAAAACTTCTTTGACCTTTGCCATAGCAACTTCTTACTCAGCAGGTCTTCAGAGGCAAGGGAAACAAAAGCAAAAATGAACTATTGACACCTCATCAAAATAAAAAGCTTCTGCACAGCAAAGGAAACAATCAACAAAACTAAAAGGCAACCGATGGAATGGGAGAAGATATTTGCAAATGATATATCAGGTAAAGGGTTACTATCCAAAATCTATAAAGAACTTATCAAACTCAACACCCAAAAAACAAATATTCCAATGAAGAAATGGGCTAAAGACATGAACAGGCACTTCTCTGTAAAAGACATCCAGACGGCCAACCAACACATGAAAAATGTTCAACATCATTCATCATCAGGGAAATACAAATCAAAACCACAATGAGGTACCACCTCACACCCATCAGAATGGCTAACATTAAAAACTCAGGCAACAATAGATGTTGGCGAGGATGCAGAGAGAGAGGATCTCTTTTGCACTGCTGGTGGGAATGCAAACTAGTGCAGCCACTTGGAAAACAGGATGGAAATTCCTCAAAAAATTAAAAATAGAACTACCCTACAACCCAGCAATTGCACTACTAGGTATTTATCCAAGGGATACAGGTATGCTATTTCGAAGGGACACAGGCACCCCAAAGTTTATAGCAGCACTAACAACAATAGTGAAAACATGGAAACAGCCCAAATGTCCATCAGCAGATGAATGGATAAAGAAGATGTGGTATACATATATAATGGAGTATTACTCAGCAATAAAAAGAATGAAACCTTGTCATTTGCAACTACATGGATGGAACTAGAGGGTATTATGCTAAGTGAAATAAGTAAGTCAGAGAAAGACAAATACCATATGACTTCACTCATATGAGGACTTTAAGATACAAAACAGATGAACATAAGGGAAGGGAAGTGAAAATAATATAAAAACAGGGAGGGGGACAAAACCATAAGAGACTCTTAAATATGGAAACAAACAGAGGTTTACTGGAGAGGTAGTGGGAGCAGGGATGGGCTAAGTGAGCAAGAGATATTAAGGAATCTACTCCTGAAGTCATTGTTGTACTATATGCTAACTAACTTGGGTATAAATTTAAAAAATAAATTAAAATTTAAAAAATAATAATAATGTAATTCAAAATTTTAAAAAATGACTCAATCGTAACAGACAGTTAATGCTCTTTGTCAGCTGGGACTTATTTCAAACAAATCATCTACACATTACTTTTGCTTCTGCATGTTGTTTGGGATTCTCACAAAATGGACAGTGGGATCTATGAGGGAGCATCCCCAAAATGAGGATTCCAGGAGATCCAACAGGATGTTACAAAGGCTTCTGATGGCCAAGACTTAGATGTCTCAAAACATTATCTCTGCCTACTCAACAGTTGCAAAGGGCAGGCCGAATCAAGGGGAACAAAGATAAGGTTTGAATGCTAGGTTTGGGGGCCATTTTTGGAGACCACCTACCAAACATATTACCTTTGGTAAACATCCAGTTTTCCAAAACAGCTACACTAATGTATAGATGCTCCAAGCCTTCCACATCCTCATTAATACTTGAAACTTTCAGTACTTTTAATTGTAACCATCTTGGTGAGTGTGTATAGGCATATAACTGAGATTTTAATTTGCATTTTCCTAATGAGTGTGTTGCTGAGCAGCTCCAAATCTAACCACTTGAATGATCTCTGATGTTGCTCTATTTATTTTTTATTTGTAGAAATCTATATCTATTTGAAATACATATTCTATGTCAAATATATCTATCATTCATACCCTCTTATATGTGGTTTGTCTTTGCCATCTTGATAATGTTGTCCATTTATGAAAAAGTTATTAATCACAATAAAATCCAAAATATTTTTTCTTTTAAAAAAATAAGACAAAAAAATCATAAAAGTATCTGCATATTTACATTTTAGACAACTGCTTTCAAATCTGTTACCAAAACTATTCCTTTAACTGCTGCAAAGTAAACATTTGTTATCCTCATTCTGAATATTTTGATTTAATCAGTTTAACATATTTTGTTCCTTATATTAAAAATTCTAGCATTAATCCTCAATGGGGAAAAACTGAGAGCTTTCCCCGTGAATTCAGGAACATGACAGGGACGGCCACTCTCACCACTGCTGTTTAACATAGTGTTGGAAGTCCTAGCATCAGCCATCAGACAACAAAAGGAAACAAAAGGCATCAGATTTGGCAAAGAAAAAGTCAAACTTCCACTTTTCGCAGATGGCATGATATTCTACATAGAAAACCCGACAGACCCCACAAGGAGCCTACTAGAACTGATCCATGAATACAGCAAAGTTGCAGGATACAAAATCAACGTACAGAAATCAGTTATATTTTTATACACCAGTAATGAAGCAACAGAAAGAGAAATCAAGAGACTAATCCCATTCACAATTGCAGAAAAAAACTACAAAATACCTAGGAATAACCTAACCTAAGATATAGGAGATCTGTATGATGAAAACTAGAGAAAACTTATGGAGGAAATTAAAGAAGACAGAAAGAAGTGGAAAAACATTCCATGCTCATGGATTGGAAGAATATAGTTAAAATGGCATTACTACCCAAAGCAATCTACACATTCGATACAATCCCAATCAAAATTGCAGCAGCATTCTTCTCAAAACTAGAACAAACTATTCTAAAATTTGTATGGAACTACAAAAGAACCCGAATAGTCAAAGTAATGAGAAAGAACAGGCCAAAACAGGATGCCAAACAGGAGGCATCACCATCCCAGACTTTAGCCTCTACTACAAACTTGTCATCATCAAGACATTGGCAAAAAAACAGACACATAGACCAATGGAATATAATAGGGAACTCAGAATTGGACCCACAAATGTATGGCCAACTAATCTTTGACAAAGCAGGAAAGAGTATCCAATGGAAAAAAGACAGCCTCTTTAACAGATGGTGCTGGGAGAACTGGATAGCGACATGCAGAAGAATGAAACTAGATCATTCTCTCACAGCATACATAAAAATAAACTCAAAATGAATGAAAGACCTGAATGTGAGACAGGAAACCATCAAAACCCTAGAGGAGAAAGTAGGAAACAACCTTCCTGACCTCAACCCCTGGCAATTTCTTTCTTGTCATGTCCCCAAAGGCAAGGGAATCAAGAGCAAAGATGAACTATTGGGACCTCATCAAGATAAAAATCTTCTGCACAGCAAAGGGAACAATCAATAAAACTAATAGACAATGGACTGAATGGGAAAAGATAGTTGCAAATGACATTATCAGATAAAGGGCTAGTACCAAAATCTACAAGGAACTCACCAAACTCCACACCTGAAAAACAAATAATCCAGTGAAGAAATGGGCAGAAGACATGAACAGACACTTCTCCAAACAAGACATCCAGATGGCCAACAGACACATGAAACGATGCTCAGTGTCCCACATCATCAGGGAAATACAAATCAAAACCACACTGAGATACCACCTCATGCCGGTCAGAGTGGCTAAAATGAACAAATCAGGAGACTGTAGATGCTGGCAAGGATATGGAGAAACGGGCACTCTCCTACACTGTTGGTCAGAATGTAAACTGGTGCAGCCCCTCTGGAAAACAGTGTGGAGGTTCCTCAAAAGATTAACAATAGAACTCTCCTATGATCTAGCAATAGCACTGCTAGGAATTTACCTGAGGGATACAGGAGTGCTGATGCATAGGGACACATGTACCCCAATGTTCATAGCAGCACTCTCAACAATAGCAAAAACATAGAAACAGCCTAGGTGTCCATCAACAGACAAATGGATCAAGAAGATGTGGTTTATCTATACAATGGAATACTACATGGCAATGAGAAACAATGAAATCTGGCCATGTGTAGCAACAGGGATGGAACTTGAGAGTGTTATGCTGAGTGAAATAAGTCAGGCAGAGAAGGACAGATACCGTATGTTTGCATATATAGGTGGATTAGGAGGAACTTAACAGAGGACCATGGGGGAGAAGAAGGGAAAAATAGTTGGGGAGAGGGAGGGAGGCAAACCATGAGAGACTGTTGAATGCTGGGAACAAACTGAGGGTTGATGGGGGGAGGGGGGAGGGGAAGGGGGTGATGGGCATGGAAGAGGGCCCTTGTTGGGATGAGCACTGGGTGTTATATGGAAACCAACTTGACAATAAACTATTTAAGAAAAAAAATAAAAATAAAAATTCTAGCATTAGAAAGTAATCCAAGGTGATTTTCATCAAAGTTATAAATTGAAATAGCATGTCCTCCACCTTTCCGGGTTACTACCCACCTGCTACTCCAGCATAATTTCCATTAGGACAATTAGATAATAAGGGTGGTGCTTTAAAATAAAAAGGGTTGTTTTCAATTTGTTTAAAATGCAGGAATACTACTTTTCCTGTTTCTCCCCACTCCCCTCATCATTCCATTATTATCTCCAAAAATGATAGAATCAGGGACAATGATTCCAGCTGGAATGCTGGGCATAATTACATCTTTTAAAAACTAGCATTATATCATTCTCAACATAGACCACTTTCTGATAAAAGTAGATCACTTCAGGTTTCTAAGAAGATCTTTAAAAACTAAAAGGCTGAACTATATGTTAGCACCCATAAATGTTCTTTAAATGAAAATCTTTTTTTAAATGCCTTCAGCTGAATTGCAAAAGAACCCTCCTAACCTAAAGTACACCAATTTGTTCAGTTTACTCCTGTAATTAAGCTTATTTAAGTACGTAAATAACTAGCAAGTGTGTATGGGGTGGGGGGGAGGGATGAGCTTAAACCTCTAGAACAACTAGCAAAAGAAATGGCTCCGTTTCTGATTATAACATAGTTTGACGATGCAAATGACTTTTTAATGCCTCATGCATTCAAACAACAAGCATTTATAAGTGCCTACATGTGCCACTAGGAAACAGTGACAGGAGGAAATTTCTTCAGCACATCTACATTGTCCATTCCCTCCTAACTGGCAGTCTGATTCTAACTGGCTTACAAAGCTATACTAGGTGTGATCTATTCCGGTCCACTACCAGTTCAGAGGGATGTCCAAGACACAAGCATAATTCTCAAACCAATATGGAATTCATCAAAAAAAAAATGTGAAAAATATCCCTCAGTCTGAACCTGATTGAAATTCTGATTTCAAGAAATTGAAGTGACCTTCCAGGCTTCTCCTGGATTATCAAAAACTGATGCTAAGGAGGGAATGAGAACACAAACACATCCACAGAGAGGCATAGGGATACAGAAATTCACAGAGACACAACGCTCACACAGACACATGGATAGGCTGACAGCCAGAAGATTCAGAAAACGAAGTATTTACTAAAGGAGTATGTGGTCACCAGGTGGGCAATATGAGTGGAGCTAAACAAAAGGACAGGATGAGATGTAGCCTTGGCAGACCCAGAGGCAAGAGAAGGTCCTAATTGTATACAAGGATCTTCAAGCAGTTTGTCACAGCTGGTGCTTTAACAGCAGATAACTGAGACAGATGAGGCTGGCAAAAGACATGGACCAGGCCGGGGAGCCTGGGTGGCTCAGTTGGTTAAGCAACGGACTTCGGCTCAGGTCATTGACCTCATGGTTCATGGGTTCGAGCTCCGTGTCAGGCTCTGTGCTGACAGTTAGCTTGGAGCCTGGAGCCTGTTTCCCTCTCTCTCTGACACTTCCCTGCTCACGCTGTCTCTCTCTCTCTCTCTCTCAAAAATAAATAAAATATTTAAAAAAAAAAAAAAAAGACATGGACCGGGCCCTCAAGGACCTTGTAGAACACACTAATATGTCTGTACTTTCACCCGAAGGCATCAAGAACCCTTAAGTAGGAGAACCGTATAATCAGATTATGTGTTAGAAATATTGTTCTTGAATGGATAAAAAAGATGTGGTGTGTATATATATATATATATATATACACACACACATAATGGAATATTACTCAGCAATCAAAAAGAATGAAATCTTGCCATTTGCAACAATGTGGATGGAACTAGTGTATTATGCTAAGTGAAATTAGTGAAACAAACATATGATTTCACTCATATGTAGAATTTAAGAAACAAAAAGATGAACATAGGAGAAGGGAAGCAAATATAAAAACAGAGAGGGAGACAAACCATAAGACTCTTAAATACAGAGAACAAACTGAGGGTTGCTCGTGGGGTGTTTATTGGGGGGATGGGCTAACTGGACAATGGGCATTAAGGAGGACACTTGTTGGAATGAGCACTGGGTGTTATATGTAAGTGATGAATCACTAAATTATATTCCTGAAAATGTTATTACACTACATGTTAACTAATTGGATTTAAATTAAAAATAAAATAAAACTAAGAGGGAAAAAAAACAAGAAAACACTTGGCTCTTTATTTCCCCAGTACTTGAAATGGGCACATTACCTGAAAACTACAAAACATTACCAAACATAAAGTAAGAGTAAGCCAATATATTTTTTTAATATTTTTATTTATTTCTAGGAGAGAGAGAGAGAGAGAGAGAGAGCAGGGGAGGGTCAGAGAGAGAGGGAGACACAGACTCTGAAATAGGCTCCAGGCTCTGAGCTGGCAGTCAGCACAGAGTCCGACGCAGGGCTCGAACCCATGAACTGCGAAATCATAACCTAAGCGAAAGTCAGACGCTTTACCGACTAAGCCACCTAGGCGCCCCAAGAGTAAGCCAATATTAAATGAACACATAACTACAGGGGTGCCTGGGTGGCTCAGCCAGTGAAGCATCTGACTTTGGCTCAGGTCATGATCTTGTGGTTTGTGGGTTGGAGTCCCCCATCAGGCTCTGGTAACACCTCAGGGCCATAGCCTGCTTCAGATTCTGTGTCTCCCTCTCTGTTCCTCCCCCATTTGCACTGTGTCTCTCTCTCAGTCTCTCTCTCTCTCTCTCAGTCTCTGTCTCTCTCTCAAAAATAAACATTAAAAAAATAAATTAAAAAAATGAACACCTAACTACATATATACAACTCAGAAACATCTGGCATTTGTGAAAAAGATCTAAGCCAAGACAATGGCAGCTTACAAAACTCCAGAAAAAGAAAAAAATTTCCATTGCTAAAAAATCTAAAGTATTTTTAAGGCCTTTCTGAGCTATGTGCTAATAGTTCCCCTTCCTTAGTCTATTTGTAAGAAGCAAAAAATGAGCTAGTAGGGTCTAAAATTACATCATCAAGTTGTAATTTCCTAAAAATGATTTTTAAATTGTATTTTTAAAAACTATTTTAAAATTATTTTTAAAAATTTGTTAATGTTTATTTTTTAATGTTTATTTATTTTGAGAACATGAGTGGGGGAGGGGCCGAGAGAGAGGGAGAAACAGAATCTGAAGCAGGCTCCAGGCTCTAAGCTGTCAGCACAGAGCCCGACACAGGGCTTGAACCCACGAACCATGATATAGATCATGACCTGAGCTGAAGTCAGATGCTCAACCGACCAAGCCACCCAGGTGCCCCGAAAAATGATTTTAAGAAACCTGCTGAAATATCTAACAATTACACTTAAAAATATTTTTACTACAGAATATAATAAATAGGCTAAATTGGATAAAATATTGAATAGCTAGTTACCTACCACCGAGCTTTATCAAATCTTTATATTTTAACATATTTACTCCAAAACTTAATAAAACATTAGATACAGCTGAAGCCTCCCTTGGTATCCTATTTCCTCAGAGAAATTATCCCCATGCTATGCAACAGTCCATTTTAGAAATACATTAGGGGCGCCTGGGTGGTTTAGTCGGTAAAGCGTCCGACTTTCGCTTAGGTCATGATCTCATGGTTTGTGGGTTGGAGCCCCGCGTCGGGCTCTGTGCTGACTGCCAGCTCAGAGCCTGGAGCCTATTTCAGAGTCTGTATCTCCCTCTCTCTCTGACCCTCCCCTGCTCATGCTATCTCTTTCTCTCTCCTAGAAATAAATAAAAACATTTTTTAAAAAATAGAAATACACTACATTTATCCAGTTTTGTGGCATCTGCTAGTTATCCCCACAAAACAGACTCTTCATCCATTTTTCTGCTGAGGTGTTTTTTCTTCTGTTTTTGATAGTTCTTTATGTAATCTAGATAACAATCCATAATCAATTATTTTATTTTCTTTAATGTTTTATTTATTTCTGAGAGAGAGAGAGAAAGAGAAAGAGACAATGTGAGCAGGAGAGGTCAGAGAGAGAGGGAGACACAGAATCTGAAACAAGATCCAGGCTCAGAGCTGGCTGCCAGCACAGAGCCCGATGCAGGACTCGAGCCCACGAACCATGAGATCATAACCTGAGCCGAAGTCAGATGCTTAACCGACTGAGCCACCCAGGCACCCCTATAATCAATTATTTTTAATACAAGTATTTTCTCCCAGTCTATGTTCTGCCTTTTCACTTTTTCTAGGATGCTTTTTCTTGGCTAAAAGTTTTAAATTTTAGTAAAGTCAGATGTATCCATCTTTATCATAATTTAGGCTTCCTATCTTGTATAGGAAATTCTTGCTATTCCCAGGTTCATAAAGGTACTCCTCTATATTTTCTTAAAGAAGTTTAAGACATTAATTCTATGTAATTTATGTTTATGTTTAAACAAAATCTACCTAATTTTATTTTACTTTTCACATAATCAATTGTTCTCAGCCTCACATACATATTTATTGACTAGACCATCTTTTTCCCCACTGATTTTCACTGCCATGTCAATAGTACATCAAGTTTTCATGCAAGTTCTGAACTTTCTACTTTGTTCCATTTGTCTGTCTGACGGAACACTGAATGGTTCTGTTGACTAGACGCAGGTATATATAAAGAGAAATAATGGGAAATTAGACAGAAAAGCTGCACTAAGTACACCTTAAGTAGAATTGTGAATATAATGAATGGTCTCCCACCAGCCTTCAAATCTGCTCAGGCAGCACTAATTTAGAACAGGAATCAGCAAATTATGACCTGTGGGCCAAACTCAGCCCGACACCTGTTTCTATAAAGGTCTGTTGGAGTACATTTATTTATGTATTTCTGTGGCTGCTTTGACTACAGCAGAAATGAATAACTGGGAGAGAGGTCGTATGGCCCCCTAAGCCTAAAAGGTTTCCTATGTGGTCCTTTAAAGTGAATATTTGCCAACCCGTGAACTAGAGATTTGACTATCACCTCAGCATAGATCCCACAGTATTGATTCCTCTTTATGGCCTATGAAATTTTGCTTCCACAACCAAAGTAGTGAGCTTTGGTTGATAAAGACAGAAAACATTCCAGGAGAGAGAGGGCAAGATGGCGGAGAAGTAAGGAGCTCCGTACTTGCACTCGCACCCATACATCACACAGAAAAGATCTGAAGCCATTGGAAATCTTACAAAACCTGAGAGACTGGGAGAAAAAGGACGCAGAATCCACTGAGAAAGCCTTCTAACGTGAGTGAAAACCGGGGAAGATAAAATCGGGCCGGGATCGGAGACTCCAGGGTGGGAGGCGATCCCCCTCTACCCTCTACCGGGAGTGAGAGGAGAAAAAGAGAGTCCGAAACAGAAAAACCTCCGCTTGGTGCATAGAAAGACCGTACTTGCCAAATACCTGCACACCAGGTCCCCTCGCGCCAACTGGTCCTGGGGGGGGCAGAGCACACAAACTGCTTCTTTGTGCCGCTCCTGGAGGTTGGATTTCAGAGCAGCGGCGCGCCTGCCGCCATTGTAGCTCCAGGGCGGCTGGGGCCCCTGAAAGAGCCGCGCTGACACCGGGCGTCCGCGCTCCTGGCTGGCTGGAACTCGAGAGGGAAGGCAAAGAGCTAAAAACTGGGAAATTTGCCTGTGAGTTCGTGTTTCGGGTGACGAGCCATAGAGAGACCCAGTTTTCCTCACTCCAGCGGGCTCGGGCTACGCGGACCCGGCAGGCAAGCCCCCACGCATGCGCGCCAGCCAGACCCAGAGAAGGAAGCAGCGATTCTGACTCCACCCCCAGGGCTCGGCAGGGGGCCTGGAATTGCCAAGGGGTTTGCTTGGGAAGCTGTGTCTAAGGCAATTTCAGCGGGGCACACGGACAGGGATTTGGAGATTGGAACTGGCCTGGGTTGAAGAGTGCAACCAACTTCGGCTGCGTCCCCGGAACGGGGAGTTGACATGCCCAAAAAAGCGAGTTGCAGCGCGGGGTTCAAGAAGGGACTGGAGCACCCTCACTCTCCTCCCCACAACCGCCAAGGCAGAACCCCCTCCTGAGGCATCGGATCACGCCACGCCCATCCCTGCCTGAGAGGTGCCCTCCTCCCTTTTTTTTTTCTTTCTTTTTTTCTCTTTTTTTTTCCTTTTTTTGTTTTTTTCCTTTTTTTCTTCTTTCTTTTTTTTCCCTTTCTTTTCTCTTTCTTTTTTCTTCTTCTTTCTCTTTTCTCACTTTTTTCCCCAAAACACTGACCTGATTAACTCTGGTCGCCAGCTTGCTTAAACAATCACAACGAGTCCATTCTGTAAATGTAAATTCTACACCTACCGACATTTTCAGCTATTTCTCTCAGGAGTAATTAGACTATATAGTTTCTCTGGATAATTCCAGCATCCTTCTCTCACCTATCCAACCATATTCTACCCTTTACCTCTTTGAAAAAAGCTTCTTATCCCTTCTGCCTGTTCATTCTATTTCCAATTCTGCCTCGTCTTGCCCTGCCTTCTCTCTTTTTCTCTATGCTCTTCAACCAGCACTGCATACACACGGCTATTTAACTGTAGCTGGGAAATCCAGGTATATGCTTTAAACCGTTCTTTGTCCATCGGTTTTCTTCTTTTTCCTTTTCTTTTCCCCTTTTTGACCCTTTTATGTATTTTATACTCCCTATTATTCGCCCTCCCTCCTCCGTCTTTTCTCTTAACTTTTTCATTTTCCCTCTCGCTTTGCATGTTAGTTGAATTAGCCTGTGCGTTTGTGTGCTCCTGCTCCCTGTGTGTTTGTCTGTCTGTTTTCTTTTCCAGGGCTACCTCAAGAAACAAGCTAGAGTACACAAGGTGGGGAGTCCCAAATATCACTACGAATAGGAAAATAAAATAACCAAGGTCCCAACAAGAGAGACCGAGGGATACCATTCAAAAAACAATCTCTGAAAGGATAGGCCCTGGAAAGTCAAAGGCTCTTCTTGGACATAGCAGCGCTCATAGAAACAGAGAGCATAACAGGTCTTTAAAACCAACAAGAGCCGGAAAGCTAACTAAAATGACAAAACGAAAGACCTCTCCTCCAAAGAAACTCCAAGAAGAAATGACAGCTAATGAACTGCTCAAAACAGATATCAGCAGCATAACTGGACAAGATTTTAGAATAATAATGGTAAAATTAATAGCTGGGCTTGAAAAAAACATAGGAGACATCAAAGAAACTATGGCTACAGACAGAATGGAAAATAAAAATAGGCATGAAGAATTAAAAAATGCGATAAATGAGATATATAATAAATTAGAGGCCTCCAATGCACGTATTGAAGAGGCAGAAAGGAGAATAAGTGATTTAGAAGACACCATTATAGAAAAACAAGAAGCTGACAAAAAAAGACTCTAAACCCACATATTTCAATAATAACACTGAATGTAAATGGGCTGAATGCTCCAATCAAAAGACATAGGGTAGCAGAATGGATTAAAAAACAAAATCCATCTATATGCTGTCTACAAGAAACTCATTTTAGACGGGAAGATACCTTCAGATTAAAAGTAAGGGGATGGAGAAATATATATCATGCTACAGGAAATCAAAAGAAAGCCGGAGTAGCGATACTTCTATCAGACAAACTGGACTTTAAATTAAAGACAATCACAAGAGATGAAGAAGGGCACTACATAATAATTGCAGGGTCCATCCATCAGGAAGAACTAACAATCATAAATGTCTATGCATCGAATATGGGAGCACCTAAATATCTAAAACAATTAATCATGAACAGAAACAAGCTTATAAATAAGAATGTGCTAATAGCAGGGGACTTTAATACTCTGCTTACAGCAATGGATAGGTCAACCAGACAGAAAATCACTAAAGAAATAATGGACTTGAAAGACACATTGGACCAGATGGACCTGACGTATATATTTAGAACTTTACATCCTGAGGCCAGAGAATTTACTTTCTTCTCAAGTGCACATGGCACATTCTCCAAGATAGATCACATACTGGGACATAAAGCAGCCCTCAATAAATATAAAAGAATAGAGATCATACCATGCACACTATCAGATCACAATGCTTTGAAACTTGAAATCCATTACAGGAAGAAGTCTGGAAAACTTCCAAAAACATGGAGGTTAAAGAACACCCTTCTAAAGAATGAATGGGCCAATCAGGCAATTAGAGATGAAATTAAAAAATATATGGAAACAAATGAAAATGAAAACAGAACAATTCAAAATCTATGGGATGCGGCAAAGGCAGTCCTAAGAGGAAAGTACATTGCTCTCCAGGCCTATTTCAAGAGATTAGAAAAAGCGCAAGTCCAAAATCTAACAGCTCACCTAAAGGAACTAGAGGCAGAGCAACAAGAATGCCCTAAACCCAGTAGAAGAAGAGAAATAGTAAAAATTAGAGCAGAAATAAACAACATAAAGACCAAAGAAACAATTGAACAGATCAATGAAACCAAGAGTTGGTTTTTTGAAAAAGTAAACAAAATTGACAAACCTCTAGCCAGACTTATCCAAAAGAAAAGAGAGAGCACCCAAATAGACAAAATTATGAATGAAAATAGACTTATGACAACCAACCCCTCAGAAACACAAGCAATTATCAGGGAATACTATGAAAAATTATATGCCAACAAATTGGACAACTTAGAAGAAATGGACAAATTCCTAAACACACACTCACTACCAAAATTCACACGGGAAGAAATAGAAACCTGAACAGACCCATAACGAGTGAAGAAATTGAATCAGTGATCAAAAATCTCCCAACAAATAAGAGCCCTGGACCTGATGGCTTCCCTGGGGAATTCTACCAGACATTTCAAACAGAATGAATCCCAATTCTTCTCAAGCTATTCCAAAAAATAGAAATCGAAGGAAAACTCCTGGACTCATTTTATGAAGCCAGCATCACTCTGATTCCCAAGCCAGACAGAGATCCAGCAAAAAAAGAGAACTACAGGCCAATATCCTTGATGAATACGGATGCAAAAATTCTCAACAAGATCCTTGCAAATCGAATTCAGCAGCATATAAAAAGAATCATCCACCAAGATCAAGTGGGATTCATTCCTGGGTTACAGGGCTGGTTCAACATTCGCAAATCAATGTGATACATCATATCAATAAAAGAAAAGATAAAAACCATATGATCCTGTCAATAGATGTAGAAAACATTCCAATCCTCAACATTATGAAATAGGGCTATATCTCTTCCTTTAAATTCATTTCAAGGGACTTATTAAAGACATTTCATCTATGTTGATGGCATAATTTCACCTTAGGAATTATGACAAAACTTAAAATATAATGGAATGCACTGGTTAATTATTCTGTAGATGGAAACAGGCCTGTTACACTCTGTTTCTTGAATTTCAGATTTTAAATGAGTCTAAGATGTGTTAGTTCTCAAAAAACAATGTGGTCTGACTCCTGATCGTACTTCTCACAGACAATGCCAACATTGGGTTAGGACATGATTTTGTTTCAGCTTTCATAAAAATTTGATACAAGAAACATTCATTTAAAAATATTCCTGATCTTTAAAAAAGCCGTAGCTTTAGATGTTGCCCATTTAGTACTCAATGTTGCTTATGGTTTTCTAATAAAGGGATCGGGGAAACTTTCCCCAAATCATACTGCTCAACGTATTTTACCTATAGGAAATGCTGGTTCTAAGAAGAAGAATGGAGAGGATAAGTGTTCACTCCTTTAGGTGGAAGAGAGAAGGGAAGAACTGAGGATAAACAGTAAATAGCCTAGTCTTGGATCCAGACAAGTCGGGTTCCCACATCTCCCAGGAGGAAAGGCTACAGCCCAGCCCTCCAGGTACCCTGCTTATAGCCTCCAGGTCCTATAAGCCAGAACAAGAAAAGCATCAAGACCTGAGATTAGCTGGCGTTAAAGGCTGGGCAGGTCTTTTCTATGTGATCTACGCATTGTTCTTGACAGGTAGCCAAATAAAAGATGATAGGATGTAAGAGGAAGTTGGAAGTAACTTCTCATTAGGGAAATCCTAAAAATTATTTTTGTAGAGAGCAGGAGGAAAAGGAAAGGAATTCTGTGCCTTCCACTCCTATTCCCAGGTCTCTTAGGCTATGATGTCTCCTCCCAAGAGATGAAAAAACCTGGCTGCCTGTATATCCCTGATTAATGGAAACAGAGATGTTCACAGTAGCTCCACAACTCTATTTAATTCTCTCCCTCCCTGACTCTAGAAATGCTTGATTTGGCTGTGTAAAAGTAATTCTAATTATAGTGATTTACATGAACTACTTACCATTTATGCCTAATTACCTCACAGCACAATAACAATTATGCATACATTAAATGTGTCAGATTAACCTGGTGGTAGGTTTTATTTGATAACAAAGGTAAAGTGTTCATAAATGCTCATTCTTCATAGTTTGTTGCTTCTACACAATGGTCATCTGCTCATAACTTTTTCAAATTT
Source organism: Proteles cristata cristata (assembly GCA_017311185.1). Classification (NCBI taxonomy): domain Eukaryota; kingdom Metazoa; phylum Chordata; class Mammalia; order Carnivora; family Hyaenidae; genus Proteles; species Proteles cristata. The sequence continues at coordinate 9,040 of JAESUZ010004656.1, read as the reverse complement.
TTAATAGAGAAAACATCATTATACAGGTACATCAAAGTAGCCTAATAGACTGCCACCAGTTTTTTTCTCACCAATAATTCAGATGCATTTTATTTTAATGTTATAGCTTAGCTTTACAGCAAATTTCTTAAGAGTACTATGGGGGGAAAAAAGTCCACTATAATGAATGTTTAAATATCTGCATTAACAACAACTGCCCAGGGGCACTTGGATGGCTCAGCTGATGGAACACAGGACTTCTGATCTCAGGGTCGTGAGTTCCAGCTCCATGATGGGCATAGAGCTTACATTAAAAACAAAAAACAGGGGTGCCTGGGTGGCTCAGTCGGTTGGGCGTCCGACTTCAGCTCAGGTCATGATCTCATGGCTTGTGGGTTCAAGCCCCACGTTGGGCTCTTTGCTGACAGCTAGCTCAGCCTGGATCCTGCTATGTTTTCCTCTCTCTCTGATCCTCCCCTGCTCACGCTGTCTCTCTCTGTCTCTCAGAAATAAATAAAACGTTTTTAAAAATTAAAAAAAAAAATACCTGTATTACTAAGTGAAATAAGTCAGAAAGAGAAAGAAAAATGTTGCATTTTTTCACTTATACATAGACTTCTAAAAAAGTCAAATTTGTAAAATGGTTACCAGGGGCTGGACGGTGGGAGAAATGGCAAAATATTGGTCCAAGAGTACAAGCTGTCAGCTACAGGATAAGTTCTAGGGGTCTAATGCACAGCATGGAGACCAAAATCAATAAGACTATATTATATACCCAAAATTAGTTAAGACAGATCTTAAATGTTTTTATCACCAAAAAAAATGGTAATCATGTGAGAGGATGGTGATATTAACTAACTTCATTGTGGTCATCTTTTGCAAAACACGAGTATCAAATCATCACATTGTACCCCTTGGACTTTCATAAGCTATATGTAAATAATTTCTTAATATGCTTAGAAAAAAAATAAAATCATAAATCCTACTTTCCAAAATCAACAAGTTTAAAAATAAAGTTCTCCTTTCACTAAAAAAACCCAGTAGCCCAAATTTTCCTTCTCTGATACTTGGCATATCAGTGCTTATTTTTAGATAAAATAGGTGTCCAACTATGTGGTTAATTAATCTTCACCAAAGCAGGAACCCAATGGAAAAAAAGACAGTCTGTTTAACAAACACTGTTGGGAAAACTGAACAGCAACATGCAAAAGAATGAAACTCGACCACTTTCTTACACCATACACAATAAATTCAAAATATATTCAAGACCTAAATGTAAGACACAAAACCATTAAAACCCTAGAAGAGGACATAGGCAGTAACCTCTTTGACATCAGCTACAGCATCTTCTTACTAGATATGTCTCCTAAGATAGGGGAAACAAAAGCAAAAATAACTATTGGGACGTCATCAAGATAAAAAGCTTCTGCACAGCAAAAGAAACAATCAACAAAACTAAAAGGTAACCTACAGAATGAGAGAAGATAGTTGCTAATGACATATCCGATAAAGAGTTAGTACCCAAAATACATAAAGAACTTCTACAACTCAAAAACCCAAAAAACAAATAATCCAGTTAAGAAATGGGCAGAAGACATAAATAGACATTTGTCTATAAAAGACATACAGATGGCTAACATACACATGAAAAGATCACTCATCATCAGAGAAATAGAAATCAAACCACAGTGATATACTACCTTACACCTGTCAGAATAGCCAAAATTAACACACAAGAAACAAGTGTTGTAAGATGCTGAGAAAGGGGAACCCTCTTACACTGTTGGTGGTAGTGAAAACTGGTGCAGTCACTCTGGAAAGTAGTATGAAGGTTCCTCAAAAAGTTAAAGATAGAACTACTCTATGACTCAGCAATTGCACTAGTAGGTATTTACCCAAAGGATACAAAAATACTGATTCAAAGGGATACTTGCAACCTGATGAGCCCAAATGTCCCTCAACTTATGAATGGATAAAGAAGATAGATATATATATATATACACACACACACACACACACTAGAACATTACTCAGCCATAAAAAAAGAATGAAATCTTGATGGAGCTAGAGTGTATTATGCTAAATCAAATAAGTCAGTCAGAAAAAGACAAATACTGTCTTTAAAAACTGGCCCTCAGGCTGATGCTACTCCTCAGTGAAGGATCCAACGCCCCAGAGGGAACCATCAGGGATTTCCTCTCTTGCCCTTCGGAGGGATCCTTCCCTCTCTCTCCTTTCTCTCTTTGGATCTTCAGTGATCTAACCCTAGTACTCCTCGGACGACTGAAGGTCTCTGGCCAGGGCAGCTCCCTGGTGTGGTCTGGAAGGTCTGAGGGTGAAGGACCCCTTCCCTCTCCTCTATTCAATAAACTTCTAGCTCTTTAAAAAAAAAAAAAAAAAAACTAAAGCTTTTATACATGTTTTATTCTAATTATATTAGATGTTTGGGTCTTTTTCAACGTTAAAGATTTGACAAGCTTAAGAAACTACAGGACAAATACAACCACAATGAGATGTTGATCTGTCCACAAAAGACTTATTCATGGTAGCATTAGGATTTAACAAATACAAGCTTTCAGTAGACATGTTTAAAACTACCCAAGATGTCTAATCTCTTACTTCTATTAGATTACAACTACACCTTAAAACCAGGAATCCTATATACTAAATATTACATTTACTTACTGCTAAATAGCTGTCAATTTACTAGGCAGACCCATCACTGCCAATTCAGAAATCAAAAGAGAAAGTGTGGGAGAATACCCCAAAAAAGAGCCAAACAACAATTAAAAGAAAAAACAAAACCATGTTGAATTGGCAACCAGATACATTAATGATTTTAAAGGATACTTTTCACTAGATGTGAGTTCACCAGTCACAGTAAAATGAACCCTAAGGATGATACAGAATGAAGAGGAGGGGGGAAGAAAAGACTGTATTTCTAAAAGGGAGAGGGAAGACTAGAAAGAGAACAAAGTAGAACATTCATTAAAGCAATTTAACTCTCAGATAACCAAAAACCCAGTTAAGTAAAACATCCTATTTCCTGGCTATGACACAAAATGATGCCAATATTTTATTTAGAAGACCATCTGTATTACAAACTATAATTAGGTACACAGTACATAAAGCAGACTACATTTTCCAAACTTTTTGATTCTTTACTCACCCATAAACTTTTGGGAAATACTGGAAAAAGAAAGGGTGGCCATCTAAAGGGATAACTCATTATTACTTCCCATAACCGGTGTGCTGGACTGGCCACAGTGGTCACCACACTCACAGTCTACTTCTAGAGGGGGAACCACCATGCTCACGGGAGCCCTGGATAGTACCTTATGCAGAGATCTGATCTGTATAAGATCTGGCTAGTGGCCTCTGAAAAACCTGGTGTGAAAGCTCTGCCCAAACAGGGATAATATGATTGGATGTCCTATCAGGTTCTTACTCAGGAATTTAAACCACTGATACAGGAAGAGAATTAATAAGCTGAGAGAACAAACAGAAATGGAATGGACATGGGAAAAGGAACAACAAAGTAAGTGAATGACATCAATGGCAGAGCACTGGAGAAAGACTCGGCAAGTACCTGCTAGCACTGCCAGTCAAGTCACCAGTGGCTTTCAGAGCCACTGATGCAAAGCCCGCTGAGGCCTGGCTGTACAGGGGAGATGCCCTTCATTGTTATTTGCATATGTAGTCTTACTCTAAATCTCTATTTCTCTCTGTAACCTAAATGAATCCCTTCCCCATTTAACCAAAAGATATTCACACAATGGCAGCCTTTTTCTTTCCATAAAAATAAAACTAAGTATACGCTAAAGATTTTTTTAAGTAAAATTACTTTGATTACAGGTTTTTAAAAATTTATTTGAGAGAGAGAGAAGGTGTGTGTGTGTGTGTGTGTGTGTCCACATGCAGGGGAGGGGCAGAGAGAAGGAGAGACAGAATCCAAAGCAAGCTCTCCACCATTAGCACAGAGCATGATGCAGGGCTCAAACTCACAAACCATGAGATCATGACCTGAGCCGAGATCAAGAGTCAGATGCTTAACCAACTTCACCACCCAGACACCTCTAGAGTTTTTAAATAAAGTACTACTAACGTATGTAATACAGAACCTTTTCGCTAAAGGACTCATAAAAACAGAATAATTGTGTTGGTGGGGGGAAGATGGTTTGGCCAGTTAATTAAAAGAAAACTAGTTTCTCTGAACCATATTCTAATTCTTGTTACTATTAATATCTCTCATAATTTGAAGATGACACTGCTGATGACAATGGCTTCTATAATAGGATAAGGAGGGGTACCTGGGTGCCTCAGTTGTTTAAGCGTCGAAGACTTCAGCTCAAGTCATGATCTCGCAGTTCATGAGATCTAGCCTGCATCAGGCTCCAGGATGATGGCTCAGACTGCTTGGGATTCTCTCTCTGTTTCCTCTCTCTCTCTCTCTCTCTCTCTCTCCCCCCCCTCCCTCTCTCCCTCCCTCCCTCCTTGTCTCCCTGTCTCTCTCTCTCTTTCCCTCTCTCTCTCTCTCTGCCCCTCTCCTGCTCATGCTCTGTCTCTATATCTCTCTCTCTCAAAAATAAACATTATAATGGGATAAGGAATGGGAGTTTTCCTGTTGGCTCAGAATTTCTGCAAAAGTTCAAAGCTAAGGATAAGGAGAAGCAAGTTTCCCCTACATTCTAAAGAGAGTATTAGTCATATCCGTGGAGGAATTACTTTAAAAACAAAAACAAAAGGCAAAAATCTCCCTAAAAACAAAGTGGAACCAAAGAAAGTAATCAAGGTGGAAAGCTATTAGCTAAGTAAGGAATGCTGTGGCATCCATCTCCCCCAGACTAACCTCATGCTAAGAGAGGTGGTCCCTAAGAGAAATATCCAAAAAGACTAGGATTGAGCGTATGACAAAATGGACATCCCCCTCCCCAGTCGGATGCTTGTTGAGGTGAGGAAATCCACAGGCAGTTACCAAAGCAGGCTATGGAAGTGTTTGTGGAAGTACCTGACACGTGTTCCCAGGAGGCTGACTGAAGCTGGAGTATGGATTAGAGAAAGGAGATGTGTCCTAAGTGGACACCATAAAGGGTGTCCTGGCTAGAGCTGTCCTGAAAGGACAAGAAAGTTAAGTGAAAAGGCAAGGGGAGTCAGCAGAAAGCAGTCGTGCAAGGTGTTCAACTAGAGTCCTAAGAGGTCCAAAAATGGAGCAGTGGGGAAGTTCTCCCAGGGTCCAAAAGAACCCACCATCGTGCCCCTCAACAAAGAGCTAGCATGTCAGTGTCTACCACACCAAAGGCTCTTAACAGGTCACTTAAGACTCCGCTGTTTCGCTCTACTCTTCCACCCCTCTCATCCTGACCCTGGAGAAACCAGGCAAGCAGAGAAAGGAGGAGGGGGAGAAGGAGAGAAAGAGAAAGAACAAATCACTCCACCTTCTGCACTGCTGATTCTGGGACAGGCCTGAGCTAGAGACAGGGCAAGTTTTTGAATTCCACAGCTGTCATTTGGACTAGACTACGTCGGTCATTACCTAAATATGAAGCCATCTGAATCCCCCACAGAGGTAAAAGAAAGCTATGGAGCATCAAGAGATCGGGAATAGAGATCCAATAGAGCTTGTTTAAAGGAACTGGTGAGACATCTTGAAGCGGTTTCATGACTGTACCAACTGCACTTAATCCATTTTATAAAATGCCTTCACTTTTAACCGGTCTTTAATATCATACAAACCTTACCTTTGAAAACAGGCCTCCTGTCTCTATACTATATCCTTTAAGGTCCTCATGTAATTTCTGCAAACACTGTATGACTCTTCTTTGATGTTCATCATCCTTTAGCTCATGAGCTTTGATCAGAAAGTCATAGTGGTCCAGTGGTCCATGGCAAACAGCCAAAGCTTTTGAATAAACCTCTGTAGCCGCAGTTGGAGACATAATCTCAGTTGCTTGAACTGTATAGGCTATAAACAAAAATATATAGACTTTCTTAGAGGAAGGTATTTAATAGTACTCCACATGTTTCTTAATGGTCCCATTAAAACCTTTCAGTTTCAAGCATGTATATGTGAGCAGTTATTGTAAATCTCTTTTTGATGAAAATAAAACACATTATGTTCAATAAATATAATCATCTCCTTTTAATAAAAAGGAGTAGGGGCACCTGAGAGGCTCAGTCAGTTAAGTGTCCAACTCTTCATTTTCGCTCAGGTCATGATATCATGGTTTGCGAGATCAGGCCCCTGCAGTGTCAGTGCAGAGTCTGCTTGGGATTCTTTCTCTCCCTCTCTCTCTGCCCCTTCCCGGATCACACTCCTTCTCTCAAAACAAATAAACATTAAAAAAATAAAATAGGGGCGCCTGGGTGGCTCAGTTAAGCGTCCAACTTTGGCTCAGGCTGTGACCTCACGGTACGTGGGCTCAAGCCCTACATCTAGCTCTGGGCTGACAGCTTGGAGCCTGGAGCCTGTTTCGGATTCTGTGTCTCCCTCTGTCTCTGCCCTGCCCCCACTCGCACTCTTGCCTCTCCCTCTCTCAAAAATTAACATTAGAAAAATTTTTTAATAAAATAAAAAGGAATAAACTCCAAACCCCATAAACTATCACCGTAACCTCTCTTCTAGAAAACTTAACCTGCCACAGAGTCCCTGCTTTGTCTCTACTTCATTAAATAAGTCACTTGGGTTCATCAGATCCTTCCCCACAGCAGGGATGGCCCCTCTGAATTAGGCCTAATTGTGACTCTTAAGTACCAGAGACACAGAGACTAGTCACAAAGGGTTTTCTACTGCCCCTTTATTCTTTATTCTCCAAAAACACACAGCATTCAGATATTACCACATTGATGTCAGCCCTCTGCTTATAAGTTTCCTTCCCTTTTCCACAACTTTTAAGTTGGACATAAAGAGCTGAAACACAATAGAGTGTCTATTTCAAAGCAGTGAGCTTTTCTGATCCTTTTTTTAGCTTCTCCTGGAAGAGAAAAGATTGGCTGTGTCAAGATCAATCATAACTATTCCTTATCTGGGGCAGGTTCAATGAGCAGAAATTCCCTATTTTTATTTTATTTATTCTTTTATTGAAGTATAGTTGAGATACAATGTTACATTAGCTTCAAGTGGACAACAATTCTGTACCCTGTGCAATGCTCACCACAATAAGTGTAGTCACCATACAAAGTTATAATATTATTGACTAGATATCTGTCTCCCTATTTTGTAAAAGCAACAATAAACAGCAGCAAACTGGCACATTTTTAGATAAGGCTGGTTCCCATCTTTGAGTCCAACAAAACTTTTGCAAAGATACACTGCAAGTATTATTCTTGTTTCACTGAATACCATGTTTCCTTTGTTTCAGTAACATGAAAATTACTTACCTTGGGGAAAAAACTTAATAGTCAAGGTTATTTCCATCTTTTTCCCAAGAGACAGAAAAAAATTCTAAGTAAACCATGAATGTTGGGGAGAGTGCAGGGCTGTCTTCTTCCTTTCTGAATAAAAGTTTTAGCTGTGTACAAGGCTGCCCAGCTTAATAACCCATTTCTGGCCCCTCAAGCAGCCAGGCACGGCCGTATGACCAGTTCTAAACAATGGGATATCACCTGAAACATGCAGCTCTGGTACATGCCCTTACAGAGAAAGGGCAAGCCCTTCCTCCTCGCCCACTCCTTCTTCTTCTTTTTTTTTTTTTTTTAATTTTTTTCAATGTTTTATTTATTTCTAGGAAAGAGAGACAGCATGAGCAGGGGAGAGTCAGAGAGAGAGGGAGTCACAGACTGAAACAGGATCCAGGCTCTGAGCTGGCAGTCAGCACAGAGCCCCACGCGGGGCTCGAACCCACGAACCGCGAGATCATGACCTAAGCAAAAGTCGGACGCTTAACCGACTAAGCCACCCAGGCGCCCCGCCCACTCCTAACTTCTAACAGCAATGTAAGTATAGCGACTGCAGCTGAAAAAGCCAACCTGGCAAGGAGAGGCCCACAGAATGCTGAGCAAAGCAGAGCAAAGTTCTCCAACAACGCTGAGCTGCCAAACCAGCCCTAGACCACCTACTGGATTTTTACGGAAAAGAATAATAAACTTCTGTCTCGCTCTTCAACCAGGTCCTCAGCCAATCATCCATCAATACTACTCATTTTATATAGGAAATACTCTAGGCCATCCCCTCCCACTCTTCCTCATACCACCACCCTAGCTGGGGCTCTCATGGTCTCTGGCTTGGCCTCCCTGCCTCTGATCACCTCCACTGCCCCCAAATTTACCACAATCTCTAAATTATCTTCCATCAACTACGGAAATGATCTTGCTAAAATCCCAATGTGATTTTAACAATATTTTTCTTGAAATTCATCTCACTGTTTAAAGGACGGTTTTCAAACATAATTTTAACAGCAGCACCTTTTTTTTAATATATAAAATCTTCCATGGAATCCTAAATTTATTAAAAAGAAAAGTGGGGGGTGGCACAAAATCCCACCCTCTTCATATCTCCCTCATTTCCACAACTATACCACCCCCATTCCCAAAGCAGCCCCTGAAACCACTTGTCCAACTTATAGAATCACATTAAGTACAGAAAAGAGTTGGCACAGCAGGCCTGAGATTACTGTCCTTGGAAAGGTCTGCGTGCACGGAGGGCCGTTGGCTGGGAACTTGGATTCCAAGAGGGTTCCCAACATTTCCAGAAATGGAAAGAGTGACTCACTGTGCCTGAACTGTTTATACCATGTACAAGCAACACGGTTTATGCTGAACACCTAGTTTCCCTCTACAGGTCTAGAATCTTGGTACATGCTAAGCAGAAAGTAGCTATGTGACCGCCCTCACCTCACCCTAGGCACTGAGTCTCTAAGGAGCTTCCCTAACAGACATTTCACATCTGTTGGCACAATTTATTACTGGAGAAACTAAGCATGTCTTATGTGACTACACTGGGAGAAGACTTTTGGAAGCTTGCACCTAATTTCTTCCAGATTTTGTCCCATGTGCCTTTCCCCTTTGTTTATATCCTTTTGCTGTAATAAACCATAGTCATGAGTACAACTACATGCTGAGTCTT